>CM066032.1:1170023065-1170623065 GCA_033557465.1 Ichthyophis bannanicus | reverse complement strand
GAGACCGACTATGGAGGAGGTGGATAGATGAGATGATACATGCCAGTACAGGGAAACAACTGTCTATTGATAGTTGTTACCTCTCTTTCCTCCAAGAGGAAGAGGAAAATGTGTTAATGATGGGCATGATCATCATAAAGACTCTTAGAGTTAGAGGAAAGATGTCTCAGGAAGAGATATCTAGGTAGGTTAGGATAAAAATTAGTGCAGATTCTTCAAGTGAAAAGAAGCAGACTGCCACCCTAACCCCCAACCAAGAGGGACAATGATCTATTTGAAACCCTGCGACTGCTGGGTTTGTTGACCCTGTTGAGGTTGTGGATTCTTCAGACTAGGGCAATGTTTCCCCTGTTTAGGAACATCTGTATGATGGGCAGATGATGGGTAAAATCTTCTCCCCCTAGGGGAAGAAAGTATGGTAGGACATTTCCTACCTACTGGGAAAGAAGGCGGCGTAGAACAGCCTCTGGAAAAAGGAAAGGTCAGTGGATAACTGAGTAACCTGGAGTAAAGACTCCTTGTTGAAGAGATTTTCTCCAGTGCAAGGGGTATTGCCCAGTCTTTCTTGTGCCCATTTGTCCAAGTCTGAAGCTTGAAGCCAGGCTCTACGTCGTGCCCCTATAGCTATAGCAGAAGTCCTGCTAACAGACTCAAAGGAGTCTAGGGTAGCACGAGTAAGAAACCTAGAGGTATTTTGAGTATGACTAACCAGTGAGAAATAGTCTGTACACCTGGGCTCTTGAAGAAAAGGAGTCAAAAGATGTAATTGCTTTGTGACCTCCTCAAGAGATAGACCCATTTAAAAAATATATGAGAGAATTCTTGCTGAAAGCATGGATGTCTGGAAGATTTGACATCCAAAGGCATCTAGTGTCTTAGACTCACGACCTGGCAGAGAAGAAGAGTGCTTTTTATTACTCTTCACTCGCCTCATTGCTGATTCTACCACAATGGAATGATGAGGAAGTTGAGTCTTTTGAAACTCTGGAGAGGGGGGCACCTGGTATAGAAGATAAGTTGCTCTGGAAGGTGGGGGTACCTTTAAAGGAGCTTCCCACATTCGTAGAAGGAGATCCTGCAAAGAATGATGCAAAGGAAGCATTATGTTCTCCTTTGCTTTGCTAGGAACAGAGAGGTATTCTGTATTCCCATGTGTAGGATCTTGTCCAGGAATAGGAATGGCAAGTGATTTTGCCATATCCAAGAGGAAAGTCTGAAAAGAAGGATCCCCAGAGGGAACTTCCCTTGGATAGGCTAGATCTGATGAAGAATTAGCGTTGGCACCGAGGGATCTATCTAAGTATATAGGAATAGAAGATCCTGAATGGTGCAGTATGGGATCCCTAGATGGTGGTCGCTGGTACTGTAGATCAGGACCAGCGACAGTCGGTAACAGATCGTCCATGCTAGGGATCGATTCCAAACTCGGCATCGAGGGAAGCGAGCCTGACGAGAGAAGCATGGAAGGTACCGACAGCAATGGTAATGTGGATATTGGTACCGACTTCAGTACCGTATCTGATACCGGTGGATGAAGGCCAGCCGGTGGCAATTCTAACGGTATCGGAGGAACCGAGAGCTGCGGATCTGAAGTATCGGAACCGAGCCTTCGGTACCAACGGGAGTCGGTACCAACGGGAGTCGGTACCCAGTCCTCCAGACTGGAGATCAATTCCAGACTCGGCATCGAAGGAAGCGAATCTATCGATGCACGTCTGGAGGGTACTGATGTCGGTACTAGTATCAGTGTCGGTACCGATACTGGAGTGTCGGTCTGGAGCATATCCACCGGGCCCGCAGGTACCAAGGACGCCAGACGACGATTCTTGGTGAGGAATGTTTCATCCAACACCAGTGCCGATGCCGGGGTATCGGTACCACTTGAAGCGGATGCCACCACCAGGCATGGCTCAGGTATGTTCTGTGAGGGGTGAACCTCAGGAACAACCTGAAACCCCACACAGGCTTTGGAGGCCGAAGACTCCCACCGGGGTTTTGAAATCAGTGGATTCTCGAGGACAAAGCCGGAGGCATCTCTATGCTGTGCATGAGAACTGCCGCTCGAGGACTGGCTAGTCTTAACAGACTGTTTTTGGGTTACCTGATCCTGTGGAGAAGAAGATATGGTCGGTGCCCTGAAGTTGGAGGGGGACCGCGTGTCAAGGACGCGATGTTGAAAACTTCTTCTCACAATACTATTGCCCGAGGGCTCCGGAGGAAAATGGTCAGGACCCAAGCAGGTTAGACACCAATTTTGAGTGTCTAAAAATAAAGTTGTACCGCCACAGTTTATACATTTCTTGGGGAAAGTGGCTGGCGGTTCCATGAAGGAAATGGAGAGGCCTAGAAGGCCTGAGAAACCGTGAGACACTAAGGAAGAAAAATATTCCTTAAAAAGGAAAAATTTTACAAGAAAAGAAAAAAGAAACACCGGCGGTACCAGTGGCGTCGGGGAAGGCAGCCGCAACCACAAGAAAACGAAAAAATAAAAGAAGAATTTTCTGCAGTGACAGGAGGACGTCCTGCCGGCTCCGCGGAAAAACGAAAACTGAGGAGAGGCAGTTGGGAAGCCGGGAAGGCAGCACGCAGGCGTGTTGGGATGCTTCCAAAAGCTTTCTGATTGGACGCTGGGAAGCATTCCCGCACGGACTCCATCGGTACCGACGTACCCATATGTGAAGACTCATTCCTGCTTGTTCCTGGAGATATGCTGCTACCACAGCCATGCATTTTGTGAACACCCTTGGTGCCGAGGCCAGGCCAAAAGGAAGAACTCTGTATTGGTAGTGCTTCCCTTGAAATAGAAAGTGAAGAAACCTTCGGTGAGTTGGATGGATGAGAACATGAGTGTATGCATCCTTGAGATCTAGAGAACAAAGCCAGTCCTGACTCTGAAGGTATGGCAGTAGAGTTCCCAGAGAAATCATTTTGAATTTCTCTTTGAACAGGAATTTGTTCAATTCTCTGAGGTCCAAGATGGGTCTATCTCCTCCTGTTTTCTTTGGAATAAGAAAAAAGGGGGAATAGAACCCTGTACCTTGTTGATGAATAGATACTTCTTCTATTGCCCCTTGGGCAAGAAGCAGACTGACCTCATGATCTAACTGGGAGTTGAGGGAGGTCTGAGAATTGAACTGTTTTACCATTGTAGGAGGGGGCATGCTGAGGAAGTGTAGCTTGTATCCCTCTCTTACAATGGACGGAGTCCAACTTTCTGCTGTTATCTGCCCCCATCTGGGGGCAAAATAACCTAACCTTCCTGGAATGGTGGAAGGCTCTGGCCCGTTCAGGGCCAGGAAGACAAAGTTCTCTAGATGGGAGTCAAAGCACCTGTGGAGGCCAAGTCTGCTGAGCCGGTTGAGGCTTAGCAGACTGTTTCTTTGTTTAGGATGCTGCTGACCCTTTTGGGCAGACTGACCTGAACGATGCCCTTGTTGGGTATAGGAGGGGTAGAACAACTTCTTTCTAGTGAAGAATGTTTTTTTGTAGGACTTTTTCCTTGCAGGATCAGCTGTAGATTTTGATAATCTATACAAGGTGAGATTATCAGCATCTAGCTCATTAGCTTTCTCTTGCCAGTTTTTGCCAAAGAGATTCTCTCCAGTGCAAGGAATATTCCCCAATTTGTTCTGTACCCAAAGTTCCAAGTCAGATGCCTGGAGCCAGGCAATCCTACGTGCGCCTATGGCAATAGCAGAAGTTCTGCTTATGCACTCAAAACAATCAAAAGCTGCACGATTTACGAATTTGGAAACATCCTGAGCATGTTTGATAAGTGCGAGATAATCTTGTCTCTTACCATCAGGAAGGAGAGGGCTCATAAGCTCTAGATCTCCTGTAACTTCCTTAAGGAATATTCCCATGCATAAAATGTAGGAACTAATCCTGGCAGAAAGCATAGAGGCCTGGAAGGTTCGACGCCCAAAGGCATCAAGAGTTCTACATTCACGTCCTGGAGGATTAGATGCCTGTCTTTTTGCACTCTTGATACTTCTCATAGCTGATTCCACCACCATAGAATGGTGGGGCAGCTGAGCTTTTTGAAATCCAGGACACGGAGGAACTTGATACATGGTATCGAGCCTACGAGAATGAGGTGAAGTGGTGAGAGGTGTTTCCCACATCCTTAGCATGAGATCATGCAAGATCTCATGAACAGGCAAAGTAGCTGCCTCTTTGGGAGCTTTAGGATACTGTAAAATCTCCAATTCCTTTGCTCTGGGCTCCGTTTCAGGAGCACTGTGATGGAAAGACCTCGAGCCACGTCTTGGATAAAATCCTGGAAGGATATATCCTCTGGAGGAGACATCCTACATTTAGGAGAGGAAGAATCCTCAGGAAGAAGTACTCTGGTATCGAAAGAGCTGTCAGAGTCTTCAGACTCAGAGGATTCAAAATATCTCCTGTCCGGGTAATCGTGCATCGCACGATACCGGTACCGATCGAAGTCGGTATCGACAAGGTCTGGTACCGACTTGTCCGTACTGGAGGACATAGCCTGCGTCGGTACCAGTAATCCATCTGCCGACGTCGATGCAATTGGCCCCGGCACCGATGCCGGTTGAATTATCTGAAGTGGTTTCGGGGGCATCGATGCCAGGAGAAAAGCCGCCAGACTGCGTTCAATAGCCAGGAATCTCTGGTCTATCAACGCCACCGATGCCTAGGTATCGGTACCGGGCGAAGCTGCCAGTACCCCAGAGCATGGCACCAGTAGGTCTGCTGAGGTTGGGGCCTCGAGAACATCCTGGAGCCCCGATGTTGCTTTGGAAGCCGAAGCCTCCCGCCGGGGCAATTTTGCCGGTACAAGTCCCTCAAGTGCAACACCAGAGGCATCTCAATACTTAGGAGATCTACCCTTTGAGGACCAACTAGACTTATGTTTAGTTACCTGAGATCCATGGGAGGAAGACGAAGCCCTGGAAGATGTTGATGCCACAGATGCTGCATCGGAGGGAAAAAGGGTGCTAAGTTTAGCAGCTCGGTTTTGCCGACCCCTCTTCGACATCATCAAACAGGCAACACACTCTGAGATAGAGTGGTCAGGACCTAAACATTTGAGGCACCACTCATGGGTGTCGGTGACGGAGATGGTACCGCCACACTTGGAACACTTTTTAAAACCCGAGGCGGGTTTTTCCATAGTAGAGGAAAATTGGGCCTAGTGCCCAAAATGGCATGTGGCACCAAAGGAGAAAAAAGCTGGAAGACTCCAGGAAAAGATTTTTAAGGAAAAGAAAGAACGAACCGGCGGTACTGGTATAGAGTCGAAGGAAGGCAGACGCGACCACAAAAAAGAAGAATAAAAGGGATATTTTCTGCGGTGACAGGAAGTGCGACCTGCCGGCTCCGCGGAAAACGAAGAACTGGAGAGAGACAGTTGCGAAAGGCGGGAAGGCAGCATGCAGGCTCTGTGGGATGCTCCCAAAAGCTTTCTAATTGGACACTGGGGAGCGTTCCCGCGCAGGCTCCGTCGGTACCGACAATACCCATATGTGAAGACTACATTTCTGCTTGTTCCTTGAGATTAGCTTTTGCTTTATTATTCCGTCATGAGCTAATTCAAAAAGGAGGAACAATTCTGTATTTTAAACAGCGCTGCCGAAGGAACAAAGTTCTTAAAAAGCCTCCCTGGGGGTGAGCAGCCATATAGAGCATGGGCATTGGGGAACAGAGACCTGGACTGTGTGAGACCATTCAGCCTGAATTATACCTTTGAATGTGCTTGCACCTTGCTAGTTTCAGGCTGAGACTAAAGCATAATAATTGGGAGTAATATGTCTCAATATCAGAAAGGACCGGTGAATTGTTGCAATGCCTCAGAACATGCAGCGCTGGAACCTATTTTGTGTACCATGGGGCCTCATGGAGGCAACCAGCAAGCAGGACTATTTAGTTCCCAGAAAATCCATTAGGGAGGAAACAAGCCTAAAAGAGTTTGAATGACGACAGCACAGGCAAGCAGGTATGGCATAAGTAAATGTTTTTTCTTATTGGACCATGCTCGCGTGGGCAGACTCGTATCTCGCAGGCGATGGAGCTATGTGGAGGGGTCTGGTGATCTGTGGTCTGGCAGCTGCGAGGAGATCTTGAAGAAACTGGGCACAACGACTTCCTACTCGATTGCAGAGTGGAAGACCTGTTACTCTACAGCACACTTAAGGGAAGTTCAGAAAGGACAGGGTAGGAAGAAGGGGAGGAGGAGTGGCATTATATGTAAAAAATAATATTAAAGCTTTGGAATTACAGAGCTTAAAAGGGAGAGAGGAGGCATTGTGGGTTAAACTAGAAAGAGGGAAAGAAAAATCTATTTGCATTGGTGTGATATACAGACCTCCCTCACAAGAGGAAGAGGTGGACAGAGTTAATTGAAGAAATACGCAGCATTGCTAGGAAAGGGGAAGTGCTACTGATAGGAGATTTCAATATGCCAGATGTTGATTGGCACATTCCTGCTGCAGTATCATCTAGAAGTAAGGAGATCCTGGATTCTCTACAGGGAGAACTATTCAGGCAATTGGTAACAGACCCCACACGTGAAGGGGCCATACTGGACTTGGTGCTTACCAATGGTGAAAGTGTTTCTGATGTTGTAGTGGGAGATCATTTTGCATCCAGTGATCACCAGATGGTGTGGTTCAGTATTAGGACTAAGGCTGTTAGAATCCATACAAAGGTGAGGATCTCAGACTTTAGGAAGACTAACATTGCGAAGATGGGCCAATACCTCAGGGAGTCGTTAGTGGGATGGGAACAGCTGGGGGATGTAGAAAAACAGTGGGCAAAACTGAAAGGGGATATTTTAAGGGCAACCAACCTTTTTGTTAAAATGGTAAATAAAGGTAAAAGGAAAAGGAGACCGCTATGGTTTTCGAAAGAAGTAGCTGAAAAAGTGAAGAAAAAGAGGGAGGCCTTCATGAAATACAAGAGATCACAGTGAGAGAAAGACAGTATTTGAAAAAACTTAGAAAAGCTAGCAAAGTAGTCAGAAGGCAAAGATTCAAAAGGAGGAGGAAATAGCCAGTGCAATAAAATGGGGGGATAAGACATTTTTCAGATATATTAGTGAGAAGAGGAAGGGCAAAAGTGGTATTGTCAGACTCAAGGGTGCAGGGGAGGAATATGTAGAAGCTGATAAGGATAAAGCGGAATTGCTTAATATTTTTGTTCTGTGTTCACAGATGAAGAACCAGGAGCAGGACCTCAGAAAACACCCACAAATAGGAACAGAAGCGAGGGACATCTTGAACAATTTTCAGAAGACTGTGTTCGTGAGAAACTAGCTCAACTTAAAGTAGACAAAGCGATGGGACCGGATGGGATACACCCTAGAATACTGAGGGAACTTGGGGACGTTCTAGCAACTCCACTGACTGACCTTTTCAATGCCTCGGAGTCGGGAGTGGTGCCAAAGGACTGGAGAGAGGCTCATGTGGTGCCTTTACACAAAAGCGGAAGTAAGGATGTGGTTGAAAACTGCAGGCCGGTTAGTTTAACTTCGGTGGTGAGTAAATTATTGGAAACGCTGCTGAAAGAGAAAATAGTGAGGTTTCTGGAGTCCAGCGGATTACAGGATCCGAGGCAGCATGGATTCACCAGAGGCAGGTCTTGTCAGCAGGTCTTGTCAGACAAATCTGATTGATTTCTTTGACTGGGTGACCAGGGACCGAGGGAGAGCTCTAGATGTGGTGTATTTAGATTTCAGTAAAGCCTTTGACACTGTTCCTCACAGGCGACTTATAAACAAACTGAGCACCCTAGGGATGGACCCTAAAGTTACTGCTTGGGTTAGAAATTGGTTGGGTGGGAGGCGACAAAGAGTACAAGTAAATGGAGCTCACTCTGAGGAGAAGGATGTTACCAGTGGTGTGCCCCAGGGATCTGTCCTTGGTCCAATTCTTTTTAACATCTTTATTAGTGATATAGCGGAAGGGCTGTCGGGTAAGGTTTGCCTCTTTGCAGATGATACCAAAATCTGCAATAGAGTAGACACCCAAGAAGGTGTAGATAACATGAGGAGGGATCTAGCTAAGCTTGAAGAATGGTCTAGAATTTGGCAGCTGGGATTTAATGTTAAAAAATGTAAGGTCATGCATTTGGGCAATCCAAGGGAGCAATATAGTATAGGGGTGAAGTACTTTTGTCCACTAAAGAAGAGCGGGACCTAGGCGTGGTTGTGTCTGATGATCTTAAAGTAGATAAATAGGTAGAAAAGGCGATGGCAAAAGCTAGAAGGATGCTTGGGTGCATACAGAGAGGAATGGCTAGCAGAAAAAAAGGAGGTGATAATGCCTTTGTATAAGTCTTTGGTGCGACCTCATTTGGAGTATAGTGTGCAATTCTGGAGACCGCACCTTCAAAGGGATGTGAACAGGATGGAGTCGGTGCAGAGGGTGGCTACTAAAATGATTAGTGCTCTTCATTATAAAGCATATGAGGACAGACTTAAGGATCTTAATATGTACACCTTAGAGGAAAGGCGGGATAGAGGTGATATGATTGAGATGTTTAAATACCTCCGTGGCATAAATGTTCAGGGAGAGAGCCTCTTTCAATTGAAAGCAAGTTCTGCTACGAGGGGACATAGGATGAGGGTGAAGGGAGATAGATTCAGGAGTGATATGCAGAAATATTTCTTTACAGAAAGAGTAGTGAATCCGTGGAATAGTCTCCCAGTGGAGGTGGTAGAGATGAGGACAGTAACTGAAATCAAAAAAGCATGGGACAAACACAGAGGATCTCTAAAGGTAAAAAAGGGGACTGTTGTAGTTGTTGATATGGAAGGACAGACTAGATAGGCCATGTGGTCTTTTTCTGTCATCATATTTCTATGTTTTTGTGTTTCTAAGTTCACAGAAACAGGCTACCATGACTCCTCCGCGCCACACAAGGGCTCCTGAGATTGATGGTACCCCAGGAGCCTGTGATGTGGACATATGGAAATTTGGACAATAACCCGATTATGACAGAGACACTTACCACTAGTGAAAGACTATGGACAACAAAAGGGGTAATGGTAGAAAGCAAGGCAAGGACGGGGGTGAAAAATGCTAGTATCTCTTGCTAAAATTCTTGCTGAAAGCTGGTGTATGTGGAAAAATTAATTTAGATGAGGGAGGGATAAGGGAACTAAGAAGGGAGGAGGGAGGAGTGGCAAGGGTGAACCGAGGGGCAGCAGGAGCAGGGGCCCTTAGAGGGTAGAGGATGGGGGGCTGGTAAAAGGGGAAATAAAATGAAAGTATGAGTGGAGTGTGACTGTTGTGAGTGTGTCAAGTTCGAATGACTGGATGGGATGGGGAGGGAGGGAGGAGGATGGAAGAGCCCATGTAGAGAGGGGATCGATATAAGGGGGGGGGGGGAAGAGAGAGGAACTGCAGTAGAACTCAGGATATGGTGCAATGCGGAAGAGCCACGAAAAGAGAATGGAAGGAATCCCGAGGAGCTTAGCTGGAAAGCCCTGAAGAGAACCAGAGGGTACAAGGTAACTGGCTTCTACAGAGGCAGATAAGGGATGCTGGCTGAGTTGAGGGTGTTGACCCTGAATGTGGGCGGCCTGAACTCACCCATAAAAAGAGAAAATGTTTTAACTTGTATACAGAAACTGGAAGCTGATGTTGCTTTCTTACAAGAAACTCATCTGTCAGAGAAAGAACATGCAAAACTAAAGAGAGGCTGGGTGTGCAAAGTCCACTGGGTAGCATACTTGACCAGACAACAAGGGGTGGTGATCCTGGTGGGGAAAAGAGCAAACTGAGGTCCATAGGGTGAGCCAGGATCCAGAGGGCCGCTGGATCCTAGTGTGGGGAGCGCGTCAGGGCAAGAAGGTAGTAATGAGGAGTGTTTATGCCCCCAATTTATACCGGCATAGCTTCTTTGGGGAGCTGGGGGCCAAATTGGCGGACCAATCGGAATACTCACTGATCATGGGGGGAAAAAATTTAATGTGGTGGTGGATTCTACTATAGCCTGAACCACACCGTGTGATACCTAAGGGCCATGAAAATGGAATACATTTCTTATACCGCGAACTAGAACTTATAGATGGGTGACGCAGCCTTCACCCAACAGAGGTAGAATATACCCATCAATCTGCCTCCCATAAAACGCAGGCTCAATTGGATTATCTCTTGCTGACAGAGCGGCTTTTTAGTCAGCTTCAAAGCAGCAAGATCCACTCGCGAGTATTGGCGGACGATCCGGCAAGAGGGAGGTGCAGGGTATGGTGTCTCAACCTGGCCTGGAGTCGGGACCCTCAGTTTTGCCAGTTTGTGCGTAAATGCTGGCAAGAGTATGAAGTGGAGAACCGCCTGGAGGAGGTAGGGCTGGGCATATACTAGGAAACCACCAAGGCGGTTCTCAGGGGTAGGATCATAGGATTTATAAGCACAAAGCGGCGGCAATATAACCAGCGCCTTTTTACAAGAGTTGCACGAATTGACGCAGTATAGGGTGCAGTACCTGACACGATGGGATCAAACTGCCCACCAGAAACTAGCAGAACAGTGTAACAAAATTAATGCATTGTTGCAGCAGAAAGCCCTGTATAGTATACGCATGTATGAATACAACTTATATCAGTGGGGGGACAGAGCATGTAAAGCATAGTTACTCACCTGTAACAGGTGATCTCCGGGAACAGCAGGAATTTAGTCCTCACGTATGGGTATCGTGGGTACCGACAGAGCCTGCATGGGAACGCTCCCCAGCGTCCAATTAGAAAGCTTTTGGGAGCATCCCACAGCGCCTGCATGCTGCCTTCCCGCCTTTCCCAACTGCCTCTCTCCAGTTGAGTTTTAAAGCTGAGACAAAGAAAGAGAGAGGGAAAGGGAAAGATTGATAGAGAGATACAACTCCTAGGGGAGGTGGGTAGGTTGTGAGGACTAAATTCCTGCTGTTCCCGGAGATCACCAGTTACAGGTGAGTAACTATGCTATCTCCAGGAACAAGCAGGAAAGCACAGTTACTTACCTGTAACAGGTGATCTCTGGGAACAGCAGGAATAAGTCTTCACATATGGGTACGTCGGTACCGACGGAGTCTGCGCGGGAACTCTTCCCAGCGTCCAATCAAAGAGCTTTTGGAAGCATCCCACCACGCCTGCGTGCTGCCTTCCCGCCTTTCCCAACTGCCTCTCCTCAGTTAAGTTTTAAAGCTGAGACAAAGAGAGAGAGAGAGGAAAGGGAAAGATTGATAGAGAGATACAACTCCTGGGGAGGTGGGTGGGTTGTGAAGACTTATTCCTGCTGTTCCCAGAGATCACCTGTTACAGGTAAGTAACTGTGCTATCTCCAGGAACAAGCAGGAATGAATCTTCACATATGGGTACTCCCAAGCTGAGATGCCTGGAGTCCCAGCATGTCATAGGTCGGAACATGCTATCCCCCACAACACCAGGCATCCTGAGGATGGAGGGTAGGAGCTGAAGAAAGAAGGATGCTGTGGAACAGCTAACCTAGCATAGGACTGCAGACAAGGAGTCCATGTGTAGATGATAATTGTCAAAGATATTGCAAAGAATATTGCAATATGGACCTCCCCTGACAGGATTTCACAGAAGTATAGAGGTTCATGGGATCTACTGGGAAACCCAGTAGAGGAAACTTGAAGAGGACCTCACTGTAAAGTGGAGGTAATAAGCCTGTAGGAAAAACAGTGGAGGTCAGAATCCTGAAAGGTAACAGGTAACCCCAGTAGGAAAAACTGGGATAGTACAAAAACGGTGGGCCTTCAGCGGAAGGCTTTATGACAAAAACCTAACTCTTTTGGCGGCAGAGTGACTCACTCTTAGGAGCAAAAAGAGAAAGGCTAACCGATTTGGACAAACAGGCACAGTCCTTGTGGGGAGAAAGGGTATGGGAACCCCTTGTATCCCAAAAAGAGAGGACAAATGCCTGAGGCGTTAAAGCCTGTGATTAACTGAAGATCCACAGTGTCTCTCCTAACTGGGGTAAGCTAGGAAAGATATTGGGCATGGAGAGCTTCAGAGGTACCTAAACCCTTGGGTCATGGTATAAAAATTGTTGACTACCACAGGAGTGGTTGTGTGCGTAGAACCCCAAACCTGCTGGATAGCATAGGTATGGGTAAAGCCCCTCTGTCAGAATCATATAGCTATATGAAGCTATATGAGCATAGACAGTTAGATAGATAAGTATGTGGATACATATCTATCTATAATAAAATATCTCGATATATACACATATATACACATACATATATATATATATATACACATATATACACATACATATATATATATACACATATATACACATACATATATATATATATATACATACATATATATATATATATACACACACACACACACACATATAGAGAGACATATAAGAATATATCTATAGTGAAATATGGAGGGGCATAAAATACACACAAAAGATAAATATGGATATGTAGGCCTAAATATTTGTGTCTGCAATTAAACAGACAGAGATATGCCTACAGCACGGTATTCACATAGGATATGTGAAGAGGAAAGATCCATCTAACAAGGAGGTGGAACCTACTTGAGAAGATATATAGAGAATCTATTCCCCCTGGTTATGATCTGCAAGGATGCTAGCTAGTGAAATAACCAGAGGAAATATCAATCTGCAGCCAGCAAGTCCCGAGTCTTCCAGGACTCTAGCATGGTAAGTAGACAGAAGACACATAGAGATGAGATACCATGTTGACCTGCTTAAGGGCAAAAAGTATCATGCGTTCTTACCATGAGGACGAGCTGCAAGGAGAAAGAACATATCCCCGATTGGGAATGCTATGGACCAAAGCAGGGAATTGGCAACTCCTTACGCTTTTACGTGAGAGAAGGCCTATGTCCTTTATATCAAAAAGGAGATAGTAAAAGAAGGGAGAACCTTCTAGTCATGGAAGACATGACTGAAAAGCCTTTTCCAACCATCTAGAATAGCTGTTGGAGAA
Source organism: Ichthyophis bannanicus (assembly GCA_033557465.1). Lineage (NCBI taxonomy): Eukaryota > Metazoa > Chordata > Amphibia > Gymnophiona > Ichthyophiidae > Ichthyophis > Ichthyophis bannanicus. Next base: position 1,170,610,123 of record CM066032.1, on the reverse strand, counting down.
AAAAAACCCATGCTCTCTAGCAAGGGCCCATAGTGGAAAGCTTCTGTGTAGAACTGCAGAGAGCATGATGCAGGAGAATGAGGAGATAGAACTGGCTGCTAGAGAGCCAGTATCTCTGCCAACTATGCTGCCAAACCCAGGAGAATGGAGATGGCAGAAATGCCAGATAATCCAGAAAGCTTGTAGTGAGAATCTCCAAGATAGATGAAAGCACTGACTTGGAGCCACTACTAAGATTAGACAGAATGTTAGTGGAGGACAAATCTGGTTGTTTGTGGACAAGAACCAGTGGTTCAAACATTAAGGCTCCTGCATAGGCAGCTGCTAGCAAGATAGCAGAAAGAATCTTACTGTTCAAAAACAGGATGAACAGACAGAACAGGAGTAGAAAACTCTGGACATTTCTGATAAGCTGCCCCAAAGTAAGATTGAAACAGAGGAGGTAACTCAGAGAGGAAAACTCCGCACTGGAAAGTGACAAAACTAAGAGGCTGAAGAAAAAGCCCCCCAGTAAAGTAATTCCGCTCTTACAAAGGAAAAAGCTTGGTAAGAGGGTGAAGAGAATGGAGCTGAAGAAGACTTACCAAGTAGTAAGTCTATAGAAAGGAAAAATACATGCTGGCACAGGAACTATCATTTGATAGCGGTCATACCTCTTTCTCTGGCAGGAGAAGAGGAGAAACCTGTGACTTATAGGCATGAACATTCTGACAGCTCATAGAAAAAATGGATGTCTTCTGGAAAGAGATCCATGTGTAGGAGTTAGAATGAGTAATGGATCGCCTCTGTTGAGAAGAACTGTAGATTCTAACCCCAAGGGTCACAAGCATCTGATGATGACTGATCAGAAACCCTGCAGAGGCCGGGTTTGCTGAGCCTGGTGAGAGGTTGGATTCTTCAGACCAGGACGATGCCTCCCCTGTAGGGGAACATCTGTATGATGGGCAAGTGAGGAATAAAACCTTCTTCTCCTGTGGGAAGAAAGTTTGGTAGGACATTTCCTACCTACTGGGACAGAAGAAGGTGTAGAAGAATCCTTAGGAACAGGTAAATCAGTGGACAACTGAGTAACCTGACATAAAGACTCCTTGTTGAAAAGATTTTCTCCAGTGCAAGGAGTATGTCCCAGCCATTGTTGTGCCCACTTGGCCAAATCTGAAGCTTGGAGCCAGGCTCTACGTCGTGCCCCTATAGCTATAGCAGAAGTCCTGCTGACAGACTCAAAAGAGTCTAGGGAAGCACGAGAAAGAAACCAAGAGATATTCTGGATATGCTTAAGCAGCGAGGAATAGTCTGTACTCCTGGAAACTGGAAGGAAAGGAGTCAAAAGATGTAATTGCTTTGTGACCTCCTCAAGAGAAAGACTCATAAAAAATATATGAGAGAATTCTTGCAGAAAGCATAGATGTCTGGAAGGTTTGACGTCCAAAGGCATCTAGTGTCTTAGACTCACGACCTGGCGGATAAGAAGAGTGCTTTTTCTTACTCTTTATCCGCCTCATTGCTGATTCCACTACTATGGAATGATGAGGAAGTTGAGTCTTTTGAAACCCTGGAGAGGGGGGCACCTGATATAAAAGATCAGTCGCCCTGGGAGGTGGGGGTACTCTTAAAGGTGTTTCCCACATTCCTAGAAGGAGATCCTGCAAGGAATGATGCAAAGGAAGCATTATGTTGTCCTTTGCTTTGGTAGAAACAGAGCCTGGTGCAGGATCATGTCCTGGAATAGGAATGGCAAGGGATCTTGCTATATCCAGGAGGAAACTCTGAAAAGAGGGATCCCAAACAGGAATCTCCCTTGGACAGGTTAGATCTAAAGAACTAGCCTGAGCACCCACAGAGTTATCCAAATATATAGGAATACAAGATCCTGCAGGGTGCAGTGTGGAATGCTTAAGGGATGGTTGCTTGGACTGGTTGTCAGGAGCAGCAACCGTCCTTACCACATTGTCCATGCCAGGTATCGACTCCAAGCTTGGTATAGAATGGAGCGGTGCTGTTGAAAAAAGCATGGTAGGAGTTTGCCACGATGCTACTGTGGATACCGGTACTGAAGTCAATACCGGTACCGATGTCAGAGTCGGGCTCGACAAAGACATCGGAGTAGTCATCGGTGACACTTCAATCGGTACCGAGGGAACCGAAAACCTCCGGCTACTATCCTCGGTACCGAGCCACCGGTATCGATCAGTGTCGGTACCAAAACCTATTGGTACCCAGTCTTCCAGACTAGAAATGGATTCCAAACTCGGCATCGAGGGCAAGGAGCCTGAGAAGCGAAGCATGGAAGGCACCGACTGTAAGGGTAATGAAGACATCGGTACCGACTTCGGTACCGTGTCCGATACCGGTGAATGAAGGTCTACCAGTGGCAACTCAAGCGGCCTCAGGGAACCGAGAGTTGCGGATCCGAGCCATCGGAACCGAGCCTTCGGTACCGCCGCGAGACGGTACCAAGGCGAGTCGGTACCCAGTCCTCCAAACTGGAGATCGATTCCAGACTCGGCATCGAAGGAAGCGAGGCTGTCGATGCACATCTGGAGGGTACCCACGTCAGTGGCAGTATCAGTGTTGGAACCGATAATGGAAAGTCAATCTGGGACGTATCCATCGGTCCCGAAGGCACCGAGGAGGCCAGATGACAATCCCTGGTGAGGAGTATTTCATGCAACACCAGTGCCGATGCAGGGATATTGGTACTGCTCAAAGCGGATGTCACCACCGTGCACAGCTCAGGTATGTTCTGTGGGGGGTGAACCCCAGGAACAACCTGAAACCCCTCATACGCTTTGGAGACCGAAGACTCCCGCCGGGGTTTTGAAGCCAGGAGGCCATCGAGGGCAAAGCCGGAGCTGTCTACATGCTGTGCATGAGACATACCACTCGAGGACTGGCTAGTCTTAACAGACTGTTTGTGGGTTACCTGATTCAAAGTGGAAGAAGAAGGGGACGGTGCCCCGAAGTTGGAGGGCAACCGTGTATCGAGGGATTCTCGATGTTGAAGATGTCTTCCCACCAAACTGTTGTCAGGACCCAAGCAGGTTAGACACCGACTTCGAGGGTCTAAAAATAAAGTTGTACCGCCACAGTCTGAACATTTCTTGGAGAAAGTGTCTGGCGGTTCCATGAAGGAAAAATAGGGGAGGCCTGAAGGCCTAAGACCCTGTGGGACACTATGAGAAAAAATATCCTGTTGAAAAGGAAAATTTTACAAGAAAAAGAAAAGAAAAGAAAACACCGACGGTACCGGTGGCGTCGAGAAGACAGTCGCGACCACAAGAAAACTAAAAATAAAAAATAAGAATTTTCTGCGGTGACAGGAGGACGTCCTGCCGACTCCGCGGAAAAATGAAAACTGAGGAGAGGCAGTTGGGAAAGGCGGGAAGGCAGCACGCAGGCGTGGTGGGATGCTTCCAAAAGCTCTTTGATTGGACGCTGGGAAGCGTTCCCGTGCAGACTCCGTCGGTACCGACGTACCCATATGTGAAGACTCATTCCTGCTTGTTCCTGGAGATTGTAGTCTTCACATATGGGGACTCCCTAGCTTTAGATGCCAGGGAGAGACCCCAGAAATTGTGTGTCCCTGAGAAGGGCTCCACTTCCCCCCATGGATCTCTGGCATCCTACCAGGGATGGTGGGTAGGAGTTGATTAAGTATGGAACAGGTGTTGGAGAACAGCTTGACCAAACAAGGCATCCTGGCGGGAGTCCTTGTCCAAGCAGTAACGGGCTGTGAAGGTATGAACCGAGGCCCAGGTGGCTGCTCGACAGATGTCGTCGATAGACACAGAGTGTAGATGAGCCATTGAAGCTGTCATGGCTCTCACATTGTGAGCTGTGACATGGCCCTCCAAAGGAAGATTCTTACTCTGATAGGCAAAGGATATACACTGAGCAATCCAGTTAGATAGTGTTCTCTTGGAGACTGGAAGTCCTAAATGAGAAGGATCAAAAGCAACAAAGAGTTGAGAGGACTTTCAATGCTGCTGTGTTCTTTGTAAGTAAAAGGCTAAAGCTCTTTTACAGTCCAAAGTATGAAGGTTTCTTTCTGCATTTCATGCATGAGGCCTTGGAAAAAACACAGGTAGGTAGACCGCTTGGTTCAGATGAAAAGGCGAGACCACCTTTGGCATAAAGCGTGGATGGGTCCTAAGGACTACCTTGTCATGATGGAACCTTGTATAAGGTGGATCAGCTACTAATGCCTGCAACTCACTGATGTGACGTGCTGATGTGATTGCAATGAGAAAGATAACCTTCCAAGAAAGGAATTTCAATGAGGTAATAGCTAAGGGTTCGAAAGGTGGCTTCATGAGCTGACCAAGAACCAGGTTTAAGTCCCATGCCACCAGTGGTGGCCTAATGGGAGGCTTAGTTAGAAGGCCTCTCATAAATCTTGCTATAAGAGGATGGGAGGAAATAGGTTGTCCATTTAGAGGCTTGAAAGAAGCTGCAATAGCACTCAAATGGACTCTTACTGAGTTAGTTTTAAGTCCTGCATTGGATAAATGAAGGAGATACTCCAGTAATGATTCCAGAGGTATCGCAAGGGGGTTAAGACCCTTCTGCTAACACCATATGGTAAACCTTTTCCACTTGAAAGCATAAGAGCGTCTTGTGGAAGGCTTCCTGGAAGCATAAAGGATATCCTTTACTTGCTGAGGAAGGTTAAGATCATGAAGATCTAGGCCTTCAGCAACCAAGCCCTGAGTTGCAGAGACTGGGGATTGGGATGCCATAACATTCCTTCCTCCTGAGACAGGAGATCTGGAGCAGACCCTAACTCTAGGGAGGAAGCTTGAGAGAGATGTAGAAGCAGAGGGTACCACACTTGCCGTGGCCAATGTGGAGCTATGAGAATCATACGGCCTCTGTCTCTCTGAAGCTTGAATAGGGTTTTGGGAATTAGGGGAATGGGTGGAAAGGCATAAAGGAAGCCCTGACCCCAGTGAAGGAGGAAAGCATCCCTGGCCTGAGCCCCCTGAGCCGGGGTTCTGGAACAGAACCGGGGAAGTTTGGCATTCCATGGACCTGCAAAGAGGTCTATGTCCGGGGTTCCCCAAATTTGAAAAATCTTGGCTACCCGGTCTGCATGCAGAGACCACTCGTGTGGAAGCAGAACTCGACTGAGTCTGTCTGCCCAAGGGTTTTGTATGCCTGGAAGATACACTGCCAGGAGATGAATCTGATGCTCTCTGGCGAGGGCCCATAGCCGCAAAGCTTCGTTGCAAAGCGACAGAGAGCCTGTTCCCCCCTGCTTGTTCACGTAGAATATGGCTACTTGATTGTCCGTATGAATGAGGACTGTCTTGTAGCTGAGTAGGGTGTGGAACACTCGAAGAGCAAGGAAGATTGCTCTGAGCTCCAAGAGACTGATATGTAGATGAGTCTCCTGTGGAGACCAGGTGCCTTGGGTGGAGAGGTCTTGCAGATTTGCTCCCCAACCCATCGGAGAAGCATCTGTTGTGAGAGTTGCTTGGGGTAAGGGTTGTTGAAAAGGACCCCAGCAACAGGTTTTGAGTGGACTTCCACCACTGGAGGGACAAAATAAGATGACTTGTGTTTGCTATTTTGTCTGACAAGACATCCTGATGCCTGGGTCCATTGAATGGATAAAGTCCACTGGGATGCCCTCATATGGAGGCGAGCATAGGGAACCACATGCACGGTAGATGCCATGTGGCCTAGTAGTTGTAGCATTTCTTGGGCAGTGAGATGAGGCTTTAGCACTGCTTGAGAAGCTAACTGCACCATGCGAAGGCAACGGGCCTGGGGGAAATAGGCCCTTGCCTTTCTGGTATCCAGCAAAGCCTTTCTGGAGTCTGCCTAATTTAGCGAAAGCTATTGAGAGATATAGTGCGGTGGCGGGATATAAGATGAATGTTAGTAAAACGGAAATATTGGGGTTTAATCTGGAGGAGGGGTTAGAGCAGCGGTTAAGGGAGGCGTTCCCGTTTAAGTGGGTAAAGGAGAGTTTTCGATATTTGGGGATCCAGCTGGTAAATGCTATGGCGAATATTAATAAATGGAATTATGGGCCCCTCATTAGGACTCTTCGGCAGGATTTGGCTAAATGGCAGGGGATACATTTGTCATGGTTAGGCAGGATAGCAACGATCAAGATGAATGTCTTGCCGCGGATTTTGTTTAGGATATGATTATAGGCTTTATCTGGGCAGGAAGAGCCCCGAGGGTGAGTCGGGCAATGATGTTTAGAGCGCGGGAGATAGGGGGACTGGGGGTCCCAAATGTCGGGTATTATTATGTGGTGGCACAGCTGAAGGTGGTGTTTGCATAGAGGGGTTGGGGGGAGATACCACAGTGGATAGCCATGGAAAGGGAGAGGGGGTAGAATTTGGAGGCGGAGGTATGGTGCAGTTTGGGAGAGGCAGGGGGGGAAAGAGGAGGGAATCCACAAAAGGGGGCAACGTGGGAAGTCTGGGGAGAATGGAAGAGATTTTTGATGCAGGATAAGAGATGGTCCCGCGAAATGTACCTACAGTATATGCCTGGGTTTGTGCCTGGGAGGGGAGGGGGGGATATTTCAGGATTGGGCGGGGAGGGGGTTAATCAGGGTGGGTCAGGTGGTGGATAATAGTGGGAGGCTGGTGCCATTTCAAGAATTAAAAGATAAGTTTGGGGTGTTGGATAAGGAATACTATGCGTATGTGCAGTTGTGGCACTATTTGCAACAAGGGGAGGTGAGAGCAGACCTAGCCCAGGGGGCGACGGAATTTGAGGAGCTCATGGCAAAAAAGGAGGGACTAAACAGATTGGTGTCAAGATTGTATAAAATCCTCAATGGCAAAGGGGGAGGGGGGTAAGGTGGGATGGCAAGAGAAGTGGGAGGGGGAAATTGGAGGGCCATGGGATGAGGAGAGATGGCAGGCTATATCTGAAAATGAAAGGAGGATGGGGTGGGAGACTAACCTGGTGGAGAACTGTTTGAAGCTCCGCCTGAGAATGGTGTGGACACCAGCGCGACTCAGGGCCCTGAGTAAAGAGGGGAGGGTAAGTGTTGGAGGGGGTATGGGCACATGGTCTGGGATTGCCCAATAATACAGAAGGTATGGGTGGAAGTGGGTAAGTTTTACCAGGAGGTGACGGGGGTGTGGATACAACCTGATAGGGGTAGTATTCTGTTGTTGGATGGGGAAGTTGGGGGGGGGATATGGGGCATCTTAGGTTCTGGCATTATTGTGTGGTGGCGTGCAGATTGGCAACGCTGCAGAGGTGGAAGGCGAAGGAGGGACCAACGGTGGGGGAGGTGTTGGTGGAAATTGAGTACTTGTGGCATATGTGCGCAGTCGGTGCCCATAGAAGGAACCAGAAAGGGCAGTACAGGGATGTATGGCAAGCCTATGAGGAGTGGCGGGAGGAAGTGTGGAGGAGATGGAAGGGGGGGATGGCTAAAGGTTTTTGTGAGTGGGTATAATATGCCATGTGTTGTTTGGGGGGGGGGGATGTAATAAGGGGTGTTAATTGCCTTGTTGTAAATTGGGTGTATTCTTAAGGGGAAACATCAGATTGTACAGATGATAGGTAGGGGGGAGGGGGAGGGGCTAGAATTGATAAGAATTGATAAGGGGATATGACTTAGAGTTCTTTTGAAGTTTACAGTGTATGTAACTGTTTAGAACAAACATTGTCTAGGTATTGGGTTACTATGCTCGTTGGTTTTGTGTTTGCTTGAACATGTGCGGAACATAACTATATGAGAGACCTAATAAAGATAAAGTTACAAAAAAAAATTTTTAAATCCAGCAAATTAAGTGACTGTGTGATAAATGACGAGAGCTGCCGCTGTCTTTCAGTGGGTGGGTCGCATTAAATCAAATGGTCAAATTTCCAAAGACAGTATATACCAGCTTCAGATGCTCCCTGTATGGGTGCGCCATGCAGAAAATAAACAGCTAAAAAGTACATCTTTTGAAATTTTGTATGGCGTGGGAGGAGAGCGCACATTGGTTATAACAAATAGATCCTCCCACGGCACAAAGGAGGCATAGCCCTCCCGGACCTATGGGTGTACAATGTAGCAGCATTAATGGGTTGGATATATGAAGCAGTCATGAGGTATATACCATTATGTCCAAAGGGGCTGTTGGATCACTGAAGTAGGCCCTATCGCCTGGTGAATGTACACAATTCAAGAGTGGATGTGGCAGCAGGCGAATTTAATACTTTGATATACCCACTGCAGATGGCCTGGCAGTGGAGGGCAGCGAGGAATTGGCTAAATTGGAGAGTTACTCTATTTCTATAAATTGTAGGAAATCCAGGTTTTCCCCCCCCAAGGATGGATGTCGCTCAATTTAGGCAGTGGGAATCAGGGGGGTCGTCTCGATATAGGGCGGTTTTGAAATGGGGGGGGGGAAACATTCCCTGATTTTAGCTGTGTCTGGGACAAGCTAGGCCTACAGGCTACCCACTATTATCAATACTTGCAAATTAGACATTATTGGCAGGAGTTGCATGGCGGTCACTTCACTAGCCCAGAGACTGTAGAGGCAAATGATGATTTATGTCAGTTGGAACCTAAATGGAGCACGCGATCAAACTGGGCTAGGATGCTGTGGGAAAAATTGGACTCGCAGTGTCTGGTGCAACTGGCCGCTCAGTGGACTGACTACGTGGAGGAAATAGTGCAAGTCGAACAGCTGGAACAGGCATTTCAGACAATGAAGGAAGTAACAAGTAATTGTCGTTACCAGAAAATGCAATATCAGATTTTGCATCGTAGTTATCTTACAAGGGCTGGGGAGCAGAGCTGAGTACATGGGAGTAAGGGAGGTGCCAGAAATGTCAAGCCCAGCCAGATACATTTTGCCACACATTTTTGGAATGCCCAAAGCTGGCAACCCCCTGGTAGAAAGCACTGAGTGGGATAGAAGATATAGCGTAGTTACTCAACTCTAACAGGTGTTCTCTGGGGACAGCAGGAATCAGTCCTCACATATGGGTGATGTCAGCACCGACCGAGTCCTCATGGAAGCATCCCCCCCCAGCTTTCAAAGAAAGCCTTTGGGAGATGTCACCACACACGCATAGTCCCCTTCCTGCCCAAGGGTGCCATCTTGTTCAGTCGGATGACATAGCCAAAAGACAGCAAAAATAAAAGATGGTAAAAGGAGCAACTCGAAGAGGAAGAGGGAGGATTGTGAGGACCGATTCCTGCTGTCCCCGGAGAACACCTGTTACAGGTGAGTAACTATGCTTTCTCCAGGAACAAGCAAGAAGTCAATCCACATATATGGGACTCCCCAGCTACAGGCTACTGAAAGCCCATAGCCTTCAAGGGGAGCCGTAAGCAGCAGCAATTGAGTCCAGGTCCACAGACCACAGTAGGACCCGTGTGTACGATGAAACCAGCACTCCGGTAGCCTGAACACAAAAGGGTAAGAGTTGCTTAAACCCCAAAAAAGGTTACGGAACACAGCCTGGCCAAAGGCACTGTCTCATCGGGACTTTCTTTCCAGGCAGTAATGAGCTGCGAAGGTATGGACTGAAGACCAGGTGGCAGCCTGGCAGATGTCCACTATCGGGACAGAGCACAAGTTTGCTACAGAGGCCACCATGGCCCTGACATGGTGATCCATGACACAGCCTTCCAGTGGGAGCCTCGCCTGCTCATAGGAGGGTGATACAGTCCGCCACCCAAGTGGATGGCGTACGCTTGGCCACCACCTCCCCCAGCCTACTGGGGTCATAGGAGATGAAAAAGTTGAGAAGCTTTGCGGTGGCCCTGAGTACGTTGGATATTGAAGGACAAAACCACGTTACAGTCTAAGGTGTGAAGGACCATCTCCGCCCAACTGGAGTAAGGTCTTTGAAAGAATGTAGGGAGCACTACTTCCTGGTTGAGATGGAAGGAAGATACTACCTTCAGCAGGAATTTGGGGTGCGTGAGAAGCACCACCCTGGTGTAAGGTGCCTCCGCCACAAGGGCCTGAAGCTCGCTAACTCTGGGAGCAGAGGTGAGCGCAATCAGGAAAGCCACCTTTCAAGAAAGGTAGTGAAGGTGGCAGATAGCCAGAGGCTCAAAGGGTGGGGCGAGTGAGCTGCCCCATCACTACGCTGAGGTGCCATTCGGTTGCCAGAAGGTGAACCGGGTGCTTCAATAAGAGCAAGCCCCAAAGAAAACAGGTCACCAAAGAATGGACCGAGAGGGGTTTACCATCGACCAGGTGATGGTGCACCGCCAAAGCACTAAGGTACACTCGGGTGGAGTTAGACTTGAGCCCGGAATGAGAGAGGTGGAGAAAGTACTGTAACACCAGTCCCACCGGGCAGCCCCATGCTCAGCGCACCAAGCCGAGAACCTGCAACAGTTAAGGGCATAAGCCTTCCTAGTAGAGGCCTTGAGAGGCCAGCAGAATCTCTTACACCTCCACCGAAAGGTTGAAAGGGGCAAGAGTCACCCTCTCAGCAGCCACACTATCAGGACAGGGACCCCAGGTTGGGGTGCAGAAGAGAGCCCCCCTCATGAGACATGAATCTCAGAGAGGTCCCCAAGAGGATGGGGGTCTCCACCATCAACCGGAGGAGCAACGGGAACCACGATTGCCTGGGTCACTGAGGGGCTATCAGGATGAGCGAGGCCCTGTCGCAGAGGGTCCTGAACAAGATCTTGGCGATCAGCGGCGTGGGAGGGAAGGCATACATGGAGTGGAGGAGTGGCCTAGTGGTTGGGGCAAGGTACTTCGGGCCGGAAGGTCGGGGGTTGAAATCCCACTAGAGGACAGCAACCTTGGGCCGGAAGGACTGGGGTTTCTAGTCCCACAGGTGCTCCTTGTGGTCTTGGGCAAGCCACTTAACCCTCCATAGCCCATGTTCCCTGTAAAATAGTTCTCTGTGTGCTGTGCTTTCCTGTCTAATCAATGTGTTATACCTCAAAAATTTCCTGTCATGATTTGACAATTTCCAATCTGTAATCAAACCGCTGCTGATCGCTGGAAGTAGCGGTATACAAATGTATACTAAATAAAAATAAAAATAAAATACATGAGGCCTTCCGATCATGAGACAAGGAATGCGTCCGCTGCCACCCTGGAGGGGTGGGCTTGCTGGGAACAGAAGTGAGGCAACTGGAAGTTGTCCGGGCTGGTGAACAGGTCCATCATGGGTTCTCCCCAGAGCTGGAAAAGCCAACTGGCTATCCTGGGGTCCAGCTGGCCTGACAAGTACACCGATAGCAGGAGGGTACCCTATTGGATTGCATATGAGCAGAGGACCAGTGCCTCCTGACAAAGGGTATGATACCCCGTACCCCCTCCGCCCATTTGTCCATGTAAAACATCGCCACCTGGTTGTCCATCTGGACCAGCACTGGCTGGTGACGCAGGTGGTGGCAGAAGACTCACAGGGCTAATTATTTGGCTCAGAGCTCCAGGAGGTTGATCAGCTGGGTGCTCTTGTCTGGTGACCAGTTGCCCTGGGGGGTGGAGCTCTCCGCAGTGTGCTCCCCAGCCGAGCAGAGAGGCGTCTGTGGTGAGAAACCTTGAGGGACTCGGAGCCATGAAAGGGCATGCCCACCTCAAGATGCTGGAGAGACTGCCACCAGACCAGGGAGTCTGCCAGTTGGCAGGTTACAGAGACTGTCTCGGAGGCGACCCGTGGCCTGAAACCACTGGTCCCGGAGGCACCACTGCGCCGCCCTCATGTGGAGGCGAACGTTTGGGTGACATAGACATGGAGGCCATGTGCCCAAAAAGACGCAGAAGCCACCGGACGGGCACCAAGGGACGTTATTGTATGTCCCATGCCAGAGTCCTGAGACAGTTGGCTTGGTCCCTGGGCAAGAAGGCCTTCGACTGGAGAGTGTCGAGCTTTGCTCCAATGAACTCCAGACACTATGCAGGAGGTGGTGAGACTTGAGGTGGTTTATGACAAACCTCAAGTATTGGAGGACCTGGATGGTGCGAGCAGAGGCCTGCTGCACCTCTGAGGCCGTGCCTCCCTTTATGAGCCAGTCATCCAGGTAGGGAAGACAAAGACCCCCTGGAGGCAGAGGAAGGTGGCCACGGCCAAGCCAAAGGGCAGCACTGTATTGAAAATGCCTTCCCCCCCCACTACGAACCTCAGGTACTGCCTGTGGTTGGGGTGAATGAGGATGTGAATAAGCACATCCTTGAGGTCTAAGGAACATAGTCAATCTATCTGCTGGAGGTATGGCAGTAATGTTCCAAGGGAGAGCATCTTGAACTTCTCCCTCACCAGGAATTTGTTGAGGTTGCACAGGTTGAGGATGGGTCTTAGACCCCTTGTCCTTTTTGGCACAAGAAAGTACCTAAAGTAGAACCCCTCAAACTTGAGATGGTGGAGCACCAGTTCCACCGCTTTGTCCTCGAGAAGACCTGCCAACTCCTTCAGTAGAAGGTCCCGGTGGAGGGGAGACCTGAGGGGCTCACCCGGGAAATAAAAGGGAGGTGTTCGAGTCAGGTGGAGAAGGCAACCCTCCCTGACTACCCAAAGTGTTCAGGAGTCGGTGATGATTGTCAACCACCTCTGAGCATAAGAGGGTCAGACATCCCTCTGTGGGCTGCTGATCTCCTTGGGGTAGATAGGCTATGCTCAAGGAGTCAAAAACTCCCCCCTGGCTGGGCTGGAGCCAGTGCCTGGGGTTTTGGAGCCTTCTGCTTACAAGGGTCATGCACATGTCCCTTGGCCTGTTGACCCTGTTGGGGAGCTGGGGAGGCCTGAAAAGAAGGGTAGTTTCTATAAGCAGCTCCTTTCCTCGGGTAAAAGGACTTCTCACCCGAGCCCTTCCGTCAGGAAGTGGCAGTGGTCTTTTTGGAGAGCCTGGTCCTCGTCATGAACTCTGTCTTCAGCTTGGCAGCCTTGTCGGTCATGGGTTTACCAAAGAGGTTCTTCTCCTTGGCAGGGGACATCGACCAATTTGTCCTGGACCCACTGCTCAAAGTCAGATGACTGTAGCCAAGCTTGGTGGCATGCACCGATGCCCGCTGCCGCTACTCGAGCCGCCAACTCGAAGCCATCATAGGCAGTCCAAGACATGAATTTGGAGCATTCATGGACTGCCTTGGTCAGGTTCTTGAACCACTGCAAGGGTTCCTCGGAGAAACCAGCAAGTTCCTTCGCCAGGTGTCTCAGGTAAATGCCCATGTACAGCTGGTAGGCCTGGATATGGCCGATGAGCACTGAGCCCTGGTAGCACTTTCTGCCGAGGGCGCCCATGGTTCAGGCCTCCCTGCTGGGGATTATTTATTTAACGTCTCTTCTATACCGCGCTCTTCACATCAGTGCGGTGTACATTTAACAGAACCTTATACAATGCAGTCGGGGCTACATTGTATTTACAGTAAACAGGGACTAACTCGGACATAACTGGGGTAACTTTCTACAAATTATTTACATTAATAAATATACTATACACCTGAAGTCTACTTGGAGTTGCACCGGTGGGGTTAGTTGCCCTCCAGTGTGCTGGGTGCGCTATTGGGAGAGTCAAGGTGATTAGTGAGAGTGTTTGCAGGTTGATCTTTGAGGCTGATCTCAGGGTAGTGCCGTATGAATAGGTGGTGCTTCAGAGCCTTCCTGAGTTGGGCCAGGTCGGTGATTGCTCGGATGGGTGTGGGGAGGGCATTCCAACATCTGGGTGCATAGAGCATGAAAGCCCTATTAGATGTCGCCTGGGTGCACTTCGTTGTTGCCTTTGGAATTATCAATGTATTGACAGCTGTCGATCTTCTGAGTCTGTTCGGGGATGCGAGGTGGATTAGCTCGGAAATGGAGGTGGAGGATTGATTGTTTATGGCTTTAAAGGTCATTACTAGGATCTTGTAACAGTCTGCCATGGATTGGTAACCAGTGGAGTTTCTTCAGGATTGGTGTAATGTGGTCCATTCTTGAGACTCAGTATAGAACTCTAGCGGCTGCACTGATTGCAAGCTGGAGTGGGTTCAGTAATGTTTGAGGGAGTCTGTATAGGATTGCATTGGCGTAATCAAAGTGTGGGGTTACTAGGGCTTGATAGATTGTTCGAAAGTCATCGGGGTCCAGTAGAGGTCGTAGATGCCATAGTGTACGTATTTTATGGTATATTGTCTTGATTGGGTTACTTATGTGGGTTTTCATGTCCAGCCGTTGGTCCAAGGTCACACCTAGGTATCGGATTGTGGATTTGGTTATCAGCTCAGCGTTCTTCACCTTTAAAGAGGAGGGGGTGAATCCTTGGTTCCTCATGATGAAGAGGACATCTGTCTTGTTATGGTTTATTCGGAGATTTTGCGTATGGAGCCAGTTAGCAACTGCATCGAAGCAGCTTGTTAGAGGGGAGAAGTCTAGCTGGTCTGTTGCAAATGGTATGTATAGTAGAACGTCATCTGCGTATACCAGGCAGGAGACGTTAAATGAGCAGATAATGGCTCAAATGGGTTGCATGTATATGTTAAACATCAATGCCAATAGCAAGGACCCCCGAGTCATACCTTGTTTTTGTAGGAACGGTTCCGAGGTTGTGGTGCCAGTTCTCACGTGCTGCCATCTGTTGGACAGGTAGGATTTGCACCAGCTTAGAGCTGTGCCCTGTATTCCCTTTTCCTCGAGACATCCCAGGAGTATCTCATGGCTTATGGAGTCAAAAGCTGCTGCGATATCCATGAAGATAAGGGCAAATCCTTGTTGAATGTTGTCAATTCCAGAGATTATGGTGTTGAAGAGGGTTTCTACACCGTGTGCCTCCCTGAATCCATGCTGAGATGGGTCCAAAGGGGCATCAGTCTCGATGTGTTGAATTTGGCGTTGGACTACCTTTTCTTTTTTTTTTTTTTTTTTTTTATTTAAATTTTTATTAACATTTGTAACAGTTACATTAGCATATACTCAACAACTCCAAGGCATCAAGGGTTCAGCAAACAGCATAAGAGACAACTCTTCAATTAACACACAGTCTAATCATTTCTCCTCCTATTTGCCATCCCCCCACCCCCTCCCTACTTCCACCCCTCTTCCCGCAACCACCTCCAAACCCCTGCCCACCGCTTCTCCATTTGCTCCCCTCTCCCTCCCCGCTCCCCAGTCAATTTATACATGGCATAAAGATGCGACACCCTGCGTGCATAGCTCGCCATGGAGGGTAGAGCTGGTCTATTCCAGTACCATGCAATTTCGCAGCGGGCCGCTGTGACACAATACCAAATAATTTTCCAATCCCCCTCCCATTTCCCATCTGGTCTATGCAGGAGACACATCTCAGGGCCAAGTTCAAGGTTCGCCCCCATCATTTTGTTGATGTTTGCCCCTATGCGGTGCCAGTACTCTCCCACTACCGGACACGTCCACCACATATGCAGCCAGGAGCCACGCTCCCCACACTTTCGCCAACATTCATCCGTTTGCAACACCCCTGCCTTACACAACCGCTCCGGTGTGAGATACCATCGACTCAGCACCTTAAACCCATTCTCTCTCGCAATGTCGTGGCAATGGAGAATCGTGCTATACCTAAGGCCATTGTCTCCCACTCCTCCACCCCCCAGCTTACCCCTAAATCCTTCTCCCACGCTTCCATGTATTTCAACTTGTCTTCCCCCCTCGCTGTCAACCCTCGGTAAATCCTGGAGAGCATCCCCTGGCTTCCCAGGGATCCCAGACAGGCACCCTCAAACCATTCACCTCCCCCCCATCCCCCTTGCTCCCTTCCCTTTGTACTCACTACCGAACATAGCTGCCTATACGGGAATCTATCTACCTCCCCCAAACGATAGAGGTCCCGGACCCCCTCAAATCCTCTACAATGTCCTCCTACCACAATCTGAGACACCTGGGACAATCCTAACGCCGCCCAGTTACGGAGCACTGTGGCTCCCGGTCCCCCGCTCTCCGCACAGCAGGCTTGTAATGACATGGTGGCCGACCATCGTTTGTCACCCACCAGCCGCTTTCTATACTGCTGCCACACTTTCAAAGTATGCCCCACAATGGGATTCCTCCCCTTCTCTCCCCTCCCCTCCCATACTAACCGTTCAAGTGCACCCGGCCTGTATTCGGCCAGTTCCAGCTGAACCCACTGCTTCTGGGGTTCCCGCAACCACGCGTAGACTGCTCGCAATTGTGCTGCCGCATAATATAGTCGGAAATTGGGAACCCCCATCCCTCCTTCCCGTACCGAGACTTGTAGCGTCCTTGCCGCCACCCGTGGACGCCTCGACCCCCAGATAAACCGCTCGACCTGTTGTTGGATCTTCTTTAGCACTTTCGGGGGGATTGGGACTGGCAATGCCTGAAACAGAAAGAGGAACTGGGGGAGAAGCATCATCTTAACCGTCGCTATTCGTCCGAACCACGAGTAATACCCCCTGCTCCAGCCTTGTAGCTTCGCCTCCACCTGCCCCACCATCTTCTTGTAATTTAAATCATACAACTCCTCCAAGGTTCTACCGAGATGAACCCCGAGGTACCGGATCGATGTCTTTGCCCACTTGAAGGGGAAATTCTGCTGCCAGTCACGCTGCCCCTCCCCCTCCCCCCCTACACTCAAGATCTCCGATTTCCCCCAATTAATCCGGAAGCCCGCCCTTTCACCATAATCTTGAATCTCTCTCATCACTGCCCTCAGGGATGCGCTGGGATTCGTGAGTGTCAGCAGTATATCGTCTGCAAAGAGGGACGTTCTGCATTCCTGCCGTCCCACCCTAACCCCCGTGATATCAGGGCTGCCGCGCAACTTCGCTGCCAATGGCTCTAAGGATAGCACAAAAAGTAGGGGGGACAGTGGACATCCCTGCCGCGTCCCTCTTTCTAGGGGGAAGAAACCAGAGTACCCCCCATTCACGCGGACACATGCCTTCGGCCTAGCATAGAGAGCCCTTATCCACTGTGTGAACCCCGGTCCAAACCCCTGGGCCTCTAACACCGCGTAGAGGAAATCCCAGGACACCTGATCAAAGGCCTTCTCTGCATCCAGTGATACCAACAAGGCCCCCGTTCTCTGCCGCTGTGTCGACCACATCACATTTAACACTTTGCGGATATGATCCGCCACTTGCCGGCCTGGTTACAAATCCAGCCTGGTCCTCATGCACCAATTTACCTAACACTCCATTGAGGCGCACCGCTAGTACTTTCGCCAGCAGTTTCGCATCTAGGTTCAGCAGCGAGATCGGGCGGTAAGACGCACACTCCTGCGGGTCTTTCCCCTCTTTGTGGATAAGCGTAATACCTGCCCAGCCCATTGATTCAGGCAGTGCCTCCCCCCTTCCCGGTCCATTAAATACCCTGGTCAACGGATTCAGCAAGAGGCTCCCAAAGCGCTTGTAAAACTTTGCCGTCAGTCCATCGAGCCCTGGGGCCTTTCCATTTTTTAAGCCCTTGATAGCCTGGCTGACTTCGTCAGCTTGTATTTCCCTGTCGAGCCCCTCTTGTTCGTCTCCCGTTAGAGTCGGGAGCCCTGCTTCCCTCACATATTCCCGAACGTCCTCTCCCGACCTTGCAGCTCGGGCTGCATACAAGTTGCTATAGAAGGACACAAATTCCTCCCTTATTCGTGGAGCCTCTCGCACTACCCCCCCTGTACTCCTAATCTGTGTAATCCTATTCCACTCCCTCCGCTTCTTCAATTGTCTCGCGAGAAGTTTCCCCGCTTTATTCCCCCCTTCAAAGAACCTCTGTTTTAACAGCTGCAGGCGGAATTGTATCTTCTCCGCTTCAAGAGCATTCACCTGGGCTCGCAGTGCCAGCACCTCACCCCGTACCTGTCCAGTTCTGTCCTGACCGTCTCTTTCCTCCATCTCCCGCAATTGCCGGCGTAACCGGTCCTCCCTCTCCGCCCTCTCTCGCTTTAGGCGGGCTCCCCACTTTATGAGAACCCCCCTAATTACAGCCTTGAAGGCGTCCCAGACTGTTCCATCCCGCACTTCCCCACCGCCATTTTGGTCAAAGTACTCCGGGATGAGCCTTTCAATCTCCCGCACCACCCTCTCGTCCTCAAGGAGCCCCTCATTCAACTTCCAGAACTGGCGGCCTCTATCTTCCCCTTCCACCCGCACCCGCACCACCACCGGAGCATGATCGGACCAGGTAATGGGTTCCAGCTCGCCCCCTAGAAGCCGCCCTGATAACTCCTTCCCTACCCATATGGCATCCAACCGGGAGTAAGTGCCATGTGCTGCAGAATAGAAAGAAAATTGCCTCCGCCCCGGGTTTAATGTCCGCCATACATCTATCAGGCCGTTCTCCCCGCACAAAATTGTGGTAATGTTTCCTATCGGTGCCTCTCCCCTCCCTGCGCCCAGTCGTATCTCTCCCTACCTCCCATGCCACATTGAAATCCCCACCACAGATTAGGACCCCATCCCCCATTGCCGCCACTTGCGCACTCAAAGCATCCCAGAATTCAGTTTGCGGGCCCGTAGGGGCATACACATTTACCACGCAAAACCACTCCTCACCTATCTTTACCCTCAGCAGGAGATACTGCCCCCCCCTATCCCGGGACACTACCTGGACCTCCATGGGGCCTGTCTCTCTGATGAAGACCCCCACCCCGCCTTTCTTCTTCTCTTTAAGATTAGAAGCGAACATACGGTGCTTGTACCCCCGGGGTTGCACCAATGTCTCATGTTGTCTCAATAGATGTGTCTCCTGCAACAGCACTATGTCTGCATTGTGTCTTGTTAACTCCTTATATAATTTCTGTCTTTTCATTGGTGAATTTAGACCTTTCACATTTAACGTGAGAATTTTTAACTCCTTTCCTACCCCCAGATCCCTGCCTCGTCCCCCTAAGTCCCTCCGCCCCCACCTCCCACTCTGGCCCCCTCTTCCCCCCCCTACCCACCCCCTCCTCCCCCCACCCCCCACTCCCCCTCCCGCTGTTCCCTCCCGTCCTCCCTCTCCCCCCCTCGCTACTCCCTCCCTCCCCTCCTCCCTCTCCCCCCCTCGTAACTCTCCTCTGCGGAGATACGACTTCCAATTCGGTGACCTTCTCTCCCTCCCCACCTACCCACCTCAACTGTTCCCCAGCCCCCCCCCCCACTCCCCTGCCTAAGCCCCCCTCGCTGCCAACTCTCCCCCCTCGAAACCCCCTCCCCTCTCCACCCAGCCTGGGCTCTCTCCCTCTCAGCCTAGTCCCCGCCTCCTCCCCTCTCTCTCTCCCCTTAATCCCTCTCCCCTTACCCCTTAACCCACTGCCCATCTCTCCTTCCCCCCCCCCCCCCCCCCGCCCACAGCCCAACTTATTCAAGAATACCAGTCCATTATAAAGATGCTTCAGCTCAGCCAGTCTCTTGTTCTGTAGTCCGGTTCTGGTGCACGTCCTTGGTGGTTCTTGCCAGTCTACGTCCACTTGCCCTCTGCCATTTCATCTGTGCTGCTCCTCCGGTCCTGGATCCCGTTCTCGGCGGAGTGAAAGAGCCCTCGGCTTGCTCTGGTAAATTCTCAGCACCTAGCTCTCTCAGTGCTCTCCACGCCTCCACACTGGATCTCACCGTCCTTGATTGTCCTTTCACCGTAATAAAGAGGCCGAAGGGGAAGAGCCACTTGTAGCGCAGGTCAGCATGTCTGAGATATGCGGTGACCTCTCTTATCTCCCTCCGTCTTTGTAGCGTGCCTTGGGACAGGTCTTGGTACAGCTCCACCGTATGCCCCTCCCAACGGAAATTTTTCAGCTTGCGGCTGGCACCCAGCAGGAGTTCCTTACTCTTAAAGGAGTGCAGGCAGACCACAATGTCTCTTGGCCTATTGTCTCGGATGGGCCCCATACCCCTGTGCGCCCTCTCCATTTCGAGGCGGGTCTCCTCTGCAGGTCTCCCTGGGCCAGCTGCTGCGAGTAGTTCCCGGAAGATCCGCTGGACCACCTCCTCACAGTTCTTATATTGTGGTTCCTCCGGCACCCCTCTCACTCGGAGGTTGCATCTGCGCGAGCGGTCCTCCAGGTCCTCTGTTTTGGCTTTGAGGGTCTCCTGCGTCCTCTGAAGCTCTTCCCAGCTGCTCTGGACCTGCGTCAGGGTCTCCTCTTGACTCTCCAACTTGGTCTCCACCTCTTCCATACGTCCCCCCAGCTCCAGCAGGTCTTGGCGCATAGTCTGCACTGCTTCTTTAATTTCATTTTTAACCCCACACATCTCCATCTTCAGTTCCTCCTTTAACTCTAGGAGCCATTGTTTAATCTGTTCCGCTGTCGACAAGCTCTCCTCTCCTCCTTCACTCCCCTCCGGGCTCTGTGGGGTTTCTGTCACAGGTTTCCCTGCTTTTTTTCCGCCTCCTTCCCTCCTTTGGGGGTTGCATATGGGGAGCGGAACTCGGCCAGCTTTTTTTTTGCCAGAGTCTCTTTTTTATTATTTTTTTCCATTTTGGGCTGATTAGCCCCTCTCTCCCCGGTCTCCCCGGCCTATAGAGCTGGTAGGGCGTCCACACACCACACTATAGCTACTGCTGGGAACAAATCTGGTGTTTGGTAGTTCTCTGCCTCTGCTCCCTTTCTTAGTGCAGTTGGGGGGGGCATGAGACTCACCACTGCTGGCTGCTTCTGCACTCTGCGTCTTGTGGGCTGCAGCTTAGCATAGGTCCCTGCTTCCTGCTTCTCCCAGCCACGTGCGAGGCCTTCTCGGCCCCCTCTGTCTCCGGATTCACCTCTCTGTTGGCCACCCTCTTCTGCCACCACGTGGTCTGTGGGGGTCGGCGGCGTGGCGTCCTCCACGGGGAAGCACACTGCCTCTGCTCACCGGCAAGCCTCCTCTTTTGGCCCTGCTGACTCTCTCCCAGCAAGTCCGGCTCAGCGCGGTCTCCGGCCCAGAAGCCCCCTGAAAGTCAGGCTGCCTCGTCCGGTCCGCTCCCACCAGCTTCTCTGCACCTCCGCACCCGCTTGTTGCGCCGCCGCCGCGGCTCGCCGGCACTCCCCGCTCTCTCCGTCGCCCCTCGGCTCACCGCTCCGTTGCCCGTGGGGGCTAAAATGCTCCAATTATTGCGGGTTGGTGGCGGAGCTCCTCCGCTACGCCGCCATTCAGTAGGTGACGTCACCGGAGTGGACTACCTTTTCAATTATCTTGGCAAGAAGTGGGATGCTTGAAATTGGTCTAAAGGACTCGACTTTTAGAGGGTCCAGTTTGTTGTTTTTCAGCAGGGGCCTGATGGAGGTATGCTTCAACCTTTGTGGGAAGGCTCCCGTTGAGAATGACTGCTCTAGGATTTTATTCAGGAACTGGCTGAGATTGCAGCGTAGTTCTCTTATCTAGAACGCTGGACAGGGGTCATTTGGTGCAGTAGTGGTGTTGATGGAGGCGATGGTGTCCTCAATCTCTCTCTTTGATATGGTGGTGAATTTAGTCAGTGGCACTGGGTTGGTCGGTTTGTGTCGCGGAGTGTGGCTTGTGGGACCTGTGATCTTGTCAGTCTGGAGCATTTTGGATTGGAGATAATCTGCAAAAACCTGCGGTTGTAGCATGTATGGTTGGTCTGGGGCTGGTTCTCTTGTCAGTGTCTTCACTATAGTGAAGAGGTCGTGTGGCTTGCTCGTCGAGCGCTTCAGGAGGTCCGTATGGAATTGCTTCCTTCTCTCCATTATTGCTTCCCAGTGCTTTTTTAGGTGGAAGCTATATGCATTCTGTGCTTCAGTGGAGAATGATTGGCGCCATCGTCTCTCTAGCTTGCGCAGGTGGAGGAATGATGATCGTAGTTCGGTGGAATACCATGGTGCAGGCTCTCATCTCTTTGGAGGTTTGTTCGTGGTTGGGAGCTGAGCGATGGCGCTGAGGCTGTTGTCCCAGTTAGAGATCATTTCATCCAAGTTGGGGGCTGTGGTGTTGAGGAATGGAATGGCTTTCTCCAGTATTTCCTCTTTGATAAAGGGTCGGAATCGTCTTGCTGGTGTTATTATGACTGTGACAGTGGGCAGGTATTTGAAATCTAATCAGGCTGTGGTCGGACCAGGGTACTGGTGTTATAGATAATCACCAAGTCGTGGGTCGTTTCCACAGATGTTTGTGGGGCAAAGACCAGGTCCAATTTGTTTCCTCTCACGTGTGAGGGTGTGTTGACTAGCTGTTTTTATCCCAGCTCGTCTAGTACTTCGGGGAAGGCTGTGGCTTGGGTATCTTGTAGCGTAGGCAGGTTGAAGTGTGCATCTTCTGGATTTTCAGCCAACGCATGGCCGACTCCACCACCATGGATTTATGTAGCAGCTGTGACTTTTGGAAGCCCAGGCTCCGGCAGACTCAGTACATCGAGTCGAGCCGTTTGCTCACCACCGGTACCAAAGCTGATGTCTCCCACTTCCGGAGCATCAGCCGTTCCAGGATGGGAGGAACTAGCACCATGAGAGATTCCCTCGGAGGAGCCTTGTGCTGGAGGATTTCCAACTCATTCGCCCGAGGGTCCTCCTCCGATTTGGTAGGGAACATCAGGACCTTTGACATGTCCTTGACGAAATCAAGGAAGCCCATATCCTCCGGCGGGGACCCCCCAATCGAGGCTCCGAAATGGGAAAGTCAGATGGGATGTGGCGGTGGCGACGGTTAAAAGGGGAACTCCTCGTCCTCCATCTCCCACTCTGAGTAGTCTGTCGAGGACTCGTAGGAGGGCTGCTACAGGGGCCTCGAGGCCGCCGATGCCCTGTGGCCGGCACCCAGCATACTTGCCGGGGATGATCGCGGTCCCATCAAGCAGGACTCTGAGCGTGACCTCGGCCAAGGATCAACTTGACCGAAGAACCCCAAGGATCGGCTCGACCTCCGGGGACGTCTTGGATGTCAAGGACCTGATGGTTGGGACAGATGAACCAGTCGTGCCGGATAACAGCGCCTGCTGCTGGTCCATGAGGGCAGACAAACTGTGCTCCAGACCAGAAGGCTCCGCAGCTCTCTGCACGGGCATCGAGGGACTCTGGCCAGATCCTCGACGAGGATGGTGTCTGGGAACAGAGACCGGTCCACGGTCGGATCCTTTCAAGGGACCTTTGCAGGCCGCTCCATCTCTGAAGCCTCAGATGAATGTCTCGGACTGTGGGACTGTGCCCAGGGAGTACCCGGTCGGTCGGAACCATCCAAGGACACCACCTTCGAGTGTTTCTTCTTCTTCCTGGGCTCCCTCGAGGGAGACCCCTTTTCTGAGGACCCACAATGGGGCTCAGGCTCAGGAGGTTCCACCTGAGACGTCGGGGCCTCAGACGAAGCCCTGACCTTCGGAGGTACCAGGGACTCGGGGAAAAACCTATCATGCTGCTGCTGGCAGTTCTTTAGAGCCTTAATGGACATTCTTTTGCAGAAACCACATGCTGCCGGGTCGAGGTCTGGCCCAAGGCAGTGGAGATAAGTTGTGTTTGTCAGTTAAAGACATAATTTTAGAGCACCGATCACACTTCTTAAAGCCACTGGTAGACATGGGGAAAAACGTACCCCTGCAAGGTCAAAGATTCTCCAGGTTGCCAGTTGGGAGTAAAAAGGCACGAAGACGCCAGGAAAAGAAAACTAAAAAAAAATAGACCCGAACTCGACGCCGAGACAAGGTCTGTGGCGGGAAGAGTACCGGTGTGATACCGGAGATGAGTATGATATGAAACTCAGAGAAAAATTAACTTTTTCCGGGCAAAAGCTAGACAGACGTCTGAAGGGCTCCGTGGAACAAAGGAAACTGAGCAAGATGGCACCCTTGGGCAGGAAGGGAACCACACATGTGTAACAAACTCCCAAAGACTTCCTTTGAAAGCAGGGGGGATGCTTCCGCGAGGGCTCAGTCTGTGCTGATGTCACCCATATGCGAGGACCAACTTCCTGCTTGTTCTCTGAGAAAATTCAGAAACGCATTGAATGGTCATATGGGTTATTGATGCTAGGGGATCCCATACCAGTATATTAACTTAAGATGCGTAAGGTGGCATGCAAATTTGTCATACTGGGCATCTGGGGGGGGTCAAGAAAGCTATTATGCAACAATGGTTTATACATAGCTCAGTTTTTACACTGTTTTTTGTATATAGTTTCACTATGTGTACATAGTTATAGTTTTATTACCCCCTTTTCCAAGTTTAAGTTACCTGTTATAATGTAAGCACACCAGTGTTTTCTGATTGTGCAGATCTGTTACTTGTAAACCGCACTGAAAACAAATAGCGCGGTATATAAAAGATGTTAAATAAATAAATAAAATAAATGGTTGGGGGAATCAGACACCAACATTCAAACAGTGGGTTGGTAACTTCCATAATCTGGCACAAGCTGAACTTTATCAACACAGGAATCAAAAAACAGCAAAATGGTTACGATATAAGTGGCTGTGGAAGAAATTCAAAATGCAGTTCCGGAGGGAGAGAAATAGCATGGGGAGGTGGTAAGGGGGAGACGACACAAGAGAGCAAAGCAGTGCTCTTGAAAACAAAATATTAACCCTTAAAATGACATTTTTCTCAAGACCTGTGCTGCGCAAGAATCGTATTGGAAGCTAGTGCCTAAAGACAAAATTCCCCAACTTGAGAAAATGCAGTGAAGCTGTACACTCCTTGTTTTGGTTCAACTTATTTATGTGAATCTGCGTTTTCCCATCTGAAAATGACAAAGAGTACACAACGTTCCAACATGACAGATGAACATCTCCAGGATTCCCTGAGACTGGCCCTCACGCAATATTCACCCAACTTCAAAAAGCTGGTGGATGAAATGCAGGCTCAGGTGTCTCACTAATGAGCAAGAGCGAAATATTAAAGATTGTGCAAGATCAGCCTCGATCAATACTTGATCTAAATTTAACACAAATTACTCAATAAAAGTTAAAGTTATTACTCAAAACTAAGAAAAAATGTACTTTCCATTTCCCCTCACAGTTCTTACTGGATCTTCGTCTCTGTTTTGTTTTTGCTTAATTTGCTTAACAGCTGTTCACATCCAAGTAAATGACAGAAGGTTCATTAAAAATGGGGGGTGGGAATCCTCCAACTTTATTGGGTTAAAATTTAATTTGAAACTAATTTGAAACTTAATTTTCATGGTGGTAGATCACCGGCACTTTTGGCCGGAAAAAGTAGATCATGACCTGTTCGAAGTTGGACATGCCTGATGTATCAGATCAATGTGTCATGTACTTAAAAATAAAGCTTTACCATTAAAATAGTGGAATGACACGGTAAGTACATGAAGGGAAAATTAAACAGTGTAGACAATCGTGGTAAGTAACTAAAAGATCAAATAAAACAATAAAAACATAGGTACTGAGGAACAACTATAATGAAGCAAGACCGCTAAAATAATAAACCAATCAAAATGTGTGTATATTAAAAGACCCTTCTGCCAGAAACAGATCGCTGGCGTTCAATGAGCTGCATGTTAAAACTACTGCGAATGAAATGCCGAAGTTCATTAAAGATGTAATCTGAACACTAACGTTACATTATGTATAAGATCAATGTGCTATGTATTTAATAAGAGAAATGGCACAGCAAGTGCATGAATAAATAGGGAAAAACAAACAGTGTAAACCATCGTGGGAAGTAACTAAAAGCATTCTACAGAGTGTCCGCACACATGCGATCGAGTGTTCTAATCCATACAAACAAATAAAATAGAATAAGGATGAACGAAAGAGACGAACATCTAAATAAACAGATAATGTAAGATTAAATCAACTGAAGCCAAACAGAAAAAGAATACTTTAAAAGAATACCGGTATTCCTGGAGTGTGTGCCAATGTTCGGCGTCTGATAGCAGTGAACTACAAACCTATTATGTTCTTAGGCCTTGAGCCCGCCAAACATCCGGGTACATTTCTACACCATTAGCGACGCATGCTCTGTGTCAATTACAAAGAGACAGAGTGAAGCCGCAGAAACGGATTATAAAGAGCATCGTGAAAGCATATTAAAAGCAGGGTGTTACATTCTAAATGAAATGTGGAAATTAATGAAAAACGAAGCCAGTAGACAAACAAACGCCGTATGAAATAAAAACACCAAAACGTAGAAAGCATAGTTACTCACCTGTAACAGGTGATCTCCGGGAACAGCAGGAATTTAGTCTTCACATATGGGTACGTCGGTACCGACGGAGCCTGCGCGGGAACGCTCCCCAGCGTCCAATTAGGAAGCTTTTGGGAGCATCCCACAGTGCCTGCGTGCTGCCTTCCCACCTTTCCCCAACTGCCTCTCTCCAGTTGAGTTTAAAGCTGAGACAAAGAGAGAGAGAGGGAAAGAGAAAGAGATAGATAGAGAGATAGAGAGATACAACTCCTAGGGGAGGTGGGTGGGTTGTGAAGACTAAATTCCTGCTGTTCCCGGAGATCACCTGTAACAGGTGAGTAACTATGCTATCTCCAGGAACAAGCAGGAATGTAGTCTTCACATATGGGGACTCCCTAGCTTTAGATGCCAGGGAGAGATCCCAGACGTTGTGTGCCCCTGTGAAGGGCTCCACTTCCCCCCATAGATCTCTGGCATCCAACCAGGGATGGCGGGTAGGAGTTGATTAGGTATGGAACAGGTGTTGAAGAACAGCCTGACCAAACAAAGCATCCCGGCGGAAGTTCTTGCCCAAGCAGTAATGGGCTGTGAAGGTATGAACCGAGGCCTAAGTGACTGCTTGACAGATGTCGTCGATAGACACAGAGTGTAGATGAGCCATTGAAGCTGCCATGGCTCTCACATTGTGAGCTGTGACATGGCCCTCCAGGGAAAGATAACTTTCCAAGAAAGGAATTTCAGTGATGCAGTAGCCAAAGGTTCGAAAGGAGGCTTCATGAGCTGACCAAGAACTAGGTTTAAGTCCCATGCCACTGGAGGTGGCCTGATGGGAGGCTTAGTTAGAAGGCGGCCTCTCATAAATCTTGCTATAAGATGGGAGGAAATAGGTTGTCCATTCAGAGGCTTGAAAGAAGCTGCAATGGCACTCAAATGGATTCTTTCTGAGTTAGTCTTAAGTCCTGCACTAGATAAATGAAGGAGATACTCCAGCAATGATTTCAGAGGTATCGCACGGGGGATAAGACCCTTCTGCGAACACCATATGGTAAACCTTTTCCACTTGAAAGCATAAGAGCATCTTGTGGAAAGTTTCCTGGAAGCATAAAGGATATCCTTTACTGGCTGAGGAAGGATAAGATCTTGAAGATCTAGGCCTTCAGCAACCAAGCCCTGAGATGCAGGGATTGGGGATTGGGATGCCATAACATTCCGTCCTCCTGAGACAGGAGATCTGGAGCAGACCCTAACTCCAGGGAGGGAGCTTGAGCGAGTTGTAGAAGCAGAGGATACCACACTTGCCGTAGCCAATGTGGTGCCATGAGAATCATATGGCCTCTGTCTCTCTGAAGCTTGAATAGGGTTTTGGGAATTAGGGGAATGGGCGGAAAGGCATAAAGGAAGTCCTGACCCCAGTGAAGAAGGAAGGCATCCCTGGCCTGAGAGCCCTGAGCCGGAATTCTGGAACAGAACCGGGGAAGTTTGGAATTCAACGGACTTGCAAAGAGGTCTATGTCCGGGGTTCCCCAAATTTGAAAAATCTTGGTCACCTGGTCTGCATGTAGAGACCATTCGTGTGGAAGCAGAACTCGACTGAGTCTGTCTGCCCAAGAGTTTTGTATGCCTGGAAGATACACCGCAAGGAGATGAATCTGATGCTCTCTGGCGAGGGCCCATAGTCGCAAAGCGACAGAGAGCCCGTTCCCCCCTGCTTGTTCACATAGAACATGGCTACTTGACTGTCCATATCAATGAGGACTGTCTTGTAGCTGAGCAGGGTGTGGAACACTCGAAGAGCAAGGAAGATTGCCCTGAGCTCAAAGAGATTGATATGTAGATGAGTCTCCTGTGGAGTCCAGGTGCCTTGGTTGGAGAGGTCTTGTAGATGAGCTCCCCAACCCATTGGTGAAGCATCTGTTGTGAGAGTTGCCTGGGGACCCCAGCAACAGGTTTTGAGAGGACTGGCACCATTGGAGGGACAAAATAAGATGATTTGTGTTTGTTATTTTGTCTGACAGGCATCCTGATGCCTGAATCCATTGGGTGGATAAAGTCCACTGGGATGCTCTCATTTGGAGGCGAGCATAAGGAACCACATGCACTGTAGATGCCATGTGGCCTAGTAGTTGTAGCATTTCTCGAGCAGTGAGGGAAGATTTTAGCACTGCTTGAGTAGCTAATTGCACCATGCGAAGGCAACGGGCCTGGGGGAGATAGGCCCTTGCCCTTTTGGTATCCAGCAAAGCTCCTATGAACTCTAGAGACTGAGTGGGAGTTAGACTGGATTTTGGGATGTTTATGACCAAACCCAAATATTGAAGGATACGCATTGTGCAAGATAGGGAAGTCCTGGCCTCTGACTCTGTTGGGGCTCGAATGAGCCAGTCGTCTAAGTAGGGGAAGACGAATATGCCTAGAGTACGGAGAAATGCTGCTACCACAGCCATGCATTTTGTGAACACTCTTGGAGCTGAGGCCAGGCCAAAAGGAAGCACCCTGTATTGGTAGTGTTTTCCTTGGAAAAGGAACCGAAGGAACTTTCTGTGAGTTGGATGGATGAGAACATGGGTGTACGCATCCTTGAGATCTAGAGAACAAAGCCAATCCTGACTCCGAAGGTATGGCAGCAGAGTTCCTAGAGAAATCATTTTGAATTTCTCTTTGAACAGGAATTTGTTCAATTCTCTGAGGTCCAAGATAGGTCTGTATCCCCCTGTTTTCTTTGGGATAAGGAAATAGGGGGAGTAAAACCCTGTACCCTGCTGATGAATGGGTACTTCTTCTATTGCCCCTTGGGCAAGAAGTGTAGAGACCTCTTGATGTAACAGGTTGATGAGAGAGGTCTGAGAATTGAACTGTTTTACTATTGTGGGAGGGGGCATGCACAGAAAGTGCAGCTTGTACCCCTCTCTGATAATGGAGTGTCCAATGCTCTGCTGTTATTTGCTCCCACCTGGGGGCAATGGCTCTGGTCCATTTAGGGCCAGGAAGGCTAAGTTCTCTAGATGAAAGTCAAAGACCTTGTAGAGGCTGAGACTGCTGAGATGGTTGAGGCTTAGCAGTCTTTGCCTTCCTTTGTTTGGGTAGTTGCTGACTTTTCCGGACAGGTTGACCTGCAGAACGTGCCTGCTGAGAATAAGCAGGATAAAATTTTTTCTTCTTTTTAGAAAAGAAAGGTTTCTTAAAAGATTTTTCTTGCAGGATCAGCTGTAGACTTGGACAATCTGTCCAAGGTGGAGTTTTCAGCATCCATCTCATTGGTAAAGATTGGCAAGAAAAAGCCAAACAGGTTCTCACCAGTACAAAGAATATTTCTGAGTTTGTCTTGTACCCAGAGCTCCAGATCAGATGCCTGGAGCCAAAGCAATTCTACGTGCACCTATGGCAATGGCAGAGGTTCTGCTTATGCACTCAAAATCGTTCAAAGCTGCACGATTGACAAATTTTGAAACATCCTGGGCATGTTTGACCAATGTGAGAAAATCTTGTCTTCTATCCTCAGGAAGAAGAGGGCCTAGAGCCTCTAAATCTCCTGTGACTTCTTTCAGGAACATTCCCATATATAGACTATAGGAACTGATCCTGGCAGAAAGCATGAAAGCTTGAAAGACACGTCCAAAAGCATCCAAAGTTCTGCACTCACGTCCTGGAGGATTAGAGGCACTGTTCCCTCTAAGCTGTGCGTGTGTGAGCGCGCACACACCTCGCCGAGCGAGCACACATACTTTACAACAGAGCGCACAAAAATTACAGCTCTGATTCTTTTAGAAAACAACACAGACGTCTTAAAATTTAAAAGTTGTTATTGTAATTACTAGAAATTTTCCGCTTCATTTAGTAATCGTCTATTTTCATTTACTTTGATTAAAATCAATGTGATGTACATACTGTATTCTGACGTGTAGTCAAATTTTAAAGTATATAACTCCGAGTGTCGTTATGTGGCGCACAAAAATTTAACCTTCCTTCAAAAGCTGCACAGCTGATATCTTATGCGCACACAGCCTACAGAAAATTAGAAGGAACATTGATTAGAGGCATGCCTCTTTGCACTCTTGATCCTTATCATAGCTGATTCCACTACAATAGAGTGGTGAGGAAGCTAAGTTTTCTGGAAACCAGGACAAGGAGGGATTCGATACAGAGTATCCAGTCTGCAAGAATGGAGGAGAGGTGGTAAGAGGTGTCTCCCACATTCGTAACATGAGATCATGCAAGATCTCATGGATGGGCAAGGTAGCTGCCTCCTTAGGAGTTTTAGGATATTGTAAAATTTCCAACTCCTTTGCTCTGGGCTCTGTTTCAGGTGCCACAGTAATGGACAGACCTCGAGCCACCTCCCTGATGAAATCTTGAAAGGAAATGTCCTCTGGAGTTGACATCCTACGTTTAGGGAAGGAAGGCTCCTCTGGGAGTATTCCCGCATCGACAGAACTGTCAGAATCCTCAGACTCCGAGGACTCGAAATATCATCTGTCAGGATGCTCTTGCAGAGCCCAATACCCGTACGACCGAAGTCGGTACCGGGAGTAATCGGTACCGGAGTATCGGTACCGGAGGGCATCGGAAGACTGGGTGCCGGCAATGTGGACACAGATGTCGATGCTATCGGTACCGGTACCGATACCGATACCAGTGCCGGAGTCGGTGCCGGTACCAGTTGAAAAGTCTGACGCGGTTCCGAGGGCGTCAACGCTGCAAGGAGAGCCTCCAGACTGCGCTCAATAGCCAGGACTCTCTGGTCTATCGACGTTGCCGATGCCTGGATGTCGGTACTGGAGAAGACCGCTGGTACCCCAGAGCATGGCACCAGTAGTTCTGCCGAGGTCGAGGCCTCGAGAACATCCTGGAGCCCCGATAATGGTTTGGAAGCCAAAGCCTCCTGCTGGGGCAATTTTGCCAGTGCAGAATCCTCAAGGGCAACGCCGGAGGCATCTTGATGCTTAGAAGGAGATCTACCCTTTGAGGACCAACTAGACTTATGTTTAGTTACCCGAGATCCACGGGAGGAAGACGAAGCCCTGAAAGACGTCGATGCCACCGAAGCTGCATTTAGAGGGAAACAGGGTACTGAGCTTGGCGGCTCGGTTCTGTCAACCTCTCTTGGACATCATGACACAGATGGAATGATCAGGACCTAAACATTTCAGACACCACTCATGGGTGTCGGTGACAGAGATGGTACCGCCACACTTGGTGCACTTTTTTAAAACCTGAGGGGGATTTTTCCATCATGGAAAAAATCTTGGGCCTAAGGTCCAAAATGGCGCAAGCACCTGGAAAAAATGAGAAAGTACTAAGGATTTTTTTTTAAAAGAAAAGAAATACAGAAATAAGAAAAAAACGGCGGTACCGGTAAAGCATCGAGGAAGGCAGACGCGACCACAAAAAAGAAGGAAATTTTCTGCGGTGACAGGAACACGACCTGCTGGCTCCGCGGAAAACGAAGAACTGGAGAGAGGCAGTTGGGAAAGGCGGGAAGGCAGCACGCAGGCGCTGTGGGATGCTCCCAAAAGCTTCATAATTGGACGCTGGGGAGCGTTCCCGCGCAGGCTCCGTCGGTACCGACGTACCCATATGTGAAGACGACATTCCTGCTTGTTCCTGGAGATTTTAAAAACCGGAGAAACCAATCCAGAAACGTGGCAGAAAATGCAAAAAAAAGCCTTTATTAATCCAGGGGATGAGTGATGCCAAACCCAACACTGGCCGTGTTTCGTAAGAAACTTCTTCAGGGGTATGTGGCTCTAACACAAATAAATACATTAATATCAAAAAAACAAATGAAAAAAGTAATTAAAAACAATCAATTGTTAATACATAAAACCAACAAATATTAAATCTTTTAAATTATAAGAAACTTGTATAAATAAATAAGGAACATCCATCGGAAATATATCCATAAATAACATGTATACATAAAACATTGTCTATAAACTATGACAATTAATAACACAGGTAAACTAAAAAAAATTTTTTTAAACTGCCTCTAATGTTTCGATTGATTTTTACGTTTTTTGGTGCGCTGAATCCAAATCTGGTAACCAATTTGCTCCATCACGTACAGATATTTTGCTACATTGGGTTAGCAGTTTGAGGTGAACGTTTCAGATTGAGTGCGATCGAGATAAAAAGTTTCTTGGATGAATTCTTTATACTAATTGTTTAGTAGTTATTCAAATAAGAATAAAGAAAATTGTAACGAGGCAGCACATAAGAATAGAGCAATGTCAACAAAACACACTGTGATGGTAGCAAAATTGTCTGCACTTAAAACAGCCACATACATGTGCACAAACATTGAGCATATAAGAGCGAGGTTAGACACAAAGCAAAGCAAAGAAATGTGCAAAAAATGTTGTACAGGTATGTATGTAAGAATAGAAAACGCAAACCGCACCATTGCAATACATGAAGACAAACACCCGATGGTGTGAAAATAAAATTCTAATAAATGAGATCCGACACTGTGGTAATAACTAGCAAATTTTTATTTCAAAGTTTAGTAAAAACACGATATTTGTCAACACAGTTTAGATTTTAAAGTCATTCTTGGGTCAATCAATCTCCTGGTGGGCCCGTTTCTTCTTCCCCCGAATGCTTCTCTTGGTGCGCTGCTTGGCGTATTTTTCATCTGGGGTTTCCCGCAGCAGCAACCAGCAGAAATCAGCCATCTTAGTGGTGTTCCATCTTCCTTGGTACCTTCTCTCTGCGTCCTTGATGTCCTGGTGAAACCTTTCACCTTGTTCTTCACTGTACGCCCCCAAGTTTTCGGGAAAGTAGTTCACATGGGAGTGCAAGAAATGGACTTTCAGGCTCATGTTACAGCCTTGTTCTTTGAAGGCATTGAGCATCCTGGCAACAATATCCTTATAGTTCTCATCCCGCCTGTTCCCCAAGAATTTGAGAACAACATCCTTGAAGGAATCCCAGGCTTCTTTTTCCTTCTCAGACATCGTTTCAGCGAATGCTCCATCTGAAATGAGTTTCCTTATATCAGGGCCAACAAACACTCCTTTCCTTTAGCTTTGCTTCAGAAAGTCGGGGGAACTTTGAGCAAAGGTACCGAAAGCACTCACCATCTTTTGGAAGGGACTTGATAAATTGCTTAATGAGACCCAACTTTATGTGGAGAGGTGGTAATAGAATTTTATCACGAGGTACCAAGCTCTCATGAAGAACATTTTTCTCACCGGGTCTCAAATACTCCCGAATTGGCCAGTCTTTTTTCCCCCAGTGTAGGTCGCGGGCCCGGCTATCCCACAAGCAAAGGAAGCAGGGATATTTGGTGAAACCGGATTGCTGCCCTAATAGCATGGATAGAATTTTAAAGTCTCCACAAATCATCCACTTATGCTCATCATAACGAATCTTCTGAAGAATCAGGGCCAAATTCTCGTATTTTTCTTGGAGAATAACAGAGTGAGCAATAGGAACTGAAGCGAATGTGTTGCCATTATGAAGAAGAATACCTTTTATGCTGTCTTTTGACGAATCAATGAACAGCCGCCATTCAGCAGGATCATACTTGAGTTTAAACTTTTCCATCACTCCGTATATATCGTTGCAAAATACCAAATCTTCCTCTTTGCTGAAATACTTCAAAAATTGTGTCTCGCGGTTGCGGTACCAATAAAAAGTTGTTCCTGGTGACAATAGATTTTTCTGTTTAAGCCGAGAACCTAGCAGTTGGGCAGCATCTTTTGGGAGTCCTAAATCATGGCCTAAATCCCGGACTAAATCATTCAATTCAGCTTGAGAGAAAAGTTCAGGTTTCGGATCTGGTTCAGTTTCAAACTCGGAAGTACTGGACTCATCGGGAAAAGCCATCTGATGAGTCTCATCATGATCAGAACCGTCCACACAAATATGATCCAAAGATTTTGGTGGTTCAGGCACAGGTACTTCGTTGCTATGAGGCATAGGCCTAATTGCTGAGGAAAGGTTGGGATAACTTATTACGTTCTTATTTTTTAAGTTGTATCCCTTCACAATGCAAGAGCAAAAATAGCAGTCACTGCTGTGGTCTCTTTGTTCACGCCACATCATAGGTATTCCGAAACGAAATGCTTGTTTTTTACCTTTCATCCATAAGCGTAGATCTTCCTCACATATCTTGCACACTTTGTGAGGAGCCCACGGTTTGTCTTGATCGCCTAACTTCAAACCGAAATAGGCGAAATATACTTTTTTAATAAATGCAGAAATGTTCCTCTGCCGCTTTTTTAAGGTATATTCCCCACAAATAAAACAAAAACTGTCCGGAGAGTTGACGCAACCTCTGGCTCTGTGAGCCATCACAAATACACAGCACTGCAAACTACAACTGTAGTGAACCACTTCGGAATAAAGCTGGATTACGACTGAGCAAACAAAAGGTAATAATGAACTTGCAAGAAACTGAAATTTGACAGGAACGTTCATGTCGCAACCACCGTGTTTGACCGATCGAGCGAACGAGGCGAGGCGAACAGGAAAGAACATGCGCCAGCACGAGTACTGGATTTAGCCCCCCGCCTCCCAATTGTCCTGTTAATGTATAAAATGAATACAAAACACTCTAAAATATCATGAGGGAGTGTTTCTAGTTAGTTAACCATTACAACCTCTATTTTGGGCCAAGAAAATAAACTGCAGTCGGCTAAAAAGAAATTATGTGAACATTCCTTATATGGGTAAGAAATCTAATTTTGCAAGAAAACGTGACGTGATGGAACATTTTGGCTATTTTTCCTGGATTCAGCACCCCAAAATCTATAGGAATCAGTTGCAAAACTGGAGGCAGTTTTTTGGTAGTGTACCTGTGTAATATAATAAATATAATAAAACGACAACAAAGTACATCAATAGTGCAAAAAAACATAAAAGATGCTGAATTGATAATCATAAACAAACTAAAATGAACATATAAAATACCATTATAAACACGTAATAAAACAATTAACTTCAACCTACTTCTAAAAAAAATAAGAAAGAATAAAATGAAAAACAAAAAGACTAAAAGAGTAAAATGAAAGAACAGGAGAGAACTAATAACAAATCTATGTACTGAAATCGAATAAATTGTTAAAAATGTAATACAATACATATGATAATCAATAATTAAAAACAGTAAAAACAAAAAACAAAGAAATCAATAAAAATCAATAAAAACAGAGGACTGTAGGAGAAATGGAGCAGGAGCAAAATCAATAGAACCTTATTATCCATGTCATGAGGATACTGCTTGTGGACATGATACTAAATAAATAATTAAAAACTAAATAAATAAAGCAATAAAACCTACCACTATATTATGTGGTAATTGGACACAACCATAATTTCGAATAGGATCCTAAAGGATCATGAACCTTAAAAAATAATTAATTAATTAATTAAATCATAAAAACAAACCAATTGTTATAATACTAATTAAAGTGCAAATGTTTCATTTTAAAAGGAAAGCATGCAACAGACACATTCTGAACTGAAAAATGATGAAGAACCTTTTTGAAAACACTGTCTTAAAAATCATCAATTCAAATGTTTAAAAACATACAAACTTTCACTGCTAGCTATATAGGCCACAAGGATTTATAAACCTTATTAATTTAGAATGGCAAGTAGTGTAAGATGAAGAAACTAGAAGCGCTAAAACGTGCTGCGCTTCGCAATTTCTAATGGTATAATGATGTTTAAAAACAAAACTCCAACAAAAACAGTGAATAAAATGAAAACCAGAAGCAGTCAAAGAAACGTGTCCAAAGGATATTTCTTAAAGTAAAAGTGTGATTCGTAATGGGTAATTAAAAACCTTATAAAGCAAAAAGCCATAAATTGCGATGCTGTGTGACTTTTAAATTTTATAACGGGGCATTCAAATCATTAGACCCAGCCGACAGAAAGGGGAACAAACCAAAAAAAAACCCTTTAAAAACAATTTGATAGCTTGCAGGTCAAAAAAACCTCCTACCACTGATTCAATCCATAACAATAAATGAAAAGAGGGATATTCAACCATATAATCTTATATTTATAAATTATGAAATGTTCGTCACTTTTAAACAGCCTGATTGAGTGAGAGAAAAGATGAAACGGCGCTTGAAAACACTGCGCGCACAGGTTCGCATAGACCAATGATGTGAACATGCACTAAAAATTAAAAATGAAAAGCAATGAGAAATCATATCCAAGGAGTACAAAAAGTACATATACTAATAAAGAGAATGAATCGTGATGATTGTATGAAAAAACAAACGGAAGGGAAAAACCATTACCTAAAGCTTTAGATAGAATACGTAAAATGTTGTATCAAGGTATATGAATCATTGAACGATGTCAAGAAAAACATGACAAAAAAAGTGGGTGAATAAATACAAAAAGAATTAACAGCTTACAAACCGAAGACCACCTTCTTTATTTGTCAAATATTGTTGCCGATTCAGTCTGTAACAAAAGTGAAAAAACGCCGGAGCATGCGCTGTATATACTAACCAAAAGAGGCGGGACCAGGGACGGAAAGAAGTGAAAGGGGGGGGGAGGGGGGAAAGGGGGGAGGGGGAAAGGGGGGGGGGAAGAGGAGAGGAAAATCGAGGGGACAGGGGGAAATAGGAGGGACAAGAAAGAAAAAGGAAAAGAAAAAGAAGAAGAAAGAAAAAGAAAAGAAAGAGAGAGAGAAGGAGGGGGCGGAGGGGGGAGGGGGAAGGAGGGGGAGGGGAAGAAAGAGGAAGGGAAGGAATAGGGAAATTGAGAGAAGGGGAAGGGGAAGAAAGGGGGGGAGGAAAAAGAGGGGGGAGAGGGGGGAGGAGGGAGGAGGGAAGGGGGAGGGAGGGGGGAGGGGGGAGGGGGAGGGGAAGGGGAGGGAAGGGAAAGACGGATAGAGAAAAAGAGCAAGGGGAGAGGGAAAGAAAAGGGGGGGAGGGGGGGAGGGAGGGGGAAAAAAAGGGGGGGAGGGGGAGGGAAGGGAAAGGATAAAAGAAAAAACTGATCATATCTTATTGTTCAAAACTGCTATTTAAAGATATGTTTGAACTCATCCAATTATGAGTAATTAAAAGAAAAATATATTAGAGGAAAATATATAGCAGACCACAAAACCCAGAATTGTTCAGAGGAATACTGACAGATCTCTATCTAAATTGAGACCATGTGGAACTAAAGAATTAAGTAAAAATATATACTTTTGTTCCAACCGTAAAGTTGTTTTTTCTAAGTCTCCGCCTCTCCAGTTGCACTGGACTTTCTTTATAACAAAATATTTTATATCTGCTATTTTATGTCCCATTTCTATCCAGTGGGTAACTAGGGATTTGTCTTCCAATTTCATTTTTATACAGCTTCTGTGCTCTATTATACGTGTTCGTATTTCCCGATTAGTTTTACCCACATACAGTTTTTTGCATGGGCACAGGATTACGTAGATCACATTAGATGTTTCACAATTCGCAAAATCTCTAATATAAAACTTCTTCTGCGTGACTGGATGAATAAAAAAATTCCGCACTGGAAGAGCATGTAAGCAGATAGAACAGTGACCACACTGAAATTGGCCTTTATATTTTGACAATGTTTTGTGTTCAGTGAGAGCAGAGGGGACAAGTAAATTCCGAAGGTTCACATTCCTCTTATGGGCAACTATGAATTTGGTGTTCTGAAAACCAGGGAGAGCTTGTATGAGGCGCCACTCTTTCTTAAGTATTTTTACAATTTTATGTGATTGTAACGAATACAAGAGGGGACATACCAAGTTAGACTGATCCTTCTTTGGTCATAATTTTAGAAGTGTCTCACGTGGAGTGTCACAGGCTCTTCTGTACGCATTTTGAATATAACGGCTCGGATATTTACACGTTTCAAATCTATTCATCATGTCTTTAGCCTGATGATCGAACTCATGCGGCATCGTGCATATTCTTTTGGCCCTAAGAAATTGACTCACCGGTAAATTGTTTTTTTAAGGCAGGATTGTGAAAACTGGTGTAATGTAGAAGTTGATTCCTATCACTGGGCTTCCTGTACAGTGTAGTAA
Source organism: Ichthyophis bannanicus (assembly GCA_033557465.1). Taxonomy (NCBI): domain Eukaryota; kingdom Metazoa; phylum Chordata; class Amphibia; order Gymnophiona; family Ichthyophiidae; genus Ichthyophis; species Ichthyophis bannanicus. The sequence continues at coordinate 1,170,572,219 of CM066032.1, read as the reverse complement.
TAAGTCTATTTCCTTCTTTTTTAACCAAAAGGTCTAGGTAAGGAATCTGTGTGGAATCATAAGTAAGCTGGAAACGCAAATGTATATCCAATGCATTAATCCATACATTGAAATCGGATAAACGTTCAACAGATCCTTTCCAAAGAATGAAAATATCGTCAATATACCGAATCCACAGTAAGATTTCTTCTTTAAATGAATGTTCCTTTAAAAATTGTTCTTCGAAATGGAACATGTATAAATTTGCAATATCGGGTGCCATCGAGGACCCCATGGCAACCCCCTTGATTTGCTGATAAAACAATTCTCTGAAACAAAAGAAATTTTTGCACATAGCAATTTCGGCCAAAGACAAGAGGAATGTTGTTGGAATCCTCTTATGATCCTGTCTGATCGTGAGAAATCGTTCAATGATCTTTAGGGCTTCAATCTGTGGAATGTTTGTGTATAGTGATTCTACATCTAATGTTACTAATAACACATCCGATTCCAAATCCTGAAATGATGAAAAGGTTTCTATTGCATGAGAGGAATCCCGTACGTATGACCACATTTGTGTCACGAACGGACGTAAGATATCTATAAACTGGGAAAGGGGCTCCAGAAGGGACCCAATTGCGGAAACAATCGGACGACCTGGTGGATTTTCCATAGGTTTGTGAATTTTTGGAATTATGTAAATAGTTGGTATAATAGGTTTTTCTACTATTAAAAGTTCCTTTTCCTTTAGTGATGTGCCCTATTTCATAGGCAGTCATAATCAAATTATCAATAGTACTTTTAAGTTTGTCTGTTGGATCACCATCCAGTCTAAAATAAAAGGATTTGTCACTGAGTTGTCTATTAACCTCATGAATATATTTACACTTTTCTAAAACTACGATTGCTCCCCCTTTATCAGCGGGTTTAATAATAATACTAGTATTTTTTTGTAGGGCTGCTATGGCGCATTTCTCTCCCCTTGTCAAGTTATAAAAGGGTAATTTCTCATCTTCTACAATATCTCCTACTTGTTGCAAAACAACTCGCTCGAAGGATTCAATAAGTGGATCAGATTGCACTGGAGGGATCCAGCTAGATTTCCTACTAATAATAGAAATATTTTGCATAGGATTAACCTGGTTCTCAAAAAAATGCCGAATACATATCTTCCTGAAAAATTTGTACAAATCAATCTGGACCTGAAAGGGGTAATATCTTTGGATAGGGACAAATGACAGGCCTTTACTTAAAACAGACAACTCCTCAGGTGTAAGGGAATAATTAGAAATATTTATAACATTATGTGTCAAAACCTCCTCTCGTGGGAGTGATCTGCTGTCCATTTGCCTCGCCCGCGTCCCCGACCCCGTCCCCGTCCTTGGCCCCTGTATTGATTGTATTCGTTGAATTTCTTGTCGAGTTGCTGATTTTGATCTTTTACTTGATCTAGGGGCAAAGGGCGTGGGCGAGAGGAGTGTCGAAAGCCTTCCTTCCAAAGCTGGTCCATATTCAAAAAATATGTTTCTTTTCCCTACCTCTTTCTCTATGATGTTCTGATTTATCTTTGTGTTGAAAAAATTGATGCCGATGCATCTTGATTATCTATTGATTCGCTCCTGCTCCGCTTTTTCTTTTGTTCTATAGGGATGCCTATCTCTGGTTCTTCTATTGTATCTTCTCTATGATCAAAAAATGTGGATTTTCTCTTTATCCAAATTCTATCGTCGTCCACTTTTCTACACCAGTGGTAGACATACCCTACTCTATAGTCCTCTTCATCTCTCCTGAACTTTTCCATCTTTTTGTTCTTTATTTCCTTTCTAAATTCAGCCATATTTCTTACATAATCTGTATGCACTTGATCAAAGCTGCTGTCATGTTTTTCCAAATCACTTAACTTTTCATCTAATTCTACTTTATATAATTCAGATTTTTTATTTGCCGTAGTTATAAGCAAAATCATTAGGTCTAACGAGCATTTGTTAAGTATGGCGTTCCAGCAGTTGACAAAACCTTGCTCACTTTGATAGAGTCCTGGAGCCTTGTTCATCCTCAATCCCCGTGGTATGATTTTGGATTTACAGCACTCAAGGAGGTAGGCTGCATGTAGTTCTTCTTTGACTAGTTTCTGCGTAAGGCGTACAGTATCTTCCCACAAAATATGTGTATCATCGTTTTCTTCATCACAATCGACTAGTCGTTCTTGAGATACTAATTTCTCCAAAACATCCTCCCCAAAGCTGAGGACATCTCTCCATGGAGAAAACATGTTGTAGAGTCAGGTCCACCAAAGAAAACAGCAAACTGTCATGGAGAACCAAAGAAACCAATCCAGAAACGTGGCAGAAAATGCAAGAAAAAGCCTTTATTAATCCAGGGGATGAGTGATGCCAAACCCAACACTGGCCGTGTTTCATAAGAACCTTCTTCAGGGATGTGGCTCTAACACAAATACATTAATATAAAAAAAAAACAAATGAAAAAGTAATTAAAAACAAATCAATTGTTAATATATAAAACCAACAAATATTACATAGTAACATAGTAAGTGACGGCAGATAAAGACCAGCATGGTCCATCTAGTCTGCCCAGCAAGATGGCAAGAGTAGGTGCACCTGTCACTCTGTGCAGGCCACCCCTAAATCTTTTAAATTATAAGAAACTTGTATAAATAAATAAGGAACATCCATCGGAAATATATCCATAAATGATAACATGTATACATTAAACATTGTATACATTTGCGACACCGGGGGCCATGAAGGAGCCCATTGCTACTCCCTTAATTTGTTTGTAGAACACCCCTTTGAAACTGAAGAAATTTTCAGTCATGGCTAAAGAGGTCAACTGCAATAAAAAGAAAGAAGGAATCCTGACTGGTCGATCCCTGCAGTACAATTTATCTTCTATAATATTTAAGGCAGCTTGTTGCGGGATATTAGTGTATAAGGATGCAAATGTCTAACATGACTAACAGGAGTCTGTCGTTGAAGTCAGAAAAATCTGGTAAAATATTAATAATGTGTGTAGAGTCTCGGACGTAGGAACTGGCTTGTGGCACAAATGGTCTAAGAAAAACGTCCAGAAATTTAGAAAGCGATTCCATGAGTGAACCAATTGCCGATAAAATGGGTCTACCTGGTGGTTTTTCCATTGATTTATGTATCTTGGGTAACAAATTGTTGGAGTAACAGGGTATGGAACTGTCAGAAAATCAATTTCTTTATGGGTCAGATATCCAGCCTGCTGTCCAATATAGATCATCGTGTCTACTTTTTATTTTAACAAAAGGAGTAGGGTCATTATATATTTTCTCATAAAAATCTCGGTCATTAAGTTGCCGAAGTACCTCTTGTACATAAGAATGTCTGTCCTGGATAACCAAAGCTCCTCCCTTGTCGGCTGGTTTAATAATATCAACATTATTTTTCAGACCAGTAAGAGCTTTTCTTTGTAAATTGGTCAGATTATTGTAGGAATGCCTCGGTATAGAATACAGATTGAAAAAATTGTTCTCTCAAAAATTGACAAATGCACTAATAAGTACATCTTGATGACCAGGAGGGTTCCATTTGGATGATTTTTTGACGACAGAATTGTCAGAAGCAGCAGTGCCTTGATCATGAAAAAAGTCAATGATTTTGAGTTTTTGAAAAGCTTAAAAAGTTCTACATGTGTGCAGAATTTATCATGTTTTGTAAACGGTACAAAGGAGAGTCCTTTTTCTAGAACTTCAATCTCAATCTTATCTAGTTGGTAATTGGAGAGATTAAACATACCACCTATGCTTCTGTGTCCGAGGTTCTCCTGTGTGGAAAGCCCCGACCCCTGCCTCTTCCTCGAGGGGGAAAGGAAGGGCGAAATTCTCTGTGCCTCTGGGGCAAACGGAACGGATGATAGAGATTGTTCTGATACATGTTTGTTCTTCTGCCCCCCTTCCAAAGAGAGTCCATCTGAAAATCCTGTGGTTTAGATCTCTGTTGGGGAGGAACAGAGGAAGAAAAGAGGGGAGCTGAGGGATCTATAAAATCATCTGTTAAATTGCGATTCCTTTTTTTGCGCCTTTCTACATCTGGCTCTGGGGAAAAAAAAAGTCTGGTTTTGGTCTTACTTTTTTGGGGAGAACCGGGTAATTTAGCTTCAATATTACGTCTATGCGACTCACTTCTAGGGCGTGGATTACCATTCGGATCCACCCATATTAAGATATGCTAGTTTATTTATTTAATTATTTATTTATTTATAGTGTTTTAGTACCTTATTTTTATAGTTTTAATTATTTATTATTTTTTATGTCACACTCGCTTTATTCTTTGTTTTAAATTGAAGATGTGTGCCCCCTGAAGAAGGCAATCTTGCCGAAATGCGTTGGGGCTGTTTATCAATAAACTGGTGACCTCTCATACCCTCCCCCCTCTTGTGTTTTGCTTGGTGGTAAGGGGGAGGACAGCAAAAAAAAAACCCAACACACACCAAACATATGGAGCAGGTCAATAGGATAAGCAACGTTACACTGTTGTGGCATTGATGAGACATGTTACTGGTTGGCTAGTGGGGTATGACCCATTTATGTTGTATGTTGTAAAGCTCAATAAAGATGGTTATAAAAGTAAGACATACGCACTATTGCCATGAAAGAATTGCTACTGATAAGTGATTTCAATATGCTGGATGTTGATTAGTGCATCCCTGCTGCAGTATCACCTAGATTCTCTACAGGGAGAATTATTTTGGCAACTGGTAACAGAATCCACATGTGAAGGTGCCATACTGGACTTTGTGTTTATCAATGGGGAAAGTGTTTTTGATGTCAAAGTGGGAGATCATCTCGCATCCAGTGATCATAAGATAGTGTGGTTCAGTATTAATACTAGGGCTGATAAAACCCATTCAAAAGCAAGTGTCTTAAAGTTTAGGAAAACTAACTTTGCCAAGATGGGACAATACTTCAAGGAGTCGTTAACAGGATGGGAACTGCTGGGGGATGTAGAAAAGCAATGGGCAAAACTGAAATGGGATATTTTAAGGGCAACAAACCTTTTTTGCTAGAAAGGTTAATAAATGTACAAAGAAAAGGAACCCACTATGGTTCTCAAAAGAAGTAGCTGAAAAGGTGAAGAAAAGAGGGCGGCCTTCATTAAAATACAAGATATCACAGAGAGGAAGGACAAGCATCTATATTTAGAAAAACAGACAAGCTAGGAACATAGTCAAGAAAGAAAAGACAAGAAGAAAAAAGCGTAGTTACTCACCTGTAACAGATATTCTCTGGGGACAGCAGGAATCAGTCCTCACATATGAGTGACGTCGGCACAGACAGAGCCCTCGCGGAAGCATCTCCCCCATCTTTCAAAAAAAGTCTTTGGGAGATGCCACCACAGCATGCATGGTACCCTTCCTGACCAAGGTTGCCATCTTCCTCAGATGACACAGCTAGAGACGGTAAAAATAAAAAGGTATTAAAGAAGCAACTCCAAGGGGAGGAGGGAGGGATGTGAGAACGGATTCCTTCTGTCCCTGGAGAACACCTGTTACAGGTGAGTAACTATGCTTTCTCTGGGAACAACCAGGACGTCAGTCCTCACATATGGGACTCCCTAGCTAGAGGCTACTGAAAGCCTGTAGAAAAGGCCATGGTCGCCCTCAGGGGGAGCCGTGAGCAGCAGCAATTGAGTCTGCAGATACAAACTACAGTAGTATCCGTGAGTCCGATGGGAACCAACGCTCTGATAGCCTGAACAGAGAAGGGTCGGACGGTAGGAGTTGCCTAGACTCCAAAAATGATTACAAAACACAGCCTGGCCGAAGGCGCTGTCCCATTGGGACTCTCTTTCCAGGGAGTAATGAGCTGCAAAGGTATGGACTAAAGACCAGGTAGTGGCCCGGCAGATGTCCAGCAATGGGACAGAGCACAGGTTTGCCACAGAGGCTGCCATAGCCCCGACAACGTGAGCCGTGACCCAGCCATCCAGCGTGAGCCTAGCCTGTTCATAGGCTAGAGCGATGCAGTCTATCACCCAGGTGGACAGTGTCCGCTTGGTCACTGCTTCCCCAGATGACTGGAGTCATAACAAAAAGCTGAGAAGCTTTCTGGTGGCCCTGGGTCCACTGAATGTAGAAAGACAAGGCCCTCTTACAATCCAATGTGTGAAGGACAGTCTCTGCCCTGCTGGAGTGAGGCCTTGGAAAGAAGGTAGGTAAGACCATCTCCTGGTTGAGGTGGAAAGGAGATACCACTTTCGGAAAAAACTTGGTGTGTGCATAGCACAACCCTGTTCTTATAGAATCTAGTATATGGTGCCTCTACCACCAGGGCTTGGAGCTCGCTGACCCTACGAGTGGATGTGAGCGCTACCAGGAACACCACCTTTCACAAGAGGTACCTCAGTTGGCAGGTAGCTAGAGGCTCAAATGGTGGGAGACTGAGGTCCCATTCCATTGCTGGAGAGCGGACGTGGGGGGAGGGGGTTTGGACAACAGGAGTCCTCTCAATTAGGTCACCAGTGGCTGGACTGAAAGGGGCTTGCCCTCAACAAATGGTGATGCGCTGCCAGGGCACTGAGATGCACTCTCACAGATTTTGATTTAAGCCCGGATTGTGAGAGATGAAGGTGGTACTGCAGCATCAGCTTCACCGGGCAGGAAAATGGGTTCACTCACTGCTCCGCGCACCAGACCAAGAACCTGTGCCATTTGAAGGCATAAGCTCTCCTGGTATAGTTCTTATAGAAGGCCAGCAGGATCTCTTCCACTTTTTCTGAGAGGTTAAAAGGAGCTAAGGTCACCCTTTCAGCAGCCATGCAGTCAGCTGATAGGGACCCCAGGTTGGGGTGCAGGAGAGAGCCTTCTTCCTGAGACAAGAACCCCAGGGGGATCAGAGTCTCCTCTGACAAATGGAGTAGCAGCAGGAACCACAGCTGCCTGGGCCACCATGGAGCCACCAGAATCAGCGAAAATACATGAAAAATTCATGAAAAGCCTTGAAGACTGTTTTGGCAAATCAGCGGCGTGGGTGGGAAGGTATACATGAGGCCGTCCCACCACAAGATGAGAAACGCATCTGCAGCTACCCGGGATGGGTAGGACTGTTTGGAACAGAAGCAAGGCAACTGGTAGTTGTCTGGGCTGGCAAAGAGGTCCACCCATGGGGTCCCCCAGAGAAAAGAACCAGTTGACTACTCTGGGGTCCAGCTGCCACTCGTGGTTGGAGGACCCTGCTCAATCTGTCCACCAGAGCATTGTCCTGGCCTGGTAGGTATATCGCCCGCAGGAGTATTCCCTCTTGGAACTATGTAGGGGCAGAGTGTCATCACTTTGCAACAGAGGGTACGAGACCCCATGCCCCCTGCTTGTTCACATAGAACACTGCCACTCAACTGTCTGTTTGGATCAGCACCGGCTGGTGCCTCAGGTGGTGACAGAATTCTCGGAGGGCCAGATATATTGCCCGAAGCTCCAAGAGGTTGATCTGCTGGTTGCCCTCGGCTTGAGACCAGATGTCCTGGTACAAAGGTTTTTGCAGTGGGCTCCCCATCCCAGCAGGGAGGCATCTATAATGAGGACCCTTAGAAGGCTTGGGGTTTGGAAGGGCATCCCCGCCTGCAGGTATCGGGGATTTTGCCACCAAGTCAGAGATTCCACCAGCTGGTGGGTCAATGAAACTCTGTCTTGGAGACAGACCGTGATCTGTGTCCACTGGTCCCAAAGGCACCACTAAGTGGCCCTCATGGGCAGACAAACATCTAGGGTGATGGACCATCGAGGCCATGTGTCCGAGTAGGCACAGTAGAAGCTGAGCTAACACCAAGGGATGGTGTTGCACATCTCCGGCCAGTGCCCTGAGATGGTCTGCCCTATCCAGGGGAAGAAAGACCTTTACCTGAAGAGTGTCCAGCCTCGCTCCTATGAATCCCAGACATTGCATCAGGAGGAAGTGGGATTTGGGGTAGTTTATCATGAACCCCAGATGTTGCATGACTTGGATGGTGCGTGCTGTGACCTGTGCACCTCTGTGGCCATTCCTCCTTTTATGAGCCAGTCACCCAGGTAGGGGAAGACAAATATCCCTTGGAGAAGGAGGAAGGCAGCTACTACTGCCAGGCATTTGGTGAAGACCCTGGGGGCAGGCACCAGGCCGAAGGATAGTGACTGTCCCCCCACCCCCCCGCCATGAAACAAAGGGTACTGCCTGTGGCTGGGGTGAATGAGGATAAGGGTATATCCAAGGAGCATAGTCAGTCTCCCTGCTGCAGGTAAGGCAGCAATGTTCCAAGGGAGAGCATCTTGATCTCCTCCCTCACTAGGAACTTCTTCAGGTTGCGCAGGTTCAGGATGGGCCTTAGGCCCCTTGTTCTTTTTGGTACGAGGAAATACCTGGGATAGTACCAACTCGAAGCCATCATAGGCTGCTCGAGTCATAAATCTGGAGCACTCATGGATGGCCTTGGACAAGTTCCTGAACCGCTGCAGGGATTCCTCGGAGAGCCCAGTTGAGAGACCTGACAAAGGAACTTGCCAGGTCTCTCAGGTTCATGCCTATGTACAGCTGGTAGGCCTGGATCCAGCCGATGAGCATTGAGTCCTGATAGCACTTTCTGCCAAGGGCATCCAAGGTGAAGGACTCCCTACCCAGAGGCACTGAGGAGTGTGTCTTTTGGCTCTTGAGCCGACGCATGGCTGACTCCACCACCATGGAGTTGTGCGGCAGCTGTGACTTCTGGAAGTCAGGGCTCCAACGGACCCGATGCATCGAGTTGAGTCACTTGCTCACCACCGACACCGATGCCGGTGTCTCCCACATATGGAGCATTAGTCGTTCCAGGATGGGTGGGATGGATACTGTGAGCGATTCCCAGGGGGGGGGGGCCTTGTACTGGAGGATTTCTAATTCCTCCATCCAAGGGTCCTCCTCCAATTCAATCGGGAATGCGAGGGCTTTTGACATATCCTGCATGAAGTCGAGGAATGCCATATCCTTGGGCGGGGACAGACACTGGAGCTCAAAGTGTGGCAAGTCTGAGGGGACATTGCAGTGGTGTCGTGTGTCCGGGGACCCCCTTGTCCACTGTCATCCACTCCGAGTAGTCTGAGGAAGGCTCGAGGGAAGGGCAGCTTTCAGGCTCAAGGCCAGAGCCCTGCCTGCATCCCACGGAGGCCCCACAGCTGGTGTCATGAGCGCTAAATGGGGAAGACCTCAGTCCTGTCAAGCGGGACCCAGAGCAAGACCTAGGCTGGGGACCAACTCAAGGCCATATGGCAGAGGTACTCAAATCCAGTCTTGGAGGGCCGCAAACCAGTCAGGTTTTTGGGATATCCCTAATGAATATGCATGAGATAGATTCAAATACAATGGAGGCAGTGCATGCAAATATATCTCATGCATATTCATTAGGAATATCCCGAAAACCTGACTGGTTTGCGGCCCTCCAGGACTGGATTTGAGTACCTCTGCCGTATGGTCTCCAGGATCGGATCGGCCTCCAGGGAAGTCCTTGATGTCGAGGGCCCGACAGAAGGCGGTCGCTTGCTCTGTGTCGACATGTGCACCGATGAACTCCAGGTTCTGCACCAGCTCGAGGTGGGACTTAGAGTAGTTTACCAAGAAGTTGAGGTGTTCGAGGAGAAAGATCATGCGCGATACCACCAGGCGAGCTTCACCAATCTATGTCCCTGTGACGAGCCAGTTGTCGAAGTAGGGGAAGATGGGTATGCACTGCCGCCTGACAGAGGCAGCGGCCGTGGAGAGACACTTTCTGAAAACCCACGGTGCGGACGCGAGCCCAAAGGGGAGCACTCTGTATTGGTAATGCTCCCCCTGCACCCTGAAGCACAGTATTGCCTGTGTTGGGGGGTGGACTAGGATGTGGGCGTAAGCATTCTTAAGATCCAAGGAACATAGCCAATTGCCCTGCTGAAGGAAGGGCAGCAGGACGCCAAGCGATAACATTTTAAACTTCTCCCGCACCAGGAACTTGTTTAGGTTCCGGGGATCGAGGAAGGGGCATAGGCCCCCCGTCTTTTTCGGAATGAGAAAGTAGCGGGAGTAGAACACATGGCCTTGAAGGTGCAGCAGTACCTTCGACTGCCCGCTGGGCGAGGAGGTTGGACAGCTCCCGCTGCAAAAAGGTCTAGTGTGAAAGGAGCCAAGTAGGCGCCACTGGTGAGAAGGGAGGAGGGAGCCTGTCCAGGTGGAGACTGTTATCCGTCTCGGACACCCGGAGGACCCAGGTGTCTGACGTGATCAACGCCCATTGAGGGGCAAACAGGGACAGGCATCCCCCCCTTTAGGCTTGCTGTGGCCATGCCCACCTCCCTTCCCCTGCATGCTGGGAGCCGGCGTGGGGTGGGCGGGAAGGATGGGTAACTCCAGTAGGGGAGCCCCTTTCTTTGGAAGAGCGGCTTTTGTTCGCTGCTGCTTCTTCAGAGGGAGGGAGGTATCTTACGTGAGAGACTAGTTCAATTCACAAACTCCGTTTCTATCTCAGCGGCCTTATCCTCCATAGGTTTACCAAACAGTTGCTCGCTGAGGCAGGGGACGTCCAGGAGCTTCTCCTGGACCCACTCTCCAGGTCCGAGGACTAGAGCCACACCTGACATCGGGCCCCAATGCCGGCTGCTGCCACTTGGGCAGAGGACTCAAACCCGTTATACGTGATGCAGAAGTACTTTGAGCACTCCACGACGGATCTTAGGAGGGTTTGGAACCTGAGAAGGGGTTCGCCGAACTCCTTGGAGAGGTCATGCAGGAAAATGCCCATATACAATTGGTATGCCTGGATGCGACATGTGAGCATGGACCCCCGATAGGCTTTGCGTCCAAGGGCGTTGAGGGCTCTCGACTCCCTGCCCAGGGGGACCGAAGAGTGTGATTTTGGGCTCTTTGGCTTCCACATCACCAACTCCACTACCATGGAGGAGTGTGGAAGCTGGGTCTTCCAGAACTCTGGGCCATGTTGGACCCTGTACATGGTGCCAAGGCGCTTGCTCACAATGGAGACCGAAGCAGGTGTCTCCCACATGCGGAGGAGCAGCCTTGACAAAATGGGAGGAACTGGAACAGCAAGAGACTCGCGAGGTGGGGGACATACTGTAGAATATAGAGCTCTTCAGTTCGCGACTCTTCTTCAGCCTGCGTAGCCAGGCTGAGGGCCTGTACCATGTCCCACACGAAGGAATGATGTGTCATCCGGCGGTGAATGCCTTTGAGAGGCGGGCGGGAATGGGTCTGAAGGAAGGTCCCTGTGGGCATGGGTCTCCGGGGAAGTATCCCCATTGGACTCCCAGCCCGAGAGGTCCGAGGAGGAGTCAGACTGGTCACCCCATCCAGAGGCAGAGGCCCACTTGGAGCCAGAGGACTTGGAAGATCTCGCTCCCAAGGACTGGGAAGGCGAGCGAGACAGACACCGAGGACCCTCACAAGGCCCACGGCTCTCAAAGGTTTCCAGGGCAGGTTTCAGTGTCTCTCTCAAGGGAACCTCGATCTTGAGGCGCAGGCCAACCATGCTGGGCATGAGCGCCTGCTGGGCAGCTAAGAAGGCAGAAACGCTGCGCTCTAGTGCCAGCATACGGGACTCCCACGCAGATGTGGGTCCCTGTGACACCGGGGTTACCGGGTCTGGCATGGAGGAGGAGAGGAGGTCCTTACGAGACGACCCTCAGGAGACCGGGCACCATCGCCAGAGACCTCTGTATCTGTACGAGGTACCTTACGAGGCTGTTCCTTGTCCGACTCTCAGGAATGCCAGGGCGGGGGGGAGGGCTGAGCGAACAAGCATGGGAGCGCTCGCGCTTGTCTGGAGCGCCCCCCCGACAGCAGCTTTGAGGTTGTCTTCTTTTTTAGCCTCTCCACTTCAGGGGACCCCTGGTCAGAGTGCCACCGAGAGCACAGGTCCGGAGTGGGGATCCCACAAGCGGAAGGATGACCGAGAGTGCTGCTGGGGATTCCAGGGCCACCTTCCAGAAAATGTCATCGGACTTCTGCTTACGTCTTAGCAGAGCTTTGGAGGACATTTTCTTGCAAAGAGAGCAGAGCTCTGGGTCATGGTCGGCCCCAAGACACCGAAGACAGCAGTCATGGCTGTCCGTGAGCAACATGTTTTTGGAGCATCTGTCATTTCTTAAAACCGGTGACCATTGGGGCAAAAAAGGCCCCTGCTAGGTCGAAGACCTTTGCGGCCAGCGGTTGAGGGAAAAAAAAAAAAAAAAGAGCGCTAAGCCCGCAAAAGGAAAGCTGTTACAGAAAAGGATGTCCCTTTTCTCAAGAGAAAAAGAAGAACAGGGGAAGATGGTAGAGGACTGGTGCTACCAGAAAACACACAGGCCAGAGGCCAAAAATGAAACACTTTCTCCAAGGGCATTCGAAGGGCTCCATGGAAAAAGGCAGACTGAGCAAGATGGCACCTTTGGGTGGGAAGAGGACCACGCATGCGTGGCAGCAATCTCAAAGGCTTTCTTTGAAAGCTGGAGAATAGCTCCACGTGGGCTCCGTCGAGGCTGACGTCACCCATAAGTGAGGACTGATTTCATGCTTGCTCCTGGAGAAAGAGGAGGTATAAGCCAGTTAGTCTAACTTCTGTGGTGAGTAAATTATTGGAAATGCTGCTAAAACATAACAGTGAAGTTTCTGGAGTCCAATGGATTGCAGGATCTGAGGCAGCATGGGTTTACCAAAGGCAGGTCGTGTCAGACAAATCTGATTGATTTCTTTGACTGGGTGACCAGGGAGTTGGACCGAGAGCCCTAGATGTGGTATGCTTATTTATTTTATTTTATTTAACACTTCTTATATACCGCCTTTCATGATATCAAGGCAGTTTGCATTGAACAAACTGAAATTACATTGAACAGGGCATTATAACTTGGAGATTACTATTTTACAGGGAACATGGGCAATGGAGGGTTAAGTGTCTTGCCCAAGACCACAAGGAGCACCTGAGGGACCTCTGGCCCAAGGTTTCTGTCCTCTAGTGGGATTTGACCCCCTGACCTTACGGCCTGAGGTAATTTGCCCCAACCATTCTGCACAGGCGACTTATAAACAAATAGAGCACTCTAGGGATGGACCCTAAAGTAACTGACTGGGTTAGAAATTGGTTGAGTGGGAGACGACAAAAAAGGATACAGGTAAATGGAGCTCACTGAGGACGACATGGTTAACAGTGGTGTGCCGCAAGGATCTGTCCTTGGTCTGATTCTTTTTAAACATCTTTGTTAGTGATATTGCGGAAGGGCTGTTGGGTAACCTTTGCCTCTTTGCGGATGATACCAAAATCTGCAACAGAGTAGAAACCCAGGAAGGACTAGATAACATGAGTAGGGATCTAAAAAATGCAGGCTCATGCATTTGAGCTGCAAAAATTCAAGGGAGCAGTACAGTGTAAGCAGTGAGGTACTTCTGTCCACGAAAGATGAACAGGACTTGGGCGTATTTGTTTCCGATGATCTTAAAGTAGCTAAACAGGTACAAAAGGCGACGGCGAAAGCCAGAAGGGATGCTTGGATGCATAGGGAAAGGAACAGCCAGCAGAGAAAAAAAGGAGGCTTTATAAGTCTCTGGTGTGACCTCATTTGGAATATTGTATGCAATTCTAGGATTCCACACCTTCAAAAGGATATAAACAGGCTGGAGTCGGTGCAGAGGATGGCTACTAAAATGGTTAGTGGTCTTCATTAAAAAAGCATATGGGGACAGACTTAATACATACATTAGAGGAAAGGGCAGGATAGAGGAGATATGATAGACATTTAAATACCTCCGTGGCAAATGCACAAGAGGAGAGCCTCTTTCGACTGAAAGCAAGCTCTGCTACAAGGGGACAGAGGATAAGGGTGAAAGGGAATAGTAATATGGGGAACTATTTCTTTACGGAAAGAGTGATAGATGCATGGAATAGTCTCCCAGTGGAGGTAGTAGAGAGGAGAGTATCTGAAACACAGAGGATCTCTAAAGGAAAAAAGAGCTATTGTAGTTAATATAGAAGGACAAACTAGATAGAATCATGACAGCAGAAAAAGATCACATGGCTTATGCTTCAAGGCTCTTGGGAATTTCCACCACCTCCCAATGGAGTAACTGAGGTGACACAAACATGCCAAAAGCTCCAAAGAGACTGCCCTTACTATAACTCAAGCCCCAAAGGGCTCAATATTCTAAGGACATCTACAGGTTCTACACACAACCTTATTCAGGAGTCTGACACTTCTAGGCCTCTCTTTCCCAAGTCTCTGCTGGAGCCAGCATCTGTAGTACTGGCACTTCCCTTAGTCCCATCAACTGGCCCATACCACTGCTTCTATGGGCTGGAAAGAAACTCTGAACCAGTCTTAGCCAGCAGCAGCCACTTAAGTGGTCCATTGCAAGACTAAGCTTGATGACCATATGGCCCTACCATGATAGGCATTTCAGTTAACCACCTGAAATCTTGGTAACAAAGGTTATAGTCATAAGGCTACTACTAATCATTTGTATAGCACTACCAGGCATATGCAGCACTGTACAAATAGATGTAAAGCACAGTCCCCACTCATCAGGGCTAACAATCAAATCAAGATGAAAACTATCACAAAACTGGGAACTAGAGTATGGTAAGATATACCTAAGTAGTGAACAAGGAGGAGCATCAGGATCCAAAAGCAGCCTCAAAGATGTGCATTTTTAGTCTGGATTTGAATAGGGCTAGAGAAGGAGCCCAACACATTGTCTTGGGTAGTTTGTTCCAGGCATATGGAGCAGCAAGGTGAAACGAACAAAGTCTGGAGTTGGCAATGGCAGAGAAGGGCACAGATAGAAAGGTATGAAATTCCCAAGGAGGGGTGTAGAGCGAGATGAGAGGAAATGTAGTGAGGAGCCACAGAATAAATGCATTTGTAGATCAGCAGAAGTTGTTTGAACTGGATTTGGAAATGGATAGGGAGCCAGTTTACTGGCTTAAGAGGGGTTACATGAGCATGACGACACTGGCGAAAGATAAGCTGTGCAGCTGAGTTTTGAATAGATTGAAGGGGAGAGAGATGATTCAGAGGGAGACTCACGAGGATCAGGTTACAATAAAAGGGACTAGAGTGTGTGCAGAAAGGAAGGGACAAATTTTGCTGATGTTAGAGGATGAAGCAACATGTTTTAGTTATCTGTTGGATGTGTGCAGAGAACGAGTAGAGTCAAAGATGACCTCAAGGTTGTGAGCTGAGAAAACAGGGAGGAGTGTTGTGTTATCCACAGAAAGAGTAGGGAAGATGGGGGAGGTGGGTTTGGGAGGGCAAAGATAAGGAGCTCAGTTTTGGCCATATTCTATTTTAGATGGCTGGGGCCACAAGGTTACCAGCAGAGGATGACCATTGGTGGGCTAGCCTCCAGACATGCACAGCGCGGCCTAAGGTGGCAACTATCAAGACCTTTTTAAAGGACCTCGACCTTCCAAAGTGGAGACTATTCATATGCAGCACTGCATCCCCCGGGACAGACTAGCCAAAAACAGGACTCACACCCCAGAAGACCTAAGGATTGACCCTACTTGCCTTAAGGGCTGAGAAAAGTGCCAAGATAAGACAGAGGGCCCAGTTCACAGGTTCCCTCCCTAAGGCCTCATGCACTGCTGCATAGGGTCATGGAGAAGGGAAAACATAGGATCACCAGTATTCCACCAAGCGTAAGTGGGAACAACCTGTTAAAATCATCTGAAAGCCAGCTCTGCAACCTGCCGAGCCGCCTTAGTGTTTTTTGCAGATGGAAACAAACTAAATCAATTAACAATTATAGGCCTGCCTGGATAAATCACCACCAGCTAGTTTCAAATAAAGTTAAGTCAATTGTACTACGGATCTCCAGGTAGAATTAGCAGTTGGAAAAACACTAACAGGGCTTCCAATTCCCCATTGCAAATATCTGAGTTATTCACCAGTTTATGTATGATTTGACTAGGTCACTCAGGCAGGCAAGTTACCAATTGATCCTACTACTAATTTATATAGTGCTACAAGGTGTACACAGCACTGTACAGGCACATGTAAAAGACCATCCCTGCTCAAAAGACCTTACAATCTAGTCCTCACATCCACTAGCCACCCAACTATCTCCATACCTAGTGACTGAACTGCCAATTATAACAGCCATGCTAACCCTTTCCTGGGCACGCACCCCTGAAGACCAATCCCCAGTAAGAGAGTAGTGCATCACCTGAAGGATAGGTCCTTGCTGCAGGACCACTTCTTGGCACATCGAGGTAACAGGTCAACAAGATAATTCCTCCTCCATGGCAGCATAGAGGTTGCCAGGTTGGAGGTGGGACCTCTCGACCATGTCCCTTAAGGTCTCCTCTATATAATTGTCTTCCTCATCTCCATCAAAGTCTGCTATTCTAGCCTCCAGAGACTGGACTTGTTCCCTAAGAGCTAGGAGCTCTCTGCACTAAGAGAACACATATGACCTGTGCAAAAGGCAGCATAATTCCCACCTTGCTGGGAAGTCACTGGCATCTTAGTATTGGCGAGTTATTTAGTTACTTAAAGTTGCTAATGCAGTAGAGATACCTAAAGTTCCTAAATGACCTAGAATTAATTTACTGTAGTGGTTCTCAACCAGTGTGTTGGAACACACTGGTATGTCTCCAAAGGCTGGGAGCTGTATCACCAAATATTTGACAGACAGCAAGCCAATGCTTTCCCTAACAAATCTTGTATGCCTGCAGGCTGGGGGAAATGCAAAGCAAGGAGCCAGTACTTGAAATCCTTATAACTGCTCCCTAATTCTGCTCTCCCCCTCCAATGATCACTGTTGCTGTCAGCCAAAGCGTTATATTTAACTACAATGAAATGATATTTGGGCTCTTTTGCTCAACCACAGATAGCAGCGTTCAGCTTGTCACAATAAAGGTTGAGAACTTCTCATCTACTGACAGGATGAAAATCCCTGATTAAGCCTTGTGGTGAAACATTTCCCCATCTTAAGTGGTTAAAAGCCTTAAAATCAAAGAGCAAGCATAGGATAGATGGGAACAAAAGTTTTTAATCTAGCCAACAGCTTAATTTACTTTAAATTAACAGAGGTGGTCAGTTTAGCTCGCTACCCCCCTTCCCGCCCCCCCCCCCCTAGTTTTAAAATACAATTTCCCAGCAGGTAAAAAGACTCACACATGTATATTCCTTACTAGAAGTCCAGGTTCAGTTTCAGCATACCTTTGGGATTTATAGCAGGATTTAAATTTAAAGGCAATTTAACTATCACAATCATCAAGGGAAGGGAAAGGAAGGGAAGGGATGGGATTTTAGATTTAGCTCATGCCTTTTTCAGAGGTAGCTCAAGGTGAGTTACATTTAGTTACACTATTTGTGTTTTCTGTCCCTAGGGAGCTTATAATCTAAGTTTATACTCAAGTTAATGCGGAGGTTAAGTGAACTGCCCAAGGGAGAACTACTTAAAAAGAAAAAAAGTAGATGGCACAATTGAACTTACTGTTTTGAGCCAAAGCTTGGAGCAAGCAATCCAAACATCCCTCCAAACTATCTGCAGAACTATCAGCAGCTGTTAACTTTAGTTTCTTCAAGGCATCGCTTAGATTATCTGTTCGGTTAACACACACAAAAAGAAAGAATAAATCAATGTCATGAATCAGACACTTGTAGCAAAAGATTCCAAGCATACTTGCAGAAAGCAGAAAAAAAAACAAAAAACACACAAATAATGAAAAAAGGCTTAAACAGCTCCCTTATGAGGAATGACTTAACAGATTCAGGGATCTTCACATGGAAAAGAGACAGGAAAGCGTAGTTACTCACCTGTAACAGGTGCTCTCTGGGAACAGCAGGAATTTAGTCTTCACATATGGGTGATGTCGGTACCGATGAAGCCGTGCAGGAACGCTCCCCAGCGTCCAATAGGAAAACTTTTGCGAGCATCCCACTGCACCTGCATAGCTGCCTTGCCGCCTTTCCAGCTCTCACTCCTCAGTTGAGTTTGTAGTTGAGATTAAAGGAGAGAAGGAGGAGAAGAAGAAGAAGACCTACAACTCCAAGAG
Organism: Ichthyophis bannanicus; assembly: GCA_033557465.1. Lineage (NCBI taxonomy): Eukaryota > Metazoa > Chordata > Amphibia > Gymnophiona > Ichthyophiidae > Ichthyophis > Ichthyophis bannanicus. The sequence continues at coordinate 1,170,554,229 of CM066032.1, read as the reverse complement.
GAGTAGGGTGGGTTGTGAAGATTGAATTCCTGCTGTTCCCGGAGATCACCTGTTACAGGTGAGTAACTACGCTATCTCCAGGAACAAGCAGGAATGTAATCTTCACATATGGGACTCCCTAGCTCGGAGATGCCAGAGAGATGACCTCAGATTAGACTGTGGAATCACAGGTATAACTAAGGAGGTCATGTATCCTCCAAGAATGTCTGGTATCGAAACCCAGTACGGAGGATAGGAGTTGATCTAAGTCTGAAAGAGATGCTTGAGAACAGCTTGCCAAACAAGGCATCCCAGCAGGAGTCCTTGTCCAGGCAATAGTGAGCAGTACAAGTGTAGACAGAAGACCAAGTTGCTGCGTTGCATATCTCACCAATCGCTACAGAGCGTAGATTTGCCACACAGGCAGCCATGGCCCAAACATTATGTGCAGCGGCATGACCATCGAGAGAGAGTCCTGCCTTTTCATAAGCAAAGGAGATGCAGTCTGCTATTCACCTGGAAAGAGTTTGTTTGGATATTGGCAACCCCAGATGACTCGAGTCAAAGATGATGAAAAGTTGGGAAGCTTTTCTGTGCTCTCAAGTTCCCTGGAGATAAAAAGCCAAGGCACATTTGCAATCCAGAGTGTGAAGGGTTGCCTCTGCCCTAGAGCGTAGGAGCACCTGGTGGATGGCTTCTAGATGCCAAGAGGATGTCAACCTCCTGGGAAAGGTTAACATCCTGGAAGGCTAAGCCCTCAGCAGCCATGCAGGGAGATGGAGGGACTGTGGATAGGGATGGAGCAACATCCCCTCCTCCTGAGATAGGAAATCTGGAGCAGATCCCAGATCTATGGAGTTGAACCCGAGACAGATGTAGGAGAGGATACCACGGTTGTCGTGGCCAGCGTGGGACTATGAGTATCATGTAGCCCCTGTCTCTCTAGCATTTGAAAAGAGTCTTGGGAATGAGGGGAATGTGAGGTAAGGCATATAGGAAGCCTTGACACCAGTGGAGGTGAAAAGCATCCACCTGCTGGCTGTCCAGTGCAGGCGTCCTGGAGCAGAAGCAAGGAAGCTTGGCATTCTGAGGACTTGCGAACAGGTCTATCTTTGGGGTTCCCCAGATCAGAAAAATATGAGTGACTGTCTGCATGGAGAGACCACTCGTGGGGTAGAAGGACTTGACTCAGTTTGTCCACCAAGACACTGCCCGGAAGATACACTGCCTGCAGGTGAACGCCATGCTGTATGGAAAAAGACCACAGATGCAGGGCCTCGCTGCAGAGAGTCCAAGAGCTTGTTCCGCCCTGCTTGTTCAAGTAGAACATGGCTACTTGATTGTCCATCTGGACTAGAACTGTGCAGAATCGAAGATGGTCCTGTAAATGGCTCTGAGCTCCAGCAGATTTATATGGAGTTGTGACTCCCGATGAGATCAGAGCCCCTGAGTGGAGAGATTGTCCAGATAAACTCCACAGCCCAATTTGGATGCATCTGTCGCCAGTGTACATTGATGTGCTGGCATCTGAAAAGGTGACCCTACCAGGAGGTTTTCTGGGGATTGCCACCACTGGAGAGACGAGATTAAGCGGGTAGAGACCATTATTTTGTCTCCCAGGTGACCTGATGCCTGAGACCACTGGGAAGCCAGTGTCCATTGAGCTGTGTGCATATGCAACATGCACAGTTGATGCCATATGACACAGAGATTGTAGCAGTTCAAGCAGTGAGAAAGTTCTTGAGGCATGCCTGAGATACTGAGTCAAGCGCAGCGGAATTGAGGCAGAAATGCCTTTGATTACTGAGTGTCTAGGAGAGCCCCTATAAAAACTCTAGAGTTTGAGAGGGAATGAGTTGGGACTTTGGAAGATTTATTACAAATCCCAAGTGTTGCAGCACCTGCATTGCACACGAGAGGGAAAGGCTGGCCTCTAGAGAGGTGTATGCGCAAATGAATCAGTCGTCTAAATAAGGGAAGACAAATATCCCGAGTGTCCTTAGGAATATAGCTACTACCGCCATGCATATTGTGAAGACTCTTGGGCAGAGGCGAGGCCGAAAGGCAAGACTCTGTATTGATAATGTCTCCCTTGGAACATGAAGCACAGGAACTTTATGTGCTTGAGTAAATATGTGAGTATATGCCTCCTTTAGATCTAGAGAATAGAGCCAATCCTGATTTTGGAGATAGGGGAGAAGGGCCCCTAGGGAGATCATTTTGAACTTCTCCCGTAGTAGGTACTTGTTCAGTTCTGAGGTCCAGAATGGGCCTGTACCCTCCTGTTTGCTTCGGAATGAGAAAGTATGGAGAATAAAAGTCCATTCCCTGCTGGGATGGTGGAACCTCATCTATTGCGCTCTGTGAGAGAAGGGAAGTGACCTCTTGCAGCAACAGAGCAATGAGAAGGGGCTGAGAGCGGAACTCTCTTGGAGGAGTCTGGAGGGGGGTAGACTTTGTAGATGAAGCTTGCACCCCTCCCGTACTATGGCACTGTCCACTGCTCTGATGTGGTAAGGTGCCATCTGTGGGCAAAGTGACAGAGTCTGCCGGGGATTTGGACGGGATCTGGAATCTCTAGAGGCAGAACGGCTATGTTCTCCAGAAAGGAGTCAAAGACCCGAAGGAGGATGGGTCTGCTGAGGTAGCTGTGACTTAGGGGGTCGGAGCCTTCTTTTGCTGCTTTGATGGCTGCTGCCCCTTCTGAGGAGCATGGTGTTGACACTGTAAAGCAGGGGAGTAAGAAGGATAGTACTACTTATTGAAAAAAAGCTCTCTTTGCTGCTTTTTTCCTAGCTGGGTTGGCAGTAGATCTAGATAGAATACAAGAACACCACTCAATAGGCGAACAGAGGCCTTGTCCTGCCAATCCTTGGAGCCAAGCAATCCTGCATGCACCGATGCAGATAGTTAAAGTTCTGCTGATGCACTCAAAGCAGTCAAAAGTTGCCCCTTTAAACTTTGAAACATTCTGAGCATGCTTTACAAAGGTGAGATAATCTGCTCACTTGTCATTGTGAAGAAGAGGAGCCATTAACTCCAAATCCTTAGACACCCTCTCTAAAGAACATATTGTCGATTCCACCACTATAGAATGGTGCAGCAATTGCATCTTTTGAAAATAAGGACACTCCAGTACCCGGTACATACGAAGCATAAGGTAGTGAAGTATGCGATGGATAGGGAGAGTAGCAGCCTCCTTCGGGGCTGTAGGGTATTGAAGAATTTCAAGTTATTCAGCCCTAGGGTCTTTCTCCAATGTCACTGTTATGGACAGACCCCAAGCAACATCACGACTCAAGTCTTGAAAAGACATGTCCTCTGGAGGAGACATGAGATGTTGAGAACTATCCCGGAAGACCCATTTCCGTCTCCATGTCCCGGGTATCGGCCGATTCATCATCCAACGAATCGGAATCTGAAGACTCAAAGTATCGACGGGCAGGGTGTTCCTGTTATGCACATACTCTGTACCGATCAAAACTGGTAGCTGAGGCTTGCGGTGCTGGAACCTTAGTACCGGAAACTGATTTGAGGGTTGGCATGGGCGGTAGTGTGGTAAACGGCAAAGAAGTCGATGCAGGCTGTGTCGATACCGGAGCCAGTACTAATGTCTGCGGAATCGACTGTAAAGGTTTTACTGGTACCGAGGCCACCAGTAAGGCCGCTAAGCTCCGCTCAATGGCCAAGATACATTGATCAATGAAGCCTGCCAATGCTTGGGTATCGGTACCGGAATTGCAGGCCATGATCCCTGAGCATGGCACCAGGAGCTCTCCAGAAGTAGAGGCCTCAAGAACATCCTGGGACTCCACTAATACTTTGGAGGAAAGGTCCTCCCGCTGGGGTTGTTTGGCCAGTGTGTCCCCCTCCAGAAGGAGGCAGTGTGCTGGAGAGACTGCTCTTGGTTTGCCATGGTGTGCATGGTAGCTGTAGGGATCCTGTAGTCATCTAGGGAGAGCTCAGACATTGCCCCACAGCTATTCTACCAGGCTGCTGGCATTAACCTTTAAAAAGGAGATACAGCAGCTTTTAAACTAGATAATAGGGGAAAGCCGACAGTCGCCCAAGAGCACATAGGTTGAAAGAATGTATCCTTGAAGGATACTACCAAAAGCAGAGAGGTTCCAAAAAAAAGAGTAAAGTAGCCCAAATGCCCTCGAGTATGGAGCAGACAGAGCTTAAAGATCCCTAATTGCCCATGCCTACCAATAGCCAGATTAATATGAATAAAATACAGTCTCTAAAATGCTTGTATGCAAATGCCAGAAGTCTAAAAAATAAGATGGGAGAGTTAGAATATATAGCACTATATGAGAGGTTAGATATGATTGGAATCTCATAGACATGGTGGAAGGAGGACAACCTGTGATACCTGGGTACAAACTATATCGTAATGATAGAGCTGATCAAATTGGTGGAGGGGTTGCGCTCTATGTTACAGAGGGCATTGAGTCAGAAAGGATTAAAGTTTGCAGGAAACAAAATTTGCTGTAGAATCTCTATGGATTGAAATTCCATATAAAAAGGGGAAGGCAATGGCAGTGGGGGTGTACTAATGACCGCCTGGCCAGAATGAACAAATGGATGATGAAATGCTCAAAGAAATCAAGGAAGCTAACAAACGTTACAGCGCAGTAATAATAATGGGCGATTTCAATTACCCCGGTATCGACTGGGTCAGTGTCACAGCAGGACATGCTAGGGAGATAAAGTTCCTAGATGAAATAAATGACTGCTTCTTGGAGCAGCTGGTTCATGAACCGACCAGAGGAGAAGCCATATTAGACCTAGTCCTTGGTGGAACACCAGATCTAGTGCAAGAGATAAGGGTGTTGGGGCCACTTGGCAATAGTTATCATAGCATGATCGCATTTGATTTAATTAGTGGAAGAGGAATAGTAAGGAAATCCACAGTACTACCTTGTAACTTTCGAAAGGGAGACTAAGATAAAATGAGGAAAATAGTTAAGAAAAACTAAAAAGGAGCAGTTGCAAAGGTTAAAGACTTACAACAAGCTTGGGTGTTGTTGAAAAATACTATATTGGAAGCCCAGACCAGCTGTATTCCATGCTTTAAGAAAAGTGGAAGGAAGTCCAAAAAACTGCCAGCATGGTTTAAAGGTGAGGTCAGAGAGGCTAGAGAGGCTGTTCCCAAAAAAGCATCTTTCAGGAAATGGAAAAAAGAACCAAACGACCAAAAATGGAAACAGCACAAGCACTGGCAAGTCAAATGCAAGGCATTGATAAGGCAGGCAAAGGGAAAATTTGAGAAGAAGCTTGCTGCGGAAGCAAAAACGCGAAATAAAGACTTTTTCAAGTACATTCGTAGCAAAAAACCTGTGAGAGAGTCAGTTGGTCCATTAGATGATAGAGGGGTTAAAGGGGCACTAAGAGGCGACAAGGCGATAGCGGAGAGACTGAATGAATTCTTTGCTTCGGTCTTTACTGAGGAAGATGTAGGGACATTACCCATGACTGAAATGGTATTTAAAGGTGCGGAAGAATTGAAGGAAATATTGATTCATCGGGAAGATGTATTACAACTATTAGATAAACTGAAGAGCAGCAAATCACCTGGGCCGGGTGGTATACATCCAAGGGTGTTGAAATAACTGAAATATGAGATTGCAGACCTGCTATTAGTAATCTGTGCATTTTCATTAAAATCATCTGTAATACCTGAAGACTGGAGGATTGCCAATGTAACGCCAATTTTTAAAAAGGGTTCCAGGGGTGATCCGGGAAACTAGACCGGTGAACCTGACGTCAGTACCGGGGAAAACGGTAGAAACCATCATAAAGAACAAAATTACTGAACATGTAGATGGCTGTCTCCCATTAAGCCATGACTAACATGGCTTTAGACAAGGAAGATCTTGTCTTACTGATCTGTCATGTTTTTTGAAGGTGTGAATAAACAGGTGGACAAAGGTGAGTCGGTTGATATAGTGTATCTGGACTTTCAAAAAGCCTTTGACAAGGTCCCTCATCAGAGACTTTTGGCAAAACTAAAGAGTCATGGGATAGGAGGCAGTGTACTATTGTGGATCAGGAACTGGTTAAAAGATAGAAAGCAGAGGGTAGGGCTAAATGGCCAACTTTCCCAATGGAGAAAGGTGAATAGTGGTGTACCCCAGGGATCTGTGCTGGATACGCTGCTTTTTGACATATTCATAAATGACCTGGAAAAGGGAATAACGAGTGAGGTTATCAAATTTGCAGATGACACAAAGCTATTTAAAGTTGTTAAAACCCAAGAGGATTGTGGAAAATTGCAAGAGGATCTTGAGAAATTGGAAGACTGGGCTTCAAAATGCAGATGAAATTTAATGTGGACAAGTGCAAAGTTATGCACCTAGGGAAGAACCACCCAAACTATGGTTACACGATGCAAGGTTCCACATTAGGAACCACCACCCAGGAAAAAGATTTAGGCGTCATTGTGGACAACATGTTAAAACCCTTGGCCCAGTGTGCAGCAGTGGCTAAGAGAGCAAATAGAATGCTAGGTATCATAAGGAAAGGAATGGAAAATAAAACAAAAGATATTATAATGCCTCTATATCGTTCCATGGTGAGACCGCACCTTGAATATTGTGTGCAATTCTGTTCACCGTATCTTAAAAAAAGATATAGCGTTATTAGAAAAGGTTCAGAGAAGAGCCACCAAAATGGTAAAGGGGATGGAAGGATACTCCTATGAAGAAAGGCTAAAAAGGTTAGGGCTCTTTAACCTGGAAAAGAGACAGCTGAGGGGAGATATGATAGAAGTCTATAAATTAATGAATGGAGTGGAACGGGTAAACGTAGATCGACTGTTTACGTTATCAGAATATAGAAAGACTAGGGGACATGCAATGAAGCTACAGGGTAAACTATTTAAGACTAATAAAAGAAAATATTTTTTCACTCAACATGTAATCAAACTCTGGAATTTGTTACCGGAGGATGTAGTAAAGGCTGTTAGTGTAGCTGGTTTAAAAAAAGTTGGACAAGTTCCTGGAGGAAAGGTCCATAAACCATTATTAAGAAGGGACCAGGATATCAATGCTTGACACAGTACAAGCATTGTGGAACCTGTGCCTTTTGGGGAAACTGCTAGGTACGTATGACCTAGATTGGCCACTGTTGGAAACAGGATACTGGGCTTGATGGACCTTGGTCTGACCCAGTATGGCATATTTTATGTTCCAGGGCAAAACCCGAGGCATCTCAATGCTTAGAAGGAGATCTACCCTTGGAGGGCCAGCCAGTCTTTGATGAAGACTTAGGTTTCGATACCTGAGATCCTTGGGACAAAGATGAAGCTCTCGATGACACTGATGCTAAAGATATTGCATCGGAAGCATAGAGGGTGCCTAGCTTTGCAGCTCGATTCTGTAGGCCTGTCTTTGTCATCTTCCTACTAAGAGGACATTCTGATGGTTGATGATCCAGTCCTAAGCATTTTAGGCACCAGTCATGGGTGTCTGTGGCTGAAATGGTACTGCCACATTTGGAACACTTCTTAAAACCACTGGATGTTTTTTCCATTTTGTCTGTGACAGAAGGGGAGGCCTAAGCCTAAGATGGCACTGATATGCTTGAAGGAAAGAAATAATTCTTTCCCCCACAGATTTATTTTAGAAAGAGACAGACGGACCCAGCGTCGATGAGAAGGCAGACGCGACCACAAAAAATAAGAAAGGATGAATTTTGTGTGGAGACAGGAGTTGCTTCTTGTCGGCTTCGTAGGAAATGAAGAACTGAGGAGGGAGAGCTGGAAAGGTGGGAAGGCAGCTATGCAGGCACAGTGGGATGCTCCCTAAAGCTTTCCTATTGGACGCTGGGGAGTGTTCCCACGTGGGCTCTATCAGTACCAATGTCACCCATATGACAGACTACATTCCTGCTTGTTCCTGGAGATTCTAAGTTATTATGATATATAGGTGATGTAGAACAAACAGAGAATGGTTAGAAGTAGGGACAATACAGAGTAGTAACTCACCTGTAACAGGTGCTCTCCAGGAGCAGCAGGAATCAGTCCTCACATATGGGTGTCATCGGCGCCGATGAAACCCCAGTGGAGCATTTCCCCAGCTTTCTATGAAAGCCTTTGGGAATGCAGGCACACATGCGCGGTTCTCTTCCCGCCTAAAGGTGCCATCTTACCTCAGTCAAATGACATAGCCAAGAACAGCACACAAAAATGCAAAAACAAACTATGTACAACTGCAACTCCCAGGGGAGGAGGGAGGGTTGTGAGGACTGATTCCTGCTGCTCCTGGAGAACACCTGTTACAGGTGAGTAACTACTCTTTCTCCAGGACCAAGCAGGAAGTCAGTCCTCACATATGGGTGTCATCGGCGCCGATGAAGCCCCAGTATCCTCCGAGGGGGGGGGGGACCTACTCCGGGGCTCAGACTGCGGTGAGTCCGAAGGGACACACTGAGTCTTGAAGGTATCAGGAGACTCCTCGTCCTCCGTCTCCCAAGCTGACTCGTCCGAGGAGGAGTCGGGGTCCGACCCCGCGGGGCCCTGGAGCACCCGCCCCGACGCCGGAGGGAGACCGCGACTGAGGTCGACTCCGAGCCACGATGGACTCGAGTATCGGCTCGGTCTCCGGGGTCCACTTCAAAGTCGATGTCCCGGTGGTCGGGGCAGATGCGCCAGACAGGCTGGCCATCAGTGCCCGCTGCTGCTCCATGAAGGCAGACAATCTGCTCTCCAAGGCTGTCATCCTGAGACTCAGCTCGGGAGACGCAGCAGCCACCGACTCGGGCCCCAGCAGCGCCGGGCCCGACGTCGGCTCCCTGAGAGGAGAGTCCTCGAGGACTACAGGGCTTACATGTTCAGCAGACTCCGGCTCCACGCGAGGAACTTTTGCAGGCTTCTGGTGTTCCACGGGCCCGGGGCAATGGTCGGGGTCTTAGACCTGGCCCTCGAGGAGCCAGGGACCTCCTCCTCCGACGCCTTCATGAGCCGCTTCTTCCTCTTGCATTCCCGGTCGGGGGACCCCCTGTCCGAGAAGCTTTGACGGCGCTCGGGATCGGAATCCCGAGATGTCGAGGCCTCAGACGAGCTCCGGGCCCGGCCAGAGGCTGAGTCCGAGAAAAGCCTTTCTTTTTGCTGCTGTCGACTTCGGAGTGCCTTGGAAGACATCTTTCCACATGGCCCGCACGACTTAGGGTCGTGGTCGGGGCCGAGGCACCGAAGGCAGCAGTCGTGTGTGTCGGTGAGAGACATCAATTTCTTACACCGATCACACTTTTTAAAACCGCTGGAAGCCATCGGGGAAAAAAGAGTCCCCGCGAGGTCAAAGGACCGACCTTCCAGGGAAAAATGGAAAAAAGGGCGCGAACGCCAGCCACGAAGGGCAAAAACCAAAAAAGAAGAATCTGGCTTGATACCGGTGTACCGAACCCGGCGGGAGGGGAACCGGTGTCAAACCGGGAGAAAAAATAGCGAAAATCGCCGAAAAAAATCTAATTTTAACCGGGAGAACAGGACACACGTCCGGTGGGCTTCACAGAAAAAAAGAGACCGGGGTAAGATGGCACCTTTAGGCGGGAAGGGAACCGCGCATGCGTGCCTGCATTCCCAAAGGCTTTCATAAAAAGCTGGGGAAATGCTCCGCTGGGGCTTCATCGGCGCCGATGACACCCATATGTGAGGAGTGACTTCCTGCTTCGTCCTGGAGAACGTATTTAACTCTGCTACCTAGATGGCAATTTTAAAAAGTGTTTCCACCCCCACCCCCACCCCCCAGTTAAACAATTCATCTTTGGAATTTGTTGCCAGAGAATATGGTCAAGGCCAGCAATATAGCAGGGTTAAAGAAGTTTTGGACATGTTTCTGTAAGATTGATGTTTCCACTTCATACTTTTGGGAATGAGCAACAAAACGTTATTTGGACAGTTTCTCCAAATGGATTAGTTTTGTGCATACCATGATAGTCATGAAACTCACTTCTAAACCAGAGTATTTGGAATATGATCTGAGTCTCCGATTTATTGCTAATGCTCGGCTAAAGTTTTCTTATTAGGATCTTTTGGGGTCTTCCAAACAACCCCAACTATCCAAAACCATTGGTTTGTCATAGCATGGAACCTTTAATGCTCTTGTATTCTTCCATTCTGCAGACCATCTCTTGAGCTTAAAAGGGAGAAAAGGATTATATATACTTTTACTATAACTGCCCTAGTGTAATATTTCCATATTGAGAATTCTTCTTCAAATGTGTGTTTAGGTACACCCGTTTTAACATTCATTTCATCAGTCTTCTAATTAAGTCTAAACCAGACAGCAATGATAATATTCATTCCTTTTACAAAAAGATAAACAAATTCAAAAGTGACAACTTACAGTAAAACACAATGGTGCGTTTCCCCTTTGCTTTGTTTACAGACTCAGGCATTGTGGGGGGGGGAGGGAGGGGGGGGTTTGGTTGAAACAATGTTAAGTGTGTCCCAGTAAGGTAGCAGTAGATGAGTAAGCGGGTGCCTAGGTGACTAGAAAAATGGAGTGGAGTGGTGTCCTAGTGGTTAAAGCAGTGGTCTGGTGACCAAGCAGCCAAGGTTCAATTCCTACTGCCACTCCTCGCAACCATGGGCAAGTTACTTTACCTTCCATTGCATCAGAAGAAAGGCTTGGCAATCTACTTCCGCTAACACATTGCCCAGAAAACCTAGGGGCTGCTGTGTCGTCAAGAGTCAGCATTGACTCAACAGCATGCATTGCACTTTGCAGGTGCTGGGGAAGAGGTGGGGGAATCTATTGTAGTTCCTTTAGAACATGATTCCACAATAGCAAGGAAACTACTCCAGAATCAGACTAGAGATAACACAAAACACTGAGTATACACCAGCTATAAAAATTAATTGATTTAATACGCCACATCTCATAACTAGCATTTGCCTATCATTATACTTCCTAATCGCTCATCATTTGCTCAAAGCCTTCATACCACAAACAGGTCTAATACCCATCAAAGTTATGGACTGAATTTATCGCCACAGAACATGGAATTCCATCTACTAAACACGTAACAGAGGACATAGAAAATTAATCTACATAAAGCTTCAGCTACCCACACAATCCTACAGAGCACATCAGCAACACAGTTTAAAATACATCTTCATAAATGCACACTCAGTTTGAAACAAAATACCTTTGTTACAGGCCTCGACAAATTTTCTTAGGATCTAGGAACCAGACTCAGAATGACTAAATATTATTTATTTATATTTGATTTATAGACATGCATTCATAATGTGTTCAAAGTAAATACACAAAAAACACAGGACAAAAAGACTGATATGTTCAGAAAGAAGGGGGACAGAATTTGATGCAAACCAACCACCCCATCCACCCACCACTGACAACTGCAGTTGCTAAGAGGGGAGCAATAGAGAGGCTGAGGATTATGCTGTGGCTCCTGAAGTGGAGTGAGGATACATCCATCTACCCACCACCCAACATCTTTTGCATCACACTGCTCCCATCCACAGCGACCCCTCTCAAATTATTTTCTTCCCCTTAGCAGCAGCCTCTCTCAAGTTGCAGATGAAGGCTCATGCCACCAAATCCTTTGGGCCGGAACCCCGAAGCAAAAAGAGGAAACTCCAAAGCCGTAGAATTTTTTATTTTGACAAACACATCCTGGTTGCTGAAGGTACTTGGACATGTATTGAAATTTATTTTATGCCCAAGTGCCTTCAGCAACCAGGATGTGTACTCCATGTAATTAATTACACACTAAAGTGATCATTTGCCAAAACCCATACTTATCAATTTTACGAGTGCCTGTGAATAAAGAAAAGCAAAAAGTCCACTAAGCCTTCCCCCACAGCAGCCTCTCCAAAATTCCTATTTTTCACCAACCCAGACCCATTTTAAATAGAGATCCTATTTAGTTGCTGCTGCCTCAAAACTTTAAAAAAGCCAAAGGCTTCCAGTAAGCCACTTCAACTGCTATTGCCTCAATCAGGCTTTGTCGCCGTTGTCTCTCAAGAGCGATCCTGCTGCATTAAGATCAGACACTGCCGCTGCCTTAAAATTGTGCCAGCTCCCTGTTATCACACTACCCAATGATGAAAATACTGGTTTTGCCCACTGAGAGTTTGACACTATCCCAGCAAGTTTGTGCAACCCCTAGATGTGTCCTAATGCTCTTGTGCTCTCTCCAGGCGCCAGGTCCAATTTTTCAGTTGCCATGGCAACCTGGCACCTGAAGTTTGTCAAACACTGCCTTATCAAATGACTATGTCAAACACCACAACATAGACCTCCTATGTACAAACAATCATTGTTTGAAGATGCGGACACGGTCTTAAACCAACTAACAATTACAATTTCTTCAATTGTCCAAGAACCAGAGGATAGATCGATAGATCGACTACCAGGGAACCCCACTACACAAAGATACAGATGATATGGAAGCCTTGTACCCCCCTTGCTGCACCCAATACAGACAATAAGGGAAGTCCACCAGTGGCCAACAAGGCCACTTTTGCAGACCACCAAGACAGTCCAACGGAGCACTGTGTCTGTATTTACTACTGAACTAGTGCTCTCCTTATACTGTGTTAAATTCTCTTTTTTTTTTTTTGCAGTATGCAAGACGACAAACACACACACGCCCCAAAGCATGCATACTGTGCTAGAAACTCTTATGTAACATGTCTGAAAAGCTGAATCACAGGGAGGGTCCTGGACTGGAGGGACTACAGGAAAGAAAGTTAGCAGGTAAGGTCTAATTTCACCCTCCAGTGCGTCCCTTCAGTCCAGCCCAGTCCAGACAAATGGGACATAGCAATGAAGTAATAACGTTGGGTGGGCACCGAAACCTGTAGGGCTGGTGCCTGAACTATTCAGAAACTGAAGCTTGAACCATGCAACATGGCTTCCTGTTACAAAATGAGACATGTTCTGAACAAAACAAGATGGAACTCTTTTCTGCTGTGCCAGCAGTAAACCCCACAAATCAAGCAATTCAGCAGAATCATTGTTCATGACTACGTGCTTGAGAATTCGTTCATCCAGAGACTGTGCCACTGGGCCTAGGATTTGCAACAGTGTATGCATTTGCATACCAGCATCTTTCCTGTACCATTGACCTTTGCTCTGAGAAGGACCACCTGACCACTGATAAAGGATTTGCTGACAATGGCATACAGTATGAGTCCAGCCAATCACTGTGCTGTGATGAGGGGGGGGGGGAGAGATCAGGACAAAGAATTATATGCTGAACTCAAGAGGGAGAACCACACTTCACACTTTTTCTGCACACAGACCTCTGCTACACACACTTCTGGGTACCTACAGACTTGCAGAACTTTTGATATACTGCTTGGAAACTGTAACTTGACCTGTGTCTGGCTGTTTCTGCAGTTCTTAGCTCTACTACCTGCCTGCCTCAAGGACAAAGACTAACCTCAGGATGGAATGAATCTTTCCCACACACAGGCAGCTCAGTGTTATCACACAGCTCTGCTCTACTGTCTGCAGCAGACGTTGGACCTCTGCCATAGTTTGACTTTGTGCCGTTCCTGAGACAATTTCTTGGACCCAGCCACAAGCATTCTGGCAGGAGCTAAAGGTACTGGTCTTTAATTCCCTCCCCCCCCCCTGAGGTTGGGTCTAGCTTAGACAGAACATACTATACATCTGAGTGGAAAGCAAATCAGTGACGTTGATTGCTAAAACAGTAATTAGATATATTGGTAATTGTAATCATAGGCCCTCCAGAACTTACAACCTCAGAAAACTAATTTATGCTGATTTTGCACTATTTTTCTATCAGTAATAAAGTCTGATTTATATACAAACACAGGGTTGGTTCTCATTTTATCACGTGGCTTGTTTGCCAGGTAGTCCTATGGAATCCTGAGAAAGTGGGAAGTAGAAGTTATCCCTAGACATACCGAGTATTTAGCTGCTACTGACAATGTCATCTACAAACCCCAGCCCGCAACATCACTTACCAAACCGTACATCCTGCCTGGCCTGCACATTTAGGCAATAGTGACACACAAAGGAATGCAAGGAGGACAACGTAGCTGACTGACAGATGCCCAGGGGAGGAAATCTCCCCACCTCCACCCAGGACGAGGCATGGGCCCACAGGCCCACCAGCACCTATCTGCTCTTTAAAGATGAGCAGAAGCAATTGTTTCCCGGATCCATTGGGTGATGGAAGCCTTCAAGACTGCCTTCCCCTTCAGAAGACCCCCAAAAAGGATGAACAGTCTCTCCGAGAAGCAAAAGGACCGTCACTATCAGGTGACGCTTCAGGGCCCTACAGACATTCAGCTTGTGGAAGAGAGGGGCCTCAGGCGAATCCCACTGTCCTGCAAAGGACAGCAAAGCGTCCACCTGATTAAGGTGAAAGTCCGATACTACCTTGGGAATGAAGGGACAGTCTGCAGGACCACTTTTTCCTTGAAGAAAATGAGACATCTGCATGCGAGGGCAGGGGCACACCCTGCCCTGGAAGTACACGAGAGCCACCAACAGGATAAGGGCCGCAACTATGAGATCCACCGGGCAGAATAGATGGCCACCAGAAAAACTACCTTCAGGGTCAGGTCTTTAAGCGAGGCCCTTTGAAGGAGCCTGAACGGAGAACTGCTCAAGGTGGCCAGCACCAAGTTGAGATCCCAAAGCTGCACCAAAAGGACAGCCTGGGTGGAGGGTGCATAAGCTTCACGGCACACAAGAATCAGACTACATCTGCATGTAAGGTCAAGGGCACACCCTACACTGGAAGCATACAAGAGCAGCTACCTGTACCTGCAATGAGCAGAGCATTAAGCCCTTCTCCAGACCAGCCTGCAAAACTCCCAATATGGCTGACACAGGGGCCCCCCAAAGGGACACCCATCTCGCTCTGCGCCTGAGGTCTCAAAGAGCCTCCAGGTGCACACATGGGCCAAAGTAGAAGCACCACCATACCCGCAACAGGGTCTCAATCACCTGCAGAGAATGCCCACGGTGCCTCAACCACACCCTTTCAAGCCCAGGCCGTAAACAAGAACCGATCCACCACTGGCATGCACACCAGTCCCCGCAAGAGCAGATCTAGTACCGCCAGAAACCAGAGAGGCTCGCTCACCAGGAGCTGCACTAGGTCTGCATATCACAGCCTGTAAGGCCAATCGGGTGCTATCTACAGCACTTGCCCCTGATGTGCTTCTATGCACTGCAACACCCGCCCAATGAGAGGCAATGGTGGGAAGACGTACAGCAGCTCTGCTCTTGGCCACAGTTGCCTGAGGGCATCAAGACCTTCGGACAATGAGGACCTCTGGTGGCTGAAGAACCGTGGAGCATTGGAATTCTCCTGCCATGCCATCAAGTCCATTGCTGGGGCTCCCCAGAAATCCACCAGGAACTAACACTCCCCCGGGTCCAGGATGTGTTGACTGAGATAATCTGCCTGCACATTCAGCTCCCCAGACACATGTACCTCAAAGAAAGCCACAAGATGGGCCTTGATCCATTGCAGCAGAATCACCTCTGCCGCTACCTGGGAGCTCTGGGTACCACCCTGCTGGTTGATGTAGGCCACCATGATGGCATTGTTCCACAGGAGCTACATCACCCTGTTCTATATGAGGGGCAGAAATGTCTTGGGTGATGATCACACCGCATGGGTCTCCAACCGAATGATGGGCCACTGGTCTTCCTGAGCCAACCCCACCTGCCCTGTGCCACTCTCGACTGACAGTGACTGCCCCACCCAGGTAGGCTCACATCCATTTTGACTACCACCCAGTGGCACTCCCATCCGCAAGATCACCAGGTTAATCCACCAGCTCAGGCTGCTCCTCGCTTGGCCTGACAACAGGAGCTGGACCTCCATGGAGGAAATAAGAGGCAACCACCAGGCCAGGAGATGAGCCTGGAGGGAGGTCACAGGTGGGCCCAAGGAACCAGCTCCAAAGCAGAATTAGACTTACCTGCTAATCGTTGTTCCTTGAGGAATATCAGTCCAGTCCTGCACCTCTGGGTAGTGTGCCTCCTCCAGCAGCTTGGAGAATGAGCACATCATCTTTTGATGTCACCAGTACTAATACCGCTGGCACCGTGGTAATAATGACCTAAACTAAACAAAACTAGCATCGTCCATCCCCCCCCCCCCCCCCGCACCCAAGAAGGACCCTTTCACCACCCCGAGAGAGACCTACCTGAGGAAACCCTGGCTGCTGCCGAGCTGCCAGCGAGGGAACAAACCCTCCTAGTCTGCCCCTGAATGCCAAACCACCAGAGACTCCTAGATGCCCTTGCTCTACCCTTGCCAGGAAGTACCTGGTCAAAGAACCAGTCAGAATGGCCCTACCAGAACCCCGAGTTGGATCCGGGACTGGAGTTCCTCAAGGAACAACAATTAGCAGGAAAGTCTAAATTTTGCTTTCCTTATCATCCCTCCAGTCCAGTCCCGCACCTCTGGGATGCAACAGAGCAGTAATCTCAACAGAAGGGACCTGCAAAACTGGCATGAAACACCGCAGATCCAAAACAGGCGTCCCCCGCAGCCTGGACATCCAGGCGATAATGTTTACTAAAAGTATGAGGCGAGGACAGGTTGCCGTCCTGCAGATTTCCCCACCAAACTATACTCGGCCCATAAAGCCGCCTGAGCCCTTGTGGGATGGGCGCGCAACCCTACAGGTACCTGTTGGCCCTGCAAGATATATGGAGACGCAATAGCCTCCCAAACCCATCTGGAAATGGAGGCCTTGGCCACCGCCTCACCCCTGAGCGGACCCCCAAAGAGCACAAACAAGCGATCCGATTTGTGCAAGTTCGCCATCTCCTTCAAACACCTGAGGGCCCTCCTAACATCCAACAAGCGCAGGCATGGTGGTGTCATTATTTCCGGAGTCCTCCAGGACTGGCAGGGACACAGGCTGATTCACATGAAATGCTGACAACACTTTAGGCAGAAAGGAACAAACAGACCACATAACCACCTTCTCCCATGAGGAGGAGAGGAACGGCTCCAGGCACGATAAGGCTTACAGCTCAGAGATCCTGCGTACGGAGCAGATCGCCACCAAAAAGATTGTCTTAAGGGTTAAGTCCTTCAGTGAAGCCCAGCTCAAAGGCTCGAAGGGCTCCCTAATGAACACTGTCAGAACCAAACTGAGGTCCCACAGCGGTACTACTGTCCTTCATGGAGGGAGTGGCCAGGATACCGCCCTCAGGAAGCGCAACACGTCCAGGTGAGCCCTCAGAGGCACTTTCTGAATTTTCCCTCGATAAACAATTGTTGCCAATTACACTCACAACGAGCTGGCTGCTAGGCCCTCACCAAAACTGTCCTGCAAAAAGGCTAAGATCTCCGGAATGGAGGCCGCGGCAGGCTGTGCCTGCCTATCCTCACACCAAGCCTCAAAAAATACGCTATATCCAGATGTAGGTGAGAAAGATAGATCTCTTCCACGCCTTCAACAAGGTTGCAATCACAGGTCCCGAGTAACCCTTCTCCAACTGTGCCCTTTCAAGGGCCTTGCCATAAGCAAGAACCAATCCACCTGAGGCATGCACACTGGCCACTGTACCAGGTGGTCTTCCCGAGACGGTAGGATCCATGGCCGATCCTCCAGGAGCTGAACCAAGTTGGCATACCATGGGCGTCATGGCCAGTCCAGGGCAATTAGGATGACCCACCCCTGGTGTGCCTCAATCCGCTGCACCACTCAGCCTATGAGAGTGCACGGAGGAAAGACAAAGGCGGCCCTCCATGGGCCATTGCTGCCAACAGAGCATCCAGGCCCTCTGACATCCTTTCCAGTCTCCTGCTGAAAGAACGGCTCGTCTTGGCGGTCTCAGACTGCCATCAGGTCTATGACCATCATTCCCCACCTGTGTACCACATGTGTGAAGATCTGAGTGGAGCACCCACTCCCCGGGATCCACATGTACCCGGCTGAGGTAGTCCGCTGTCATGTTGGCGACTCCCACTCTGTGTGCCGCCGACAGAGCCTGGAGGCGAGGCTCTGCCCAGCTGAACAGTAGCTCTACCTTCTCTTCCCGGCTGCTTCTTCTCCACTTCTTCCCCCAGGCCTTCTTACAGGACTGCAATGAGGTCTTCTTCGAGAGTCTGGTTCTTGTTAGGAACTCTGTCTCTATCGCTGCAGCTTTGTCTGCCATGGATTTCCCGAAGAGGTTCTCTCCAATGCAGGGGACATCATAAGTTTGTCCTGAATCCATTGCTCTAGGTCGGACTACTGCAGGCATACTTGGCGTCGTGCCCCAATGACTGCAGCAGCCACCCCAGCCGAAGATTCAAAGCCATTGTAGGCTGCTTGAAACGAGAACTTCAAGCACTCCCTGACCACAGCTGGAGACTTAAATCTCTGCAGGAGTTTCCCATCAAGGCCTGTCAAGAATCCAAGCTCCCTAGTCAGCTCCTTAAGGTACATGCTGATATACAGCTGGAAGGACAGGATCCAGCAAGTCAGCATCAAGCCCTGAAAAGCCTTTTGGCCAAGGGCGTCAAGCCTCACTACCGGGTGGCACTAACAAATGAGTCTTTTGGCTCTTGAGCCTGCGCATGGCTGACTAAAAGACTATCTAGATGTGGGGAAGTTGGATCTTCTGGAACCCAGGGCTTCAGCGCACTCTGTAAATGGAGTCGAGTCACCTGCTGACAAAAAGGTACCAACACTGGTATTTCCCACATCCGGAAGAGGAGGCGCTCGAGGATCGGAGGCACCAGTACCATAAGGGTTTCCTTAGGGGGGCCTCATACTGGAATATCTCCAATTCCTCTGTGCGCGGATCTTCCTCGGCCTCCGTCTCAATGGTGAGAATCTTAGCCATGTCCTCCACTAAGTCGAGTAAGGCAACATCCTCGTGCAGGGAACAGCATCAGGACACTGGAGATGGGTCCAAAGGCACGTCTCTGTGTCACCGAGTGTCCAGGGACTCCTCTTCCTCAGTCTCCCATTTGGGCTCAGAGACAGATTAGGAATCCAAGGCTCTGATCATCACGGTCGAGGTCCACACCAGGCGATACATGACATCCAGAGGATCTGCAATCCGAGCTGCGTGTGCTCAGAGAGGACCGGTGTCCAGATGGGTCTCTCGAGGCGGGTGGCACTCGAGGATTGGCTCGATGTCCAGAGAAGCCTTCAACATAGGAGTATCCTGTCATCGTCAGACGAATGAACCGGATGAGAAGGACAAAAGCCCACTGTATGGCCAAGAGGGCAGAGATACTGCTCTCTAAGGCTGCCATCCTAGTCTCCATGCCAGTTGTCAGCACAGCCTTCGACACGGGCACAGAGAATTTCAGGATCGGCATCAGTATTGTCGAGGGAGAGTCCTTGACGAGGATGGCCTCAGGTGTCTGAGGCCAGTTGACAGGTGCCGACTCCTTGCAGGGCGGCTTATGAGGCTCCTCCCTCTCCAACTCCTCATACTTACACCGGGAACTACGGGGCCTGGAGTTGGATTTCCCCATCTTTCCAGACCCGTCCTCTGAGGCAGTCTTCGAGGGTTTCGACTTCATGTGTTCCACCTCTGGGAATTTCCTCTTGGAGGAACCGCGGCTGTGGGTCTCAGAGGATATACTGGTTTTGCGGGACACAGAAGTACCAGAGGGGGCCCTGAAGCATGGTGTCGCCAGAGAATCCAGTTCAGAGTCAGACTTCTAAAATAATTTTTCCTGCTGTTGGTGACGGCTCTTTAGGGTCTCTGAGGTCATGGTTCTGCAAAGTTCGCAATCTGAGTCATCGTGCTCCGGGTCAAGACACAAGGGGAGCAGTCATGCGGATCGGTAAGGGACATCATTTTGCTGCACCGATCGTACTTCTTGAAGCCACTGGAAGCCATCGGAATAAAAGTGTTCCCCGCTGCCCGGCAAGGGTCAGAAGCCTTTGGCCAGAAAAGGGCACAAACGCCGGTTGAGGAACAGAGATTTAAAAAAAAAAAAAAAAAAAAAAGGGAAAAAATAAAACAGAATGAACTAGAGGAACGACGCCAAGGCGAGCTGGCTCGGGGGTGAGAAGGAACCAGTATGCAAACCGGATAGAAAATTACCAAAAATCACACTTTTTCAGGGGGGGGGGTGGTACTGGACAGACATCCAGAGGGCTCCGTGAAAAAAAGATGACTGACACAAGATGGCACCTTTGGGGACCACACATGCATGCGTATCTCCCAAAGGCTTTCTTTGAAGGCTGGAGAGATGTTTCCATTGGGGCTCAGCCGGCATCCACATCACCCATATGTGAGGGCTTCTTCCCGGAAAAACTGCTCTTACATAACGTGCGTTAAAGGCACTAGGGAAAGTGTAGTTACTCACCTGTAACAGGTGTTCTCCAGGGAATCAGTCCTCACTTATGGGCGATGTTGGTACCGACAGAGCATGCATGGAGCAATTCCCCAGCTTTCAAAGAAAGCCTTTGGGATTGCTGCCACTCATGCGAGGTCCTCTTCCTGCCCAAAGGTGCCATCTTACTCAGTCAGGTCCCAGAGCTAGAGCCCTACTAAGCAGATGGCAAGGGGAGGGGGGGGGGACAAAAAATTGAAACTCTTCAGCGGAGGTGGGGGGTAATGAGGACTGATTCCTGCTCTCCCTGGAGAACACCTGTTACAGGTGAGTAACTATGCTTTCTCCAGGAACAAGCAGGTAGTCAGTCCTCACTTATGGGACTCCCCAGCTACAGGCTACTGAACCTGTAAGCCAAAAACGCTTCCATGAGGCCATGAACAGAAGCCGATGTCCGAAGGAAGCCAGAGTCCTCGGGCCAAGCTCTAAGCCACATAAGGAGGATCAGCTACCCCGAACAAACTATGGAGTACAGCCTGGCCGAAGGCGCTGTCCCAGCAGGACTCCCTCTACAAGCAGTAATGCAAAGCAAAAGTGTTCTCTGAAGACCAGGTCACAGCACGGCAGATGTCCATCAGAGGCACTGAGCGCAGTGATGCCACAGATGCCACCTTGGCACAGATACTGTGTGCAGTGACCCAACGATCCAGTGAGGTGCCCGCCTTTGCCTGGGCAAAGGAGATGCAGTACGCCACCCAGATGGAGAGAGTGTGCTTGGTGACTGCCAGCTCCAGGCAGTTGGGATTGTAGACGATGAAAAGCCGGTTGGACCTGCGATGACCTTGGGTATGCTGCAGGTAGAAGGCGAGTGCCCTCTTCAGGTCAAGCGTATGCAGGACCTCCGATGCCCGGTCGGCGTGAGGTTTAAGGAAGAAAGTTGGCAAGACCGCCTCCTGATTGAGGTGGAAATCCGAGACAACCTTCGGTAGGAACTTGGGGTGGGTACAAAGGACCACCCTGTTCCTGTAAAACCTGGAGTAGGGGGCCTCGGCCATGAGGGCTTGAAGTTTGCTGACTCGCCGCACAGAGGTCAGTGCCACCAGGAAAGTCACCTTCCAGGAGAGGTGCTGCAGCGAGCATGCCGCCATCGGCTCGAAAGGCAGCCGTGTCAGTTGCATGAGCACTATGTTCATGTCCCATTCCGCCGTGGGAGGCTGGATTGGGGGTTTGGAAAGCAGGAGGCCCCGCATGAAACCGGAGACCAGAGACTGACCGAGAGGGGTATGCCCTCGACAGGCAAGTGGTTAGCCGAGATGGCGCTCACGTGAACCCTGACCGAGCTAGACTTCAGTCCCACCTGTGAAAGGTGGAGAAGGTACTGGAGAACCCAACAGGTGGAGCAGGAGAACGGGTCGATCTGGAGCTCGGAGCACCAGATTGAAAATCACCGCCACTTCAGGGCATAGGCCTGCCTCGTCAAGTCCTTCCTCGACACAAGGAGGACGTCCTTGATCTTCACTGGGAGGTACAGCGAGGCTAAAGAGACCCGTTCAGCCGCCAGGCTGTTAGGGATAGCAAGACCAAATTTGGATGAAGCACCCGTCCCTCCTCTTGCATCAGCAGACCGGGGGCACTGCCCAGGGGAACCGGAGGCTCCGACAAGAGTCGGAGTAGAAGCGGGAACCCAGGTTGTCAAGGCCACGAAGGAGACATGAGAATCACAGAGGCTCGGTCATGCTGGATCTTGTGGAGGGTCCATGCCAGGAGAGGAGTGGGAGGAACACATACAGCAGCCCAGAGGTCCAGTCCAGGAGGAATGCATCCAGGGCCACCCTGCTTGGGCATGGTGTCGGCCTGCAGAAGCAGGGGAGCTGCAAGTTCGCCAGGCTGGAGAACAGGTCCATGGACAGTACCACAACAGCGGAACAGGTGGAGAAACACCAGTGAACTTAGGTGCCACTCGTGCAGGTGGAGAAGCCTGCTGAGTCTGTCCGCGAGGACATTGTCTTGGTCTGGGAGATAGATAGCTCTTAGGGTCATGCCCCAGCGCACTGCGAAAGAGCAGAGGACGACTGCCTCCCGGAAGAGAAGGTGGGAGCCCGTACCCCCTTCCTTGTGTATGTAGAACATCATGACTCTTGTTGTCAGTCTGCATGAGCACAAACCTGCCCCTCAGGTGGCACTCGAAGACCTTCAAGACCAGCCGGACTGCCCAAAGCTCGAGCAGGTTGATCTGCTGCAGAGATTCCTCGGGTGACCACCACCACTGGGTATAGAGGTGGTCACAGTGGGCTCCCCAGCCCAACAGCGAGGCGTCCATCGTCAAGATGAGCTCATGCGGACAAGTCTGGAAAAGCATGCCCCGAAGGAGGCTCTGAGGGTCCTGCCACCAGACTAGGGTCTCAACTAGGCTGCGAGACACCTGGACAGGTTCCTGGAGGCAACCCAAGGCCTGGGCCCATTGCGCCTTGAGGCACCATTGGGCCGCTCGCATGTGCACGCGAGAATGGGGAACGATGTGTACCATCAAGGCCATGTGTCCCAGGAGGTGCAGCATGGCCTGCACCGAGACTCTGGGCCGGCCCTGGACCTCGGCAGTCAGAGCGCAGAGCCGATCCACCTGTGCTCAATGGAGAAAAGCGGTCGCACGTTCTGTGTCGAGAAGAGCACCAATGAACTCAGGGGTCCGCACCGGAGTGAGGTGGGTTTTGGAGTAGTTGATCAGGAAACTGAGGCGCTCGAGGAGAACTGTGCGTGACGCCAAGAGATGAGCCTCCTCTGCCGAGGCGCTCGAGACTAGCCAATCTTCAAGGTAAGGGTAGAAGGATATGCCCTGCAGCCGGATGTGGGCCGCAGCTGCTGCCAGGCACTTGGTGAAGACTCGCAGGGCAGACGTAAGCCAAAGGGGAGCACTCTGTACTGGAAGTGCTCTCCGTGCACCCTGAAACACAGGTATTTCCTGTGCTTGGGGTGGACAGAAATGTGGGCAAAAGCATCTCTGAGATCCAAGGAGCATAGCCAATTGCCCTGCCGGATGTAGGGCAGCAGGACGCTAAGGGATAGCATTTTGAACTTCTCCCGCACCAGAAAACTTGTTCAGGTCCCTGAGGTCAAGGATGGTGTGCAGGCCTCCCGTCCTCTTCAGAATGAGAAAGTACCGGGAATAAAATCCCCGACCCCGGAGGTGTGGCGGAACTCTTTCGACCGCTTGTTGACCGAGGAGATTGTTCAACTCCTGCTGCAAGTAAGCCTGGTGCGAGGGAAGCTGAGTAGGCTCTGCTGGGGGAGAAGGGAGTCTAGACGAAGATGATACCCGTCACGGATCACCTGCAAGACCCAGGTGCCCGATGTAATAGCCGCCCATTCGGGGGCAAAAAGAGACAAGTGTCCTCCCACAGGTAGAAGCGTCCCCGGGGGGGCAAGAGGCTATGCTTTCGGTGTCAAAACCCCAGGGCTGGCTGGGGTGGTGCCAATGGCTGGGTCTTAGGCCTTTTGGGTTTCCGATGACCCTGAGCACCCCCCTTTGTCCTGAGCACTGGTTGTTGACGCAGGGATAGGCAAGTATGGTGGGCATCCCCAGTAGGGGAGCTCTTTCCTTTGGAAGCAATGTTTTTTGGTGTGCTGCTTCTTCCGTGGAAGTGAGGAGGTTTTGCGAGAGAGACGGGTGCAAGTCACGAACTCCATCTCAATCTCAGCTGCCTTGTCCTCCATGGGCTTGCTGAACAGCTGTTTGCCAAGGCAGGGAACATCCAGGAGCTTCTCCTGAACTCACTGCTCTAGGTCCAAAAGACTGGAGCCACGCCTGGCATCGGGCTCCGATACCAGCCACTGCTACATGGGCGGAAGACTCGAACCCATCATAAGCGGCACGGGAAAGGTATTTCAAGCGGTCTGCGACTGACCTCAGGAGGGTCTGGAACCTGAGGAGGTGCTCCCCACCCAGGCCTGCAGAAAAACCACCAAGTTCCTTGGCGAGGACGCGAAGAAACTTACCAATATACAATTAGTATGCCTGGATGCGGCACACCAGCGAGGGCAACGATTGCACAGGATTCCCTACCAGGCGGTACAGAAGAGTGCAACTTCAGGCTCTTCTGTTTCCACATTGCAGATTAGACTACCATGGAGGTGTGAGGAAGTTGGGTCTCCCGAAACCCCGGGCCGCACTGGATCCTATACATGGCAGAGTCTTCTACTGACAATAGGGACCGAGGCGGGTCCTTCCCACATGCGGAGAAGCAGCCGGGATAGGATAAACTGTATTGGAACCATAAGAGACTCCCTGGGCAGAGACTCATACCACAAAATGTCAAGTTCCTCTGCCCTCGGCTCCTCCTCGGTCTGCATTGGCAGAGTGAGGGCCCAAGCCATATTCTTCACAAACGCCAGGAAAAAGGTGCCTTCTGCAGGTGACCGTCTTTGGGAGGCAGGCGGGGATGGGTCAGAGGGGAGATCCCTGTGGGCGCGTGTCTCCAGGGAAGTGTCCCCATCTGATTCCCAACCTGAGAGGTCCGAGGAGAACTCTGAGTCAGGCTGATCCCCGTACCCTGTGACCAAGGCCTGCTTGGAGCCGGAGGCATTGGCTCTGGAAGACCTCGCGCCCCCGAGGAACCTCATGAGGCCCGCGGCTCTCGGGGGTTTCCAAGGCAGTTTTCAGGACCCCAGTCGGGTGACCCTTGGTCTCGAGGCGCGAGCCAGCCATGCTGGGCAAAAGCGCCTGCTGGGCAGAGAGGAAGGCAGAAGCTCTGTGCTCCAGTGGCAGCATACGGGACTCCCACTCGGAACTGGGTCCCTGCGACGCAGATGCTGGGGTTACCGGGTCTGGTATGGAGGAGGAGAGGGGGTCCTCATCAGGACGACCCTCAGGAGATCAGGCACCATTGCCGGAGGCCTCTGTGTCAGTATGAGGTACTTTTCGAGGTTGCTCCTTGTCAGACCCTCAGGAACACCGGGGAAGGCTAAGGGAATGAGCGTGAGACCGTTCACACTTATCCAGAGCCCCCGACAGCAACTTCGATCAGGGTTCACCTGAGGTGGAATGGCAGAAGACGACAACGACCTCAAAGTGATGCCTGGGGCGTGGGGTCACTGCAGGGGACCCTGCCAGCGGTGGATCGTGGGGCAAGGCGCCACCGGGAATCCTGGGGCTGCCTTACAGAAAATATCGGACTTCTGCTTGCAGCTTAGCAAGGCCTTAGCGGACATTTTCTTACAAAGTGAGCAGAGCTCCCGGTTGTGATCAGCCCCCAGACACTGTAGACAGCAGTCGTGGGTGTCCATGAGCGACATATTTTTGGAACATCCATCACATTTCTTAAAAGCGGTGGCCATGGGGTCAAAAAGAGCCCCTGCGAGGTCAAAACCCCTTGAAGCCAGCAGTGGAAAACAAAAGGGTACGAAAAGGGTCCAAAAGAAAAAGGGATCCCATAGCCCACAGCCAAAGCAGGGGCGAAGGGGAGGATGGGAGAGGACTGGTGCAACCGGAAAAAAGGGCCAAAAGGCCGAAGTAAAAAAAAATTTTTTTCGAGGGACGAGGACGTGCGTCCGAAGCGCTCCACGGAAAAAGGGAGACTGAGCAAGATGGCACCTTTGGGTGGGAAGAGGACAACGCATGCATAGCCTCAATTCCAAAGGTTTTCTTTTAAAGCTGGAGAATTGCTCTATGCGGGCTCCGTCGGTGCCGATGTTACCCATAAGTGAGGACTTACTTCCTGTTGTACCTGGAGAAAGAGCATGCGTTAGGACCACGTGACCCCCAGGCGCACAATATCTAAAGACATTATTAATGCGTGCAGAAAATTGCAGGAAACCCCCACACAGCGCCAACAGTCGCTAGCAGTCAACTCCAAATAGAGTCCCTCAGAGACTGAACCAGGAGCCTGCCAACAAGGACAATGATAAGGTCAAGCCTTGGTACTCACCCTGAAAGCTCCAAGCATAGGATCTGTGCTGGGCTCAGCTCTACTCTCCTGACACTGCTTCACTGGCTGGGTTTAATTTTAACAGCACTGTGTGAAAGGTAGCTGGTAGGCAGATCCCTCTGAGATCTGCAATCTTTGGGAGAGAGCAAAAAAGGAGGAGGAGGAAGGGGTGCAGAAGGAAGCTGCTGTACTCTTCCACATTTTTCCAATCCCTTCTAATTTGTGGCTGCTCAATAGGTCCTTCCATATCACCCTGCTAGACCAGTTCAGACAAGTGAGTTGTGCTCCCCTACCAGCAGAGTGGTGGAGACAAAGAACCAATGAAAAGCCCAGGTTTTAATGAAATCACTTCTGTGCCTCTATCTGCCTTTATCCACCTCAGCGACCAGAGGTCCCTTCAGTATTTTTTTTTTTATCTCCAGCCAATGGTGGATGGATGTTCTGCTCTCTGTAGGAAATCTGAAGATTGAGAGGAAAAGATGGATTAAACGCTCGTGACAGGCCACTTTAAGCCCTAAAAAAGTGACTCATTTGAGTGAGACATGGGATATTCCACTAGACTGCAGTCTTTTCGGTAACCATAGGAAGGAAAAATGGTTCAGCTCCACCCCCTCATAAGTGGCCCTACTACTACTACTACTACTACGGAAATCTGCTCAACTGAAGTTTGGAGTCAGCAACCATGAACTAGGTATAGTGACAGCGCTGACAACTGTCTGTCTATTACCACCACTGCCATAGACTTGGAAGAGACTCTGTACCAGATTTAAAAAGCAGCAGTCACCTAGGTGGTCTGCTACAGACCTCCTAGCCTCCAGAAAGGAGACACGGCCTGACCCAGTATGGCAATATGAAGTGTACCAGTGATCAAACTGGTAACCTTGGGAACTAGAGGCAACAGACATATGGCTGGAATCAAAGCCTGCCGGCAGAGGATGGATCCATCCTCTAAGGGATAATCTCCAGGTCAGAACACCGCAATTTCCAAAAGCCTGCGGAAACCAAATACCCACAAGGTTTAAAGGGGTCCCACGCTTACTAACCTAGCCCGAAAGCATAATAACATAAGATATGCCATACTGGGTCCAACAAGCCCAGTATCCCGTTTCCAACAGTGGCCAAGCTAGGTCATAAGTACCTAGCAATCTCCCCAAAAGACACAGATTCCTCAATGCTTATATTGAGTCAGTCAAGCAGTGATATCCTGGGTCCCAGTTAATAATGGTTTATGGATCTTTCCTCCAGGAACTTGTCCAAACCATTTTTAAACCCAGCTACACTAACAGCTTTCATTACATCCTCCGGTAACGAATTCCAGAGTTTGATTACACGTTGAGTGAAAGAATATTTTCTCTTATTAGTCTTAAATTGGTTACCCTATAGCTTCATTGCATGTCCCCTAGTCTTTCTATATTCTGCTTATGTGAAACAATCGACCTACGTTTACCCGTTCCATTCCATTCACTAATTTATAAACCTCTATGATATCTCTCCTCAGCCGTCTCTTTTCCAGGTTGAAGAGCCCTAACCTTTTCAGCCTCTCTTCATAGGAGTAGCCTTCCATCCCCTTTACCATTTTGGTGGCTCTTCTCTGTACCTTTTCTAATAATGCTATATCATTTTTTTTTTTTTATTGAAAGACTGCCAAAGAATACAATGATACAGGAATCACAAAACTTCTTCAAAAAGAGTGCAACAGTAACAACACAGCATCAGGTCACATGAGTAACCTACAATATGTCTTCATTTTTACACGTTTATAATAAAGAAAAAACGGGACCCCCAACCCCCCCCAACCACCCTTCCCCCCCCCCCTAAGTCATCCCAATCCCGGGGCCCCCCACCCCCACCTCCCAACCCCCCTTACTATGGCTCGCTAACGCTAGGGCTCGGGACAGAGGTGAGCTAAGAAACACACTTAGGGAGCATACCTCCTGAGCGGACGGCATATCACCCACATTTATCCAGAACGATCACGCACCATAACAAGAAACGAAGGGCGCCCACACCAGTTCAAAGCGAGCCAGACGCATCCTGTTAACCGCTATCCCCCATTCCATGGAGTATGTATCCCACATGCGTTCCAGCCAGACCTGGAAAGAGGGGGCCAGAGCCTGCTTCCACGCCGCCGCCAGGGATAGTCGGGCCGCATTCAGGCCGTGCCGGAGTAAGGCAAGTTGCAGAGCCCGGGCCCCGGCACGGAGGCCCCAAAAAGAAAAATCCCCGGGTCCCAAGGGATACTCAGTCCCAGGAGCATCTGTATCCGGGATTGTACACCTCTCCAAAAAGCACGAATACGGGGACACGCCCACCAAATATGTCCCAGGGTACCTCGTTGCCCACAGTTACGCCAACATAGACCCCCAGCCCCGGGATACATACGAGCAATCCGCGCCGGGGTCATATACCAACGATACAGCAGTTTGTAGTTTGTTTCTCGGGCATTAGTCGCTACCGAGCTCTTCCACAGACGCGTTTCCACTGCCTCCCACTGCTGATCAGTATAAGAGAGACTTAAGTCAGAGTTCCAAAGCACCCTATGACGTGTGGGACGCGCCTGGGCCCCCTGCAAATGGGCATATAATGTCGCCACCAGACCCCTTGTAGTAGTGCACCCCTCACAGTAGCGCTCCAGATCCGTCAGGTCCCGAGCAACCTGGGGCCGGACGGACCTAGAATTGACCCAATGCGTCATTTGCATATATTGATAATAATGCCCAGCCGGAAGGTCAAATTCATCCTGTAACGCACGAAAGGGTTGCAGCCAACCATCAGCAAAAATTTGGCCGACCCGGCTGAGGCCAAGGTGTCCCCAGCGCCGAAAGACCACGTCACTCAAACCCGGTGGGAAAGAAGCGTTATCAACTATAGGGGCTAAAGGGGATAGATCCACATCACGGGGTCGAAAGTGCTGGTCCCAACATCGGAGGGTATGAAGGACGTAGGGATTACTGGTGCACTTGCCGCGGCGAAGTTGTGGCCCAAGCCACAGCCAGTCCCCTAACCCCGCTCCCCCCGCCAAACTCATTTCCATCTGCACCCAGCGCTTAGTGCTATCAGCAATCATCCATTCCACCCCCGCCCGACATTGCGCCGCCGCATAATACCAATGTAAATTGGGCATTCCCATACCGCCGGAACGCGTGCGGGCAAAGAGAACCTGCCGCGCTAGGCGCGGGCGACGATAATGCCACACAAACTTCATAAGCAACTGTTGCCAGGTCGCCAGCGTGGCTCGCGAGATGGAGAGCGGGAGAACCTGAAAGAGGTAAAGGAAGCGGGGGACGATCACCATCTTGACTACGGCTATACGCCCAAACCAGGAAAGAAGCAGACCGTTCCAAACCTTTAAGTCCCGCCGGACCTGTCGAAGCAAGGGATCATAGTTAGCCTTAAAAAGAGCCGCCCGGTCCACGGCTAGGTTCACCCCTAAGTACCGCAGGGCTCCTGACACCCAGTGCAGGGGATAAGCCGCTTGAAGTTCCACACAGACCGCCCTGGGGACCCCAACATTCAAAATCTCTGATTTAGTATAATTGATTTTGAAGCCGGAGACCCGGGAAAAATCTGTGAACAGCTGCATCACAATTGGGAGAGAGGCAGTCGGATTCACCAAGGATAAGATGATATCATCCGCAAAGAGCGCGATCCGGTATTCCGCGGGACCAATGCGGACCCCTCGCAAACCTGGGTGATCTCGAAAGCTCTGAGCCAAAGGTTCTATCGTTAGGGCAAAGAGCAAGGGCGACAGGGGGCAAACCCTGTCGTGTGCCTCTCTCCAAAACGAAGTGTCTCGAGTGTCCCCGATTAACTCGAACGCACGCCTGAGGCTGCTGATAAAGGCTGCGAACCCAACCAATATAATTGGGGCCAAAGCCCATTATCTCCAGAACACACCATAAGTATCCCCAGTCCACCCGGTCGAATGCTTTTTCTGCGTCAATTCCCACGAGCAACGCTGGCTGTGAGTCCCGTTGAGCCACGTGAATAACCTGCAACATACGCCGGATGTTGTCGGCGGCCTGGCGACCCGGCACAAAGCCAACCTGGTCTGGGTGAACCAAACCTGGAAGGACCCGATTCAGACGCGCAGCCAGCACAGAGGCAAAGATTTTAACGTCAACGTTTAACAAGGAGATGGGGCGGTACGACGCCGCATCGTGCAAGGGCTTACCGGGTTTGGGTATCATCACGATCAATGCCTCACGTTGGGATGGGGGAAGGGAAGCTGCCCCCAAGACCTCATTAAACAAACAGGTCAGGGATGGTGCTAATTGTGCACGGAACTTCTTATAGTATTCTGCCGGAAAACCATCACTACCCGGCGTGCTACCAGTTTTCAGATGTCGGATCGCATTTTCCACTTCGTCAATCGTAAATTCCGAGTCCAACTGAGCCCGGTCAGAGTCAGAAAGACGCGGTAGTAGAGCGGTCCTCTGAAGATAATCCTGCACGTGATCCCTACCAGTGGGCTCTGCTTTATAAAGCCGCTCCAAGTAGTCGGCAAAAAGATCACGGATCTCCCGGGAGAGAACCCTTCTCTGTCCCCCAGCATCGCACAATTCGCGGACCGCTCTCGAGGACTGCTGTTGACGCCGGCGCAAAGCCAGAAGGCGGCCAGTTTTATTCCCATGTTCATAAAAGGTTTGCCTTAATTTCCGGCGCTTATTATCTAATTCTCTCTGCATGCACGCATCTAAATTCGCTCGAACCGTCCGCCACTGACGTAGAACCTGCCTCGATCCGGTTCGGGCGTGCTCCAAGCCCAGGAGAGCAGATTCCCTCACCAAATGATCATGAGCGCGCGTCCACATTTTGCGCGTGCGGGATGCCTCAGCCATAAGTTGACCGCAGGCTGTAGCCTTGTAAGCATCCCATACCGTGGGAAGGGGAACATCCCCAGTATCATTAAGCTCAAAGAAGTCCTTAATAAAACGGGCGTGGTCATGCACTGCACCCTGCCGTCGCAGGAATCTCACGTCTAAACGCCAAAGACGGCGAAACGCACTATACGTGCCGTCCGGGAGGGCAATCCAGCACGGGGCATGATCTGACCAGGTCAGCGCTCCAAGTCCAGCCTGCACTCTCCCGTCCATCAGGCGCTGATCCAATAGAAAATAATCAATGCGAGTATGAACCTGGTGGACCGGAGAGTAGTAAGTATAACCCTGCTCTCCCACATGAGTATCTCTCCATATGTCCCGCAGGCCCAAGTCAAACATCAAACATTGAAGGGCTCTTGCAGGTCCCCCCATTCCCCCCCCCAGCACGACCCGTAGAATCCAAATGGGGCACTAAATGCGTATTGCAATCCCCACCCAAAACAATAGGACCTTTTGCAAAATCCACCAGTAGGGCTTTCAATTGTGTAAAAAAGGGCCCCTGACCTGTATTTGGCGCATAAATATTAGCTAAAGTTAGCAAATGTCCGTCTAGGCGAACATTCAGAAAAAGCCACCTCCCCAGGGTATCTCGTTTGATCTCTTCAATCTGTAAGGAGAGGCTCTGGAGGAAAAATAGGGCCCACCCCCGCTTCTTCCGGCCCTGCGTATCGGAGGCCACCTGCACTTCAGTGTATGGGGATCGCTTAAGCCAGTCCTGCTTAGAGTTCTGGAGATGGGTCTCCTGTAGATAAACAATGTCCCCACGCAAGGTGTGCAATTCTGAGAACAGCAGGAATCGCTTCCTCGGGGAGTTAAGACCCTTAACATTTAAAGAGATGAAGCGCACCATTAAGGATTACTTCCTAACCTTATATGCTTGCAAGAATTTGGGGGTTGAGGGGACGGAGCTCTAAAAGAGTGCGACCATCTTGCAGCGGGCTCAAGAGCGCCCCTCCAATGCTATATCATTTTTAAGATACGGCGACCAGAATTGCACACAATATTTAAGGTGCGGTCGCACCATGGAACAATACAGAGGCATTATAATATCCTTTGTTTTATTCTCCATTCCTTTCCTTATGATACCTAGCATTCTATTTGCTCTCTTGGCCGCCACTGCACACTGGGCGGAGGGTTTTAACATGTTATCCACGATAACTTCTAAATCTTTTTCCTGGGTGGTGTTTCCCAAATGTGGAACCTTGCATTGTGTAACCATAGTATGGGTTGTTCTTTCTTAGGTGCATAACTTTGCACCTGTCCACATTAAATTTCATCTGCCATTTAGATGCCCAGTCTTCCAATTTATCAAGATCCTCTTGCAATTTTCTGCTACAGAGAACCCCTGTCCTGTGCTTCTAAGGTAATCTGTGACAATCTCCAGGGGAAGTCCCACAGCCCTTGCTTGGATAGAGGGAATCTTAGGTTCTAAATTTAACCAGAAAGCTCTCTTCTGTGTTTTAAATTTAAACTGAAAACTCTTTACTGCCACTAGTCCCCGACTGATTTAACAAATACACTGGGTTCACAGATTAATCAGCTTTAAATCTAAAGAATTCCTTTTTCCCCCCAAGATTTAGAAAAATTCCCAGAAGTAAATGCTTACAATTGCAGATCTCTCTCCATAGTAACATAGTAAGTGACGGCAGATAAAGACCAGCATGGTCCATCTAGTCTGCCCAGCAAGATGGCAAGAGTAGGTGCACCTGTCGCTCTGTGCAGGCCACCCCTCCCTATGTTTTTGTTTTTGTTTAGGGGTGAACCCACCACTCCATGTAGGACACCCTTATTTGTTGAGACGCTAGATAGTTCAGAAGTTAGATGGTACCGTTTATTTTGCTTTTATCCTGTTGCTGTAAAGCAGGGGTCTCAAACTCAAATTGCTTTGAGGGCCGAATGAGGACTTGTAAAGTAACCCGGGGGCCGCATAAGACATGGGCCTCATTTGCATAAGGGGCCTCATTTGCATAAATATTTGCATAATGTTGCATAATGAGTGCATGGATAAAGAAAGACTAGAAAATTTCTATATTACTATAATCCAGTGCCAACCGCCAGGCACATTAGGAACTACTACTAACACTGCCCATTTGGAACCCATAGCAAACCCCCCGTATCATAACAGCACTACCAGGACTCACAAAGCACCAGACCCTACCTATCAAAAGGCAACACTGCAAATATTAAATCAATACATTTCAGAGAACAATACATGACCTACTGGGAAAAGAGAACAAGTAGCAATGTCAAATAGGAATTACACAGAATACCTCAGCACTGTAGAAATAAAACTATAAATAATTTCTTGTACCAAAGCACAGACATTAATGATGCACATTTCCCAGAGCTGACATATTCCAGTTAATAAATTCAAAATAAAGAGATATTTTTCTACCTTTTGTGCATTTTTTTTCAGTTGCAATTGCTCCAGCCACTTCTGGTTTCTTCGTGTCTTCTGCTATCTCCATCGTCTGCTGTCCATTTGTCCTTTCTTCTCTCTCTTCTAGTTTTTTTCCATTCTCTCTCTCTACATCTGCTTTAACATACTAATCTTTCTCCTTTTGCTCTTTCCTCATTCCTATTTCATCCACTCAAATTTTACCCCTCCATCCTCAATCCCCACTTACTCTCCCAATACCTGGCCAATTGTAGATTTGTCTTCTCTTCCAGACAAAATATTTTTCCCCTCTCCATTTCACTTTCCCAGCTCCATCCCATTCTAATCCTCCCCCAACATCAGCTCCCTTCTAGTTCCAGCCCCACCCAGCATCTGCTCCTTTCTAGTCCCTGCATCAGTCCATTTCCA
This sequence comes from Ichthyophis bannanicus, assembly GCA_033557465.1. Lineage (NCBI taxonomy): Eukaryota > Metazoa > Chordata > Amphibia > Gymnophiona > Ichthyophiidae > Ichthyophis > Ichthyophis bannanicus. The sequence goes on along the minus strand of CM066032.1, from coordinate 1,170,520,372 downwards.
GTCCTATCCTAGCCTCACCATCAGCCCATTTCCAATCCTAGCCCCCCATCAGCCCATTTCCAATCCTAGCAACCCCCCCAGCCCATTACCAGTCCTAGACCCCCCAGCCCATTAACAGTCCTAGACCCCCCATAGCCCATAACCAGTCCTAACCTCCCCATAGCGCACTTCCAGTCTTACCCCCCCATCACCCCATTTTCAGTCTTACCCCCCCATAGCCCATTACCAGTCCTAGTCCCCCCCATAGCCCACTTGCAGTCGTATCCCCCATCACCCCATTTTCAGTCTTACCTCCCCTCATAGGCCATTACCAGTCCTAACCCCCCAATCAGCCCACCTCCAGTCCTAACCCCCATCACCCCATTTTCAGTCCTAGCCCCCACCATAGCCCATTACCAGTCATAACCCCCCCCCTGCCAATAGCCCACTTCCAGTCCTAACCCCCATCTGCCCATTTCCAGTCCTAGCCCCCACCATAGCCCATTACCAGTCATAACCCCCCCTGCCAATAGCCCACTTCCAGTCCTAACCCCCATCTGCCCATTTCCAGTCCTAGCCCCCCCCATAGCCCCTTACCAGTCATAACCCCCCCCCCTCCCCCCTCTGCCAATAGCCCACTTCCATTTCAGTCAGCCCCTCCAAAGCACATTACCGGCCAACAAAAAAACCCCCAAAACCCTGGCTTCTGCTGCTGCCGTTGCCACCGTGGCAGCAGCAGAATCAATTGTCAAATTAAAAAAAAAAACTGACTTCTGCTGCTCAAGCAGCTGTCCTGCGGCCCCTTTCCCTCTGCCCGGAGATCCGACTCTGCTCTATCAGCGGCGTGCTTTTCAAGCCGCGACGAGAGTATTCCCCTCTCGCGCGGTTTTTCAAGCGTGTTTGAGACCCCTGCTGTAAAGGGATCCACTGTGTTTGTCCCATGCCGTTTTAAATTCCATCACCGTGTTTGCCCCCACCACTTCCATCGGGAGGGCATTCCAAGCATCCACCACCCTTTCAGTGAAAAAATATTTCCTGACATTGCCTTTCAATTTACCACCTTGCAGCTTCATGTTATGCCCTCTAGTTTTACAGCTTCCCCGTCTTTGGAAGAGCTTTGTTCATCATTTCTCTTTAAGTATTTAAAGGTCTGAATCATATCTCCCCTGTCCCTCCTTTCCTCCAAAGTGTACATATTTAGGTCTTCAAGTCTCTTCTCATGAGGCTTCTGACGCAGGCTCCAAATCATTTTGGTCGCCTTTCTCTGAACAGTTTCCAGTCTTTTTACATCTTTTGCAAGATATGGTCTCCAAAACTGAACACAGTATTCCAAGTGAGGCCTCACCAGTGACTCGTACAGTGGCATAAGTACATCTTCCTTTCTGCTGGTAATCCCTCTTTGTATGCAGCCCAACATCCTCCTGGTTTTTGCCACCGCCTTGTCGCATTGTTTTGCCACCTTGAGATCATCAGAGATAATCACACCAAGGTCTTTCTCCTGAACCGTGCATACCAACCTCTCACCCCCTATCGTGTACTTTTCCCTTGGATTTCTGCTACCCAAGTGCATGACACTGCACTTTTTCACATTAAATTGTAGTTGCCAAGCATTAGACCAGTCTTCCAGCTTTTGTAGATCTTTCCTCATGTTAACCACTCCCTCGGGGGAGTCCACTCTGTTGCAAATTTTTGTGTCATCTGCAAAAAGACAGACTTTTCCTTTCAGTCCTTCAGCAATATCACTCACAAATATATTGAACAGTGCCGGGCCCAGGACCGAACCCTGAGGCACCCCGCTAATCACCTTCCTCTCAACCGAGTGAGCTCCGTGTACCATCACCTTCTGTTGTCTGTCAGCCAACCAATTTCTAATCCAGTTTACTATCTTGGGACCCATCCCCAAGCTACTGAGTTTATTGACAAGCCTCCTATGAGGAACAGTATCAAAGGCTTTGCTGAAATCCAGATAGATGACATCCATTGCATGCCCCAGATCTAGTTCCTTGGTCACCCAAAGAACTCAATCAGATTTGTTTGGCAAGACCGTCCTTCGGTAAAACCATGTTGCCTTGGATCTTGCAACCTGTTGGTTTTGAGAAACTTCACTATTCGCTCTTTCAGGAGCGCCTCCATTACTTTTCCTGCCACCGAGGTAAGGCTCACGGGCCTGTAATTTGACACTTCTTCCCTGTCACCACTTTTGTGTAGAGGTATAACATTAGCCATTCTCCAGTCCTGAGGAACGACTCCTGTTTCCAAGGATCTGTTGAAGACATCCTTTAACGGTCCTGCAAGAACCTCTCTGAGCTCTTTCAGTATCCTGGGATGTATCCCATCTGGTCCCATGGCTTTGTCCACTTTCAGTTTAGCAAGTTGTTCTAACACCTCATCTTCTGTGAATGGTGTGGTATCTACTTCATTCCTATTTTTATATTTGGGAGTCACAGCTGGTCCAACTCCAGGATCTTCTTTAGTAAAAACAGAGCAGAAGTATTTGTTTAGCAATTTTGCTTTTTCAGTGTCACTTTCCACGAGTCCTTTCCCAGCACCTCCGAGTCCTGCAATTCCAACTCTGATCTTCTTCCTTTCCTGAATATACCTGAAGAAAGTTTTGTCGCCACCTTTAACATCTTTAGCCATCTTTTCCTCTGCCTTTGATTTTGCTATCCTTATTTCTCTTTTTGACTCTTTGAGCTTGATCCTGTATTCATTTCTGTGTTCTTCTGTTTGCAAGCTTTTGAATTTTGCGAAAGCTGTATTTTTTGCCTTTATTTGAGCAGCCACCTCTTTGGAAAACCAAATAGGTTTCCTTCTCCTCTTGTTTTTATTTATTTTTCTTAAATATTTATCTGTTGCCCCTTTTATTGCCGCCTTTAGTTTAGTCCATTGCAATTCCACTTCCCTTGTCTCCTTCCACCCCGTCATCTCCTCCTTTAAGTACTCGGTCATTTTATTGAAGTCAGTGTTTTTGAAGTTTAGGACTTTGAGCTTGCTATGATTGGCCTGTACCATGGCTTTTATCTCAAACCACACCATGTGATGGTCGCTGTTGCTCACAGGGGCACTCACGCAGACGTTCGACACGTTATCACTGTTGGTGAGCACTACATCCAGCGTTGAGCTTTCCCTGGTTGGTTCCATCACCATTTGTTTAAGTAATGCATCTTGGAGAGCATCCACAATTTTTTTGCTTCTTTCCAGATGTGCAGAAGGAGTAATCCAATCCACATCAGGTAGATTAAAGTCACACAATATGATTGCTTCCCCCTTTGTTGCTATCTTGGCAATATCTATAATCAATTCGTTATCTCTCTCTTCAATTTGAGTCGGAGGTCTGTAGAAGTAGCAGTCTCCAGAAGTAGCAGTCCCCTTTTGTAGTCCTTCAAGGCTGAGAAGCACATTACTCTGGTTGAAGTATTTATGCCTGTGCTTCTGAGGTAAGCTGTGACCAATTTCCTGAGTGATTAACAGTCCTTGCTTGATAGAGGGAATCTTTCAAACTGGACCTCCGATCTGTCTCCTGGCTTTAACACCTATTTAAAAAATTTCACAGGTCTCTTGCCCCCCATGTAGGCGGCCTCTTTGTAAAGGTCTCTAGAAATAATTAATTGCTCAAGGAATACTGATCCTGTTTTGCCTTTTATGCTAAGTTATATTCTGATTTGATTTAAATTAAAGCTCTTTGCTGCTACTAGGCCCTGACTGAGTATGAAATTGAAAGTAGAATCTCTCTACTGGGTCATAAATTTAACCAGTCTCTGCAACATGCAGTGCTACCATAGCATCCTGAAAGGGCCTGAACAGGGCCCGTCATTGAAAAAGAGGGTCACAGAGATCCTAGCCTTCCCCTAGGGGGACCTCCCCCCAGCACCATACAGTCCTCCTCAGAAATACCTTCTGGCAACAGGAATTTCATTTGAGTCCTTCAACCAACCTCACAGGAGATAAGATTGGACTCCTGGAAGAGTGCAAGGGTGGAAGAGTGCCATGACCCCCATGTAACTATTCATGACAAGCTCTTGTGAGCCCCAGGTCTCCTAGAGCCAAGCCTGAGTTTCAGAGTTCCAGGAAATAGACTGCCAAGCAGCTAGCAAAGATCGAACACACACCATGGGCTGTTTCAAGAGCAGCTGCACAAGACTGTTGAAGAGATTGGCCCCTAGGGAAACAGGGGTCAATGGGCTTTTAGCTAAGGATGCCCCCGCCAAGCTCCATCTCTGGCAAACCTAAGTCACCATCTGAAATGGCCATGGTGCCTACTATCAGGGTAAAAAATACAGTAAAGAAGTGACAGAGGACTCAAACAGTACTGGGCCCCAGCCTTGGGGGGTCTCAAAATACCGACAAAGTGCTCCAGGCCTTTCAACCACTACAGGGGCTAAAATGCAGCTGCAGGAAAACAGGCTACATTGGTCCGTGTGGCTGAACACTGCAGCATCAAAAGGCAGCAAAAAAAAAAAAAAGAGAAGTAGGGCTATAGTGTAAAGGAAGACTTGAAAAGGGAATCCCAGCACCTGTTGGGCTGGCCAGGGCAACCGAGCAGAGAAGCCCCAGACACCTACACAGGCCTGGGAGGCCCTCCTGCTGATCACAGCCTTTTTAATGTAACCTATTAAAAGCAGCAGAGAACCAAATATTGCCCAATGAAACCAATCAGAGAAAAAGGCATACAAATAACTGGGCCCAACTTACTGGCCCTTCTCAGGGGTCCCATGGGGTCCCTCCTGGCTTTTCTTCAGGCCCACTAAGCACTATAAACTTGTGGGTAACAACAATGGACAAAAGGTGGCTGTGAGCTCCAGGAGACAAGAGAATATCCACACTCTGAGCAACACTGGGCCTTAGCAGATTTGGTCACACCGATGAGAGCACCATGATGTGGGCCAGGAGAGTCAGGTCTATCTGCACTAGTCCAAAACATCTTACTACCTGCTAGAGGCAAATACTGGCTTCTCTCATGCTGCACCAGAGGATATTCAGAGTAATGACTTCACTGAAAGTTGCTTAAGTCTGCCTCCACCTGTTGGGTGAGGGAACATAACACACTAGAAAGACAAGGAAGAGTGGGTTATGCTCCTTTGCTAGCAGATGGAGGCAGACTCTGAGCAACTTTCAGTGATGCCATTACTAGGTTTAAATTATTTTGCTATACTGCCTTTTGATTTGTACAGCAAGGTGGTTTACAATAAAATAGATTAGAACAAAAAGAGGACAGAACGCCCAATAAAACAGGACAGCTAGACTAAAACAATATGATTAGAAGCACTGTACTGTAGGCTATCAGTACACACCATATGACCCCTACTGAAAGGGCCAGTCCATGGCAGCCTGAAAACACTAATTCATACACCTGACATAAGTTATAGTAATTTTCTTCTACCCTGATGCTAAAAATACTAAGAGTTCAGTTATAAAAAATAAGGGAAATTATTGCAATTAAATCAGTGGAGTGGCCTAGTGGTTGGGGCAAGGTACCTCTGGCCGGAAGGTCGGGGGTTCAAATCCCACTAGAGGACAGCAACCTTGGGCTGGAAGGACTGGGGTTTCTAGTCCCACAGGTGCTCCTTGTGGTCTTGGGCAAGCCACTTAACCCTCCATAGCCCATGTTCCCTGTAAGTATTAGTGTATGTGTCTCATATCCCCTCGTGTTAAATGTATCCCCCAATTCTGTTGTGACCACTTTGAGTGAAGGATAAGGTGGTATACAAAACTGTCTAAATAAATAAAATATAACACCTATGGCAAAGATCAACATGAAATGCAGCACAAAAACTACTACTCTGGCTACACAATTAATACTCTATATACTACAGAAACATTTTCCTTTTTTTCCCCCACCCCCCAGAGTATCATTAGTCCACCATAAATGGAGGGAGAAGCGCAAGAAACATAAGAGGGACAGGCAATCCCAATTATGAATGTTACAGGAAACAAAGCAAAAAGAACAAACAAGAAGGGTCAGAGAACCGAGCATTCTACATATTAATGGGGAAACACTCAGGAAGGAGAGGAAATAATATGGGAACTGATGAAGGAAGACAGGTCCTCAGGATGAAGAAATATATATTTATGAGTCTGAAATACAATTATACATTTATAAGGGAATCTAAGCAAAAAAAGAACCACCTGAGTCACCGCTGGACAAAGTAATAAAAAGGCTTTATGCCTTTGAGTCTCTCTGGCCACATCTGGGAAGATCGAAATTCTCTTACCCACGAACAAGTTGGCCGGCTTCTTAAAGTATAGCTTGAGAATCCAATCCCTATCAGATGGAATAGCAAACGTTACTAACATAGTAGAAACATTTAACTCATCTTCCTTAGGCGTTTGAAGAAGAGCTGATACATCAAGAAAGTCCATAGGAGTGGAGGAGTGGCCTAGTGGTTGGGGCAAGGTACTTCAGGCCGGAAGGTCGGGGGTTCAAATCCCACTAGAGGACAGCAACCTTGGGCCGGAAGGACTGGGGTTTCTAGTCCCACAGGTGCTCCTTGTGGTCTTGGGCAAGCCACTTAACCCTCCATAGCCCATGTTCCCTATAAAATAGTTATCTCCAAGTTATAATGCCCTGTTCAATGTAATTTGTTTGTTCAATGTAAACCGCACTAATGCAGAATAGCGCGGTATATAAGAGAATGTAAATAAATATCCAACACCCCAACTTTCATCTTACCCTCTTTTTTGCAAATGCAATGTGTGCCTTCGAGTCAGTCCTGACTCCTGGTGCCCAGAAGCTCCTGGGTTTTCTTGGCAGTGTCACCAGAAGTAGACTGCCAGGCCTTTCTTCCGAGGCAATGGAGGGTTAAGTGACTTGCCCAAGGCCACAAAGAGTGCTAGTGGGAATCAAACCCTGGTTGCTTGGTTACCAAGCCAGTGTTCTAACCACTAGGCTACTCCTCCACTACACCCTCTTTTTTACCAACTGGCAAAAAGTACACTGTAACAACTGGAGGGATTAAATCAGATGGCACCAACAAAACTTCTTGAATATATTTTTTGAACAATTCCAAAGGAGCAACAGCAGGTACTATAGGAAAATTAAGTAGACGGATATTAGAAGCTCTAGCAGAATTCTCTAAGGATTCCAGCTTCAGCCTTATGGCCACATTATCTTTAATTAAGGAATCAGCTACATTAGAAACCTGCAACAATTTCTGATCCCCAGCTTCCATTTTCACTTTAACATCCAACATTTCCGACTTAATTTCAGAGTAAAGGACCTCAAGCTTTTCAACGCTAAAGGTAGATAAAGCCAACTGTTGACGTACAACGCTGGAAAGTTGAGAAATCGCTTCCCAAATGTTCTCCAAGGAGATCACATTCGGACATACCAAAGTGATAAGCTTGGGCGGCTCAGACGGCGTAATTGCAGTTAGAGGAACTTTCCTTCCATCAGCCCCGCTCACTTCATGAGTGGAAACAGCCTCCTTCAGAAGTTGGAACTCCTCCACACCTGCAGCCTCAGATGTACTCGGTTGCTCACCGGATTCCGCCTCAAGCAAGCCCCGCTCTCAAGTCACCGCTCCCACTTCTTTGGAGAGAGCTTCGACTCTGTGTGCAAGAGGAGTTGGAGGTGTCGGAGCTGGAGGGGTACATGCCCATTAGGGGAGAGAGATACCTCAAGGGCAGGCAACGCCGACACCACCTCAGCTGACGAAGCAGTGCTTGCTCGAATCTCCCCAACTTCCTGCTCAGTTAGCCGAACAAAGCAATCCATGGGTCCCTCAATAGCAGGTACAGGCTCCGCAGGAGGAACCTTTTGCTTGCCTTTCCGTTTAGGCATGTCAGCCCGTTTCAGCTCTGGCGCCATCTTGAAACAAGCCACTCCACCCCAAAGGAAAATGTTTCTGTATTTGATTTGTGATTATTTTTGCTACAAGTTGTATCTTTATCTGTACAAGCATGTTGCTTGGATATAAATTGAAAATTTTGCATAAATTTAAAAAAAAAAAAAAACCCAACCACCTCTAGATACTACATATATGCTGTTGCAGCACTGAGGGAAGCCACTATGACATTTCTCAAATAGTGAATTGGAAAATTCAGGAACATAATAATCCATAATGTTAATAACCAACAATTCAACTTGCAAATAAACAAACATGAGCAAGTATTTGACTCTTAATAGAATTAATTCTACATCAAGCACTGACACAATGTGATTATTTTTATTTATTTTATTTTATTGTTCTTATATACCGCACTCTTAAAAATCTGCGCGGTTTACATACAACGGTTCTGTGGCAAATAGGTTGGCTATTAGGCACTTACAATGAACAGGAAGTTAAACTTGATTTACAACTGGGGGAACTATATACATCAATTTCAATTTATCTACAGTATGTACATGCGTTGACAGTAGTTCATGTATTCGTAGTTGGGCATGAGATAGATGGAGTTAGGTTGGTGGGCTAAGAGTAGATTAAAAGGCAGAAGGGCATCCCAACCTATAATTGGAGTCTTCCAGGGCAGGTTTTGGACTGGTCTAGCAGGATTCAATGAAAGAAAAATCAGGTAAAATATATCCTTCCTTACCATCCTGCTAGACCAGTCCAAACAAGTGGAATGTACCCAAGCACTCAAGACCCAGGTTAGGAGGAAAACAATGCTCTGGTCCCGGCTCTCTCATGCAACCTGTAGTGTTTCACAAAGATGCTCAGACAGACAATCAGGTAGCCACCTTGGACATGTGGACACCCAGGCAGATTCGCCCAGGAGGTGGCTTGTGACCTAGTGGAGGAGAGCTTTGACTCTCTCCAGCACTTGCTTACCAGCTAGAAGGTATGTAGACTAATAGCCTCCTTAACCTAGCAGCTGAGAGAACTTGGCTGCTGCCAGCCCCTTCCTTGGCCTGCCAAAGAGGATAGAAGAATAATCCAGCTGGCAAAAAGAATTGATCAGGTACCTGGAAATTTCCAACACCCTCTGCATGTCTACGAAACGTAGCAAGAGGTTCCTCAGAAGATCCTTCTCTGAGGACAACAGAATGACAGTCTGGTTAAGAAGAAATGAGGACAGCATCTTTTGAAAGGGCAGCACAATCCCCTGGGAGACATAGGCTGCCAAGATGACCAAAAGGTGGCTCTCTTCAGGGCACAACCTGCAGCTCTGCCACCAACCTAACAGACACTATGACCACCAGGGCAACCACCTTTAAAAGATCAAATCCTTGAGAGAGACCCTTTCAGCAGCTTTAACAGCAGAGGAATGAGCCACTGAGAAACAACCAGATGCACAGGCAGCCAGATCAGTTTTGCTCCCTTTAGGAACTATGAGACACTGGGGTGCACTGCCAATGACATCCTTTGGATGACACCCCCCCAGCAGCACACCAGGGCGACCACCTGGACTTTGAGAATTCAAGAAAGCATGAGACAAACACAGAAAATCTCTGAAGGGGAAAAGAGGACTACAGATAGGCTGAACTGCCTTAAGCCAACGGGCAATCGAGGACTTGGCTGCCACCTGTCCCTTCTCTGGGCTGCTGAAGAGGACAACGTTAGTTTGACCACCAGAAGAAATTATTCTTCAGATACTTCACCAATGCTCTCCTCACATTAAACAAACAGGAAGGAGTTTGACAAAAAATTCTTGCTTGAGGAGAGCAAGATCAAAGATTAAGATGAAAAGAATTCAGCACTTTTGGGAGAAAAGACAGCATGGTCCTCAGGCAACCAGATGTTGATGAGATAACTCAAAAGGGGCCCCTACAGGGTAAAGGCCTTTAATTTTAACACTTGTCCAACAGAAGCAACAGCCACCAGAACTATCACCTTCAGGGTCAAATCCTTGAGGGATGTCTTCCAAAGAGTCTCGAAAGGGAAATTTTCAGGGCCTTCAAACACCAGATACAGGCTCCATTATGACATCACTAGTCACACAGAGGGATGGATCTGCTTGGAAAATCCAGGTGCTCCAAGGATGTGTCTTGAAGTCACATCCCAGTAGCACACAACGACAACCACCTGAACCGAGAGATTGAAACTAAACCATGGTCCAAACCAGACTAAGAAGGATAAAAAATGACAACTTCTAATTTGTATAGCACTACAAGGCATATGCAGTGCTGTATGTATACATATAAAAGAACATCACTGCTTTATATAGAGCTTACAATCTAATCGAGACAAACACAACTAGGGACTAGGGCAAGTCTAGAGGAATGGTAAAGATACACAGAGGTGGTGAACAGGAGAATAAGGGGATCAGGATCTGAATCATGATCTGAAAGCAGTCATGAAGAGGTGTTTTTTTAGCCTGGATTTGAATAGTGCCAGAGATGGAGCAGGACATACAGACTCAAGTAGTTTGTTCCAGGCATATGGAGCAGCATGATGGAATGAACGAAGTCCGCTATTGGCTGTAGCAAAGAAGGGCACAGATAAAAGGGATTTGTCAGAAGAGTGGAGTTCCCGAGAGGCATAAGGAAAGATGAGAGGGGAAAGGTATTGAGAAGCTGCAGAATGATTGCACTTATAGGTCAGTAGAAGTTTGAAATGCATGGGGAAACGAATAGGGAGACAGTGAAGTGACTTAAGTGGGGTTACGTGAGTACAGCGACAATGGCAGAGGATTAGCCATGTAGCCAGGTTTTCAACAGATTGAAGGAGAGAGGGATGATTCAGAGGGGAAACCAATGAGCAGCAGGATGCAATAGTCTAGACAGATGTCGACTAGGGAGTGGATATGGGTTTTTCCTCACACACACAACTAAGACCCTTATCCACTCCCTAGTCATCCATATGTTCACACTCTGTCATCCAGAGCCAGAGAAGACCACCTCCTCTCAAAGACCTTCCAGACTAACATAGGCCAAGGGCATAGAGGTCCTCTAGGCCTCAGGAAGTGTGTGTCAGTGACTTCTCTCTCTCTTTTTTTTTTTTTTAAAGACAGCTTGTGCTTCTCAAAAAGGTCCAGGTTGTAAGTGAGGACGACACATTGTCCTCTGTAACCAGGAGGACCTTACTACAGCCAACTCCTTGCCTGACAGCAATAGAGGGGTCCCCAACATGCTCAAGAGATCCATATGGCCAGTCCTATGTGGTCAGTTAGGCACCACCATTATAGCCAAGCCCTGGTGAGACTGAATTCTACACAGAAGCTGTTCACTAAGCCATGGGGGAAAGACATACAAGATTCCCTCCTGGGGCCATGCTTGTAGGTGGCCATTTAAGTCTACTACCCACAGGTCTTTCCTGTGGCTGAAAAAAAACTCTACCCCTTGGCATTCTCCTGGGTGGACATCAGAACACTGGCAGCCCGATCCCTGCAAGAGCAGCCCAAACAAACAAGGGCTTAGCTCCCACTTGCTTGGATCCATGGTGTTCTGGCTCAAGGAATTGTCTTGTACACCCATCAACTCCCACAACGTGTGTTATCGACAGAATCTAGCAGATGTGCCTCTGCCCACTGACAGAGCTGCATCACCTCCAGAGTCACTGTGGTGCTACGAGTACCGACTTGCTTAATGTAAGTCACTCCCTTGGCATTGCCCAAGAATACAGACTGCCTTGCCCTCCAGGAGGGTCCAGAACCTCTCTAAACTGAATGAACTGCCCTAACCTCCAGTCTTTTGGCTGACCAGGAGACTTCCTGTAAGGACCAGCATGTCCCTATGCAAATGAGCTTCCCTGCCCAAAAGGCTAACTGTGATTATTAATACCTAAACCAGTACCTCCAGAAGCATCTTGTCCAGAGGGTGAGTTTGTAGCCATCAGGCCAAGTCTTCCTTTATCTTCAAGGGTACAGAAAGATATTGTTCAAAGAACTGGGAGCAAGGAGATCAGAGTCAGGTATCCCTATAGAGGACACATTTATTTTATTTATTTATTTATTTATTTACAGTCTCTTATATACCGCACTATTCAGCATCAGCGCGGTTTACATGGAACAAAATGCTCATTACAGTTAACATGTATGAGTTTACATATAACAGGGTATGAGTTTACATATAACAGGGGACAGAAACTTGGCTAACAGGGGTAAACTATTTACAGAACTTATTATATGGAGTCATAATCAAAGCAGTTGCATAGAAAACACATTTGACTGTGATCTTGGTCCAAATTACCAGGCTCCAAAGCAGGCACATTGACCCCCGAGCTGCAGAGTGTCTAACCTTTCCGCCCGAGTGTTGAAGCGGACACCTAGATATTCTAGTCCTGGAAGGAAACTATGCTGCTCTTGGGGTAGTTTAATCACCCATCCCAGCTTCTCCAACCATCCGATCACCTGGGTCATGGCCACTCTAGACTTCGCAATGAAGTCTGACTGAATTAGCCAGTTGTCCAGGTACAGGTGAACCTGGATTCCTTGCTTGTACAAGGTGGTGTGAGGTGCCATGGCCAGACCAAAAGACACGGCACAAAACTGAAAACAGCAGCACAGATGCAGAGGAACAGCTGATATACCTCCCAGATCAGAATATTGAAGTATGGCTTGGAAAGGTCGAAAGGAGGCTAGAAACTCCCCCCCACCGGACCAATGCAATGACTGCCCTGAGGAACTCCATGCAGAAGTGGGGCACTCTTAGCTTGGCATAGACTTTCTTTAGGTTTATAATGGGTCACGACCATCCACCTTTTTTTGGGGCATCACAAAAGGCATCCCAAAGAGGCTCCACAAATTTTCAAACTACCCCTTTTTGAAAACCTCTGGACTCTGATGTGATGTGGGTTGATTCAAAGTAAAAACAGCAAGAGACGCTCCCCAACCACCTGTCCCTCAGAAGGGACCTGCCAAGTCCTGAGATCGCTGGGATCCCCAAAAGGGCTGACCTTTTTGAGATTTAGACTCATAAGAGCAATAGGCCTGCCCAAATGTTTTCCAGCTCTAAACCACCCCCATTGCTCCTCCCACTGAGCCCTACATGACGAATCCCTGAACCTCTGGGCCTATCTTCCTCAAGTCTCTGTAGGGGAGCCTCTCCAAGGTCCTGCCCTTAGAGCCCAAAGAGCAACCTACCCTTAAAGGGGAGCTTACTCAGCTATAGCTTGGACATGGCACTGGCAAACCAATTCCTGAGCCCGAGTCTGCTTCAGATCACCATAGCTGCTGCTATGGTCTTAGAGATCCTGATCAAATTGTAAATGGCATCTACCACAAACAAACAATGCTCCAGAATCTAATCTCGCTACCTCTGGGCTGCCGATTAATTTATTGATCCAGTTTAAAAGTATATGGGCCACCACACCCGCACTGCCTGAATACCGAAGGCCAAAGCCATGAAGGCATTCTTGAGGAGGGCTTCCAGCTTCCTGATACAAGTGTCCTTCAAAGCAGCACCACCTTCCATTGGAATAGCCATGTGTTATGTTATCACCAGATAGAGGACAGAATCGAGCCAGCACATTTAGTACCCCCCAGCCCCAGCTCAGTCATCTACCACTGAGAGAACATGAGCTTGCACAAATGCTCAGGGAAAGGAAAGCAGACAGAGAATGCCACAATCCCTCTAGGATAGGGTCCCCTTCTGAAAACTCCACTGGAGGGGAGTCCAGAAAGCACAGAGCTGTCATGATGTTCCGAATAAGGGTGGAAAGGACCTCCCTGTGAAAAACGCAGATCACAGAGAGATCGTCTCCCTCCGCCAGGTGAAGCTCCTCTTCCTCCAGTGACTCACCTGTTGTAGACCGAAAGTCCTCTTCTTCCCTGCCTCCCCCTGGAGAGGACAGGGCTAGGCTCTCAGGAGAATGGAAGAGGCAAAAATGAAGGGTAGGGATGCTTAAACCCCTTGCCAAAGGGCTCCCATGAAGCTACCAGAGACTTAAAACAACCCATGAGCTATAACAGGAGATGTTGCTCAAAGCCAGCTGATAAGAGGCCCTGGGGCCCCAGAGGATTCTCAAGGATCCAGCAGCCATCCCACAAGGCTCTGCTTCATGCTATTTCTACTTGCAGGAAAACCATGAGAGATGCGGTAGAGGCAGCAAAATCAACACTGCACCCTGGGTCCTCTGTTTGGGGGGGGGGGGGGAGCAGCGTGGAATCCCAACTTTCTGGAACAAACATCTTCAAGGTTTTTCCAATGCACTCAGGGCAAAATGAGCCCTCCATGGAGCTCACACAATGGAAACTGTAAGCAGCACACCTCCATACACCTGAATTCATGGCAGAGCACAAATGCATTCAAAGAAAAAACAACCCTGAAGGAAAAGCCCTGACCCAAAACATTGACACCACTGTGGTGAAAAAGGCACCTCCAATCAGTAAAAATAGCTGGACAAACCCGAGAAGAGCCTCTCCAGCTGCCCATACAGGTCTGGAAAGCCTGGCTGCCTGAAAAGATTAATTTTTGTTTGAAGCTGCTTTATTCAAACAGCAAAGACAGAAAGAAATAGATAAACCAAAACAAAAATAAATATTGAAAAAAATAATCAGAACATTCAGAAATAGAACAGAGGGAAGAGAGGACCTGGACCCAGATTAAACCACCCTCCCTCCCTCCCTCCTCCACGGGCCCTATGGGATCCTCTTGTCCACAGTCTGGCCTATTAGTTGTAGGAATGGACAGGTAAAAGGGATACCAGAATCCCCAATATGTAATTGAAGATAGATGAATTTCTTGATACAGATCTCTAAAATGTGCTGATAGAAGAACTTTTGTTAACAATGACTGTCACTCACAAGTTTATCCTTTCACCTACTTCTTCTTAAATAGAATAGGATATCATGATCATGAGTTCTGTGTAACTGTCTTTAAAATAGTTTGAGAACATTGTTAACGCAAGCATAAAGAGTAAACATAGGCTATGAACTGTGCAACCATAGTTCATTGTACAGTCAACTATTGGTCACTGCTGGCACAGCATAATTTCTGCAACTCTGCAATTATAAAGAATTCTGTCATAATCAAGTAAATTTCATCTAATACACTATAATCAGCTCTTACTCTGTAAAAGAATTCTAGTGACACCTTGTGTTATTTCATGCTTATGATTAATGACTGTTACTTCCCTTTTTTCTTTAATAAAAAGGGCTTCAAGGGAGGAAGACTTTGAATCCAACAGAGGTGGAATCGTGCTCTGTCCATGGACCTTCTGTTGCTTTCCCTCTGAGCTCAAAGAAAGTAGCACTTTGTGTGTGATTGTGTTCCTCTCTGCTTATTTCTCACTGCTTGAGGGACCAGAGACCGAAAGAGCCGTGGTATTGTGGCCAGATCACGGGTATTCTTCATTAGTGCTAGAACCTGTGGGTAACAGAACTGGACAGATGGAAACTGTTGGCTTGGGGAGCCAATAAGTGTATGCAAGTTCTGAGCAAAAGTTGGGACAAGGTCTCAAACCATATAAGCCACAAGACAATGATCCATGCCAGAAGAGACAGGCCAATTTGCACTGCTTCAACAATCCACACCTTGCTATCTGCTGGAGAGAGATAATACTGGCTTCTTTTATTGCTGCATCAATGTATATAGAAATGATACCACCGCTTAAAATTGCTTTAGTCTGTCTTCACCTGCTAGCTGTGAGCAAAACTCATTCGTCTGTTCTTCTATTTTGGATGCTAATGTAGTGCATCTGAAGTGAGACTACACAACTATGTAATGACCTGGCTGGCTTTTAGTGAATATCTGTTATGTTTTCAGATACTGTTTTTGAAGTCTGTCAGTATTTCTGGTGGCCATATCCCTATGATTTATTTAACAGTTTTTATATACCGTCCTTCTTCGATTCAAAACAGTTTACAGAGAACATAATGCGATAGTCTGTCTCAACTGTTTACATGGAACAGAACTTTTTAACATGAGTACATATAGTTAAGTATGATAACAGGACATGGTCATTATTCTGTTTTTAAACCTTTTAATTCCATTGTGCAAGAGCCTGATCACTATAATTTATTGCCAGTTCCGATTGAACATTTGTCCTGTGTATGGATTGTAATTTATCACAGTTTATGTGCAACAAACAAGAGTTGATTTATGATTTACGGTTAGAAGATCATCTAGTTTTTGTTGTATTACTAAAACCTGGGTGTCCAATTTTAAAAGAACCATATTACAAAAATCAGACGTGTCCTCTGGGTTTCTTTTATAAATTTGCAGCTCATAGTTTTTGGAGGGAAGGTAGAATTTCATGCTTTGCAAATGGGACCATTTCTTGCATTTATCTGTTTTTGTTTTTTTTATATACCAACTTATCTGGGAATCAAAGCAGTTTACAGGGAACAAACTTAAGGTTTTAAAAGTTCTATGTAAACCACTTAACAGTGAATGGTATAATTACAACTGGTGACTATAGTCTGATTTATAACATTTACAAAATCTATATCTATCTATCTATCTATATATATATCTATCTATATCTATATCTATATCTATATATATATATATATATATATATATATATATATATATATATAAACATATGGGACCATTTCTTATAAGAGTGTTTTGTGATTATCCTGTTGGCTGTGAAATTATGCTTGCATCATTTGGTACATGGCATCTCTGTTTGCTCTAACAGGCCCCTGGTTCACAAGCGTCTGAATTAATAGATTTAATTGAATACCCTTCCTATTGATTTATATTTATTTATTTATTTATTTTATTTTATTTACATTCTCCTATATACCGCGCTATTCTGCATCAGTGCGGTTTACATTGAACAAACTGAAATTACATTAAACAGGGCATTATAACTTGGAAATAACTATTTTACAGGGAACATGGGCTATGGAGGGTTAAGTGGCTTGCCCAAGACCACAAGGAGCACCTGTGGGACTAGAAACCCCAGTCCTTCCGGCCCAAGGTTGCTGTCCTCTAGTGGGATTTGAACCCCCGATCTTCCGGGGTGTGATTTTGGGAGACTGTGTGATCAAGGAGGCAACTGGATCAATAAGGATACTTAAAGTTTTTGTCTTTAATGGGTATGTTTGGTCATTAGAGATTGCTCGCCTTTCATATCAGCTACCTTTGCCAGAGGAACTCGATATAGGCGATTCCACATCCAGTTCCTTGGTCTAATCATTTTAGTTTGGCTTTTTTCTGTGCTGTTCCAGTGATATAAATTTTGTTATTGATCCATGTGTGAAAGTGACAAGACCCGTGTTTGATCTTGGAGCACTCTTTTACCTTTGGGATCAATGGTGTCTATTTGCTTTCTCATCTCTCTCTCATAATTCAGACACTTTGTGCTGCTACTGATTAACTGACCCCTCTTAAATCCTTTATCCCCAAGTGTAAGGTAGCTTTATGGTATACTGCTGATATCAAGAGTGCTAAGAGAGCTTCGTCAAATTGGAGCTCTGTGATAGAATAGCTAATCAAATGTCAGCTGGTAATTTATCAGCAGTTGATTGTGCAGAAAAGAAGCCCTTGCTGCAACTCTCTGTAAATATGGCTATTGCCAATTATTGCCACAGTGCAGGCCAAGATTCCTGGGTTTGTTGATGGTGTGCCCTCAGCTGATGCCTTTGCTGACGCTTTCGAGAATAAGCAAGAGATTGTGGCTATGAGACCTACGTCGCCATTAGCCTCCGTTTTCTTTACTGTCAGCAAATGGGAAGATTTTGTATTAAAAATGACACTCCCTGGTTACAGAAGGTATTGCAGCATATGAATTGCTTATCTTCCAATTTAGATCCTGTTCCTGCTATTTAGGAATAAAAGATGTCTACTATTCGTCCTATACTGAAAGAGATTGACATTTAATGGATTTTGTAAATCATCTTATTTCAAAACATGCCATTTTTAGCCAAATTGATTGAATATGTTGTGCTACAAATTAGTAGATTTTCTGGATGGATTCCAGGTTTGCATGATTTCCAGTTTGGTTTTGAGGTAGGAAGATGTACAGAGACTGTTTTCAACCTGTGATCAATGATCAGATAAAACAATTCTAACTACTTTTTAGATATTGCAGCTGCTTTTGACCCTAGATTTCATGGTTTGTTGCTGTGTTTATTCCAGAAGATTGGTGTAAACTCTGAGATAAAACAGTTTCAATCTTAACTGACAGATAGGAAGCAAAGTGTGTGCTGTGCTGGCGTTGAATCTTTTTGGTTTCAGACCTTGTATGGTCTTCCACCGGGGTCACCTTTGTTGGTTGACTTTAGTATTTATTGCCTTTGTATAATTTTGAGAATGTATGACATTCAGTTTAGAATTATATACTGACATTATTATATTCCTTTTCCCTGGGTAGAGGATGTTTCCATCATAGAAACATGATGAATGAAAAAGACCACATGGTCTATCTAGTTTGTCCTTCCATATCAACAACTACAACAGTCCCCTTTTTTCCTTTAGAGATCCTCTGTTTGTCCCATGCTTTTTTGAATTCAGATACCGTCCTCATCTCTACCACCTCCACTGGGAGACTATTCCACAGATCCACTACTCTTTCCGTAAAGAAATATTTCCGCATATCACTCCTGAATCTATCCCCCTTGACCCTCATCCCATGTCCCCTCGTAGCAGAACTTGCTTTCAATTGAAAGAGGATCTCCCCCTGTACATTTATGCCACGGAGGGATTTAAACATCTCAGTCATATCACCCCTATCCTGCCTTTCCTCTAAGGTGCACATATTAAGATCCTTAAGTCTGTCCTCATATGCTTTATAATGAAGACCACTAACCATTTTAGTAGCCACCCTCTGTACTGACTCCATCCTGTTTATATCCTTTTGAAGCTGCGGTCTCCAGAATTGCACACTATACTCCAAATGAGGTCACACCAAAGACTTATACAGAGGCACTATCACCTCTTTTTTTCTGCTAGCCATTCCTCTCCGTTTGCACCCAAGCCATCCTTCTAGCTTTTGCCATTGCCTTTTCTACCTGTTTAGCTACTTTAAGATCATCAGATACAACCACGCCTAGGTCCCGCTCTTCTTTAGCGGACAAAACTACTTCACCCCTATACTATATTGCTCCCTTGGATTGCTGCAGCCCAAATGCATGACCTTGCATTTTTTAACTTTAAATCCCAGCTGCCAAATTCTAGACCATTCTTCAAGCATAGCTAGATCCCTTCTCATGTTATCTACCCCTTCCTGGGTGTCTACTCTATTGCAGATTTTGGTATCATCCGCAAAGAGGCAAACCTTACCCGACAGCCCTTCCGCTATATCACAAACATAGATTTTAAAAACAATTGGACCAAGGACAGATCCCTGGGGCACACCACTGGTAACATCCTTCTCCTCAGAGTGAGCTCCATTTACCTGTACTCTTTGTCACCTCCCACCCAACCAATTTCTAACCTAAGCAGAAACTTTGGGGTTCAAATGCTGGTAAATTTGCTGATGGAGGTCAAACTATTTCTAGATTCTTTTGCTTTAGAGCTCAACATGAAGACCGAGTTTATGATTCTTTCCCTTCTAAAGTACTTACAATTGTGTCATTTCAGTGGCTTTTGAAGTTTGCTACTTGGGTGTCCTGAATGAATGGCTTAAACCTAAGAGCTGAATCATTCAGGATTTGTCTAGGAGAGCCCTTCTAAAATCACAAGGGCCCAACAAAGGCTTCAACTTCTTTAACAAAGCATTAAAACAGTTTTGTATAGTTTGTTTTTTTTAACTATTATGGGGGGGGGGGGGTTCAGTGCTTTCAATAATCAACTTAGCATAGTGGAGGGGTGATCTGCTTCCCTCCCCTAAGGAAATGGAAAACGTTTGGCAGTGAACCCTAAGACAAGCCTTGGAGAACAGCCCCTGAAGCATATCAGGGTGGCAATCTGCACCCTAAAAATTCAGGAGCAATTCCTGGTCCACAACCGACTAAAAGAAGGATAACACAGTAACACTGTCTTCATGGCCTTTAGGGACCTAGAGGAACACAAACATGACAGCAAATAAAGACCATACAGCCTATTCAGTCTGCCCTCCCATACCAACTACTAACCTTTCAGTCTCTTTTTTTCACCTTTAGAAATCCTTTGTTTCTTGAATTCAGATACAGTCCTCGTCACTGCCGTCACCATTGGGAGACTATTCCCTGTATCTACCTCTTTCCATAAAGAAATATTTCCACAAATTATTCCCGAGTCTATCCTCTTTCACCTATATCTTATGATACCTTGCTGCAGAGCTTTATTTCAATTGAAAGAGGATCTTCTATGCATTTACTGTATTTTAACAGCATTGCTATACCACTTTATCCTAAGATCAAAGCGGTTCACAGCAAAACAGAACATTATACATAGAAAAGGATATTAAACTGGGAGAACACTTGAAAGGGAGTACAGACAGAAATGGAAATAGAGGGGAAAGGGTTAAGGCAGGGTAGAGGAGGTGGATATAGGCAGAAATAATATGCTATGTTACATCTTCAGAGAAGCATATTGAAAATAAATGATTTTTTAAAGCAGGTCCTTTATGGCCCAGAGCTTGGGTGGAATAGAGTTCCAGAGCAAAGGTGCATACAAGGAGAAAGCTCTGTTGGACATAGTGGCATTTGATTTAGTAAAGAGAGTGTTGGTATGTGTAGGGCGTTTTGAGATTCATTTCTCCTGGAACGGCTATCCTTGGTCTTATGTATTAAGATTTGGAGGTAAGTGGGTGAAAGATTGAAGGCTTTGAAGATGGTAAGTATGGCTTGAATCTTGTACGCTCAATGATAGGCAGCCAATGTAGCTCTTTAAGTATGGGAGTAATATGTTCAGTTATAGACGCATTGTAAAGGATACATGCTGCCGTGTTAAGGGCTAATTGAAGCGGGTGAATTGCTGCCTTTGGTAATCCATGAAAGATGATTTTAGAGTAGTCTATATGCAGTAAGATAAGGGCTATTTATGCCACGGAGGTATTTAAATATCTCCTCTCTCCCATCTTTCTTCCAAAGTATACATACTGAGATCTTTAAGCCTGTTCCCAAATGCCTTATGACAAAGGCCAGTGACCATTTTGGTAGCCACCCTCCACGTCACCTCTATCCTGTTTATATCCTTTTGAAGGTGTGGTCTCCAGAACTGCATGATACTCCATTTGAGGTCTCAAAGACCCATACAGAAGCACTATCACCTCCTCCTTCCTGCTGGCCTATGCTCTCTCTCTCTCTAAAACCCTTTAAGAACATAAGAACATAAGAAATGCCATACTGGGTCAGACCAAGGTCCATCAAGCCCAGTATTCTGTTTCCAACAGTGGCCAATCTAAGTCATATGTACCTAGCAGTTTCCCCAGGAGACACAAGTTCCACAATACTTGTACTGGGTCAAGCATTGATATCTTCGGTCACTTCTTAATAATGGTTTATGGACCTTTCCTCCAGGAACTTGTCCAAACCTTTTTTAAACCCAGCTACACTAACAGAGGGAGGATGTGACGTCACCCGCCTGAATGGCTGTGTGAACGAGGAGCTCTGGACCCTACCCCATGAAAAGTGTGCTTAATTGCCCCTCCTGACAGTGCAAAGTGGTGGAAGTCATCGGAGTGCCTGGAGCAAGGAGTGGGGCCATGGCGACTCGCAAAAAGGTGGCAGATATGCGCGATTATGCGTATGTGGCAGCGAGTGCAAGTGGCGGTCCTGTGGAAGGCAAAATGGCGGGAGACGATCGAGGGAGGATTGTGCAGGCCGTGAAGCACAGAGCTGATCTGGAGCGCGGGTCGGGAGGTGGAGGAGAGACGGCGGGTCCAGCGGTGTCTCGAGAGGAGATGAAGGAATGGTTTGCGGAGGTGAAGGCCGAGGTTCTCTCTGCGAAGCAGGCTCTGGAAGCGCTGATGAGTGGCCTGAGAGAGGAGGTGGGGGAGGTCTCTGCGCGAATGGGAGAGCATGAGAACCGGTTGCAGAAGCTGGAGCTCGAGTTGGAGGAGCGAGCGGAGCATTGATCACAGGAGGAGACTTGGAGAGAGCAAATACAGCTGAAGCTGGAGGACTTAGAAAATCGCTCTAGGCAAAATAATTTGAGAATCAAGGGGGTGCCAGAGGACACTGTTCCCTCTAAGCTGTGCGCGTGTGCGCGCGCACACACCTCGCCGAGTGAGCGCACATACTTTACAACAGAGCGCACAAAAATTACAGCTCTAATTCTGATAGAAAACAACACAGACATCTTATAACTTTTAAATTTTGATTGCAATTACTAGAAATTTCCCACTTCATTTAGTAGTCGTCTATTTTCATTTAATTTGATTAAAATCAATGTGGTGTACATACTGTATTCTGACGTGTAGTCAAATTTTAAAGTATATAACTCCGAGTGTCATTATGTGGCGCACAAAAATTTAACCTTCCTTCAAAAGCTGCACACAGCTGATATTTTATGTGCACACAGCCTACAGAAAATTAGAGGGAACATTGCCCGAGGAATATGAACGTCGAGATTGTGCTAAGGTGGCAGTGTCTATCTGCAGAGAGGCCCTGAAGCAGGGTGGTGAGGAGGTGGGAGAGGTGGATATTCAAGTGGACAGAGCCCACCGGGCCTTGGGGCCGATAAGAAATAATAGGCCTCGGGATATTGTCATCTGTTTGAAGGATTATCAGCTTAAAGAGCGGATTGCAGCAAAAATGAGGGGGTTGAGGACTTTCATCTGGCAGGGCTACTCTGTGGTTATTTATGATGATCTGTCCCTTGGGACTCTGCAAAGGAGACGAGCTTTGGCTCCAATTACAAGCCAACTACGGAAGATGGAGTTGCGGTATCGTTGGCTTTATCCCTTTGGGTTGGCATTTACGAAGGGGTAGCGGACTTGGAGAGTGAGCTCTCTGGAGGCAGCGTATGAAGTGCTAAAGGCTGCTGGGGTGGAGATACCAGGGGCGGTGAAGTCCACGGAAGAAGATCAACAAGGCCAGGCGGAGGAGCAGCGGTCTCGGCGTGGAAATGAGCAGGGAGAGCGATTGGAGGAGGGGGAGCATGACCCCCGGAGGATGCAGCGGAAGGGAACGAAGCGTTGATCAACAGGAGGAGCTGTGGAACTTTGTTGTTCAATGTTGGACAGAGTGCACTGATATTAGGATAATATGTGCTTGAAGAAGTATTTGGGGGTGGTGGGGAGGGAGGGAGCGGGGGTCTTTACCCTTATGGTTAAGGGGAGTCCTCGGGATAGGGTGGGGGAGGGGGATGTGGGGGGAAGGAGAGGGGGGTTTGATTGGGCAGGGGGAGGAAGGGAGAGGAGGGGTGGAATGGGGAGGGATTGGGGGGCAGTGGTAGCATACTGGGAGTGGGGTGAGGCGGGGGGATCAGTGGGGGGGTCTGGGAAGGGCGGGGCTGCACAACTCCATTATGGCCTCGAGCAGTAGTGCGGGAGAGTGGGGTCGGGGTGGGGGGCGGGATAGGAGGGGGGTTAAGGAGCAGATGGTGGTAGGGACACTGAATGTGAAAGGCTTGCGCACGTGGCGTAAGAGGCATCTGCTGGAACGGGAAGGGAGGAGGATGAAGGCGGACTTCATGTGCGTTCAGGAGATGCACCTGAAGGTGGGTCAGGAGGGGCTGCTCTGCTCAGTGCAGTATCCCAGGGTGTTGTTGGGGGGGCAGAGGGCTCAGCCTCGGAAAGGAGGGGTGGGGATTATGATCGGGCAGGAGTATAAGGATGCAGTGGTAGAGGAGAGGAGGGATAAGCAGGGGAGGTGGGTGGCAGTTAAGGTTAGGGTTGAGGGGGAGCAGTTCTGGGTGGTAAGTATATACGCGCCTAATGTACAAAGGGGGGAGTTTTTTTGATTGGCTCCGGGTGGAGATGGGGGGGGTGGGCGAGGTGCCTGTGATTATGGGGGGGGGATTTTAATATAAACGGTGAACCCCAAAGTGGATAATACGGGGGGTGGAGGGGAAGGGGGGGTCCGATAGACGATGTTTGATGCGCCTGTGGGAGGAACTGGGCTTGGTGGATATGTGGAGGAGTAGACACCAAGGGAAAAACGGGTATACATTTTATTCGCCCCCACATGGGATGTATAGTCGGTTGGATATGGTGTGGGTCACTAAGATGTGGCAGGGTAGGGTGCGGAGGGTGGAAATCGGGACCAGTTCTTGGTCTGATCATGCTCCGGTGCACCTGGAGGTGGCGTTGGTGGAGAAGGATACGGGCATTAAGTTTTGGAGGTTGAATGAGGGGCTCTTGGCTGAGCAAAAGCATGTGGTGAGTCTGAGGGGGGTTATTCAGGAGTATATGCGGTTTAATTTAGGGGGGGGGGAGGTGCCGCTGGGGGTTGCCTGGGATGGTTTGAAGGCGGTTGTGAGGGGGCACCTGATAGGTATAGGCACACAGGTCAAGAGGCAGAGGGAGAGGGCGGAGGCGGAGTTGGAGCGGCAGCATCAGGGCGGCGCTGATCCCAAGATACTGGCGCAGTTGCGGAAATTGAAGGGGGACCTGTGTCAGTTAGGGGCAGCGGAAGTGGCTCATAATTTGGCAAAGCTCAAGTGTGGGTGGTTTGAGGGGGGGAATAAAATCGGGAAGAGATTAGCTAGGCGGCTGAAGGTCCGGCAGGGGAAAGCTCATATTGGGGGCATTCGGTCAAAGCAGGGGGGATGGTGTACCAGTCATGAGAGATTCGGCAAGTCTTTGTGGACTATTATGAGCGGTTGTATAGCAGTGAGGTGAAGGGGCGGGGGGAGAGGGGAGAGGAGTTTTTGGCGGAGTGTCACTTGCCACGGTTAACGGTGGAGGCGGAAGAGCTGGGGAGGCCAGTGGGGATAGCGGAGATAGGTAGGGCAATAACGTCTCTTAGGGAAGGGAGGTCGCCTGGCCTGGATGGTCTCACAGGGCGTTTTTATAAACTCATGCAAGGCGACCTTCAGGATTTTCTGCATAAGGTGTTTAATGGGAGTGTTGGGGGGGGAGGAGTTGCCCCAGTCTATGGCTGAGGCGGGCATCACGGTGCTCCCCAAACCCGGGAAGGATGCCACGACATGTGCAGCTTATCGGCCGATATCTCTTATCAATGTGGATGCGAAGCTCCTAGCTAAGATATTGGCAGCGCGGCTGCAGCAATATATGCAGCAGTTGGTGCACAAAGATCAGACGGGGTTTATTAAGGGGCGGCAGGGGGGGATAATATCCGAAAGTTGTTGAATATCATTTGGGAGCTGCCGAGCCAGGCGACAGAGGCGGTGTTTCTTATGATTGATGCCGAAAAAGCATTTGATAGGGTGGAGTGGGGTTTTATGTGGCAGGTACTGGAGACAATGGGATTGGGGGGCGGGTTCCTGACGTGGGTGCAGGCACTATATCGGAGTCCAAGGGCTCGTGTACAGATCAATGGAGGTTATTCTGAGGGGTTTGGATTGGGTAGGGGTACGAGGCAGGGGTGCCCGTTGTCACCTCTGCTGTTCGCCTTAGTTATTGAACCCCTGACGGCGTTTATTAGGAACCAGGTGGATATTGAGGGGGTGCGGGTAGGAGAGCAAGTTAGTAAGGTGGCGTTGTTCGCCGATGTGATTTTCACTCTAAGTAGGCCGTTTTGGAGTTTGCCTAATCTGGTAAAGGCGATTGGGTGCTATAGTCAGGTGGCAGGGTATAAGATGAACGCCAGTAAAACAGAGCTTTTGGGGTTTAATTTGGCAGAGGGGTTGGAGAAACGTTTAGAGGCGGCTTTTCCCTTTAAGTGGGTTCAGGGGGCCTTTAGATATTTGGGTATACAGCTGGGGAAGCACTGGGGTAGGGTAAATGATTGGAATTATAGGCCTCTATTGCAGAACCTTCGCAGGGATTTGGCTAGATGGCAGGGGATCCATTTGTCGTGGTTGGGAAGGATTGCCACGATAAAAATGAACGTCCTCCCGAGGATTTTGTTTGTTTTTCTGGCATTGCCGAGTAGGGTTCCGAGGCGCATCCTTAAGGAGTTTCAGGATATGATTATGCGCTTCATCTGGGAAGGAAAGGCCCCTAGAGTGGGCCTGGAAATGATGTTTCGGGCACGGGAGGAGGGGGGGTTGGGGGTACCTAACATGGGGGCTTATTATGAGGCTGCGCAGTTGCGGGCTCTGTTTGCATAGAGGGAGATGGGGGAGACCCCACAGTGGGTGTTAATGGAAAAGGCTCGGGGAGTAAATTTGGAAGGGCAGCTCTGGGGGAGTTTAGGGGGAGGGAGGCTGAGACGGGATAATCCAATGGCAGAGTTGACATGGGAGATTTGGGACAAGTGGAAGGGGGTTTTGCTGGAGGGGAAGCGCTGGTCGCGGGAGATGCATCTGAGTTGTCTGCCAGGGTTTGAAGGGGGGGGCGGGTGGGGGTTATTTTCAGGAGTGGGTGGGGAAGGGCCTGATTAGAGTTGGACAGCTGGTGGATGGTGCGGGAAAGTTGATTTCATTTTCTGAGGCGACGAGGAGGTTTGGAGTGTCTGATCGTGGGTTTTCTCTCTATATGAAGTTGTGGTATTATTTCCAGCGTGAAGGGGTGCGAAGGGACTTGGGTAGGTGGAAGTCTGTTTTTGAGCAGTTAATGGAAAGGAAGGAGGATCTCAAAAGGATTGGTGTCCCAGATCTATCGGGTTTTAAGCAGCCCGGGGAGGGGGACAGTGCGATGGCAGGCGAAATGGGAGAGGGATTTGGAGGGGCCTTGGGGGGGGAGGAGAGATGGAGGGAAATTTATGATAGGGAGAGGCGATTAGGGTGGGGGACAGTGTTGGTGGAGAATTGTATCAAGATTAGGTTGAGAATGGTGTGGACGCCGGCGCGGATTAGGGCGGTGGGGAATGAGGAGGCGGGGGTATGTTGGAGGGGGTGTGGGCACTGGGGGGATTTGGAGCATATGCTATGGGGTTGCCCAAAGATGCAGAGGTTATGGGGGGAGGTGGAGCGGTTCTATCAGGAAGTGACGGGGGTGGGGATAAAGTTGGGTTGGGGATGGTGGGCTTGTAGGAGGGGCAGGAGGGGGAGGATAGGGGTGGTACCCGGTTTTGGCATTATTGTGTGGTGGCGGGGCGGTTGGCAGTGCTGCAATGTTGGAAGGGTGCGGAGGGACCTGGGATGGGGGCAGTCTTGGGTAGAGTGGATTATTTTTGGCATATGAGTTTAGTGGGGGCATATAGCAGGAATCAGCGGGAAAGGCACCGGGAGGTCTGGCAAGCATATGAGGCTTGGAGGGAGAGGGGATGGGAGGGATGGGTTGGGGGGGAGGGACTCTGAGAGGGGCAGTAAGTGCTAGAGGTTAAGGAGGGGGAGTTAGTGGGTCCTATGGGGGGGTATAAAGAGGGGTAGTTATCATGGTATAACGGGTAACACGGAAGGGGTTTTGTTGGGTCTTACTGTTGCTCGGATGGGGTATTAGTCTGTGGGGGA
This sequence comes from Ichthyophis bannanicus, assembly GCA_033557465.1. Classification (NCBI taxonomy): domain Eukaryota; kingdom Metazoa; phylum Chordata; class Amphibia; order Gymnophiona; family Ichthyophiidae; genus Ichthyophis; species Ichthyophis bannanicus. Next base: position 1,170,493,236 of record CM066032.1, on the reverse strand, counting down.
GGGTTTGGTATTGGGCTACAGTGTATAATGTAACTGCGAGATGTTTATGCGTTTGTATCAGTTAGTGGTTTTGTGTGCTGAATAATTAGCATTGTATTAAGTGGGGTGGTTGTAGTTTGAGGGACTGCGGGGGGGGTGTTGTGAGCGTGTGAGGGGAGGTTTGGGAGTGGGGCTATTGAGGGCAGTTGGTGTTGTGTTATGATGGTGCCCTTCTCTTTATGCTGTCTGTATTTTTTGCATGGTTGATTAATAAAATACAATTTAAATTGAAAGAAAAAAAAAAACACCCTTTAGAGACTTACCTAAGGCACTCGAGGTCTTAAGCAAGGTGTCCACTACTGCTCCAGAATAGCCCCTCCTGGATGGCCTACACCTCTTAAGGGCCAGGCCGTTAAGCAAGAAGGAAAAAGGATACGCCATCATGAGGGCCCTCATGGCAGGAGGTCCCTTTCAAAGTCAAAAAGGAGGGACCCTGCCAACAGACTCAAAAGATCCATGTTATGATCACCAGTCCCAGGCAGGATCAAATTCTGAACAGCAGACGGCTAATCGGGGGCCACAGATGGAAGACGAAGAGAAGCCCCTCCTGGGCCACTCAGGAAGAGGGCATCCAAGCTCACAGATCCTTCATGCAGCTGAAAAGGTTCGCCACACTGGCATTTTCAAGTGGCCAATCAAGTCAAATTGTGGAAGATCCCCACCTCTGCATTATGAGAGATCGAATTGATCTACAGAATTCTGATTCAATAAGCTGGCCTGCACGTTGTCTACCTTTGCTATGTGGGCTGCAGGCAGGATAAGGAACAATTAGACCTTACATGCTAATTGTCTTTCCTCGAGTTCTTCCAGTCCAGTCCAAGACGCGTGGGTTATGCACGACTACCAGCAGATGGAGGCAGAATCAGTGGCTTGAAGTTTTCAGATATCACAATATAAGAGATTCTGTGCATCCTCAATCCAACCAATATCTCTGTAACAAAGCAGATTCGGCAACCAACAATTAACATCCATTCAACATAGAACAAGTGCATCCCAGCATACTCATCAAGCCTTCCCTACTTGGGAGAGCTATAGGAAGGGAAAAACCACAAAAAAACGTCAAGAGGGCAAGTGTTCAGCCCTGTTCCCGCCTTTTTTTTTTTTTTTTTTTTTTTTTAAATCCAAAGGAAGCATAATGAACTGGAAATGCCAGAGGACTGCTTGGATACACTGTGCCAGCATACCTACCAACTCCGAAGGCCGAGAACTAAACCAGAAGATAGATGAAATATAAACAAAAGGACAAGTCCTAGACTGGACTGGAGAGACTCAAGGAAAGAATTAGCAGATAGGAGAAATTAGACCTTTTCTTATCGTCCCACCAGTCCAGTCCAGTTGTGTGGGATATAACAAAGCAGCGATGTTTTGGAGGGTCATTCTGCATCAGAACATTTGAGTGCGAATGGCATCCATTAGCTTAGCGCTTTGTGGTTGAGACATGCTGTTTTTCGGACGTTTCAGTGTTTAACCAGAGATCCCTTAAAGACGATTGGTGTTGTCTTCTCTCTTTAGGTTTTAGCTCTTTTGAATGTTCAAAAAAGGGGGAAAAAACCCAGCATAGATAGGTTAAACTCATACTGCTTCAGTGTTTGCTACTATGCTGAGCTGTTTACTCCGTTTTCGGTGTATTAGCTCTTTCAAGGGTTTTTTAGTGTCTTGCTAGTCAAGGTGATGTTAGTTATAAGGAACATTTTATACAGCAAATGTAAAACATAAAAAAGGGAAGAGCTGGTTCTGTAATGATTATTTCTGCAAGCTACCAGGAGCCCAGACTCTGCCTTAAAAAAAAAAGAATAAAATAAAATACTGGGCTAGGGCGGAAGCCCTTTCCTGCACTGTTGGCTTGGTCCCAGAGGCCAAAACGTGAGAGTTGGCACATCTCCTCAAGTTTTGGTTTCACAAGGTAAGCCCAGCTTGCAGAGGATGGGCAAGAAACATGGTATAGGCAGCCAGGCCAAGAGGTGAGCAGATTCAGTCATAGCTCCTGTTAGGCCTTTGTTTTTGTTTAAAAGTCCTAGCCAATTTTTTTTTTTGGTCCTTATGGGACTTGGTTCACATACTGGTTGATTCTACTTTCTTGTTCACTGAACAGCATTTATCCCCCAGTGGTGCCATCAGGTCTAGCGGTTGTGCGCCCAGTTTTTTGGGATTCTATGGCATAGTGTATCTTCTGTTCCTCATAGGGGTTTCTGGTGCAGACCTGAGAACTGGCAGAGTAAGACGTTTTTTGGCTTTTCAACATTTTTGCGGTAAGCCCGATTTGTTGTCCAGCTGGTGGCTGGTCATCTCTTGCTGTGGTGGTGTTTCTTCTCCTCCCATGTTTTTTAGGGTCTTCTCGTGGCTTCTGCTGCCTTTTTTAGTACAGATAGTCATGACAAATTTATTTTCCTTGTAATTCATATTGCTCCAATGATTTTATTTATTGATTTACTTCATCTGCATGTTTCTCTAGGTTCTATTGCCTTGTAAAGAAACAGTTGGTAAGTTTGTGTTCCCTTTTTTCATTGTCTTACCATCAATTTCTGAGTACCCTTTCCTGGTTGATTATGAATTGTGTGTGTGTGTCTTACCCGGTCCTTGCATTCTTATATACACACACATACATACACACACACACATTGTCGTGACCCTCGCGCCTGGGCCAAAGGCTTACAGGCATGGGCTGCCAATGTTTGTCCTTAAATAAAGAGTTGCTATCCTTGTCTCCAGCAAGGAATTCTGGGACTTGTAGTTGATTCTTACACTCAAAGACAAAGTAGTGTGAGACAGTTGGTTTTTAAGGAAAAACAAGAATTTTTATTTAGGTTCCCATAAGCACTAAGATTCAACGCAGACATAAGGATTATTCTCAAAGTAAATAATAACAGGAAACATATGCAACTGGAATTGAAGAAACTGAAAGAACCTTTAAATATGTGCAGCTGTTTTCAGCAAAAACATTTCAGCAAGTAAATCACAGCTTCCTTTGTTCGTCCAGCACAGCTAAATTTCTTCATTCATCATGTGCTGTTTTGGTTATCAAACTCTAGGTTAAGCAAGGGTCTTTTCCCTTAGAAGAAGTTCCTGGCATTCACATGGCTAGGTAAAATCCTGCTTCTCAAAAGCTTCTTCTCTTAACACTTTTTATCACCAACTTTGAAACTTTCTTCTTACACAAAGAACAGTCCATAGGAAACTCCTCAGTAACAGAATCCTGCCCAAAAGAGTCAATTTGTATTTCTTCCTGTGCTATGAAATGCTTGTCTGTCTCTGGGTTTTCATTAACTCCTTCAAGCTTACTGTTCTGTAGGAACTTCTGAATTTCCTTCCATAGCTGCTCTCCCTGATATGGAATATTTGTACCTTGAAAGTGGGGCTTCTTTCCCTGGATCAATTGCCTCAATGTTTCAATCGTGTTCAACTCTGGTTCTCTGCCCTCGGCTGGGTTCTGGTCACTTCCAGTTGTAACCTGTCAGACGGGTGCCTGGGTGAGAATGTTCACAGTCTTGGCAAAGGCATATATCAATATGATTTGCAAGGGATTGTGGGAAATGCAGTCCATTCACACCAGACACAGCCGTTCACAATAATTAGTTGTGCTTGAGTGTAAAGCCAATAAGATATTTATTTATGGGGTTATTTCTCCCAACACAGATATGCTTGGTAGCTCATAAAACAGGATACTTGCTTTCAGTGTTAAACTTAGAAAAACAAAATCAGGAAAACAACAGCTGAACTTGTCAGGCAATCAAAGCAAAAGAATAAAGACCTGGTTGGTAACAAACTGGTCTTTTCTGTAGGCTCTAGCTAATATTTTCTTAGCAGTGCTTTAATCAACAAACAAAACCCACAAAGTAGGGAAAAACTGTTCTTTTCAGGTTAACTTCTTATATCTTCACACATAGAAGTGATTTCCTCAGAGCTCACAAGCAATTAGGTAAGGCTCAATTGCTAGCAGTTACCCAGCTGAAACCCCCTTGGCTGGCTTGCTTTCTACTGCGTGGCTCAAATAATCCTACTCAGGAGCTTTTCTGAGTAGATTAAAGAACAAGTTTGTATTTCTTTGTGATGGTTGTTGTACTTTGTAACAGTAAATTACCAAAGGAGTTTAGACAGAGAGCAATCCATGTATTCACAGCCTGTATCTACCACCTCTCCCCCTTCTTCAACAATCATGGGTTCAAAATCATGGATTGGCACAGAGGAATTTCTCAATGGAGCACTCTCAGGAGAACACTTGTTTCCCTGCTGTCTTTCAAGGGTATAGCTAGGGCATAGATCAGTGTTCATACCTGAGCTTCCATTGCTGTTAGAGTTCCTCTCTAAATAGCCTGGCCAGTATGTAGTCCAGTTCTTATGTCCAGCCTTCCAATCCAGATCCCTGGACACTGGATCTCTCTTCACATACCTTCTGGCACGGGTCTTAGGGTCCCTTCCACGTGCAGCCGTCTCCCTCACAGGTACCGTCTGGAGATTCCTAGCTCTGCAGCACCATTCCTCTGGCTTTCCCCAGTCCAATGGTGTATGCTGGCCTTTTGAATGTCTCCCAGTATACGTACTGCTCTGGACTCCTTTAGACCACCCAAATGCTTTTCTCTTCTTTCTTCCAAAGGGTTTCTTGCCCTCTCTGTCCGTCCGCTCTGGCTTCTGCTTCTGATGATCCTCCAGATGATGAAGATGTCCAAGCTGAGGATATCCAAGCTGATTCTGAGGATGATTCTCTGTAGAATAAACTCTACCTTTATTCTGCTTAGATGAGTGCTCCACCCTAGCACAGCGCAGCTGTGCTGAATCAGGCCCTGCCCTTTGAGATGAGTGCTTGGGTATTACCTCATAGCCCTCCTGATTGAACACACGTTTCCCCACTTCAGCTCCTCTAATGGCTGTTGGAAACCTGGTGCATTCTGGGACTGGTAGTCTTATGGCAAAATTCTGTTTTCTTATTTCTACCAGAACTGACAGGTTGCTTGTTCAGAGTCACTTCACCTTTTCTATAGCTCCTTCCTGAGCTATGATAAGCTTCCTTATCACAAACCGTATTCATCCACCTTCTGGCAGCTTGAATTCTCTGAGCTGGTTCACGAACACTCTGCACTGCAATCTGTTCCTCGTTGTCAGCAACTCTCCCAGCCACCCATCTGCTGGTTTCTGAATTAAGAGTACCTCTCTTACAAGGACTGCTTCCTCTGTTGCTGCTTCCTTTCTTGCTGGAGCCAAACTTCCCACTTCTCCTTTTCCTCTCCTCTGAACAGGGCTTATAAAGCTGTTTCCTAACTAACACTCCGCTGTCTCTGCACAGGTGATTATCATTACTCTCCAAGCCTGCACTTACGTTAGAGCTTGGGTGTGGCTTTGGCTTCAGCAACTATGTGTTTCTTTCCTTTGCCTGCAGTCTGAACCCTGTGAATACCTTGCCTGGCTCTCACCTTAAAGGCATATTCACTGTTTTCTTCTGTTTCCATCGGCTCAGCACAGCTCTCATCGTCACGACACATATATATATATATATATATATATATATATATATATATATATATACATACATACATACATATATACACACACACACTTTTTATATATTTGTTTATTGAAGTATTCATATTATGTATATCTTTGTTTGTTTATATACTGCTATTTCTTCCGGTTGAATATGTTTTTATTATTACATGACTTGTTTTATTTGGTTATTTGCTTATGTTTTATGGACTTATTTATTTATATTTTAATGTTTTATTAGAGGTTGTTGTACCCTGAAGGCGGCCCCCAGTCGAAACACATGTTGGGCTACACCTCTGTTAATTAATAAAGCTTTCCTTCCACAGTGGTTTTGTGTCCTGTTCCTTCTGTGTCAGAGTTCATCTAAGTGCCATTGCAGCCTATCACAGACCACAAAATAAAACCATTTCCTTGCACCCCCTGCTGCAGCAATTCATGCGGTGTCTTCTGTTTTCCAAGCCAACAATCAAACCACCACCGATGGCTTGAAATCTCAGTGTGGTCCTAGTGCAACTTATCAAAGCCCTGTTTGAGCCTTTGGCTACCATGCCTTTAAAATTCCTAATCATGGAAGATAATCTTCCTCATTGCCCTCACCTCAGCTCGTTGCATCAGCGAGCTGCAGGCTTTGGTGGCGGATCCCCTTTACACTCTATATAGAAATTAGACTTACCTCTAATTGTGGTTCCTTGAGGAACTCCATCCAGTTCCGCACCTCTGAGGTGTAGTGTACCTCTTCCATCAGCTTGGAGACTGAGCATGTCATCTTTTTGATGACACCTGTATACTTATTGAGTTGTCACCACCTACCAGCCCCAGTAACCTATTGACAAAACAGATTCACAGGAGCAACAAATAAGTAGTTAAACACTTCTACACCTAAATGAACTGCCTCCCCCCCCCCCCCCCCCCCCCCAACACACATCTGGGAAGAATACCCTGTCCTTCCCACCAGGATGAGGAGGCTTACCTGTTGAGTTCCATAACTCCTTTAACCAGCGGGGAGCAAGAGACCAACAACTCTCCCAGTCCACCTCCCACCACACCAATCGCACTACCCTCCTTGGCCCTCCCCCTGGCCACTTCCTCCACCAAGGGAACCAGCTTCAGGACCAGGGTGCTCACAGAGCATCACACAACACACTCAGGGAGGGATCCAGGACCAGACTAGAGCTCCTCAAGGAACCACAATTAGCAGGTAAGTTTAATTCTCTTTCCTTATCAACCCTCCAGTCCATTCCTGCACCTCTGGGATGTATCAAGAGTACTTAAACTAACGGAAGGGGCCAGCACAACCGGCCTGAAGCGCTGACAATCCAAAGCGAGTGTCTCCTGCTACCTGGACATCCAGGCAATAATACTTAGTAAAAGTATACAGTGACGACCAAGTTGCCACCCTACAGATCTCCACTGGTGGAACTAAACCATACTCAACCCTTGAGACCGTCTGAGCCCTCAAGGAATGCTCTCGCAACTCCACTAGCACTGCTTTACTCTTCAAGATGTATGCTGATGCGACTGCCTCCCTGATCCATCTGGAAATGGAGGCCTTTGCTGCCGCCTCACCTCTGCGTGGTCCCCCAAACAGAACAAATCGACAATCTAATTTCCGAAAGGACGCCAATCCTCTTCAAATATCTCCAGAGGATATCTTTTTAACATCAGGTGGCGCAGCTGCAGAGTGACTGAGGTCACCTCCGCGTTTGCCAGCGATGGTAAGGAAACGGTCTGATTGACATGAAATGGTGAAACCCCTTGGGCAAAAATGAAGGCACCAGCCAAAAGGACCACCTTCTCCCTGAAGAATGAAAGGAATAGCTCCCGACAATAAAGGCCTGAAGCTCTGAAATCCTACGTGCCGAGCAAATTGCCACATGCAAGGCAGTCTTCAACATCAATCCTTCAGGGAAGCCTGACCCAACGGCTCAAAGAGCTCTCCTACAGCGCCGTCAGCACCAGATTGAGATCCCAAGGTGGTACCACCGCCCTCCTTGGCGGACGAAGTGTTTCACTGCCCTCAAAAACCTCAGCACATCTGGGTTTGTACCTAACAGCAACCCATGAACCTTTCACCGGTAACAGGAAATCGCTGCCAGCTGCACTCTCAAGGAACTAGTGGCTAGGCCCTTATCAAAATCGGATTGCAAAAACGCCAAGCAGTTTGGGATGGGAGGCAGCGGGAGGGCATGTCTGCCTCTCTCCACAATACAACTCAAAAATGTGCCACACACGGATGTACGTCAGACAGGTCTACCTCCTCCAGGCTTGTAGCAAGGTTGCCCGGAGAGCCCGAATATCCTCTCTTCTTCAACCTCGCCCTTTCAAGAGCCATTCCATAAGCGAGAATCAGTCCACCTGGGGCATGCAGAGTTGTCCCTGCGTCAAGAGATCCTTTCGAACCGGAAACCACCAAAGATGATCCACTAGTATCCGAATCAGGTTGGCATACCACGGGTGCCACCAGAACTACTAGACACCAGTGTGCCTCTATCCGTTGCATGACTTGGCCTATGAACACCCACAGGGAAAATACATACCCTTCTCAAGCCACTGCTGAATTAGAGCATCCAGGCTCTCTGACATCCTCTCTTCTTCTGCTGAAAAAATGGCAGGCCTTGGCCAACTTGAACACTGCCATTAGGTCCATGACCTGTGTGCCCCACCAGCGCACCACCTGCTCAAACAGCCCCTGGTTGAGCTGCCACTCCCTGGGGTCCATGCACACTCGGCTGAGGTAGTCTGCTGTTACATTGTCGACTCCCACTACATGTGCTGCCGAAAATACCTGGAGATGAATCTCTGCCCATTCAAAAAGGCTTTCAGCCTCGTCATCTAGGGCTACGCTGACCCTGTCCCCTTGTCAATTGATGTAACCCACCGTGGCCGCATTGTCCGAGAAGACTGAACCACCTTCCCATGCAACCAAGGATCAAAACTTCAGTGCCAAGACCACCGCTCGCATCTCGAGCCTGTTGATCGACCAACAGGCCTCCTGCTGGCTCCACTGACCCTGAGCAAAGTGCCCTTTGCAGTGGGCTCCCCAACTGGCATCGGTAATCAGTGGGACCCACACCAGAGACTCTAGGGGCATGCCCCCCTCCAGGCTCCCCTGACCGCAGCCACCACCTGAGAGCTCTCTTGGTGCTCTGTGAGCAGGGGAGTACTTGGGATAGGGGCTGACTCTAGTGGGATCACTGATGTAGCGCTCTCTGCAGTGGTCACATGTGTGCCCTTGCCCATAGTACCAGCTTGAGGGTGGCCGCCATGGTCCCTAAAACCTGCAGATAATGCCACGCCAATAACTTTGCCATTTTCAGGAACTGCAAAACCATCTTTTGTAGTCCCTGTGCCCATCGCTCCACTGCCCACGTGAGTGTCTAAGCACACTCCAAAATACTCCAGCTCCTGGGCTAGACATAACTGACTCTTGGCTAGGTTAACCACCCAACCAAGACTTTGAAGGAATTCCACCACCCGCTTTGTTGCCCTTTCGCTGTCGCCTCTTGACTTGGCCCAGATCAGCCAATCATCTAGGTATGGGTGCATGAGGATTCCTTCCTTGCGGAGTGCTGCCACCATCACCACCATGACATTGGTGAATATATGAGGGGCAGATGCCAGACCAAAAGGCAATGCTCGAAACTGGAAATGGCCCATTGGCACCACGAAGCAGAGAAACTGTTGATGTTCTGGACAGATGGGGATGTGCAGATACACTTCCATGAGATCAAGAGACATCAAGAACTCCCCACTCCTCACTGCCACGATGACTGATCTTAGCATTTCCATGTGGAAATGTAGCAGGTCTCAGACAGTCGTTCACGCCCTTAAGGTTGAGAACCTGGCAAAAGGAGCCTTCCTTTTTTGGCACCACGAAATAAATGCAGTATCACCGCACTGGTCTCGGGGAACCAGATCCACAGCCTTTAGCTGTAGGAGACGAGTCAAGGTCTCCTCTACCACCACTGCCTTACCTCGTGCTTTGCAGAGGGACTGAACGAAGAGCTGGTTCACTGGATGAGCCCATTCAAGGGCATTGCTCTCCCGGGCGACCTCCAGGACCTACTGGTCGGACGTGATCTAGACACAGGCAGAGTAAAATTCCCACAGCCAACCTCCCACGGGTTGCAGCCCTACCTGGGCCCCACCTCGCTTCATTGTGCTTTGTGTCATGAGGCTGAGGCGGCTCCAAAACGTCTGCCTGCGCCTCGGAAACCTGGACTGGATCTCTGTTGGTTTACGTGGTACAGGACTAACTTCCTATCCTGGACATCCTTGAGAGTCGCACTGCCTTTTATTTATTTTATTTAACAGTTTTTTCTATACCGCCCCTTCCAGAGATCAGGGGCGGTTCACATTGAACAAAAATAAATATACTTCCGTATATTTTACATGGAACATGTGTTGACTATATACACGTTTTGTTACATTGAACATGTTTTGAACTTTAACTAGAATAACATTTTACTGGTATCTTAGTCTTTTTGGTAACTGTTGATACCGCCGTGTCCACTTTTGGCGATGGAAGAAGTTTGCGTTCTAGTTCAGGGAGTGGGTACAGACGTGACATGGCCCACATCCCTTTAAAACTGGCCTCTGGCAGATCTCGGTGTTCATTTTGATTCGGACCTTTCCTTTCAGTCACACCTTTCCCACATCACTAAATCTTCCTTCTTCTTCCTTCATCAAATTCGTGCAGTGCGCCCTTTTCTGTCCCCTTCAGCCCTCTCTACCCTGTTGTTGTCTCTGGTTATGTCTCGCGTAGATTTTGCCAACTCTACTCTCATTGGACTCCCCAAGTATCAATTATCTCAGTTACAACGGATACAAAACACTGCTGCTCGCCTTGTCTGTCACGCTTCTCTTCGGGATCACGTTACACCTTTACTTTTCCACCTCCACTGGCTACCTTTTCCTTACCGTTCTCAATTCAAGCTGCTCACCTTGGTTCACAAAGCTCTCCATACTGGCACCCCTCAATATCTCGCTGACCTTCTTTCCTTTCACTCTCCCCGGTATACTCCTCGCTCTTTTCATCTCAACCGTCTCACTCTTCCTTCCCCTTCTCGTGCCCACCTTCAATCCACACGCTCCTCTGCTTTCTTCTTCATTGGCCCTGCCCTTTGGAATTCCCTACCCTCTTCCCTCCGTTTAGAGCCCCACCATTCCACCTTCAAACACCATTTGAAAACCCACCTTTTCTCCCTTGCTTTAGATGTGCCCTCCCCTTTTGTGTAACCTCCACTCCCTTTGCCCTTTACCCTCCTTCTTGTTTCCTCTCCTATCCCTCTCCTGTTTCTCCTGTCTATATTATGGGTTTTTTTTATAAAGAAATTGTACCTTCCTTTTCCTTTTCTTTTCCATGGCTTCGGCCTTTTTTAACATTGATTTTAAATTGTACATCGCTCTGATTTTTGGAGAAGGGCGATTTTATCAAGAAACAATAAACAAACAAACATAAACATCCCACTCCTGGATCATTTGCTGGACCTTACTCTATGCACTGGAAAGACCTTCTGCGATTTTCGCACCGCCTGGAGCAGCGGGTCTTCCAGTGCCTCGTCATCGGCCAGGAGGTTAGTAGGCATATTCAGGGCCTTCAAGTACTTCAAGATGAGCGCAGGCAGAACAGCTGAACAATGCAGGCCTGATCCTCCTGCTCTGGAATCTCTCCTTCTAACTCCTCCTGCAGTTCTAATTCCGTGTCCAGATCCTCTTCATCCAGCCCCTCAGACAATGGTGATTGCTGCCACTCTTCCAAGCCTCTGGGCCTCTTGGCCGCCAACAGCTCTTCCTCCTTTGCATCCAACGTTTTCTTGGCCCTGCATTCTGGCGGTAAGGAGCTGCTCGCCAACCCCTGTTGACGTAAGCAAAACGCCTTCTGCAAAAGCAAGAAACTCTGGTGAAAAATCTCCTGGGAGCCCTACTGCTCCCTGGGTCTGAGGGGTGGATGGTCCGGGCATCGCGAAGGGACCAAGGGTTGGCTCTGGCAAAGGCAGCACAAAAAGCTCCCCCTCCCCTTCTTGGGCCTCCTGCAACAGGGAGGAAGTCTCCTGCCTCATCCTGTTCTGCGGGTCCTGTTTCAACGTATTAGCCTCTTATGTGCAGCTTAGGCAAACATCTGCCTCCGAGACCACTCCCCATTGGGTTCCGCACACCAGGCACTGTGGTCTGGCTGGCATGGTGGGAGGCGGAGTGGGCTCTCCCCCGGAAAGCTCCCCCCCAAGTTGTACTTGGGAGGGCAGAAGTATCCTCCTAGTGCACCCCCATGGGCCCAAGGTACAGCCAGCAAAGACCTGAAACTAGCTGTGCTCTCCTTGTAAAGAACGAATGAAATTGAGCTGAAAAAAATCAAATTAATTAAATAAAACTTAAGCACCAGAAGGCAAAGCAATAAAAAAGAAAAAGAACCCGAAACAAGGAATGAAAGGACTGAAAATGAAAAAAATGCCCCCTGGGAAAGGAGACTGCACTTCTAAGCCCTGGCTATAACAAGGGGAAAAAAACCCTGCTGATATCCCCGGGCACCAAAAAACCTTGCGGGTGGCAAAAGACAAGAGCACACGGGCCTGGTGAAGAGAAAAGCGTGCCAGAGTTTCCTATGCCACTGCAAGTCCTCACACACGGTAGTAGGCCTCACTGTCTCAGTGTGCCTCGGCAGTCAGTAGGAGCTCTTGCAGGAGTCTTCCCTCAGGCCTGCTCACCGCATGGATCTCCTTCCCCTCACACTCGGCCTACACTTCTGGGCTTCAGTGCTGAGGGGGGGGGGGGAGGAGGGCAATACGGGGCTACTGGTAAGAAGTTCCTGCCCCATGCGATGACAGGCTCGGGAGACCTCAAAAACCCCTCCGAAATCCTGAGGAAGGGGGGGGGTAGGTATCCTCCTCCCTATTGCCCTGCTGTCCTTTCCAATCTCTTTCTTCTGTTTGACCCTTTCCCTTGTATTAATCCTTTTTTTTAACTAACTTTAAAAGCAAATAACCTGCACCTTACAGGAGAAATAAAACTTAGAACTCTTAACTCACTCCAACCTATGCTCCTTAGATGTCCTTTCAGCAAGTCCAGCACCCTGGCTCACTACCTCCTCCAGCTGCTTGGAGACTGGAGCATACTGGGTCTGGTAGGCGGTGCCAGCTCTATAAGTATACTGGCATCATCAAAAGGATGACATGCTCAGTCTCGAAGCTGCTGGAAGAGATACACTATTTATATTAATTTGACCAATGGCATTGTACATATCACCAACATCCATATACTGGAACCATCCAAAACAAAAACTTTAGCTTACAAGTAACAGCTGTTATAATTTTTTTTTCTTTAATTAACTCAACATTTATTACAATACACTTCCTCCCCTGTTCTCAATTATAACACTACCCCATCAGAGAGAATCTCTTTAGCCCTTCCCTATACAATCAGTGAATCTTACCACCTTTGGCCTTTTTTTCTCTTTATGCCCCCCTTTCCCACCTTCTCTCCCCCCTCCTTCCCCACCCAGCTACAGTATAGCTATGCTACCTCTCCCCCCCCCTGCCAGAGTCTGTGCGTTTATAGGCAGGCAAGGCATGCTTCCCATGCCTTCCAATATTTCCTTCGCTCCGTGGATCCACTCTCTCTTTTGTCTCTCAATATCCATTCGGCCATGTCTCTCATTCTCGTCTTCCACTCAGAGAGTTGGGGCCCTTGCCTCTATCCAACATGCAACAATGGTTTTCCCAGTGAGCAAAAAGCACAACTTGCGCTAGCTGTTTTTTCACTCTGCCCTGCACCCTTCCATCCACAGCATTCCCATCTCCCAACAGGAGAGCTCTATAGCCCCATTTCAATTGAGTGCCTAAGTTCTCCTGCAGTTTCTGGAGCACTCCTTCCCAGTAAGGTTGCAACATCAGGCATTCCAGGAAGAAGTGGATCCAGGTGCCCTTCAAGCTCTTACATCTCTGACAGTTTGGGATGTCCCATATTCACATTTTAGCTCCCCTCTCCAATGTCAAATAAGCCCTGTGCAATATTTTGTACTGCATTTCCTGCAAGCACACATTCGGTGTGCGTATGGGTAATTCTGTGGTCTCCCTATGAGGTGCTTGTTGACTTCTCCCCTTAGCTCCCTTGTCCACGCTTGCCCCAATGCCCGATTCCACTCCCTATTTCGTATCTCCCTAGCCATTCTATACCAACAGGCTACCCCAGGGGTGGGCAATTCCGGTCCTGGAGGGCCGCAGACCAGTCAGGTTTTCATGATGTCCCTAATGGATATTCATGAGATCTATTTGCATCCACTGCCTTCCATTGTATGGAAGTAGGTTCATGAATATCCATTAAGGACATCATGAAAACCTGACTAGTATGCAGCCCTCCAGGACGGAATTGCCCACCCCTGGGCTACCCTATTATATTTGGCTGGTGTCATCAGAAAAATCCCATCTAGCTTTGTGAAGCCTCACCAATCTTCCCCTGTTCTGAATTTGCTGGTTATATAATGGCGACACTAAGTATGCCATCAACAGTGTGATCAGGGCCCCCCCAATTTGCTATGAACTGGCTAAAGGTTGGCACATTCCCCTGCCCCATTTCAAAGATATGACCCACATATCGACAGCCATTATCTGCCCACCTTCTAAAAGAACGGGTTCTCGCTTCCAGGGAGAAATTCAGGTTCCCCTGCAGGGGGACTTTCCTTTGGCCCCCCTCTATTTTCATCCTCCACCACTGCCATGCTCTCCAAATAGGTTCAATGAGGCACCTAGCCTCTCCCCGTCCTCACAGGAGCTGCAGGGTGCATCCCTCATCGAAAAATGTTTGGGAGGCATATCTATCCCCCCCTCCCCCCAATGTACCCAGTGAAGTAATGCAGCCATATTATAAAGGCGTAAATCTGGGAGATTCAGACCTCTTTCCCTGCCCAGTGTCAATTTTGCATAGCTAATCTGCACCACCTTTCCCCTCCACACTTCTATAAGTCCGTTCTTCTGCCCCCTTGACCCATGGGGTAACACTTGCAGGGGGTAGACTAATCATGATAGCAGTATCATTTTGATTATAGCTACTCTCCCAAAAACCTTAAGTGGTAGGTCCACCCATTTAATACACCATTCCTTCATTTGCACTAGTTTTGCCTATATATTCTTTTTTATACTTGTAAACTAAGCCTTGGTCAGCACTGAGATATACTCAAAGGTACTTCATAGTGGGAAGTCTCTTTTCATCTTAGAGGCACCATTTCAAATTCACTGCCATCACTTTGGACTTGCCCCAGTAGATTTTAAGCCCTGCAAAAGCACCAAATTGTGCGATCATTTCCATTACTCTATGTATCTTTTCACTTGCTTTTCCTATGAATAGCAGCATGTCATCTGCAAAAAGATTAATTTTATAAGTCTCCGAGCTTACCCGTATACCCAACCATGTACTAGTTATTCAAATCTTGATAGCCAGTGGCTCGAGTGATAACAGGAAGAGCATGGGGGATATGGGGCAGCCCTGTCTTGTGCCTCAGCATAAGGAGAAACTGTTACATAAGAACATAAGATATGCCATACTGGGTCAGACCAAGGTCCATCATCAAGCCCAGTATTCTGTTTCCAACAGTGGCCAATCTAGGTCATACGTACCTAGCAGTTTCCCCAAGGGACACAGGTTCCACAATGCTTGTATTGGTTCAAGCATTGATATCCTGGGTCCCTTCTTAATAATGGTTTATGGACCTTTCCTCCAGGAACTTGTCCAAACCTTTTTTAAACCCAGCTACACTAACAGCCTTTACTACATCCTCCGGTAACAAATTCCAGAGTTTGATTACACGTTGAGTGAAAAAATATTTTCTTTTATTAGTCTTAAATAGTTTACCCTGTAGCTTCATTGCATGTCCCCTAGTCTTTCTATATTCTGATAAGGTAAACAATCGATCTACGTTTACCCGTTCCACTCCGTTCATTAATTTATAGACTTCTATCATATCTCCCCTCAGCCGTCTCTTTTCCAGGTTAAAGAGCCCCAACCTTTTTAGCCTTTCTTCATAGGAGTAGCCTTCCATCCCCTTTACCATTTTGGTGGCTCTTCTCTGAACCTTTTCTAAAATTGCTATATCCTTTTTAAGATATGGCGACCAGAATTGCACACAATATTCAAGGTGCGGTCTCACCATGGAACGATATAGTTATCTCCAAGTTATAATGCCCTGCTCAATGTAATTTTAGTTTGTTCAATGTAAACTGCACTGATGTAGAATAGTGCGGTATATAAGAGAATATAAATAAATAAATAAATATGGGCTTGGGGCTTATGATACAGTACCCAAATCCACTCTAGGAATGATCCCCTAATTCCATATTGTTCCACCACCCAAAAGAGATATTCCCATGAAACATTATTAAAGGCTTTCTCTGCGCCTAGACTTGCTACATCGTCTCCTTTGTTTTTCCCTTGCTGTAAGACTGCCATTGCCCTCAGCAAGTTGGTGGAAGCAAAAAATCCTGGGACATATCCCACCTGGTCTGGGTGGATAAGATTCGGGATTACTCGGGCCAGCCGTTGTGCCAAGATTGCAGCCACCAATTTAACATCCTGGTTCAGCAGAGAGGTCTGTACGACCCTACCTGCTGCTCCAAATCTCTCCCCGGTTTGGGCAGCACCACTATTGTAGCCTCGTTTTGCCGTCCACCCAAGTCCCTCCATGCAATAGCTTCCTCACATTGTTTATGGAAGGGCTGGATCATCTCCTTTCCCAAGATTTTGTAAAACGCTACTCCATCTGGACCAGGAGCCTTTGCCAGCTTGCGCACATTTGTAACGAGCCTCATTTCCCCTGGTGCAATGAGGCGACTTAGCCCCTCCAGCTCTTTCGTAGTTAGTTGGGGCAGCTCCACACCTTGAAAAAATTTCTCCCTGCTTATTTTTGTCCTCAGGCCCCCTTATCATATCACTTGCTGTAAAATTTCTGAAATTGCTCCGATAGCTTCTTCCCGCTTTTCCAACTCTCCCTGCAAATTCCATACCCACCTCACTGTGGTTTTGTGTTTGGTGGGATTCACTAGGTATGCCAACATTTTACCACATTTATTCCCCCATTTATGTAGCTGGTATCTACATACTTTGATATTCCCTTCCGCCCTTTGGGCTAACAAGGCGTTAAATTCTTTTCGAAGGGTTATGTATTGCTCCCTATCTTTTGGCTCCATATAGTGGATGAGTTTTCTACACAGGGTCTGCAACAAACATGATAGATCCAGAAGCTGAGTATTACTGGCCTCTCTTTTACCCGTTACATAGACTATTATGCTCCCCTAGTACCTGGGGATCCATTCCCTCTGCAATATTCTCTGCCCAATAGTGCCTCTAGGCCTCCTTTAAGTGCTGATGAAATTCCCTGTCTATAGTTGGGTTCATTCTTCCCCCTCCTCCTAGCCTCAGGGTCAACCACACCATGGTCTGACAACTCCATATCTCCTATTTCCACCCGCTCAACTCTATGTAATAAAGATTCTGTTAACAGGTAGTCCAACCATGCATAGTTATGGGGAACAGAGTAAAAGGTGAAATCCTCTTCCGGATGCATAATTCGCCATGTATCTCTCACTCCATTTTCACCCATCAGGTAATCCACCCCCTTTCCTTCGTTCCCGTCTGCAGGCCCCTGGGCGGCTTACAGTCAACGATCGTGTCTTGGGGCAAGTTAAAGTTCCCTACTATTCAGTTGGTACCCCCGAATTACAAAAAGCTTATAACTGAGAGGAAGAAATTGTGACGATACACATTTGGCACATAAATGTTGCGGATTACTATCTTGTGTCCTCCCAACTGCCCGCTCATCAAGTGGAACCGACCCTCTGGGTCAGTGATGCATTTATGGATATCGAAAGGTACCCTACGGTGTATAAGGGTGGCAACACCCCATTGTCTGGCACTGTATGATAAGTGGCCAAGCTGCTCCACCCACCCCTTCTGGAGTTTCTCCCTGCCCCTTCGCATTAAGGTGGGTCTCTTGAAACATCACCACAACCGCCCCTTCTTTCCTTAGATAGCTCAGCAGCTTAGTACGTTTTATAGAAGAGTGGATCCCATCGACATTTAGAGTGTAAATTTTTACTTTATCCAATGCCATGACATTCTGTCTGTGTCCTGCTTAGGTATGTTGATACTGGTCTAGTAGGGTTGCCCATCTCCTAGCTGCACAGGCCCCCCGTTTACCCCCTACCTTCCTGCCCCTTCCCCACCGACTATTCCCCCCTCCCCATACTGGACTTCCCTTTGTCTTCCTACTCCTTTCCTTCTATACCCGTGTGTTGGCCCTGCCCACTCCTGGAGTTCCCCTCCTTGGATCCCCTACCCTTGAGTGCCTTCATAACTTTCCATTCTCTCTACTCCCACAGTGTCTCTCATACCCTCAACCCATTCATTCACCCTGTTACGCTCTTCCCCTCCCCCAACATTCCTAAAATTTTGTAGTTACACATTTTGTGCAGAAAAGTTCCAATTATTCACGCCCATATCTGAAGTCTCTTATGCATACATATCTTGCACACTTGCTCATCCTGTCTCACATCCCTGTGGCAAACCGCAGGGCGGTTTTCCAGCTCAAATCCAGGGAGTCCGACATTATTACACAGTGCTGCTGCCACATCCTCTTGTCGGCCATCTTACAGTGTTCTTCGTCTGGCTGTCACCAGTTACAAGTCCCCATTGTTTAGAAAGGGCTATATCTCGTAACACAATTGCCTTTGATGAAGTGTCTGGCATACTCCATTGTACTAAAATGGGGCAATAGAAAGTCATGCCGTCGGTCTCCCTTTTTGTAGCCGTGTGAGTGCCCAGTTTCACTCATGCCGTAGGCAGCATATCAATTAAAGCCTTCAGTGCTGCCGGGGTCTCAAAGAAAGATGTTTGGTTCTTGTGTTGTACTCTCACTTTTGCTGGGTACTGCAATTTAAAACACATGCCCCTCTGTGCCAGCTGAGAGCAGTATGGTGCCATGGCTTGGCAGTGCTCCACCACACGGTTGGAGTAATCGCTGAACATTAATAGTTTGTGGCCCTGGTACTCCAATTGCCATTTCTTGCGATATTTCCCCATAAGTTTGTCCTTGTCAGCAAAGTTAAGTTTGTGGGCTATCACTGGTTGGGGTCGGTCCACATTTTCCTGCTGCGGCCCAAGCCGTTGTACCCGCTCCGTCGTCATTCGTGTGCCAGCCACTGCCACACCCAGCTGCTGGGGCAGCCATTCTTTTATTATATCCCTGAGCTCACTCTCTCGGCAAGATTGAGGAAGATCTATCAGGCCGCACATTGTTACGCTGTCCCCCCGTTTTCCTGGTCGTCAAACTGTTCTGCAAGTTCTTTAGCGTTCCTCTTCAGGGCCTCCACTCTGCTCTCCTGTTCTATCCATGTTTGTGTCTCTAGGCTGCCTTTTAGTTCCTAAAATGCAGTGTGCAGACGGGAGAGATGCTTGTCCAGCACTGCTGTTGAGTAAGCAGGTGATCTTTCGTATTGCTTCATCGTGCAGTGTGATAACTGCTGCTGTCTGCTCTACTGCCATTTTTGGTGCCCTCTCTTTACTAAGCCTGGGTTTTTTTGTTGTTGGGGGTTTTTTTTTGTTTTTTTAAAAACAGGCATCCCCTTCGCTCAGGTCCCATTGCTCTCCGGTCCCAGTGCACCCTACAGGCTCCCCACTGTTGTCACAGATATGGGGGAGTTCCAGGTCTAGTGCATTCACACTGGTTGCAATTTTTCACTGATTTTTGGGGCACCAGGAGCAGAGCTCACCCAATGGGCATCCATTCAGACCTTCGTCTTCACGTGACCCCCCCCCCCCCTTTACACTCTATTCAACCATAACAAGGTGGTTCTTTGCACCCATCCACACTTTCTTCCAAAAGCAGTCTCCTCTTTTCATCTCAACCAGTTGGTAATGCTATCGGTCTTTTCTCCCAGACAGCATGCCTCCAGAGCTGAGGCAGCATTGCAAACTCTGGACTGCAAGTGTGCTCTTGCATTCTATTTATTTAGGACTAAGGATTTTAGGAAATCCTCCCAATTATTTGTTTCTTCTAACCTCAGCCACTTAGGAATTCCAATGTCAAAGCACTCCCTATCAAACTGGATTGCGAGCTGCATTTCCCTGGCCTATGATCAAGCCAGTGTCTCTCTCAAGAGCCACGCTACCACTCACAATGTGAGGGCCATGGGAACATCAGTCTTTTTCTGCATTCTGTCTCTATATAGGAGATCTGCCGGGCAGCCACCTGGTCCTCTTAACACTTTAGCTGCTCACTACTGCCTGGATAGGGACTCCAGTCAGGATGCTATCTTTTGCCAGGCTGCCCTTCGGCATCTATTTGGGACTTAATCTCAACTCCTACCATTTCTACTTTTGGCACCTGACTCTCTTCCATGCTCTTGGCTACTGCACTCTAATCCGCTGAGGCCACCTTGTGTCCATACCTACTTGGCTCCATTCTTCCACCTCATGGACATAGTCAGTCTGGAGTCCCATCTGTGAAGACTGCATTCCTGCTTGTTACAGTTGCATGACAACGCTATCTCCAGGAAAAGGTGATCTCTGATAACAGAAGGAATCAGTCTTCACATCTCACCCTCCTCCCTAAGAGTTGTTGGGTACAATTTTTCCCTCTCTCTCTCTCAGCTACAAATACAACTGAAGAGAGCTATGAGGAAGGCAGGAAGGCAGCTACACAAGTGCTGTGGAGTGCTCCCAAAGGCTCTCCTATTGGATGCTGGGGAGCGTTCCCACACAGGCTCCATCGGTACCGATGATATCCATCTGAGAAGACTGATTCCTAATGTTCGGAGATCACCTGTTACAGGTGAGTAACACTTTATTACAAGCGGCAAAAGATCCAAATAAAGCCCACTGCAGTCAGAAAATCAGAAAAAAAAGCAAAGACAAAAAATGAAAAAGCATTCAGATAGAGGACAGCAACTTTATAAGAGAAATTAGAACATTAAGGTCCCCTGGTAAAGCACATTTCTGCACTGGTCATTTGACATGGAGAAGTCCTCTCATGAAATGTGAAATGCTGGAAAATTGAGAAGGCAGAAATCTAATTGGCATGTGAGAGATAGCTAGAGCCCTTAGAAGTACCCTGATGGACAAGGTGTAGCATCCTAGATGATATAAATACTGTCGCATGGCAGTAGGTAAACACATAATGAGGTTGCGACTATGCGCAAAGCACCGGATGGAAAATCTTTTCTACTTGAAAACAAGTGCATTGAGTGGACTGCTTTACTTACAGCTCAAGTCCCGAACAGGCACTGGAAGTCTCCAAGTAGAGACTAAATACTGCTCAATTTCCATCCTGTGAGGGCTAGTGACTTCAGAATGGGATGGAGACAATCCTTGCCTTGAGTGAGGAATATTAGAAATCTTTGGAGTCTGCATAGTGGTAGATATGCCACCCTTTTATAAAACACAGTTCTGCCAAGGCCAATATGGTGCTATGAGAATAATGGTAGTCAACTGCTGTTGAAATTTGAACAGGATTTTTGCAGAATGGGATGGGAGCACACATTAAGATGTCAAACTCATGGAATTGTAGGTGCCATCTTCTACTTCTCCATACTCCTGTCCTCCAACCACCTAGCCCCAGCTGCACTATCTGGTAAGTAAAATGTCCTTTCCTGAGGTCCTGGCTAGATCAGTCCAGACAAGTGAGTTGTATTTCCCTGACAGCAGAAGTGGAGACAAGAGAAAAAAAAATAAAATAATCTAGAAGTTTATGACATCATTCCTGCTACTACAGCAGATGCAGCTAGGGGCATACTTCAGTATTCATACCAAAGCAACTGGTAAAGAACCCCTGATCAAGCACAATCGCCATGAAAATAGTGAAGGATCATACCAATCTATGAAGAACTATGCATAGGATAGTCTTTGGAAAGAAGTTCTGAAACAGAAAAAAAATAAAAATAAAAAAAAAGGGTTATGGATTCACAGGACACTACAGAGCAAGAGTATGGTGGCGGGTCCTGGACTGGTCTCGCAGGACTTCAGGAAAGGACATTATCTGTTAAGTGAATTGTTACCTTTCACAATGTCCTACTAGACCAGTCCAGACAAGGGGTGCATACAAAAGCTACAACTCCACTGGACAGGAAGGAGACACGGCTGTCTTCAAACCTCTGTACCTAGGGCCATGTACACCTGAGAGCATAGACATCCACACAGTAATGCTTCGCAAAAATGGTAAGTGATGACCATGTTACTGCCTAACAAATGTCAATGGGAATGTCCGAGGTATGCTCTGCCCAAACGGAAAGAGACTGCGTCCAAAGGGAACGTGCATACAAACCTCCAGAACTGGTTGGTTCTGAAAAAGATAAGCGGAGCATATCGCCTCCTTTAAAGAGCGGCCCAGGATAACCATAGTAGTCATGTCACCGTTATATTGACCTCCCAAGAGAACAAAGGCCAATCCAATTTCCAGAAAGAATTAGTAAGTAAAAGGTACAAAAAGCATCACATTCCTGACATCCACCAGTTGAAGGTTCTCAGCTATCCCCTGGCCCTGTTCCTTAGGAAAGGAAGGCAACCAGATCACCTGACTGATATGAAGAAATTACACCACTTAGGGCAAAAAGGAATGGAGGGGCAAATGTACGCAGCCTCCTCCAAGAACGGATAGGGAGCTCTGCCCCGACAGGGCTCACAGTTCCAAGATACACTGTGCTGAGCAGATCATGACTAAAGGGCGGTCATGAGGAACAATCTTTAAGCATAGCCTTGCTCAAGGGCTCTGGCATAAAGGCTCAAAAGGATTAAACGTAGATCGCACAATGAACAATTGACCACAGGGGAAGATGCAAAATGGATCACATCTGGGCATGAGGCAATGGAGTACCCCACCATTGGCCCCTGAAAACACGGCAAGGCTGCCACTTGAGCCTTCAGGAAGCTAAAGTCACCTTGAAGGAAGTCAAACAGGGAGTTCAAGTCCTCTGCGCTAGTGCTGATGTGATGCTTGAAACGCCAGTGCTCAAAAGGCACCAGATGTGCACAAAGATGAGGCAGGTAGAGCCCCTCTTTGCTTTCAAGATCATGGAAATCATAGCAGAAGAATAGTCCTCATGCACTAAGCGGTCACTTCTCAAAAACCAGGCCATAAGCGAAAAAGGGAACTGGAATGTCCAGCAGGGCTGTTCCCTGCCTCCAGAAGCCCTCCCCCAGGCTGGAGGTGGCACAATAGTGGTCCTTGCAGGACCCACATCAGATTCGCAAACTAAGGCCTCCGCAGTCAGTCCAGCACCCCCAGACAAACATGCCTGGGTGGCACTCTAAGTGATGAAACAGACACCCTATGAGGCTTCCTCAGCCAGTTAGACCTGGGCAATAATCCCCTTGGAGCCAGCCTCCTCACACCTTGGTGTTGGCCCAGGTCACCATTAGATCCATCTTGGGACAACTTCATTGGTCCAGAATCACTGGAATGCCATCCAGTACTACTACTACTGAGCATTTATATAGCACTACAAGATGTACCCAGCACTGCACAGACATGTAAGACAGTCCCTGCTCATCAGAGCTTACAATCTAGTCAAGACAGACAAAACAGAAGGCATAGACAAGCATAAAACAAGAGGGCATGGTAAAGAAATAAGGAGATCAGGTTAGTCAAGATCCAAAAGCAGCAGCGAAGAGGTGAGTTTTTAGCCTGGATTTGAAAAGGATCAGAGAAGATGCCTGGCATACAAACACAGTAGTTTGTTCCAGGCGTAAGGTGCAGCAAGGTGAAAGGAGCTAAGTCTGGAGTTAGCAATAGAAGAGAAGGGCACAGATAGAAGCAATTTGCCAGAAGAGAGGAGTTCCCGAGGTGGGGTGTAAGGAGAGATAAGAGAAGAAAGATAGTGAGGAGCTGCAGAGTGAATGCACTTATAGGTCAGCAGGAGAAGTTTGAAATGGATGCTGAAACGGATAGGGAGCCAATGAAGTGACTTGAGAAGAGGGGTAATATGGGCATGAGGAGGCTGGCGGAAGACTAGCCGCGCAGCAGAGTGTTAAACAGACTGAATGGGAGAGAGATGATTCAAGGGAGACCAGCAAGGAGTAGGTTTACAGTAGTCAAGATGGGAGGTGATTAAGGAGTAGATAAGTGTCTTAGTAGTGTGTTCAGAAAGGAATGGGTGGATTTTGTGGATGTTATAGAGAAAGAAACCTCAAAACATAAGAGACAGTGGATTCAAAAGAGAATGCTTCCTAAAGTGGTAAGAGATTTTTTGTCGGACAACTGTCCGCCTAACCAAGAGCCAAACAGGAGCTCCAGTGGAAACCAGACTTAACTGCTTTTTCTCTTGAATAAAATGGACAAGTCTGGTTCCCACTGGAGCTCCTGTTTGGCTCTTGGTTAGGCGGACAGTTGTCCGACAAAAAATCTCTTACCACTTTAGGAAGCATTCTCTTTTGAATCCACTGTCTCTTATGTTTTGAGGTTTTCTGGGCTTGGTGGATTTTTTGGCTCAAGGGAAACTTTTCTTTCTCTATACATTCAAAAAGAAACGGCAGGTCTTAGCTATCAAATGGATGTGTGTGGAGGAGAGAGACAATCCCAAGGATGCGAGCCGAGGAAAACAGGAGGAGTAGAGAATTATCCACAGAGACTGAGAAAGGAGGAAGAGGAGAGGTGGTGGTTTTAGGGGAAAAATAAGAAGCTCAGTCTTGGCCATGTTCAATTTCAAGCTGCAGCGAGACATCCAAGCAGCAATGTCAGAAAGGCAGGCAGAGATTCAGGTCTGGACTGCCGGAGAGATTTCAGGGGTAGAGAGGTAGATCTGGGCATCAGCAGCATAAGGATAGCACTGAAAGTCATGGGAAGAGATGAGCACACCAGAGTACTGGGTATAGAGAGAGAAAAGGAGTGGACCCAAGACAGATCCTTGGGGTACACCAACTGAGAACGGGATAGCAGCAGGAGGAGCCACCAAACCGAAAGAGCGATGGAAGAGATAGGAAGAGAACCAGGATAGTACAGAGCCCTTAAAACCAAGCGAGGGCAGGGTATCAAGGAGAAGGTTGTGGTCAACAGTGTCAAAAGCAGCAGAGGGGTCAAGAAGGATGAGGACAGAGTAAAAGCCCTTGGATTTTGTCAGGAACAAGTCACTGGAGACTTTGGCAAGAGCCATTTCAGTAGAGTGTAAAGGACGAAAGCCAGATTGTAAAAGATCCATGAGTTCATGAGAGGAGAGGAAGTCAAGGCAGCAGCGGTGAACCGCGCATTCAAGTAGTTTAGAAACGAAGGGGATGAGGGAGATGGATTGATAATTAGAACAGGTAGGATCAAGTGAGGGTTTCTTGAGGAGAGGTGTGACCACAGCATGCTTGAAGTCTGCAGGGATTGTTGCAGTGGAGAGCGATAGACCGAGAATATGAGAGATGGAAGGGACAACAGTGGAGGAGATGGGGCTTGGGAGATGGGTGGGGATAGGATCAGAGGAGCAGGTGGTGAGTTTGGAGGCAGACAGAAGGTGTGCAGTTTCCTCTTCAGAGATCACAGAAAAGGAAGAGAGGGTAGCAGAGGTAGAGGGGGAAAGTTGGGAGTGAAGAGGGGGAGGAGGGGGGAGTAGCCTTCTTTCCCTGGGATTGAGGGAGTGGCGACAAACTACTTCCACGCTGTCCAGTCCTGCAATGTGCTGTGCTAAGAGGGCCAGGAAAATCCTCTGCCCAAGTAAACAAAGGCAGCCAATTTCAGGGCCACTGCACCACTCTTCATACCCCTCTGCTTGATAACATAAGCCATAGCTGTGGCATTGTCCAAGAATATTTGGACTGCTCTGCCTGGACCAGGGCACAAAGGTGCAAGAGCCAAGCGCATGATCGTCACCTTTTGATAGTTGATGGGCCATGCCACTTCCCAACTGTTCCAACAGCCTCAAGCTGACTGCCCCTTGCAATGAGTCCCAGCCAAACAGACTGGCATCTGTCAATCGAAGGCATGAAGCACTATCCAGGGGCATGCTCTTCATCAGATGGTCAAGCTGTTGGAACAAGCACAGGCCGGTCAATACCAACAGGGGGAGGAGAAATTTGATCCCAAAGTCCTGTGAGTGGGGAGACCACAAGACAGTAGGGACCTTGGCAGCAGTCTCATATGAGCCCACACCCAAAGGAACAGCTTGACTGTTGTCACTATTGAGCTGAGGAACTGAAGGTAATTCCAAAACTTGAGAGCCCGCTGTTTCCAGAAGGCTGTCCAGCTCAGACATCAACTTTCCCATTCTCCTTGGGTAGGAAAACCTGTCTGTGTGATTGTCTGTGCCCCAAGGTACTCTAGTGATTCAGAGGAGAGGGCTCCAAATGGCTTGTGCTGTGGTCAAACACCCAGCCTAGCCTCTCCAGAGCCATACTACTCAGGCTGATGCCCAAGAGGCTGCCGACTGTATCCTGGCTCTGATAAGCCAGTCATCCAGGTAGGGATGAACACAGATACTTGTGGGCACAGAGCAGCAGCAAACCACCAACATGATCTTGGAAAACACCTTCAGGGCAGTAGAAAGATGAGGAAAGCATAGGAATGAATTTCAGAGCAGATACCAGCAAAGTGCACAAAGTGCTGCAGGTCCTCACAAATGGGAATATGGAAGAGACTTTGCAAAGAACAAGGGAAGTGAGAAACTCCGTGCCGAATAGCCTTGATGACCGACTTCCGTGTATCCATGAGGAAGCAAAAGGCTTTCAGATGAGCACTGATGCTCTTGAAAGAGGATCAGCCAGAAGGACCTGTCCTTCCTCAGAATCACAAGGTAGATGGAATACCAACCCCTGTCCCATTGGGCAGGAGGCACAGGCATGATGGCCTAGAGACTGAGCAGTTCTGGACAGTGGCTTTTCTGGTTTTGGAACAGCCTGGAGAGACCACAAAGGCATCCAGGATAGGTTTTCTGCATTCCATAATTAAGTCATGTTGAACAGTACCTAGTACCCAGTGATATGATGTAACTCAGGCCCACTCCAAGGGAAGGGCTATTTCTGGGGAAGGTAGCACTCCAGGGCCCATGGGCTCCATGAAAAAAATGAGTCTGGGAGCAAGAGCAAGAGCCAGAGAAGGGGGAAGGAGGGCTTCCCCAGATGATACCACCAGGAGTCCTGATATCAGTAACAAGGAGCAGAAGACTGAACTGACCCGCGTCCCAGACATTGTGGGCTTGTCTTCCAGAATGCAATGAGGTTTGAATTCTCCCAACTCCTTAAACTAGCATCTCCAGGTCTTCCCCAAACAGCTTCCCCCTGAAGGGGAGCTTAGGCAACCAAGACTTGGAGGCTGTATCAGCTGCCCAATGAGCATCATGCAGCCGTTGTGAACACAGTATCTGTGGCCATTAAGCAGATCAGATCATATTTATTTAGAGTCCAACAGGAAAGCTGCTGTTGATTCCAGAAAATCCAAGGTACGCTGAGGGAGCAACTTTATCCATTAGAGGAGAGCATGAGCTGTCAACCCTCCACAGAACACTGCCTGGTAGGATAAGAATGAGAACTGGTTCTTAAGGGAAGCCTCTACTTTGCTATGCAAAGTGGTCCTTGAGAGCAGTTCCGCCCTCTACAGGGATGGTGGTATGCCTGGTGACCAGAGCCACCATGGCATCCTGGAACACCGCCGGAGATCCTCCCAGTGAAAAAAAAAAGCATATCACAGAAGAATCCTCACCCTCCATAAAGGGAATTCCCCCTTCCTCCTCAGACACAAGGGAATCCTCTTCAGCATCCTAGCCAACCAGGCAAATGGGCAAGATGGAGCACTTATCCCCCTCAACAACCATGGCATGCCACCTGAGGGCCCAAATCCCCCATAGGGGAGGTCAGGGCTCTGGACCCCTCTGAAAAAGTGGTTGCCAAGCAGCTAAAAAGGACTGAACACATCCCAAGTTCTGTTTCAGTAGCTACTGCTCAAAGCCAGCAAAAAGGGTTTACTGTGGCCTTAATCTAAGGCCTCATTGGCTCTCTGCAAGGCACCAGTGGAATCCTCCAGAAGGACTACCCACCACTAATGAATCAGACATAGAAGAAGAGACCTCAACAAGCACTGGGTCCTGATGCCAAAAAAATTGGGTCCCTGAAGTTCCCACCACACAAAGAGGGGGGGGGGGGGAGAGAGAGAAGAGGGGGGCTGCAAAAGGAGCCCCACCATTGATCTGATTCTGTACATGTGACATGAGGCATAGCAGCAGCTACGTGGGCATGCTTGCCAGGCTCCATGTGGTTGAAAGGAAAAAGTCATGAAAAAAAAGGTCCACTGAATTAAAACAGTGCTAAACACAAAAGCTACATGCTTGGCAAAAACTGGAATCCCAGTCACGAGTCCCAGTGCCTGAAAGGCTGATCGGGGAAAACCAATCTGGGCTTCCCCAAAGTCCGACACAGGTCTGGAAGGCTCTGCTGCCAAAAAGTAGCCCAATTTGTGTTTTTTAATAAAGCAGGCTAAAAAACATGAGAGCCAAATAGAACCCAATGATAATCAATGGGCAACATTTAAGATAACAGACAGCAAGAGGGAAGGGAAGCCTGGGCAAGTTACCATAGCACTTCAGAGGCCCATGGGGTCTCCTGCTCCTTTTCAGCCCACTGTGCGCTAAATAACCCATGGGAAAACAGCTGTGGATACAGCTTGAGGAATAAATGGGGGTGCCTGTGCTCAGAGTACCACTGGGTTCTTCAGTACTCAATCTCAATAACTACTGCACCATGGGTGTGGGTCAGGAGAGTCAAGCCTATCTGCACTAGTCTATACACCTTGCTACCTGCTGGAGGCAGACAATTACTGGCTTCCTTCAGTGCTGTGCTAGTGGTTATACTTTCCAATAAAAATCAACAAAAGATGCTCACGTCTGCTTCCATCTGTTGGCAAGGGAGTATAACCCATTCATCTGGACTGGTCTAGAAGGATAAGGAAACAATTATTTATTAGTTGTTAATGTTCTAAGATATCTCAATTTTCATATCTGTGTCAGGTTATGCTTACAATTCTTCAACCAAGCAATCAAGTTCTGAACCATTTGATTACTGGCTGTAGTCAGTTTGAGCATATTTCACCATACCTACAAAACCTTCATTAACAAGACTGAAGGTAGAATAAAATGTAAATGCTGATTACGTTTCAAGTGATGCGGCCCTTATTTGAAGAATTTGGTGTCAAGTTACTAGCTGCGCCAAGCATTGTGATCAGCAAATGGTCTCCTGCTGACCGTTCCTAACCCTCTTCTGAAGTAAGGCTAGCACCCACCTGGCCTATGTTTTTTTCAGTGCACAGTCCTGTTCTATGGAATGCTTTGCTATTGGTAACAAGAGAAGAATCGGACATTTAGAGGTTTGGGAGGAGGGCGCGGGGTGTTGTTAAGGCTTTAATATTCTCAGCGTCATTTGAGCCAAACAAAGTAGGGGCGAGAGCATTCTGTTTTGTGTTTTCTGTCCATTCCTGTATGGTATGTGTTGCACAGTATGCTGACATGAGTGGGATTGCCCCAGACTGGCAAATCATAAGAATTTGGAGCAGCTGCAGAACCAGGGTGCATGTTTGTGTGTAGGTGTACCCCACTCCAGGGCTGCAAGATTGGGTGAAGGGGGAGGGGTTTAAAGAAGGCAGAGAAGAAGTGAGAGAAATGAGCATAGGGAAGATAAGGGAAAGAGAGGGTGCAAGAGGAGAGGAAAGGTAAGAGGGAATAAGAGGTGGGATAAAAGGAAAAAGAAAAACAAAAAAAAGAAAGTGTGCCACACACACACACACATGTATCCACCCACCTCTCATTACCCCAAGAGCAGATGCTGGGGAAGAGCGTGTGGGAGGTGGCTGGGGAGAGATATGGTCCATCTGCTTCATCCCTGGGAGCCATGCCCTTGTCTCTTTCCATCCCTAGCACTTGCAATCACTGAGACGGCAAGATACTGTCTCCCTTCTTTTTCACCCTCCCTCCTCTTAGCTCAGAAAACTCTTCAAGGGGACCCCACTCCATTTGACCACCTTCATGATTTGAAATGCCCTATATGGTCCTTCATGTCTACAACAGGAGTCCCCAGACTTGAGTAGTGGTTCACAAACTTAGGGTCAGGACCCCAAATGGGGTCACATCATCAGTGGATGGGGTCACAGAAACATTGCTATCTCCCCTACCCTCTGGGCTTTCACTGTGACATATGCCAAGTAATGGCAGTCACCAGTCAGCATGTGGCCAATGAACATTCTTTGGTCCTTGCCCCTCCTGGATAAGTTCCCTGTTGGACTGAAAACCCATGATGAGTACTGGGGTCTGTACACACAAACACACACACATTCTCTGACACAATGGACCCTGTGCTGACTGCTACCTTCCTATTTGAGTGGAAGGAAGCTGGAGACCTACTGTTTTGATATCATCCGGGGGTCATATGAAGTTTTAGTTGTAAAAGATGGGGCCATATGGGATAAATGTTTGAAAAACACTGCTCTAGAGATTTTGAAGACATCATATACTTCCAATATGGCAGCTAGCTGTGTCTAAGGGGCTTGTTACTAAAGTGTGATAAGTGATTTTGCAGCTACTATGTGGCATACATAAAAATGTTATGCAATATACTGCAGAGGTTTTGCAATTACCGCACTGTCCCACAATCCCTGTATCAGAAGGTGGCACAGATAACTCCCACACTGCCTGCTTGCCAAAGCAAGAAACACAGGCTAAAGGGTGGGAGCAAGGAGAGGACATAGCAAATACTTGCTCTATCCTCCCAAAATGCAGCAACAAGCCAACCCCCTCCCTGCTAAAAGAGTACCAATGCCATGGATCAGCACCAGTTGTGGCACTCTTTTCAGCATCCAGCCCCCAGACAGCTGCCAATCCCGAAAGGGAACTATCCGGGGGAGGAGGGGGTTTTGAGGGCCAACATCCCCCCCCACCCAAAAATCCAAACTCCTGGCTAGCCAGTCAAGCCCCCACAGCCCTTACCTTTACAATTCCTGGTGGTCCAGCAGGAAGGGGGAAGGATCTGCCCAAGGCATCTGGCTCTCGACGATTGCAACAGTGGCCCAAGGAGTCCTCGATGTCAAGGTTCCTGTGGTCTCAGGCTGGGAGTTGCACCCACTGTGATGCAAGGAACGCAGAAATGCTGCGTTCTAAGGTCAACATGCGTGCTTCCCGCTCAGGGGTCCCAGCCATGGACTCTGTGACTGGGTCAGATGTCAAAGAAAAGAGGGTGTCCTCAATGGGACAGGTCTCGGCAGACGGTGATCCATTGCCAGAGGCCACATCCTTGGCCCTGGACACCTTCCGAAGGCGTTCCTGCTCCGGTTCCTTGGGAGCTCTGCAGGGACTAAAGGACCGGGCACGGGATTTCCTATGCTTGTCTGCTTCCCCAGACGAGGCTTTCGAGGTCTTCCTCTTCTTATGTGCACGCATCGGCGACGTCTGCTCAGAGTGTCAACAAGCCTGCGGAGGGGACGCGGGGGCCCTACACAAGTCTGAGGATCCATGCGGGGCCTTCGGGCGTGAGGCTACCGGGAAAACCAGGGTTAAGTCTGCCTTGTGAAAGATGTCGTCCTGCTTAAGCCTCGGCTCTGTATGGCCTTAGTGGACATTTTCTTGCACAAGGAGCATTCCTCCGGGTTGTGGTCTGTGCCCAAACACCAGAGGCAACAATCATGAATGTCTGTGAGTGTCATGTTTTTGGAGCACCGATCACATTTTTTTTTTAAAGACGGTGGCCATTGAGGCAAACATAACCTCAGCGAGGTCAAAGACCCTCGACGCAGGCAGCAGTTAAAAGAGGGCGCGAAGCGCTGTGATAGAAAAAAAAAATCAAGACAAATGTTTTTCAAGGCCTGGTGCATTTGCAGCAGGTTTTGGGCAGTAAAGGAGCTGGCGCAAGCTGGAAAGGTACAAAAATAGTATGAGAAAATCAACTTTTTTCTGGGGGCGGGGGGCGACCAAACGAACATCTGTAGGGCTCCACAGAAAAAGGGGGACTGAGCAAGATGTGCAAGATGGGCGGGAAGGGGACCACGCATGTGTGATGGAATCTCCCAAAGGCTTTCTTTGAAAGCTGGGGAGATGCTCCACGCAGGGCTCTGCTGGCATCGATGTCACCCATATGCGAGGACGGACTTCCTGCTTGTTCCTGGAAAAACCTTGATTATCTTTACTTGTGGGAGCTAATCGGGCAGCGGCTCAATATTGCCGCTGCATGGTTAGCTTCTGCACCATGTGGAGCATTGCAGCAGACCCAGATATTCAATTCTGGTACCTGGGTTTGGCCCCAGATTGAATATCCGGGGTTAATGTTCAATAGCAACAGGTATGTGCCTTAGAGTCACATAGTTGTCGCAACTTAATATCGGGCCCTGTATATCTAATGAAAACTTGCATTTTTTAATACTCTAAAAATTTTTAAAAATGTTAGAGTGTAAACTTTTGTGGTGAGCTCTATTTGTTGGTGGATATCATTAATCTTAGCTCTTACATGGTTGAAATACATTTGTTTATTTAATTAATTTATTTTTAAAGCAGATTGCTCTTCATCATCCATTTCCTTCTCCCCTTCTGTTCCAAGTTTCTTTGTACCTGCATTTTGTTTTGGGCTAATTTTTCCTCAGTTTCTAAATTAATGGATATTGTAAACCACCATAATACAAATGCCATTGGTAGTGTATCAAATCTTGTAAATAAAAATAAAATAAAACCGGACAAACCAGCAGATCTAAGAACATCTTTATCTAGGAAAGAATGGATCCTGGGGAGAGAGGCGTTGTCAATGAATGTATTTGTTCTTGTTGTTGTTACGTACCGTCAAGTCGGTGTCGACTCATGGTGACCCTCTGGATAGTTGTCCTAAATTGTGTTCGGTCTTGAGTCAGGCGGCTCATTGTTGACAGACTGGTACCCATAGCTGCTGTTATTGTATCTATCCATCTCATTGCTGGCCTTCCTCTTTTGCGCTGACCTTCTACCTTGCCAAGCATGATGTCTTTCTCTAATGATCTCTCTCTTCGCATGATGTGTCCAAAGAGGAAATTAGACTTACCTGCTAATTGTAGTTCCTGGAGTGGAGACAGTCTAGTCCCGGACTTCAGGGTTGTCCATCTCATACAGCAGCTTGGAGACTGAGAAACTCCTCCTTTTCTGATGTCACCGGTATATCCACCTGGGAGCCTCCTCCTGCCATCAGTTCCCTATTGACAAAGCAGACTCACCGGAGCAACAAATAAGAACATAACGCTAAAAAGCATATTAAACAATCACGGACTTATACTTTCCGCCTACAGAGCCATCCCCCCGGCTAAGTCCGTCCGAACGAAGGGGAAAACCAGGGCTTTCTGCGACTTAAATTTTTTTTTTTTTTTTTTTACGGTATCGGGGCACCCCAGCCATAAGGGTTTCCATCCCCTGCAATAAAAACCATCTCTTACCTGTAATCAGCTGGAACGCCGCCCTTCCAGCCGCAGCAGAAACTCTACTAGGGAGGGATACGGGACTAGACTGTCTCCACTCCAGGAACTACAATTAGCAGGTAAGTCTAGTTTCCTCTTCCTGATCGTGTAGCCAGTCTAGTCCCGGACTTCAGGGTTAGTACCAGAGCAGTGAAGGAACCTAACCACGGGAGGGACCCAGCAAGCCAGCTTGCACAACCGCTGACCCAAAGGAGGTGTCCTCCGAGGCCTGAACATCCAACCGATAGTGCTTGACAAAGGAATTCAAAGACGACCACGTCGCCGCCTTGCAGATATCTACAGGAGGCACGAGCCGGAACTCCGCCCAGGAAGCCGCCTGCGCTCTAGTGGAGTGAGCCCTAAGCCCCTCCGGCACCGACTTACCTCCGGAAATGTACGCTGATGCAATAGCTTCCCTTAGCCACCGAGAAATAGAGGCCTTCGACGCCGCTTCCCCCTTTCTCGGTCCCGCAAAAAGCACAAAAAGTCTATCGGATTTGCGAAAGTCGGCCGTCCGCAGGAGGTACCTTTTTAACGCCCGACGGACATCAAGAAGATGCAAGTTTCTCTCCGCCGGGCCACCGGAGGCCCCTCGGAAGACTGGCAAAGAAATCTCCTGATTCAAATGAAATACCGAAAGGACCTTTGGAAGAAACGCCGGTACCGGCCGCAAAACCACCTTCGTCGAACGAAACTGGAGATAGGGCTCCCGACAAGATAGCGCCTGCAACTCCGAAACGCGGCGGGCCGAGCAGATCGCGACCAGAAAGAAAGACAACCTTCAGGGTGACATCCTTAAGGGAAGCTCGCGATAGGGGTTCAAAAGGTTCTTGTGCCAACGCGTCCAACACAAACGGAAGATTCCAACTAGGGACGATCCGACGAAAAGGGGGCCGCAGCAGCGACACAGCGCGCAAGAAACGTTTGACATCCGCCTGACCCCCGAGTGTCTGACCTCCAATCTTACCCCTATAACACGCTAGGGCCGTGACCTGTACGCCCCAAACCCATCCTGCAAAAACTGCAGGATCTGAGGGATGGTAGATCTCAACGGCTCACAATGTCGCTCTGCACACCAGCTTTCGAAAATCCTCCAGACGCGAACATAGGCCAGGGACGTAGATCCCCTGCGCGCCTTCAATAAGGTGGAAATCACCGGTCCGGAGTATCCGCGGGCCTTCAACCGAGCCCTTTCAAGAGCCAAGCCGTAAGCGAGAACCGAGCCACGTGGGGCATCAGTAGCGGACCCTGCGACAACAGATCCGCCCGTATGGGAAGACGCCAGGGCTTTGCCACCAGTAGACGCATGAGATCTCCGTACCAAGGACATCGAGGCCAGTCCGGCGCAATCAGAATCACCTGTCCCCTGTAGCGCTCTATCCTTTGAGCCACACGGACGATCAACGCCCATGGCGGGAAAACGTATAGAAGTTGATCCGCTGGCCAGGGTTGAATGAGGGCATCCAGGCCCTCGGACATTCGTTCTCTGCGCCTGCTGAAGAACCGACATACCTTCGCCGAGTTGAACGTTGCCATGAGGTCTAAGACCGGACTGCCCCAGCGGCGCACCAGCATCTCGAACACCTGCGGGTGCAAAACCCATTCGCCCGGGTCCACCTTCACCCTACTGAGGAAATCGGCTTCCACGTTGTCCACTCCTGCCACGTGTGCTGCCGAGAGGTCCAGCAGATTCGCTTCGGCCCACTCGCATAGCGTCTCGGCCTCGTATTCGAGTGTGGCGCTCGTGGTGCCTCCTTGCTTGTTGACATAGGCCACTGCCGTCGCATTGTCGGAAAACACTCGGACCGCCTTTCCTCCCAGAAGGCTGCGAAACTCCTTTAGTGCCAAGGCGATCGCCCGCAACTCCAAACGATTGATCGGCCACGCTCGCTCTTGATCCGACCACGCCCCCTGCGCAAAGATCCCCTGACAATGGGCTCCCCAGCCCAGTAGGCTGGCGTCTGTCATCACAGGAATCCACTCCGGCGTCTCCAGTCCTTTTCCGTTCTGCAGGGAGCGCGGAATCAACCACCACCTCAGCGCTCGACGCGTTTCCTCGGAACAGGGTAGCCTCTGAGACAAGGGATCATTCTGATGAGACCAACGGCGGAGCAACGCCCTTTGCAAGGGCCTCATATGCGCCCTCGCCCAGGGCACCGTCTCTATCGCCGCCGCCATGGTGCCCAAAAGTTGAAGGTAGTGCCAGGCCGACGGCCTGTCGTGGCGCAAAAAACTTCGCAAGAGGAGACACAGACCCCGAGCCCACCGCTCCGTCAGGAAGACTTTCCCCTTGACAGTATCGAAGCGCGCTCCGATGTACTCCAAACACTGAGTGGGCACCATCCGACTCTTCGCCGGGTTGATTATCCAACCGAGACTTTCCAGAAAGGACACCACCCTGGCTGTCGCTAACTCGCTCTCTGACCTCGACTTTGCTCGAATTAGCCAGTCGTCCAGATAAGGATGGACGAGTATACCTTCCTTCCGCAAAGCTGCCGCCACAACCACCATCACCTTCGTGAAAACTCGCGGCGCAGTGGCCAGCCCGAAGGGCAGCGCTCAAAACTGAAAATGGCCGAAAGGAACCGCAAACCTGAGAAACTGGTGATGATCCCTCCTTATGGGAATGTGCAAGTAAGCCTCGGATAGGTCAAGGGACGTGAGGAACTCTCCCTTTCGCACCGCTACTATCACCGATCGCAGAGTCTCCATGTGGAAGGACGACACCCGCAGACACCGATTTACTCTCTTGAGATCTAGGATAGGCCGAACCCCTCCATCCTTCTTCGGCACTACGAAGTATATGGAGTATCGACCGGAAACCGCACTCATTTGGGGGCACAGGTACTATGGCCTTGAGATCTAACAGCCTTTGCACTGTCTCCCGCAGAGCCCGTGATTTTGCCTCGGACCTGCCGGGAGACAGGACGAAGGCGTCGCGCACCGGACGAAGCAGCTCCAGTGCATAGCCCTCGCAAATGACCTCTAGCACCCACTGATCTGATGTAATTTGGACCCAGGCAGAATAAAAATCCTGCAAATGCCCCCCTACGGCGGGAAGGGGTGCCTGGGTCCCCCTGATCTCATTGTGGCTTCCGATTGCTAAGGCCCGAGGCCGAGGAGGGGCCAAACCCCTGCCCTGCTCCTCGAAACCCCCGAAACCCTTGATTCCTAGAGGGAAAACGTCCCCTCTGTCCTGTGGGAAACCTCTGGAATCGATAACGTCGAAAATCTCGTAGTTGCCCCCTACCCGTAGCGGGCGCTCGAGGTGGTTACCCCTTTGGACTCTCCCAACTCCTTAACTAACTTCTCAAGATCTTCCCCAAACAAGAGGCGACCCTTGAAAGGAAGCTTACTAAGTCTAGCCTTGGAGGAGGAGTCGGCCACCCAATTACGCAACCAGAGGTAACGGCGTGCTGCGACTGCCGACGCCATGCTCTTGGAGAGTCCACGCATAAGATCGTAGTGGATGTCCGCCAAATAGGCCGCTCCCGATTCCAACCGGGCCGCGTCTTCCGACCGCTCGACTGCGGCACTGGGCAGCCACTGAGACCAGCGCAGACATGCCCTAGCCACCCAAGCCCCGCAGATGGCAGCTTGTAGGGAAAGAGCATTCACATCAAACACCTGCCACAATAAGCTATCCAATTTCCTATCCTGACCGTCCTTGAGGGCTGCACTCCCCTCTACGGGAATGGTGGTCTTTTTTGTAACCGCCGAGACCGCAGCGTCCACCTTGGGCGACTTGAACACCTCCCTGTCCTGGTCAGTCAAGGGATACAGGCGGGACATCACCCTAGCTCCCTTCAGAGGAGCTTCGGGAAGGCTCCACTCCTCTTGAATCATCTCATGAAACACCCGGTGTACTGGGAAAGCCCTCTGCTCCTTCCTAAATACCTGTAGCAAGGGGTCCTCGAGAGAAGCGTCTGCCGCTGAGTCAGGCACCGGCATATTCAGCACCTTCAGCGTCTCCACCAAGAGTGCCGGCAGCTCCTCCCTCCGGAACACCCGGACCACTCTAGCCTGATCTTCCTTTTCAGACAGCTCCCCCTCTTCCAATTCATCCTCCAACGACAGGTCCTCCTCCTCCTTACGCGGTCCCTCCGAGACCACCGACTGGTCCCCGGGATCCACCTCCTCCCGGGCCCTCTTCGGCTCTGGAGGAGTCTGATCTTCCTGCAAAGGCGCAGCCCGCCGCTTGCCTGACAGCAGACTAGTGGGGACAATAGCAGGCGGACTGTCCCGAAGAAAAACTTGATGGAGCAAACTAACAAATTCCTTTGAAAAAATGGAATTTAGCCCCAAAGACCCGGGACCTGGAGAGGGGAGAGAGTCTGGCCGCGAGGAGGGTCCTGCCACCGGCTCCTCTACGGGAACCTCTTGTCCCAGCTCTGCCAAAGTCCCAGTCTCAGGACTCTGACACTCAGGCTGGACTTCCTGCGGTTGCAGCCCTGAGGCATCCCTGACACAGGAATGGCACAAACCCGAATCCGTGCACTTCTTGGCCCCACAAACCATGCAGTGCTGTTTGGAAGGCATGGCAAAAAACCTTCACCCCCAGAACGGGCGCCAAAGGAAAAGGACAGGCCGAAACCAAAGAGGGGCGGTCTGTAAAATAAACTTAAAAATAAACTACAAAATAAAACGTAGCACCCCAGGGGTCGCGGCAAGAAACCGATCCCGCCAGAAGAAACACTCTCCGACGGTGCTCTGTGCGCGCCGCCGGCACGAGGCCGAGGCTGAAGCCGAAAAACTGCCTGAGCGCGCCAAAAACCTCCTTGAAGCAAGCACCACGTAATACCGGC
Source organism: Ichthyophis bannanicus (assembly GCA_033557465.1). Lineage (NCBI taxonomy): Eukaryota > Metazoa > Chordata > Amphibia > Gymnophiona > Ichthyophiidae > Ichthyophis > Ichthyophis bannanicus. The sequence continues at coordinate 1,170,455,523 of CM066032.1, read as the reverse complement.
CCCCTTACCTTTGCTGGCAACCCGAGAAGAAAGGGCAACAGCCACTTGCTAGGTCCGCTGACAATCCCTCTCTCCGGCTGAATAAAAGGAGGTAGAGGGCCCAGACGGGGGTGATGCAGGCTGGCAGAGGATCGCCGACACAGGGGGCCCGCAGGGAAAATGCTCGGCGCGTCACAGGCAAAAACTTCTGAAAACGCCGGCAAAATCCCGCGCAGCCCCGGTTTCTACTGATCTGAACCAGAGAACCAGAGCTGCCTCTCGCAAGTCACCCTGACCCACTAACAGAGGACCCGACCTAGTTAGGGGCAGAGGACGGAGGGGAAGATGCGAGGACGGCTCTGCAAGCTTAAAGGCACAGTCCTCTCCAAAAATGCAGAAGGGCTCTGCTGAAAACTTTAATGCTACTCTCTGACTACAACTTCAACACCTAACTCCTAACTGTTTCTCCAGTGAGCCCGGACTTCCAGGCTCACCCATCCATCCAGTTGCTTGGAGACTGAAGAACTGATGGCAGGAGGAGGCTCCCAGGTGGATATACCGGTGACATCAGAAAAGGAGGAGTTTCTCAGTCTCCAAGCTGCTGTATGAGATGGACAACCCTGAAGTCCGGGACTAGACTGGCTACACGATCAGGAAGTATGAAATTTGAAGTCTTGTCATCTGAGTTTCTAAAGAAAGCTTAGGTTTGATCTCCTCTAGTACTGACTGTTTTGTTCTTCGAGCAGTCCATAGTATACACAATATTCGTTGCCAGCACCATAATTCAAAGGCATCAATTTTCTTTCTATCTTTTTCATTGTCCAATTTTCACATCTAGCTCAGACTAATTCCTAAATAGCTAGTAACGATACTATCGAGTCAAAAGAGTGTGCACTCCTCTGCGCCAAATTAATACCTGCTGAAAGAGATGGCACTTACAGGGTTGTTTGTAATGCACATTTATCAAAACTGTACAATACCCTTTCACAAATTCATTAAATTATCTTTAAGGATGAATGTGGCTGCTCCAGAAGAGATCTTGAGAATTTGTCTGCAACTATCAAATGAAGTAATTTATATAGGCTGCTGCATGGAGGCACGCTGAGAAATAGGAAAAGTCTGTGCTGCACTGAAAAGCTTTTCTGCTGTGTGACATCTGGGCAGTCCGCGCTGAAACAGCTGCACAGAAGTAGAATCCAGTCACATGCACTTGGAATGAGGAAATACAGCATTAATATGCTTCTGTTTTTCAAGTGCCTTACCTTCATGCCTGTGTAAGCACTCAGAAGGCGACTGTACTATGAGTGTGGACACCTTCGAAGAAACATGTGCCAGCTTACGTACGACCGGGTGGCCCTCTTGGAATACTGCCCTTTTGAAGGCATGGCACTGGGAGGTAGAGAGTGGTTCCAGGGAAGATTCTAAACGTGTATGCACAGAGATTAGATTTCTGCAATAAAGAGATGCTCCTTTGATCTTCCTGCACCTGAAGCTGCCTTTTCTCAGCTTCACAGTGACTGCAAAACAAATTGAAATAATCCTTGTGGGCTCAAGGAAACATAATGAGTGCAAAGCTTGCAATTCCCCCGATATGATCTGCACTTAAGCAAGCAGAATGCTTGAAATGCGTGCCCAAACTCTGGATCTTTCTTGTACACTTCAGGCAAAGTCTAAGCCCCAACTTCAGTAAGACGTCAAAAGAAAAAAAAGAAAAAAAAAAACCCAACACACACACACACAACACACAAAGGCAATAAAAGACTATGTCTTCAAATGTATTTACCAAAACTCTTAATTTGTAGAAAAAAAAATAATAGAGAGCGCTTTGATCAGTGCCTGTTCAGCTGAATGGAAAAAAATGAGATGTTATATGCAGGACAGACTGCATATACTCCGTGCTTACACTAAGTTCTGTGGCATACAAAGACCTCACTTATGTATCCGACTCAATCCTGCTTGTCAATAGAGGTATTTAATTATTTTTTTTCTAACACAAAAAAACGAAACAAAAACAAATGCACAAGGCAGACCTCTTCTACCAAAGGAGGCTATGGAACAAGCAGTCACAGAACGAGGGTGAAAGAGAGTAGAATCAGGGGTAGTCTTAAGAATATTTTTCCACACAAAGAACAGATGAGGAGGAGAGTGTGGAACAGTCTCCAGAGTGGAAATGGTGAAGACAGGCGAGTATCTCAATTCAAGAAAGCATGGAGCAAATTCAGAGGATTTATCCAAGGAAGAGAAAGTTCATAGAGCTGAACAGTTGGTTTGGATGGGCAAACTGGATAGTCCATATGGTCTTTTTGCTATCATGTTCTGTTTCTATGTTTCTTTTTGCAAATCTGAACAGCCCTTAGCATCTGGGGCTATGGTTGGTCTGGAAATTCAGCCAAATGTTGGTTCTTTTTCTACCATAGATGCTAGAGAAATAACATCTGCTACTAGAACAGTTACAAGTCCTTAGCTTCATTACACAACAGAAGCAAACTGGGAATTAATTAAAATAATCCATAGTAATCAACGTGAATATTTAACGATTGCATTGAAACTAGACCCAATGTGCTTTTGCTATTAAAACAAATGCTTTGAGGTTGTGACAGTTACCCATTTAAAAATAGCATAATACATAACATCTGACATACCACACAGCATCTGACATACCAACAACATAACCCCCAGTGACTTACAAGAACTTACAACATAACCCCCAGTGACTTACATGAACATTCATAATCACCATGAACACATTACGATTCTATTACACAATATAGTTTAAATAATCTATAAGCGCCTTTGTTGATATGTATATAATTACCCTGTTACTTCCAAGTTACAATCCCGGTTTAATGTAAGCAAAAGATTTTGTTCTATTGCAAATGTTGTTACAATGTAAACCGCACTGATTCTAAATAGCGCGGTATCTAAGAATTTGTAATAAATAAATAAATAAATAAAATAAGCTTTGAAACTATATGAATGACATATTAAGGGACCTACATGTTCTCAAACTGACACATTATTTCTTCTGTTGATCCTCAGGAAGAAAAAAAAAACTTCTTACCACGACTCCAAGATCAAGGCAGCTACTACAATTCTATTCCATTAACAAAATAATACAAGGACACTAGTATCCGTGGTTTTACAAATAAGCAGGGACGGCCTTTTTAATGTAACTTTCCAGAATAAACTGTGCGATGTACAGAACAACGCAAGAAGAGTTTGCATTAATGTGAGCACGCAAGCTGCCGGAAAGGTGTTGATGACAAGGCTGACAACCCCTGAGCTCCTCCCAGGGATGCTGCGGAAACCGGGCCAAGCTAGACCAGTGAAAGGGCGAGAGCAGTAGCTACAGCACTGAGAGGAGGGGGGCAGTCCACAAGTAGACAACTTGCAGCTCACCCTCAGCTACGCGGCTAGGAAGCAATAGAAAGCCGGCGGGCCTGGGGGAAGAGGAACACGCACAGCAGCGGAAAAAGAATGCCGCCCAGCCCAGTCCTGGGAGGAGCAGGGACACAATAGCAGCGACCACAGCCCTGCCTACAAACTGTCAGCAGAAACACGTACTCGCAATAAAAATGGGGGGGAGGGGGGGTGCGAATAGAGAAATGAGCTCTCACTTACCCATAGCTGCAGGAACGGACCCTCTCTTTGCAGCGCCCAAAGTCGCTTCGAAGGAGGAGGGGGAGAGGGCGGGAGGAGGAGACAAGCAAAGCACGCACGCGTAGTACTCACTATTCCCTGGTTGCAGGCGCAGGTGGCCTCTCTTCTCTATACAGTACCGAATGCTAAAGCGCGATGCTATTGCCGTGCAAGCCAAACGTTAGCTGTGAAAGAAGGCTAAAAGTAGAACGGATTAATTTAGACGGGGGTAAATCCTGGTTTCGAGCCACAGGGGGTAGAGCTTTGTACGTGTTGCGCCATAGGGAGCTGCGACCGGTATGGAACGAGATGCTTCTAATGGTGCGCACTGCGTGGCTCCTATGCTTTTCGAATTGGCATAATGACGGGATCGCTTGCACACGAAACATTTGCGCCCATGTACATAACAATGAAGAACTTAGAGCAGTGGTTCTCAACCTAGACCTTGAACACACCTTCCAGTCAGGTTTTCAGGATAACCACAATGAATATGCATAAAAATAGTTACATGGACTGCCTCCATTATATACATATCTCTCACACAGGGCTGTACCGAGACTGAAATGCGCCCTATGCAACTTGCACAAAGGGCGCCCCCCCCCCTCCTCCCGCACCTCCATTTAGACACATTATGGGGGTGCAGGAGGGAGGGGGGCGTGCGCCCAATCTGCAAGCCGCCGGCACGCCAAGCAGGTCTGGTCCCCCGTGGAGAGACCAGACCTGCGTAGTGTGCTGGCGCGAAGACTTAAGAGGCGCAATTCGTCTCTCTGCTGCTGTCTGCCGCTGAAAAAGTGGCGGCAGCAGGCAACGGCAGAGAGCCGAAATGCACCCTTTATGTCTTTGCACCCTGTGTGGCCACACCACTCGCAAAGGGCTCAGTACGGTCCTGCTGTCACATGCATATTCACTATGGTTATCCTGAAAACCTGACTGGCTAGGTGTGTCCCAGTGAGTGGGTTGCCCCTGATCTAGAATGATGCTGTTTTTCTGAAATGGAGTGCAGGTGTAGTTCATCTGGAAAGGACCTATCTGGAGAGACATCTTAACTCATAACAGCCTCACCACCTCACATTAGGGCACAAGAAAAAGGCTAATTCAGATTCTTCATAACCCAAAGGATTGTGGGAAACATCCGATCAGGGCTGCTACTACTACTATTTATTTATTTATTTATTAACATTTTTTATATACCGCACTATTCGTTATCAGCGCGGTTTACATGGAACAAGAAACTTCAGACAATTTACATATTAATATTAATCATTTACATAGCACTACAAGGCATACGCAGTGCTGTAGAAACATATACTTAAGCAATTGTAGTGCCCTAAGCCAACATTTGCTTTTGACGCGATGAGCACCCCCCCCCCCTCCCCTCAACCATTGGGGCCAATCCTGTGGTAGGAGCTGCATAAATAGACTTAAATTTTCAGCTGGCACAGTGACTGGTCTAAGTTACACGCCAATGTTACCATTTAGCTTAGTCCATATATTCACAGCCGCTATCCATATATGTAGTAAGGCCAAATATATGGAGAGTGTGGTGATCACTCTGGCACATTTTTTTTTAGTGTACATGGCTTATTATTCAGCAGACCTAAACGTATAACTTAATCAAATAATGGCTGAATATCACAGCTATCTGGATAATATTTTGGCTTGCTTTCACTCCTCCTCTAATATGGCCCACAAATATTATGGACAATATCCAGCCATTTAGCAATTTAAGTGGCCCAATATTATTCGTATATTTTTGTAAATACAAGAATAAGCCAATTATGTGTTCTGTCTGATATTCTGTAAAAAGGGTTCCATGAGGGGTATGGGAAAGTAGAGACCAGTGACCCTGATGTCAGTGTTGGGCAAAATGGTAGAAACCATTATGATGAACAAAATTACTAAACAAATAGATAATCATGATTTAATGAGACAAAGCCAACATGAATTTAGCTAAGGGAAGTCTTGTGTCACCAACTTGCTACATTTGCTTTTAGTGTATATGGATTTTCAGAAAGCTGACGGCAAGGTCTCTCATGAGAGACTCGAGGAAATTAAAATAAATGGGAACTGGTTAAAAGAAAAAACAGAGAACAAGGCTAAATGGTCAGTTTTCTCAGTAGAGAACGAAGAACAGTGGAGAACCCCAGGGATCTGTACTAGGCCAACTGCTTTTTAATATTTTTATAAAAGACCTGGCAATGGGAACAACAAGTGAGGTAATAAAATTTGCAGACAGCACAAAATTATTCAAAGTTGTTAGATCACATGAAAATTGTGAAAAATTGCAAGAGAACCTTGATAAATTGGGAAACTGGGCATCCAAAAGGCAGATGAAATGTAATACAGCCAAATGCAAAGTTATGTATTTACAACCCAAATTTATTTGTTTTAGTAGCATTTAGCTCACACCTTTCCAGTAGCAGTTCAAGGTGAATTACAATCAGGTAGAGAAACTGCAAATCTTCTCTCCCCCTCCAAAATGACTACCTGCTCCTCTGATCCATTCCCACCCATCTACTAAACTCTCTCTCTTCTGCTGTCAACCCTTCCATCTGTCAGACCCTTAACCTATCACTTTCCACTGCAAGTGGTCCTGTGGACTTAAAACATGTTGTGGTTACATCTCTCCTCAAAAAGCCTTCACTAGATCCTACCTCTCCTTCCAGTTATCAATCTCTCTCTCTCTCCTCCCCTTTGCTTCAAAACTACTTGAACAGGAGGTTCACCACTGCTCTCTTGACCTTCTTTCCTCTCAAGACCTTCTGGACCTACTGCAATCTGGCTTTTGTTTTCTACATGCCACAGAAATGGCCCTTGTCAAAGTCTCCAGTGACTTGTTCCTCATCAAATCCAAAGGCCTCTACTCGATTCTCATCGTTCTTGACCTTTCTGCTGCCTTTAACACTGTTGATCACCACCTTCTCCTCGATACCCTGTCCTCGCTTAGGTTTAGGGGCTGTGTTCTGTCCTGATTTTCTTATCTCTCCCATCACACTTTTAGTGTATGCTCTGATGGTTCCTCCTCTATCGCCACCCTGCTTTCATTTGGGGTACCTCAGGGCTCTGTCTTAGGACCTTTCCTTTTCTCTCTATACCCAGTCCCTTGATGCACCTATTTCCTCCCATGGTTTTCAGTACCATCTTTATGCTGACAACTCTCAGATCTACCTTTCTGTGCCTGAAATCTCTCCAGGAATCCAGGCCCATATCTCTGCCTACTTATCTGACATTGCTGCCTGGATGTCTCACCGCTGTCTGAAACGGAACATGGCCAAAACTGAGCTCCTTATCTTTCCCCCTAAACCCCCCTCCCCCTTTCTCCCCCCTCTGTTTCTGTGGATAATACTACACTCCTCCTTGTTAACTCAGTTCGCAATCTTGAGGTCATCTTTGACTACTTTTTCTCTGCACACATCCAACAGATAGCCAAAACCTGTCGCTCCTTTCTCTGCAACATTGGCAAAATTCATCCCTTCCTTTCTACACACACTAGTAAGACACTTGTCCACTCTTTGGTCTCCTCCCATCTAGACTATTGCAACTTCCTCCTTGCTGGTCTCCCTCTGAATCATCTCTCTCCCCTTCAGTCTGTTCAAAACTCAGCTGCATGACTAATCTTGCCAGCCTCGATATGCTCATATAACCCCTCTTCTCAAGTCGCTTCATTGGCTCCCTATCCATTTCCATATCTATTTAGACTTTACTGACCTATAAGTGCACTCATTCTGCTGCTTCTCACTACCTTTCCTCTCTTATCTCTCCCTACACCCATCCTCAGGAACTCTGCTCTTCTGGCAGATCCCATCTATCTCCCCCCTTCTCTTCTACTGTGAAATCCAGACTTCGATCTCTCCACTTTGCTGCTCTTTATGCCTGGAACAAACTACCTGAATCTATGCATCATGTTTGGCCCTTTTCAAATCCAGGCTGAAAACTCACCTCTTCGAGGCTGCTTTTGGATCCCGATCTGCTTAGTCTCCCATGTGCTTCCTTACCATTCCCCTAGATCCAGCATATCCTTATCCTCAACTGTTGTGTTGTCTGTCTTGACTAGATTGTAAGCTCTGATGAGCAGGCTTCGTCTTTTACATATGTCTGTGGAGCACTGCATACGTCTTGTAGCGTTATCTAAATGATCAGCAGAAGGATTGCATAGTTACTCACCAGTAACAGGTGATCTCCGGGAACAGCAGGAATTTAGTCTTCACATATGGTATCGTCAGTACTGACGGAGCCTGCGCGGGAACGCTCCCCAGCGTTCAATTAGAAAGCTTTTGGGAGCATCCCACAGCGCCTGCGTGCTGCCTTCCTGCCTTTCCCAACTGCCTCTCTCCAGTTGAGTTTAAAGCTGAGACAAAGAGAGAGAGAAAGAGATAGAGAGATACAACTCCTAGGGGAGGTGGGTGGGTTGTGAAGACTAAATTCCTGCTGTTCCTGGAGATCACCTGTTACAGGTGAGTAACTATGCTATCTCCAAGAACAAGCAGGAATGTAGTCTTCACATATGGGGACTCCCTAGCTTTAGATGCCAGGGAGAGACCCCAGAAGTTGTGTGTCCCTGGGACAAGGCTCCACTTCCCCCCATGGATCTCTGGCATCCAACTAGGGATGGTGGGTAGGAGTTGATTAGGTATGGAACAGATGTTGGAGAACAGCCTGACCAAACAAGGCATCCCGGCAGGAGTCCTTGTCCAAGCAGAAAGGGGCTGTGAAGGTATGAACCGAGGCCCAAGTGGCTGCTCGACAGATGTTGTCGATAGACACAGAGTGCAAATGAGCCATTGAAGCTGTCATGGTTCTCACATTGTGAGCTGTGACATGGCCTTCCAGAGGAAGGTTCTTACTCTGATAGGCAAAGGAAATACACTGTGCAATCCAGTTGGACAGTGTTCTCTTGGAGACTGGAAGTCCCAAATGAGAAGGATCAAAAGCAACAAAGAGTTGAGAGGACTTTCTATGTTGCTGTGTTCTTTGCAAGTAAAAGGCTAAAGCTCTTTTACAGTCCAAAGTATGAAGATTCCTTTCTGCATTTGATGCATGAGGTCTTGGAAAAAATACCAGCAGGTAGACTGCTTGGTTAAGATGAAAAGGCGAGACCACCTTTGGCATAAAGTGTGGATGAGTCCTAAGGACTACCTTGTCATGATGAAACCTTGTATAGTATAAGGTGGATCAGCTACTAGTGCTTGCAACTCACTGATGCAATGTGCTGATGTGATTGCAATGAGAAAGATAACTTTCCAAGAAAGGAATTTCAATGAGGTAGTAGCTAAGGGTTCGAAAGGTGGCTTCATGAGCTGACCAAGAACCAGGTTTAAATCCCATGCCACCGGTGGTGGCCTAATGGGAGGCTTAGTTAGAAGAAGGCCTCTCATAAAAATTGCTATAAGAGGATGGGAGGAAATAGGTTGTCCATTTAGAGGCTTGAAAGAAGCTGCAATAGCACTCAAATGGATTCTTACTGAGTTAGTCTTAAGTCCTGCATTGGATAAATGATGGAGATACTCAAATAATGATTCCAGAGGTATCGCCAGGGGGTTAAGACTCTTCTGCGAACACCATATGGTAAACCTCTTCCACTTAAAAGCATAAGAGCGTCTAGTGGAAGGTTTCCTGGAAGCATAAAGGACATCCTTTACTTGCTGAGGGAGGTTAAGACCATGAAGATCTAGGCCTTCAGCAACCAAGCTCTGAGATGCAGAGACTGGGGATTGGGATGCCATAACATTCCGTCGTCCTGTGACAGGAGATCTGGAGCAGACCCTAACTCCAGGGAGGGGGCTTGAGAGAGATGTAGAAGCAGAGGGTACCACACTTGCCGTGGCCAATGTGGAGCTATGAGAATCATTCGCCCTCTATCTCTCTGAAGCTTGAACAGGGTTTTGGGAATTAGGGGAATGGGTGGAAAGGCATAGAGGAAGTCTTGACCCCAGTGAAGGAGGAAGGCATCCCTGGCCTGAGCACCCTGAGCCGGAATTCTGGAACAGAACCAGGGAAGTTTGGCATTCAATGGACTTGCAAAGAGGTCTATGTCCGGGGTTCCCCATATTTGAAAAATGTTGGCCACCTGGTCTGCATGTAGAGACCATTCGTGTGGAAGCAGAACTCGACTGAGTCTGTCTGCCCAAGAGTTTTGTATGCCTGGTCCCCTGCTTTTTGACATATTCATAAATGACCTGGAAAATGGAATAACGAGTGAGGTTATCAAATTTGCAGATGACACAAAACTATTTAAAGTTGTTAAAACCCAAGAGGATTGTGAAAAATTGCAAGAGGATCTTGATAAATTGGAAGACTGGGCATCAAAATGGCAGATGAAATTTAATGTGGACAAGTGCAAGGTTATGCACCTAGGGAAGAACAACCCAAACTATGGTTAAACGATGCAAGGTTCCACATTAGGAACCACCACCCAGGAAAAAGATTTAGGCGTCATTGTGGATACCATGATAAAACCCTCGGCCCAGTGTGCAGCGGCGGCCAAGAGAGCAAATAGAATGCTAGGTATGATAAGGAAAGGAATGGAAAATAAAACAAAAGATATTATAATGCCTCTATATCGTTCCATGGTGAGACTGCACCTTGAATATTGTATGCAATTCTGGTCGCCGTATCTTAAAAAGGATATAGCGATTTTAGAAAAGGTACAGAGAAGAGCCACCAAAATGGTAAAGGGGATGGAAGGATACTCCTATGAAGAAAGGCTAAAAAGGTTAGGGCTCTTTAACCTGGAAAAGAGACGGCTGAGGGGAGATATGATAGAAGTCTATAAATTAATGAACGGAGTGGAACGGGTAAACGTAGATCGATTGTTTACCTTATCAGAATATAGAAAGACTAGGGGACATGCAATGAAGCTACAGGGTAAACTATTTAAGACTAATAAAAGAAAATATTTTTTCACTCAACGTGTAATCAAACTCTGGAATTTGTTACCGGAGGATGTAGTAAAGGCTGTTAGTGTAGCTGGGTTTAAAAAAGGTTTGGACAAGTTCCTGGAGGAAAGGTCCATAAACCATTATTAAGAAGTGACTGAAGATATCAATGCTTGACCCAGTACAAGCATTGTGGAACTTGTGTCTCTTGGGGAAACTGCTAGGTACATATGACCTAGATTGGCCACTGTTGGAAACAGAATACTGGGCTAGATGGACCTTGGTCTGACCCAGTATGGCATATCTTATGATCTTATGTTCTTATGAAGATAAACTGCCAGGATGTGAATCTGATGCTCTCTGGCAAGGGCCCATAGTCGCAAAGCTTCGTTGCAAAGCGACAGAGAGCCTGTTCCCCCCTGCTTGTTCACGTAGAACATGGCTACTTGATTGTCCGTCTGAATGAGGGGACTGTCTTGTAGCTGAGCAGGGTGTGGAAGACTCGAAGAGCAAGGAAGATTGCTCTGCGTTCTAAGAGATTGATATGTAGATGAGTCTCCTGCGGAGACCAAGTACCCTGGGTGGAGAGGCCTTGCAGATGAGCTCCCCAACCCACTGGTGAAGCATCTGTTGTGAGAGTTGTCTGGGGTAAAGGCTGTTGAAACGGGGACCCCAGCAAAAGGTTCTGAGTGGACTGCCACCATTGGAGAGACAAAATAAGACGATTTGTGTTTGCTATTTTGTCGGACAGGCACCCTGATGTCTGGGTCCACTGAGTGGATAAGGTCCACTGGGCTGCTCTCATATGGAGTCGAGCATAAGGGACCACATGCACTGTAGATGCCATGTGGCCTAGTAGTTGTAACATTTCTCGGGCAGTGAGATGAGGTTTTCGCACTGCTTGGGAAGCTAACTGCACTATGCGGAGGCAACGGGCCTGGGGGAGATAGGCCCTTGCCCTTCTGGTATCCAGCAAAGCTCCTATGAACTCTAGAGATTGAGTGGGAGTTAGACTGGATTTTGGGATGTTTATGACCAGACCCAAATACTGAAGGATAAGCATTGTGCGATATAGGGACGTCCTGGCCTCTGACTCTGATGGGGCTCGAATGAGCCAGTCTAAGTAGGGGAAGACGAATATCCCTAGAGTACAGAGAAATGCTGCTACCACAGCCATGCATTTCGTGAACACCCTTGGTGCTGAGGCCAGGCCAAAAGGAAGCACCCTGTATTGGTAGTGCTTTCCTTGAAAAAGGAACCGAAGGAACTTTCTGTGAGTTGGATGGATGAGAACATGAGTGTACGCATCCTTGAAATCTAGAGAACAAAGCCAATCCTGGGTTTGAAGGTATGGCAGCAGAGTTCCCAGAGAAATCATCTTGAATTTCTCTTTGAAGAGGAATTTGTTCAATTCTCTGAGGTCTAAAATAGGTCTGTGTCCCCCTCTTTTCTTTGGGATAAGGAAATAAGGGGAGTAAAACCCTGTACCCTGTTGATGAATGGGTACTTCTTCTATTGCCCCTTGGGCAAGAAGCATAGTGACCTCCTGACCTAACAGGTTGATAAGAGAGGTCTGAGAATTGAACTGTCTTACCATTGTGGGAGGGGGCATGCACAAAAAGTGAAGCTTGTACCCCTCTTTTATAATGGAGAGTGTCCAATGCTCTGCTGTTATCTGCCCCCATCTGGGGGCAAAATGACATAACCTTCCTGGAATGGTGGAAGGCTCGGGACTATTGAGGGCCAGGAAGGCTAAGTTCTCTAGATGAAAGTCAAAGGCCTTGTGGAGGCTGAGACTGCTGAGACGATTGAGGCTTGGCAGTCTTTGGTTTTCTTTGTTTAGGTGGCTGCTGACCCTTTCGGACAAGCTGACCTGTGGAACGTCCCTGCTGGGAATAAAAGGGATAAAACCTCTTCTTCTTGAAAAAGAAAGGTTTCTTGAAAGATTTCTTTCTTGCAGGATCAGCTGTGGCTCTGGATAATCTATCCAAAGTGGAGTTGTCAGCATCCATCTCATTGGCCTTTTCTTGCCGAATAGATTCTCACCTGTACAAGGGATATTTCCCAGTTTGTCCTGCACCCAGAGCTCCAAGTCGGATGCCTGGAGCCAGGCAATTCTTCGTGAACCTATGGCAATGGCAGAGGTTCTGCTTATGCACTCAAAACAGTCAAAAGCTGCACGATTGACAAACTTAGAAACATCTTGAGCATGTTTAACTAGTGTGAGAAAATCCTGCCTCTTGTCCTCAGGAAGAAGAGGGCTTAAAACCTCCAAGTCTCCCGTGACTTCTTTAAGGAACATTCCCATATACAGAATATAGGAACTGATCCTGGCAGAAAGCATGGAAGCCTGGAACGTACGACGTCCAAAGGCATCCAAAGTTCTACACTCACGTCCTGGAGGATTAGAGGCATGCCTCTTTGCACTCCTGATCCTTCTCATAGCTGATTCCGCTACAATAGAGTGGTGAGGAAGCTGAGTTTTCTGGAAACCAGGACAAGGAGGGACTCGATACATGGTATCCAGTCTGCGAGAGTGAGGAGAGGTGGTAAGAGGTGCCTCCCACATTCTCAACATGAGATCATGCAGAATCTCATGGATAGGCAGAGTAGCTGCCTCCTTAGGAGCTTTGGGATATTGTAAAATCTCCAACTCCTTAGCCCTGGGCTCTGTTTCAGGAGCCACAGTAATGGACAGACTTTGAGCCACTTCCCTGATGAAATCCTGAAAGGAGATATCTTCAGGAGGAGACATCCTACGTTTAGGAGAGGAAGGCTCCTCCAGGAGAAGTATGCCGGCACCGGCAGAGCTGTCAGAATCCTTGGAGTCCTCCGAGGATTTGAAATACCGTCTGTCCAGATGCTCTTGAAGAGCCCGATACCTGTACCAATTGAAGTCGGTACCAAGGGGCATTGGCACCGGTGTATTGGTACCGGACGGCATCTCATGACTGGGTGCCGGCCAAGCCGAAGCTGATGTCGATGCTATTGGTACCGGTACCAGTTGAACTGTCTGACGCGGTTCCGAGGGGATTGATGCCACAAGGAGAGCTGCCAGACTGCATTCAATAGCCAGGAATCTCTGGTCTATCGATGCTGCCGATGCCTGGGTATCGGTACCGGAGGCAGCCGGTACCCCAGAGCATGGCACCAGTAGTTCTGCCGAGGTTGAGGCCTCGAGAACATCCTGGAGCCCCGATAATGCTTTGGAAGCCTCCCGCCGGGGCAATTTTGCCGGTATGGAACCCTCAAGGGCAACGCCAGAGGCATCTCGATGCTTAGAAGGAGATCTACCCTTTGAGGACCGGCTAGACGTATGTTTGGTTACCTGAGATCCTTGGGAGGAAGACGAAGCCCTGGAAGACGTCGATGCCACCGAAGCTGCATCGGAAGGAAAAAGGGCACTGAGCTTAGCAGCTCGGTTCTGTCGACCTCTTTTGGACATCATGGCACAAGCCATACACTCGGTGATGGAGTGGTCAGGACCTAAACATTTAAGACACCACTCATGGGTGTCGGTGACGGAGATGGTACCGCCACACTTGGTGCACTTTTTGAAACCCGAGGTGGGTTTTTCCATAGTGGAAAATCTTTGGGCCTAAGGCCCAAAATGGCGCGTGCACCTGAAAAGTAAAGTTTGGAAAAAAATAAGAATATTATTATTTTTAAACCAAAGAAAGTAAGAAAAGAGAACCAGCGGTACTGGTATAGCGTCGAAGGCAGATGCGAGCACAAAAAAATAAAGATTAAGGAAACAATTTTCTGCGGTGACAGGAACAACGACCTGCTGGCTCCGTGGAAAATGAAGAACTGGAGAGAGACAGTTGGGAAAGGCGGGAAGTCAGCACGCAGGCGCTGTGGGATACTCCCTAAAGCTTTCTAATTGGACGCTGGGGAGTGTTCCCGCGCAGGCTCCATCGGTACAGACAATACCATATGTGAAGACTACATTCCTGCTTGTTCCTGGAGATTAGTAGTGTTTCCCTGTCCCCAGAGGGTTTACAATTTAAATTTGTACCTGAAGCAATGAAGAGTTAAGTGACTTACCCAAAGCCACAAGGAGTGCCAGGGGGATTCAAACCCTGTTTTTTTTGATTACAGACCATTGCTCTAGCCACTAAGCTACTCCTCCATGATGCAAGGCTCTACCTTAGGAGTCACTACCCAGAAAAAGGATCTAGGAATGAAGAATAAAACAAATAGTATCTTAATGCCTCTCTATCATTCCATGGTGCAACTGCACCTTTATTTTATTTATTTATTTATTTATTACAATTTCTTATATACCGCACTATTCAACATCAGCGCGGTTTACATTAAACAAAAAGACCAGAACAACAAGCTGTTCTGTTTTTACAGAGAACAGGTGTACAAACTTGGATAACATAGGGGAACTATTTACATGTACTATCTACATACAGGCGTCATGGCAAAGCTCAATGATCTCGGATATCGCACCGAGAAAGTTGATGAAGCTATCTAGTAAGGATGGTGTAGCTATTTTCATTGGTGGCGTTAGCTAGGCGTATTACTGACTGGGTAGTACTTGAGGAACAGGTGATATTTGAATGCCTTCCTGAACTGGACTAGGTCAGTGATAGCGCGAACGTTCGATGGTAGAGCATTCCAGCATCTTGGGGCGCAAAATCTGAATGCCCTGTTTACCTTTGTCAGGGTGCATTTAGTTAAAGCCTTCGGAATTATTAGTGTGTTTATTGCTGTAGGTCTTCTGGATCTGTTAGGTGGAACGGCGTGAATGAGCTCTGTTAGTGAGGAGGATGCAAGACCATTGATGGCCTTGAAGGTCAGTAGTAAGGTCTTGAAAACAAGCCTTCCATGTATGGGGAGCCAGTGGATCTGCTTCAGGATAGGCGTCACATGGTCGTTCCTAGAGACTCCATGAAGGACCCTTGATGCAGCATTCATGGTGAGTTGCAGAGGGTTCAGGGTAGACTGTGGGAGGCCTTGTAAGATGGCGTTAGCATAGTCGAAGTGAGGTAAGATTAGTGCTTGATATATTGTCCGGAAGTCCTCTGGATCTAGTAAGGAGCGCAGATGCTTGAGTGTTCGGATCTTGAAGTAGATTGCTCTTACTATGTTACCTATGTGCACCTTCATATCAAGACGTTGGTCCAAAGTGACCCCAAGTTATCGTATTGTGGATTTTGTTTGAAGATCTGCTTCCTTAACTCTTACATGGGGTGGCGGAATGAAATTGTGGTCTCTCGTGATGAAGAGCACCTCCGTTTTCTTGTGTTGAATACGGAGGTTTTGAGATTGGAGCCATTCGGAAACTGAGTCAAAGCATTCTATCAGAGGGGAAAGGTCCAATTGATCTGTAGAGAACGGCATGTAGAGCAGGATATCATCTGCATATAACAAGCAGTCCACATTGAAGGATCTGATGATATTGCAGATGGGCTGCATGTATATGTTGAACATGAGTGATGATAGAGAGGAACCTTGCGGTACACCCTGCCTTTGGAGGAAAGGTTCTGATGCTGCTGCTCCGGATTTTACATGTTGCCATCTTCCAGCCAGATATGACTTACACCATTCGAGTGCAGTGCCGCAGATGCCCTTCTCTTTTAGTCACCCCAGGAGAGGTTCGTGACTTACTGAGTCGAATGCTGCAGTGATGTCTAAGAAAATAAGCACAAACCCTTGACGGATGTTGTCGATACCTGTGATTATATTATTGAAGAGGGTGGTAAGGAGGGTTTCAACGCCATGAGACTCCCTGAATCCATGTTGGCAATGGTCTAGCGGGGCAGCGGAGTCTATGTGATCTTGTATTTGCCTTTGTACCTCTTTCTCAATTATGTTAGCTAGGAGAGGTATACTAGATATAGGTCTATATGAGTTGACCTTCTGGGGGTCCAGTTTGGAGTTTTTTAAAAGAGGTCTAATGGATGTATGTTTGAGAGCTGTAGGGAAGGATCCGGTTGTGAATGATAGGTTCATAAGTCTTGTAATGAAAGGACTGAACTCACTGTGTAGCTCCTTTATCCAAAAGGCTGGGCAGGGGTCAGTTTGAGCTGTGGTGGTATTGAGAGACGTGATGGTGTCCTCAAGGTATTTCGTGGATGGTGTGGAGAACATAGATAGGGACATTAGGCAGGTTGGCTCTTGTGTGGTGGCTGCTGAGACCTTATCTGTCTGGAGTAGTTTAGACTGTAGGTAGTCGGCAAAATCTTGCGGGTGAATCTCATCTTGCTGCTCTGGAGATGGTTCCTTCGATAGGGTTTTGACTAAATTGAACAGATCACGTGGTTTGTTTAGTGATCTTTTAAGTGTGTCAGTGTGATATTGATTCATTTTTGCCGTGATTGTTTCTCGGTGAATTGATAGGTGGAGTTTGTAAGCTGTCTGGTCCTCTATGGAGAGCGATCGGCGCCATCGTCTCTCAAGTCTCCGCAAATGTGTGAGAGATGACCGCAGGTCCGGGGAGTACCATGGTGCAGAGTTTCTTTTCCTTTCCCTTGGGGTATTGTTAGGGTTCGGTCATTGTGCAATGGCGTTAAGGGTGCTGTTCCAGGAGGAGATCAAATTTTTGAGGTTGAGAGTTGTGTCATTGAGGAGTGGGCGGGTCTCTGACAGGATGAGCTCTCTATTGAACGATCGGAAAATTCTTGCTGATGTTCTTGCGGTGCTGCTCAACCTTCTGTTATCCTGCGATTGCTTGATGTTAATGGGTATCTGTTAATTACAATCTTGAGTATTATGTGTAGTTAGGACGCTGCATCTAAAAAGTGTAGTTACTCACCTGTAACAGGCGATCTCCAGGAACAGCGGGAATTAATCTTCACATATGGGTGACGTCAGTACCAACAGAACCCACATAGGAACACTTCCCAGCATCCAATCAGAAAGTCTTTGGGTGCCCTCCACTGCGCCTGCGCGTCTGCCTTCCCAAATCCTCTCCTCAGTTGAGTTTATAACTGAGAAAGAAGAGAGAAAAGAACACCCTGCAAATCCTAGGGGAGGCGGGTGGGTGGTGAAGACTAATTCCTGCTGTTCCTGGAGATCACCTGTTATAGGTCAATAACTAGGCTATCTCCAGGAACAAGCAGGAATATAGTCTTCACATTTGGGACTTCCTAGCTGCCAGGAGCACAGTTGCTCTGGGGATCAGGAGGGTGCCCTAAGGATAGGGTAAAATCTCAGGAACTGAGCCATATGGATACTACGGAGTAGGTCCTGGATCCCCACAAGGCTCACTGGTCTGGAAAATGTCTGGTAGGAGATGCATCTAAATACTGTCACAAAGTAGGTTTAACAGAGCCCATGGAAATAGGCAAAGATGCAGGCAGTGAAACTGATTCTGACACTTCAGAGGAGCACATGTCAGGATGTTGCTATAGGCAACCCAAACAAATCAGGTCACGAGCTAGAGAAACACGCCCAAGCAGCAGAGAGGCTGAGGGATCAGTAACTGATGAAAGCCAGCTGGGAGTGGGTGGAGCTGACACACACGCAGATAAACTCAATGCACATGGAGTTAGAGGGAGAAACAGAACAGAACCCGGAAGGAACACGGGAACAGGCAGTCGTGAGTGTTCAGAGAGCCAAGGACGTGCTGGGAGAAGCTCAGGTTGGAATGAAGCCGGTGGAAGAGCTGTAAAAGCTAAATGTTAGGGAAATCAGAATCCTATATATGTGCCCTTTGTAATAATAATGCTTAGTTTAAGTGCATATATAGGAGGCCTGCACAAGAGAAATTAGAATCCTATAGAAATCAGAATTCTATGTGTGTGCCCTTTGTACATTCTGGTGGGTATGGAAAAAGGAATGTGCTGTGTAAGCTAGACTGATTGTTCTACTCAAGGATGACTTGTATTTGCATTAGTTACTGATAAACTATAGTGGGCCCCCAGAAGATGGGTGAATGACGTATGACTATGTTTCTGATGATGTATAAAATACGGACAATCCCTCCACCCTTTGGAATAAACTGCATACCACTTATGTGCAGGTGTGTGTGTGTTTGTTCCCCTGGATTCCAGACAAAGAAGGTAAGGTGATTCCTCGACCCAGACGGACGTCCCAAGGGTTAGTGATAAGAAGTGCTGGGAAAGGAATAATGGACCCTTTACATTTGGTGTCAAAAGTGGGATTTCCCCGATGCACTTTCTAAATTGAAGCAGCTTTGGTAGCTGCACAAGGATTTTTTAATTGACGTTGCTTTGGTAGCTCGTCTTGAAAAAATGCGCTTGGGTAGCGCTGGGAAAATGCGCTTCGGTAGCGCTGGGAATATGCGCTTGGGTAGTGTCACCACCAGGTGGGCAGACTGCCTCCTGGCTAGCAGGCCTGCGTCTGATGATAAGAAATATAGTTGCACGCCTCGAGTGGTAAAGGCAAATTAGGATTTATTCCCCTCCCGGGGTCGGATCATTCAAAATAACAAAACACAAGTACTCAAAATAAATAAGCCATAGTTGCTGGCAAAAATATAAAGGAATAAACAGAACAATTTCTTCTTGCTTCAAAGTAAATTAGGCATTCAAATACAGGAGTTATAGTGTTTTCTTCTCTCACACTATACAGCATTGACTAGCACAAAGATCCTATTTTATCTGATAAAATCAGTGTGCAATCCATCGGGTCACCATAGCTAGAACAGTCACTGAATGTATCAATTATCATCGGTTCCTGCAAGCTCTCAGAACCTTCCTTATTAAAGTAGGCTTGCAAATTCCCCTCTGCCGTGCCGTCACAGTACTTCCTGGCAGCACTTTCTCTAGGGCTGGAATAACTGCCCTGGTACTCTTTAGCGTCTGGGAGAGAGAGAAGCCACCCCTCAGGGTTCTTATAAACTCTCTTCCTAATATCAGGTTTTAGCCTGCGTGGCTTTCTCTGACTCTTAGGGCTTTCTATAATGTCCTCTTCTGACATACATATGTCTTCTGGGTAATGTCTGTCTTTCACTGGAGGTTTCACTTGCCCTTGGCTCAGCTCTCTGTTTGAATCCTTCTGTGGGGAGTAACAACCCTGCCCCCACCTTGGACTTCCTGCAAGAGGCTGCTCCACATTCACCCTATAGGAACTTTTATCATTCACCACTCTTAGCTTCCCACTATAATCACCCTTCAGGTCACAGCTCCCTGATACATACGGTTTTGCCTTTTGCTTCCATTCACTCTGGCTGTAACGTAGCCTTCGTGTTCCACAGGGTTTGTAATCAAGAGAACACTCACACCTGCTCTCTGCTTCTGCTAGCTGCTTCCTTCTGTAGGGCTCTGGGTAGCTGCTAGTGTGAATCCTTCCTGCCTCTGGCTCTGACTCACTTCCTGGGTCAAAGTGGGAAAACCTTCCTGCTTTCTCTCGGCCAGCTGCTTCAGGTAAATCAGCTTGTTCTAACAGCTCTCTCCGTTTAGCCAATTCTCTCTGTTCTTCTTCATGCTGTTCCTGTTCTCCATGCTGTTCTAACCCTGTGTTCCCTGCACTGTCCTTATAAGGGCTGTAAGCTCTTCCCCTTCTCAGGTGTACGCTATCAGGAACTAGGGCATGCTTCCCAGCTGAGTGTTTTTTCAGACCTCGTGGCTGCCTTTGTTTCTGTTGTCCCTGGCAACAGCTGCTCACATGGTCTGTTTTCCTATCAGCTTCAGGACTGAAATGCCGTGAATCTTGTGTTTTTAAGGTATAAAATGGGGCTTCTTCATCACAGTAGCGCTGGGAATATGCGCTTGGGTAGCGCAGTGAATAACAGGGACGTCCTGCTGTGGCAGGTGTAGGCCTGTGATCCACAGTGTCTGACATAAGCAAGCCTAACTAGCTTGACCTGTAAATGAAGCTTGTGAAGAGGCCCATAGGAATCGCACATCCCCCAATATGCTGCTATAGAACTAAGAACTCAGTAAAAGTATTGAATTAGCTTAGACAAGCAGAACAGATGGAAAAATACAGAAATTCATGTTTAAAACCGCTGACAGAGAAGTTCTAGAGCCCTGCTTCCCTGCACGTAGCAACTAGCCCAATAGCCTTGAAAGAAGGAAAGTAACAAGTTAGTGAACTGACCATTGTAATTGGGACTAGAAGGGGGGTAAGCAGGTGCTGAGCCCACTGGAAGAATATAATTGGATAATCATATCAGTACCGGGACCAATAGAAGAGGTACGGGAGGTTACCGGGACCAATGAAATGTTTTTCTATACCTAGAATGAAGCTAAAGTCTATAAAAGTTGTTGTATTGCCAGAGAACTTTGCTCAGCCATTTTGAATTTGATTCTGCTTGAGACTTGTGCACAAATAAATGATTTGGACCTTCTGAACAGACTCCTGGTATCATTGGTTTGTCTGCGCTCTGCACTGCTGGGTCTGTGGTAATATCCTTCTCCTTCTCTGTGTGCTTGTGTGTCTGGCCAGCCGTGCGTTTGTTGTGAATTAATTAGAGGATGGGGGAGTCCCAAGGTGAGGGGGCTGCTCCAGAATCCGCGGGGAGTGCATGTTTTGCTATATGTTGTGATAAGTTTTAAAACTGCAGCTAAAAAAACCCGGCCATTCTACACAAATTGTCCGTGTAAGTTACAGGAGTCTGTTAGCATGTTTATCTCTGTGCCTATACGACACCCCCCCCCCCCCTCTCTAGAACTGATGACTCTGGAATGCAAGTGACAAGTGGTGTTTGTTTATTCTTCCACTGATTTGCTCTTCCCTCCCCCTCCCTCCCCCTCCCTTCCTGTTCTTTGTGTTCAAGGGTTACGGACAGGCAGACAGAACAGAAACTTAAACAGCATACTAAAACGTAAAATATTATTTGTTTGCAGAGTGTCTATTTATTGCCATATTGTAAGAAGACAAGCTAAATAGGAAGACAATTACTTTTGTACTTAACAACGGTATAACTGTCACTGAAATATGTAATAGGGTGTGTCTGTATTTAGACACCCATTGCTATAGCAATGTACTGAATAATGAAATACTAAAAGAGCTCTTAATCTGCTTCACAATATCCCTCCCCGAGTCTCATTGGCCAGCTTGGCCAAAGGTGAATTGGCCACAGGTAAAGGTGTAAATAACAGCTGGGGCTCGCTGGGATTTTCCCACAGTGGAGTGACTCCTGCTGAGTGGAGGTGCGAAGACGCGTCCTGTTGGATTTCAACAGTCTCACCTCCTTCTCTGCGGAGAGGTCTCTTTACTAGCTGGTAATGGTCCCGGAGTTGAAAAAAAAAAAAAAGTGAACAGAGGTGTTGTGAACCAGTAAGCGCTGCAGCAATTGAGTAATTCTGTGCACAGACCGCGGTAAGGAAAAGGGGGAGAATGATAAGAACTGTAAGATGCTAATGATGAAATACTGTTGTTTTCCTTTGCACAAAGGAATGTATCTCTCCTCCTGCTGTTTTGGTTGCTTGGATTTGTTAGATGTTAACCCTTTATGTGACTGGTAAGTCTGAAGGGGAGAAATCAAGGGAGAGGGTCTAGTTCATTATGCAGGGCGAAGTTTTTTAAGAAAGCACTTGTAAGCTTTGATTTGTCTCTTGTTTAAATAAGAACTGAAACAGAAGTTTCCCAAATAAGTAACTCCTTTGTGTCCTTCCCAACAAGCTGAAAGAAAATATGTTTTGTTTACAGTAAATATTGTTTTTTTTTACTTGCTGGTTGGTGCAGGATTTAAGGAATCTGAATAAGATTGTCCAGACCTAGCAACGGATTCTTTCCTTTGAAAACCTTATTTCAAAAGAAACCCCTTGATTTGTATATTTATGCTTTTGGTTAAAAATATTGAGCTAAATTTTGCATGAACACAAATGGTTCAGTATTGTAGATTTGAGGTATATGTTTGAGCCTGCTCCCTAGGCACTATGTAGATGATCTTTAAAGTTTAGGGCAGGAGAAACCAGTTGTGATAGAAGCCATTCACAATCTGCTGCATTTCTTGGGAAAGAAAAGATTCAGGGTGTCTTGGAGAAAACAAAAAATTTAGGTTGGGGCTATCCCTTCCCCCTACAACATCAGAAACAAAATCAGAAACTTAACAAAGAGAACAAAGAAGAGAGAGGGAAAGGGGGCAGCCCCTCCCGTGGGCTACAGAAGGCACAAATGGTTTTGGATTGTTTTTCTTTAACCTTCAAAGTAGGGGTTGGGAACCCTGTCAGGACAATGGGGCATCCTGAGCCAGTAATTAAAAGACTGCAACTTGAAAAAAAAAATGATTTGATATTATAGAAACACATAGAGTTGTAACTATAGGAATTTAATAGCAATCACAATTAGTGACAATTCTCAAGCAACTTTTTCTTTTTAAACTTTTAGTATTTAGGACTCCTGTCTCTCTTGTTCAGCTATCTGCATTTGCCTGAAGGAATCTGGTCACGGGACAGACCTGCTGTTTACTTTGCTGTTTGTGTTTGAGATAACATCAAGGTTGAACTGTTACTCTAAGCAAATTGCTTTAACATAATTTCTTTGTTTCAGATCAGTTTGATACCAGTCTTAAGTATTATGTATAGGGTTTTAATTTAAATGTGACAAAGCATGATTTTGAATTCACCTTTTTGCAGTTTCATGTTATTTGAATGTCTGTTTCCTGAACTGTAAGATTTTAAGTTAACTACTTGGCATTGTTTAGCTCAGTGCTGATGACTGATGAACAGAACAGTAACATCTCAGTTTTATTTGTTACAATATTGGATTTTAGGATAAATTCAACTGTTTTTTTGTATTTGAATTTTACGTGTTAAGTGTCCAGAGAAAAAGTGTACCTTGTTCTAAAAGTTCTATTTTCAGTTTCAGCACAGTTCCTGAGAAAAAAATAGATATATGTTGCAGAGAAAACAGATATATGTTGCAGCACTGTGAGATATTAATTTTCTTTAGTTTACACACTTGCACCTTATGTTACCAAAAATACTTGTAGCAGTACATTATGTAGAGGTTCAGTACACATAGAAATTATAGAATTTTGGAAAGAGGCTGATCTGCAATTGCTTAGATCACATTTAGTGGAAAGATGAAGCTTAGTTCCCAGGAAATATGAGAGTATTTGTAAATAATAACATTAACGTGAGTTCATTGAAAAAAAAAAAAAAAGCAGAGAGTGAGAGAGAGAGAGACAGAAGGTGAGGCTACAGCCTTGGAAAAGGCAATAAACGTGCTGCTCCGAGTGTGATGCCACCGGAATTCTGACTGCTTTAAGACTCCTCGAGGACCCACAAGGCCTGAAGAACATGAACCTTGCATATTTATGCCTCTGAAGAGACATGACTAGGCAGGGGGGAATAGGCCAAGAAGAACCCGAGGAAACATCGCCATGAGGCCCAACCACCAATGCCTTGTATCCTCTTAGATCTCTCACCTCAAAAGGATCTTTTTTTGACACCATAATTAATGAGTAGCTTACCCAAATCCTTGTGAACACTGCAATTTTAAAATCAGTCCAACAGCACTCTCGCTGAGAACAGTGTATACGATAGATTCTAGTTATACGAGAGATATGAGCCATACTCCTTCCTATTGGGATTGATGTTATAAAATGCCGTGAAGCACTAATCTATATTGTAAGGACTTTATCTATATTTTGTTTAGGCAGTTGCTAATTAGAATGAGCACTGTTTACTCATATTGTTATGCTTATTGAAAAGGATCTACATTTATATGTATATATACCTTTTGTTTACAAAAATACTAAGTTTCTAACAATTGTTTGATGTTCTTAGCAGCCTTGCCAAATAAGGATACACTAGTATGGTATAAAAAAGACAGAAGGACCTATGCATGTAGTTTGATGGAATGATGTAAGTGAAAAAAAAAAGTGGTGTTGAGAGGAGTGTGATGGAATATTCATGTTGGAAAAGAGAACTCAGATTAACATTATAAAATGGTGAGGGTAAATTGAAATGTGAAATGATGTATCCGATGTATCCACCTAGAAAGAAAACTGACAATGAATACTCTACAATATTTGATTATGCCATCCCCATTAACTCCAATTTTGGAAGTCATCTAGCCCAGAGATATATCCAGTAATTGGAAATAGACACTTGGAGATAGGCTGAGTGCACTTTTCATCCTAATGAACTTGGGGAGACCCACACTGGCCATGTGGTGCTTTTCAGATGCTTTTATCCCTTTTTGCCTCTATGTGTCCTGGCCCGACACATGAAGCTAAAGGAGGAAAGTTATTTACACAAGTTTTTACAAATTGGTATAATTCTAAAATTGTGAAAAAATTTGAGGAAGTGTGGGCATCTTGTCAAAAATGTATTAGCTAAATTGAGTTGCTTAGGATTGGCTGTTGTATGCAAACAGCAACCCACGAAGGGGGGAACCTCCGAAATCTTTAAAAAAAACTTTGTAAAGACACTAAACTGTCTTGCCTTTGACTCTGTTCAATAAACAAACAAACAACCAAAAAAAAATTGCCCTAAGGGAGTAGACTGAACTTTTTCTCCCTCTGAACTGTTATATGGAAGACTGCTTATTTTTTATACTCCTGAGCCTCACATTTGATCTCTTGTATTTCCTAGCAGCAGAGGCAACTCTCTTCCCTCCAGGTATGCTCAGCAGGTCCAGTCCTTTCTACTGGATGACTCAGCTCTTTTCTTTCAATCCGGAGACTGGATTTTGGTAAAGACATACCACCAGCACACAGTACAAGCCCCTTTTCCAGTATGGGACCGTTCCAAGTTCTTCTGATAACATTGATTACAGTGAAGGTGGCGGCTAAAAGATCCTGAAGCCATTGCTTTCTCTGGAAACATTCTCCATATACAGATCAGGCTTCAGGACCAGGATGAGAAGTAGCTGACGCCGGGGCAGCCAAGGCCCTAGCAACTGGAGAGGAGAGGAGAAGACTCCTGAAGAAAAGCAGCTTTCGGCCTAGAGCAGCGATGGCGAACCTATGGCACGCGTGCCAGCTGTGGCACGCGAAGGCCTTGCAGCTGGCACGCGGGAAGGTCCGCATTTAAAAAAATAAAAAAAAGCTGTCTTCTGCCGCTTCCGGGGCCGCCGCGGCAGAATCGAGTGTGCCGCGGGGCCCCCCCTGTGCCTGGCAGAGCCTGCCCTCCAGATCCTGCCTTCCCCGGTATCAGCTCCCTGTTTCCAGCTTGTCACACGCGCCGGCTTTCAGAGCGCGAGGGGAGAGTTTCTCCCTCGCTGCTCTGTTAAGCCCGCGGGGGCTGATGGGAAGATCCCAACAGCCCCCGTGGGCTTAACAGAGCCGCGAAAGGGAAACTAGTTCCCTTCGCGCTCTGAAAGCCGGCGCGTGTGACAAGCTGGAAACAGGGAGCTGATACCGGGGAAGGCAGGATCTGGAGGGCAGGCTCTGCCAGGCACAGGGGGGGCCCCGCGGCACACTCGATTCTGCCGCGGCGGCCCCGGAAGCGGCAGAAGACAGCTTTTTTTTATTTTAAATTTTGGCTTGGCTGGGCTGCGCTGGGCTGGGGGGGTTAGGGGTGGTGATGGGCGCTGCGGGGGGATTAGGAGTGGTGATGGGCGCTGCGGGGGGATTAGGAGTGTTGGTGGGAGCTGGGGGGTTAGGAGTGGTGATGGGCACTGGGGGGGTTTAGGAGTGGTGATGGGCACTGGGGGGGTTAGGAGTGGTGATGGGCACTGGGGGGGTAGGAGTGTTGATGGGTGCTGGGGGGTTTAGGAGTGGTGATGGGCTATGGGGGGGGTTAAACTAAAAATTGGGTGATGGATTAGGACTGGAAATGGGCTGGTGGGATTAGGACTGGAAGTGGGTTGATGGGGGTTAGGACTGATAATGGGCTATGGGGGGCTTAAACTAAAAATTGGGTGATGGGGGATTAGGACTGGAAATGGGCTGGTGGGATTAGGACTGGAAGTGGGTTGATGGGGGTTAGGACTGATAATGGGCTATGGGGGGCTTAAACTAAAAATTGGGTGATGGGGGATTAGGACTGGAAATGGGCTGGTGGGATTAGGACTGGGAGTGGGCTGATGGGGAGGTTAGGACTGGTAATGGGCTATGAGGGGGCTTAAACTGAAAATGGGGTGATGGGGATTAGGACTGGAAATGGGCTGGTGGGATTAGGACTGGGAGTGGGCTATGGGGGGCTAGGACTGGTAATGGGTTGGGGGGGTTGCTAGGACTGGAAATGGGCTGAGTGGAAGGGGGCTTGAATTGCAAATAGCTGATGGGGGCGGGGGCTTGGAATGGAAATGGGCTGAGGGGAAGTGGGGGGCTTGAACTGCAATTAGCTGATGGGGATGGGGCTTGGAATGGAAATGGGCTGAGGGGAAGTGGAGGGCTTGAACTGCAAATAGCTGATGGGGAGGGGGACTTGGAATGGAAATGGGCTGAGTGGAAGGGGGCTTGAACTGCAAATAGCTGATGGGAAGGGGGGCTTGGAATGGGCTCTTAGGGGAGGGAGCTAGGACAGGAAATGGGCTGATGGAGGGGCTAGGATAGGACTGGGAATTGGGTGTTGGGGGAGCTAAGTTTGGAAATGGGCTGTGGTGGGGGCTTGGATTGAAATGGACTCATGGAGGGGCTAGAACTGGAAGTAGGCTCATGGGGGGCTTGGATTAGAAATGGGCTGAGTGATGGTGGGGCTAGGAAAGGACTAGAAATGGGCTGATGGGAGGCTGGTATTGGAAATGAGCTGATGAAGGGACTCGGATAGGATTGGAAATGGACTGATGGGGGGCCAGGACTGGAAATGGGCTGATGTGGGGACTAGAAGGGAGCGGATACTGGGTGGGGCTGGAATTAAAAGGGAGCTGATGTTGGGGGAGATTAGAAGGGGATGGGGCTGGGAGAGTGAAATGGAGAGGGGAAAATATTTTGTGTGGGAGGGAAGAAAAATGTACAATTGGCCGGGTATTGGGAGACTAAAAAGGAGAAAGATTATTATGTTAAAGCAGATGAAGAGAGAGAATGGAAAAAAAACTAGAAGAGAAGAAAGGAGAAATGGACAGCAGACGATGGAGAGATAGCAGAAGACACAAATAAACCAGAAGAAAGTGGCTGGAACAATTGCAACTGAAAAAAATGCACAAAAGGTACAAAGATATCTCTTTATTTTGAATTTATTAACTGGAATATGTCAGCTCTGGGAAATGTGCATCATTAGTGCCTGTGCTTTGTTTAGTACAAGAGGAAATTAATTTATAGTTTTATTTCTACAGTGTTGTTGTACATTCCAAGTTTGGCTTTTGGGGTTCCCAGTTTAATTATTGCCTTCCTGTTTCTAAATTGAATGAAATCATTAAAACATTATAAATTGCCAATAAATTGAAATGAAAACCAAAGAATTGTGAATCAAATTGATTCTCTGACAATACAAAGATTCCAAACTTTACAAATGATGTTACATAGTTCAGGCAACTTTATAAAGAGTTTTTAGATACTAAAATCTTGTTGTTAAGGTTTAATTGACGTGCTGGCACTTTGAGGAAATTCTTTGGTTTTGTGCGGCAGTTTGGGCACTCGGGCTCAAAAAGGTTAGCCATCACTGGCCTAGAGGTACCGAACCAACATATCCCTTCAAGGTTGGTGATCAGGTACAGGTCAGAGCACCTCAAATGCACGGTACCTTAGACCCGCTCTACGGACCTCCAAACTACAGTGATCGCCATCACATGGACAGCCATCTTGACTCCTCCCCTTCGTGGATCCATGCGTCAAGAATCAAGCGTGTATCATCTCCACTGACATCTTCGGTTCCAGCCTCCTGACCATCACGCATAAGACTGTGTTGACTCCTCCTACCACTCATGTGGTGTCTCCTTCAGTCCATTTCGGGAACTGTTAATACGGCAATACTACTTGTCCAGACTGCCTTACTTTTTGTGTGCGCAGCTCGCTACAAACTGGAGCTTTTCTCTCAACATGTTTCATTACTGTACCTTCTAATCTGTGTGAAATGCAGAAGTTTACAATTTAAACTGCACCCAGCCCCATGTTTCTTTTTCTACTTTTTGTATAACATTGGTGTTACTCGCCTCTCTTTGGGATATGACTAAGTCCCTTGTTCATTGTAAACTGTCTCTAGTTTTAATGCTACGGATTGTTTTATTGTTTCTGCTTTTAGCCTGTCTAATACTGCTCTATACTGTTCTTCAACTACAGGGAAGTTTCTATGTATCTTTCTTTGGGGTGGTCTCAAAGGACTGCTTATTGCCCTATTGAGCGGTTTTATAATTATTGTTCTTTTTTGTTGTATATTTTCATTTGTTCTTGACTGTTGTTGAAAGGCCCTACAAAGCTCTACCACTTTTATGTATTCCTATACTCCTGCTTTTATGGTGGCTGATGTACCTGAGCTGCCACATACAGATGTTCCATTAATAATGTCTGTTTAGTTATTTTGTAGTAGATTGTTAGGCTGTTCTTATAGTGGGCCTATGCAGGCCCAAAGGGGGGATTGTTAGGGAAATCAGAATCCTATATATTGTGGCGCCGTGGTCCCTCCTAGGCGGCTGCCTAGTGGGGGCGACCGGTCATCACACTTGATTATATGCTTCAACGTAGTAGCTGAGGCCCTTTTAGTGTAGTTGTGGGCTTATTATTAAAGCAGTCCGAGTGGATGAGGCTGACACAGGAAAATTTGTTATAAATTTTTTTTATTTTTCTTTGCAGCGTCAAATTGGCAACAGGCCTTGATAAAGGTTCCCAAAACAGCAAACAGAAAGAAGGATAATTTCTCCAACAAAAACTTTCCAAAAGAGACATTCAACTGCTCTAGCAAAGCAGTTTCTTCACTCCTTGCTTTTTAACTTAAATTCTTCTTCACTTAAGCAAAACACTTTAAACTCTGTTACATGCACAGTCCAGCAATCTTCTCAGCTTCTCCCAGCTGCTACAAACCAGCGTGTGATTATGTGCTGCCTCTTGGCTTAGAAACTAACAGCATTTTAACACAGCTCCAGCGTTAGTAAAAATGGCTGCTTTTAAAGCATGAGGTTTTCCACCTTTTTATCTGCCCTTCTCAATGGCTTTACTTAGCACCAGCACTTCTTATATTTTCACACAGCCTTCAATAAAACTTCTAAGCATTGCTTGTACAAAAACCACATTCCATAGATTCATCAGAGGACACTGGATTATCTTGATAAGACCCAATTTCCATCTCCTCCTCTGTGCTGTAAGGCTCAGGGCTTGGGACACATTCTGGAACGTTTAGCTGCACTTTCTTTAAAAGTTTAAAAAGCTTTTCCCACTTGAGATTCCTTCTTCCCTTTGGAACTGGGTCAGAACCTCTTGCCCTTCTTCCCCTTACTGAATCAATTTCAGGAAATGTTTGGTTTACCTGGCTTGCAGAAACCCTTCCTCTCCAAGGCTTTCTGAATTGTTTGGTTATGGGCTCAGAGCTTGAGCTGCCGTCTTCAGAGTCAGAAATGTAGTTCTGAATCTTTCCCCAGCTCCTTTCTTGCCTCTGGCCCTGACACTTGCCTTGGCAGTTATGGCTGGTCCCTTTAGAATCACCAGGTCTCACAGCCCTGCAGTGCTGTCTCCTCTCCTGGCTTCTCTGGACTCCTGGAATTCCTTCAATTCTCTGCTTTCCTCTGCCTCTGTCCGTCTCTCCCTCACTTGCTGAGTGACGCAGTTTAAATGCTCTGTAGCCTGCTTCCTTCTCTGGCCCCACCCTCTCTCTCCCTGCAGCTGCTCTGGAGACTGGGTGTGGCTTCAGGCTAGCTCTGCAAGTGTGTGTTTTAGTTTCACTTTCTCTCTGGGACCTATGCTTAGGTGAGCCCATCCCCCACTTATGGAAAAAAACCTCTTTTTTCTCTCTTTCAGAGGGCTGTGCTGCACCCGCATCACCACAATATGTGCCCTTTGTAATAATAATGCTTAGTTTAAGTGCATATACAGGAGGCCTGCACAAGAGAAATTAGAATCCTATAGAAATCAGAATTCTATGTGTGTGCCCTTTGTACATTCTGGTGGGTATGGAAAAAGGAATGTGCTGTGTAAGCTAGACTGATTGTTCTACTCAAGGATGACTTGCATTTGCATTAGTTACTGATAAACTATAGTGGGCCCCCAGAAGATGGGTGAATGACGTATGACTATGTTTCTGATGATGTATAAAATACGGACAATCCCTCCACCCTTTGGAATAAACTGCATACCACTTATGTGCAGGTGTGTGTGTGTGTTTGTTCCCCTGAATTCCAGACAAAGAAGGTAAGGTGATTCCTCGACCCAGACGGACGTCCCAAGGGTTAGTGATAAGAAGTGCTGGGAAAGGAATAATGGACCCTTTACACTAAAGAGTTTTATTCCAAGAGAGAGAGAACCCAGGTGCCTGTGGTGGAAGGCAGAGCACAGAAGCATCAGAGCTCAGCAGAAGTTATCTAAAAGGTAACGAAGAGTTCAATTGGGAAGCTAGTTGGAGGAAGCCTGAGGAAACTATTTACCCTAGTAATTGGCACAGGAAAAGTCAAGCTTTTGTACCTGAAGATAATCTTGTATCTGGGAGAAGGACAAAAGGCAGGAACCGTGGAAAGCTTCCACTTGATTTTACTCCGGTGTCTGCAGCAGCAGAGAGAAGCCCGAGTCAGAGACTGCCAAGAGGTAAACCAATTGTAGTTAATAGAGGGAAAGGTGAATGTTGTAATTTCCCCTATGGTCCTCAGCATTTGAGAGGCTCCCAAATTGAGTACTCCAGTGAATGTGGTAGTAGCCTGTCACACATTCTCACAGAGAGAGAAAGAGAATCTCTGAATAACAAAGAGAGACTGTTTAATAATGGGCCGAACTGTGCAAGAGAAGAATTGTTAAAGGCAGAAGAGGAGGATATGCAGTGTGAGGTACAGGGGGACACAACGTGTAATGAATACATGGACTGTACGCTTACAATTTCTGATAATATATCCTCTCTGCGATGAACAAGTTGTGAAACATGCCAAGCCTAAAAGCTACAAAGAAAAGGTTTTTGTGTGCTGGAAAAAGGCTGTTTAAATACTTTTGTTTGTATGTTAAAAGCTGAAGATAAGCATTTTTCTGTTCACCTTTTGTTCCTTTGTTTGTGCCCAACGTGGGGCTGTTTACCTTTTTGTTTTGACCACTGAAAGAATCCTCCTGGAAGGGGAATAAAACCTGTTTAAGCCTTACCTCGTTTCCACAACTTATTCTTTTGACTGGCCTAAGAAAAACTATGTATCCCAGAGTGCCAAGCAAGGTCTCTGGGCCGGTTAAACACAAGGCCTCGGCTTAATACCCCACCTTAGCTTGAAGGGACAAGCAACGGCGTGACAGATGGCGTAGTTGGCAGGATTTTTTTTTTGGTGTGTGGTTTTCTGAGAAAAAGGAAGACAAAATAAAGAGATGGATATCTTTGTAGAAGACTGCTGTTACAAGGAGTGCTGTCTGAGCTTAACATTCACTGGCAGGTCGGCCAGGAAGGAGGAAAAGACCTTTTCTCACATGCTGGAATCTACCTGAAGCCTGAGGTAAAGGTAGCCTGGGCAGAAGGGTAGGATACTAAGTGAGAAAGGGGTGCTGTGCTCACAGACAGGGATTTTAAAAGAAAAGTACCGCACTTGGTGGGTCTTTCTTTTTCTTTTCTTCCACAGGTGCAGAGGACTCCAGAGGAGGGATGGAACCCCGAGATGTCATGATGTGGATGCAAACGCAATGGGACAAGCAGTCGGAGCTTGTTCAGCAACTCCAGACGCGACAGGCGGAAATACTGAGGGAGCAGCAACGGCCTCTGCTAGAGACTATGGAAGCCCTCTTAAAGAAGCCACAGGCCACAGGAGCGGCAAGTTTTCCTATGTTTCCCCAAGCAGGGATGGACAGTTGCCATGCTTTTTCCCTGGGACAGTTAACGCAACAGGACAATCTCGATGATTACATTGATGCTTTCGAAAGAATAGCAGAGACCCTTAAATGGCCGATAGAGCAATGGGCGATTCGATTCGCAATGACCCTCACAGGAGAGGCTCTATCTGCATTTAAGGCCATGCTTGCTAGTCTTGCTGCCGATTACATAGAAATAAAGAAGGCAGTAAAAGATAGGTTAGGTCTCACCCCTAGGCACTACAAACGCATGTTTAGGGAGGCGAAGATTAACTGTAAAGAAACTCCTAGAGCTCTGTACCAGAGGCTTAAGAGTCTAGCGTACAAGTGGCTTACC
Source organism: Ichthyophis bannanicus (assembly GCA_033557465.1). NCBI lineage: Eukaryota > Metazoa > Chordata > Amphibia > Gymnophiona > Ichthyophiidae > Ichthyophis > Ichthyophis bannanicus. The sequence continues at coordinate 1,170,422,984 of CM066032.1, read as the reverse complement.
CCAGAAAGAAGGTCACTTGATTCCATTCTGGACGAGATTATTCTAGAGCAGTTTTTACAAGCTGTATCTCCTGAATTAAAAACGTATCTCACCCTACAGGATTGCCACAGCACAGAAGAGGCAGTCAACATGGCAGATAGGTTTTATGAAGCTAAAATGGCTGATACCTCAGGCATTGGAATTTTAAAAGTGGCTGGAATGGCAAATCCTGATAGTATGAGAAAGTTTGAAAGAGTTAAAGCGTCTAAAGTGAATAAGTATGATAACACTAATAATGATGTTTCATCTCCTTATAGAGGGAAATGTTACGGTTGCGGAAGGACGGGTCACTTCCAACGAGACTGTAAGGCACGTACAGTCCTCATATCTGGAGCGGGAAAGCCAGTCCCGAAGGGCCTCTTTCTCCAGGTCCAGGTAGAGGGAGTAGATGCGTTGGCACTACTCGACTCGGGGGCTGAGCAGAGCATGGTCTCTCAGGAGTTTTGGGAAACCATGGAACCGCCTCGCAAGTCAGCTCTGAGTCGAGTAGAAGACCATGTACAAATAAAATGCGTACATGGCACATACTTCCACTATCCCCTACATAAAGTACATGTCAAAGGAATGGGTATAGAAAAGGAAATACAGGTGGCAGTGGTTCCAAAGCTGCCACAGGAGCTTATCCTTGGGCGAGACTGGCCTCCGTTTAGGGGAGGACTGATGGAGGGTTTAGGTACTAGGATGAGTCTAGTTTCAACCCGGTCGCAAGCCGGAACCTCAAGGGCCAGGGAACCATCTGTGGAAAGAACAGAGGAGCCTGAGAGGAAGGAGGCTGAGGAATTTCCTGAGGAAGGTGTAGAGGAAAATGAGGCAAATATACTTCCTAGCCATGATGAGCTAATTCAGGTGCCAGCTAAGGAAGGGAAAAAGACAAAGGCCAAGAAGCGCCATGAGAGATACAATAGAACCCGAGGGAGGGCAGAACTAGAGGCCGGAGAAGGGTTACCGTGGGTGCCTGCAGCCCTAGTTCAAAAGTTCCCTTCTTTCCCTATGGAACAGAGGGCTGACCAGTCGCTCAAAAGAGCATTTGAATGGGCCCAAGAGAGTCGACCTATGCTTCCCCGATTCTTGTTAGACAAAGATTTCTTATAGGGAAAGTATAGATCCCTATACAGATGCTGTACGGAAGCAACTGGTGGTGCCAGTGACTTTTAAAGCCATTGTTTTACGCCTGGCACATGACCACCCGATAGGTAGCCATAAGGGTGTTCAAGGAAAACTGGACCAAATACTAGCGCGATTCTATTGGCCGGGGGTTTATAAGGAGACCAAGCAATATTGCGAGTCGTGTCCCACCTGCCAGAGGGTCTCAGTGGCGAGGCCAAAGGCTGTACCCATGGTGCCCTTACCCACCATATCGGTACCAATCCGGCGCATGGGAATGGACATTGTGGGCCCTTTAATAAAAACACCATGGAGCTTTCAATATATCTTGGTAGTCGTAGACCACGCTACACGGTTCCCATGGGCTATTCCCCTTAGGAACACCTCAGCCAAAATGATAGCACAGGAGCTAGTTAAACTATTTTGTGAAGTGGGGTTTCCCCAGGAAATACTGTCGGATCAGGGGAGCAACTTTGTATCCAGATACTTAGCTAGAGTTTGGGAGGCATTTGGTATATGCCACATTAAGACTGCGGCGTACCACCCCCAATCAAACGGTCTTGTGGAACGTATGAACCAATCCATAAAACACCTGTTAAGGAGGGGTTTAAGGAAAGGAGAAATGTCAGAATGGGACACCTTACTCCCATTCGTTCTTTACGCGTGCAGGGAACGAATACAGGCATCCTTGGGGGCGTCCCCGTTTGAACTCCTGTTTGGGAGGGCCCCGAGGGGTATTTTAGACATATTACAGGAAGAATGGGTAGAGCCCGAAATACCAGAGGTAGGGATACCTAAATTTTTGAAAGACTTAAGGACGCGTCTAGAAAAGACGTCCAAAGCCTCATTAGAAAATCTGAAAATTAGTCAGCAGCATCAGAAATGCTACTACGATAAGGGCACAAAACCCAGGCAATTGGCAGAAGGGGATAAGGTCATGGTCCAAGTGGCGGACCCAGGTCCTAAATTCGAGTCCCACTGGAAAGGGCCGAGTATGGTAGTGAAAAAGGTTGGGCCCGTTTCCTACCTCATAGAGAATGAGAGAGGACGTAGGCAGGTTTACCACCTCAACATACTGAAGTCTTGGAAAGAAAGGTTGGCCACTGCCAATTTGATTTATAGAGAGCAGCACAGTAGTACCCGGAAGAAGATTACGTGCTGTCCGCCTGAAATTGCGGCAGCCCGTAATATTTTAAGGGGGGGGAATCTGTCACAAAGTAGGTTTAACAGAGCCCATGGAAATAGGCAAAGATGCAGGCAGTGAAACTGATTCTGACACTTCAGAGGAGCACATGTCAGGATGTTGCTATAGGCAACCCAAACAAATCAGGTCACGAGCTAGAGAAACACGCCCAAGCAGCAGAGAGGCTGAGGGATCAGTAACTGATGAAAGCCAGCTGGGAGTGGGTGGAGCTGACACACACGCAGATAAACTCAATGCACATGGAGTTAGAGGGAGAAACAGAACGGAACACGGGAACAGGCAGTCGTGAGTGTTCAGAGAGCCAAGGATGTGCTGGGAGAAGCTCAGGTTGGAATGAAGCCGGTGGAAGAGCTGTAAAAGCTAAAGAGTTTTATTCCAAGGGAGAGAGTGAGAATCCAGGTGCCTGTGGTGGAAGGCAGAGCACAGAAGCGTCAGAGCTCAGCAGAAGTTATCTAAAAGGTAACGAAGAGTTCAATTGGGAAGCTAGTTGGAGGAAGCCTGAGGAAACTATTTACCCTAGTAATTGGCACAGGAAAAGTCAAGCTTTTGTACCTGAAGATAATCTTGTATCTGGGAGAAGGACAAAAGGCAGGAGCCGTGGAAAGCTTCCACTTGATTTTACTCCGGTGTCTGCAGCAGCAGAGAGAAGCCCGAGTCAGAGACTGCCAAGAGGTAAACCAATTGTAGCTAATAGAGGGAAAGGTGAATGTTGTAATTTCCCCTATGGTCCTCAGCATTTGAGAGGCTCCCAAATTGAGTACTCCAGTGAATGTGGTAGTAGCCTGTCACACATTCTCACAGAGAGAGAAAGAGAATCTCTGAATAACAAAGAGAGACTGTTTAATAATGGGCCAAACTGTGCAAGAGAAGAATTGTTAAAGGCAGAAGAGGAGGATATGCAGTGTGAGGTACAGGGGGACACAACGTGTAATGAATACATGGACTGTACACTTACAATTTCTGATAATATATCCTCTCTGCGATGAACAAGTTGTGAAACTTGCCAAGCCTAAAAGCTACAAAGAAAAGGTTTTTGTGTGCTGGAAAAAGGCTGTTTAAATACTTTTGTTTGTATGTTAAAAGCTGAAGATAAGCATTTTTCTGTTCACCTTTTGTTCCTTTGTTTGTGCCCAATGTGGGGCTGTTTACCTTTTTGTTTTGACCACTGAAAGAATCCTCCCGGAAGGGGAATAAAACCTGTTTAAGCCTTACCTCGTTTCCACAACTTATTCTTTTGACTGGCCTAAGAAAAACTACGTATCCCAGAGTGCCAAGCAAGGTCTCTGGGCTGGTTAAACACAAGGCCTCGGCTTAATACCCCGCCTTAGCTTGAAGGGACAAGCAACGGCGTGACAATACCAAAGAGATGTTGAAGGACCGCCTCTCTGAAAGCTGCATCCCGGCGGGAGTCCCTGTCCAGGCAGTAGTGGGCAGCGAGTGTGATTTGTAACCGCCTTTTGTGCCCCCAGCCGAAGCGTGTAGGGCTCAAGCGACCTGTTATCCTTCTTTGAACAGCTGTCTGACCTTTTCCTGAGGCAAAGCCTTTTGGGAAATGTAGTTTCTTTCAGTGTCCAATGAAGAGTAGTGTGAACTCAAAGTGGTTTTAAGCAAACAGGATTTATTTCCACTCCGGGCGGATTTCAGCATGGAACAAAGGTAACACAAACCATATACTTCTGGCAAAGGACAAAATGAAAAGTCTCCAACAGAAATAGCTTAACTTCAGCAGTAATAAACATTTGCTTCCCAGCAATTAGAATGAACAGTTCTGTTTCCCACAGCTTTGTACTTTTTCCCTGAACACTTCTGCAGTTCTCTGCACTGCTAAAACTCAACGCAGGGAAAATATCTCATTCGATATTGTAATCGTACAGTCCATCAATTCTTCAGATATGTTGCTTAGCCCTGGCTCTGTTTCCATTAACTCCTCATGGAAGACAGGCAGAAATGTTTGCAACGTTGTTTCAGGGGCCACGCCCTTCCTCTCTGTCTTAGGCTTTATATCATACTCTTGGCACATGTATTGCTGTAAACAATCATCCTCATTACAGGTATTAAAACCACCGTCCCAACCCTTTGGGTAAGTAAAATCACACTGATTATCAACAGCCTTATTTGAAACCCAGTCTCTGGGCTTACCTTTTCGTCTGCCTGCAAACGGCTTTCTCTGGGCTTTGGAAACAGCTGTTGGTTCAAAACCTGATTTGTGAGCTGTGGGTTGCAACTGCCTTCCTGGCTTTTTCCTCTCCTTGTAATTCCCAGAATACTGCAACCAGCCTGGCCTGCTTTTGCTGTATTCTTCCCTTGAATAAAACTTTAAGCTTGGCTCTGGCTCTGGGCTTTCTCTAAGCCTTACTGAGTGTTCCTCTAGGCTTGCCACGGTCTCTCTCCCACGGTTCTGGGCTGGAACTCTACCGGTAGCTCTGCCTAGGCCTGGAACTTGGACTCCTCCCTGGTCCTCCTCTTGGTCTGTTAGCTGGTCTGCTAATTGACCTCCCAGCTGAGCTTGTGTTGGAGCTTCCCGTGTGGCTCCTACTCGAGACCCTTTTCCAGCTTCCAGACGAGACCCTAATCGAGCTTCTTTTCTCTCTACTGAGGCCTCTTTATGTGTCTGAGCTCTAGGGCAGTGCCTGACTCCTCCCCCTAGCAGGTGCTCTGATTCAGCTCGTGACTCCTGAGCTAACTGGCAGCATGGGTGTGTTTCTTTCCCCGGTGTCTGGTTTCCCTGGTAACTACTAGCCATGTGCTTTTGTTTACCATCCAGCACTGCTTCTGATTCCTGCTTTTTGGCTCTTTCTAAAGGGCTGGAGGAACCCACTATGTCACAGAATGAAAGACCAAGTTGCTGCCCTGCAGATCTCTTCAATGGCCACTGAGCAGAGGTTGGCCACTGAGGTAGCCATGGCCCGGACAATAGGGGCAGTGACATGGGCCTCCAAGTATAGACCTGCCTGGTCATATGTGAAGGTGATGCAGTCAGCAATCCATCTGGAGAGTGTGCGCTTGGACACAAGGAGACCCAAGCGACTGGAGTCAAAAGAGACAAACAACTACGAGGATTTGCGATGTCCCTGTGTCCTCTGTATGTAGAAAGCTAAGGCACACTTGCAATCTAGGGTGTGCAGGTTCACTTCTGCATGAGAGGCGTGCAGCCTAGGGAAGAAGACCGGTAGCATAATAGACTGGTTTAAGTGGAAGGGAGATAACACTTTTGGGAGAAAGTGTGGATGCGTCCAGAGGACAACTTTGTCATGATGAAACTGTGTGTAGGGAGGGTCTGCCACTAGAGCCTGTAGCTCATTGATGCATCTAGTGGAAGTGAGGGCAATGAGGAATATGACCTTATTTTATGTATTTATTTATTTATATATGTTATTTAACATTTTTATATGCTGCTTTTCAATCTTATCAAAGTGGTTTACAGTGAAACAGAACATGTATTACATGGAACAGTATAATGAACTATATACATTTAACTATTTACAACGTATCAACTATTTACAGTAGATTGCTTCTTAGCTTAAGCATCATCTTATAGGGAGGGGACAGTTTAGCAGGGATTTCTTTACTGTGGTTGTGTACTTTATATGCTGTTGTAGTGTTCAGTGAAAAGGTAGGTTTTTAAAAGTTTTCTGAAGTCAGCGATATCTGAAATAGCTCTTAGGTGGTGTGGGAGTGAGTTCCATAGTGATGGTGAATAATATTCGAATACCCTGTGTAACACCTATAGTCCCAGCAGGGCTGTGGTATAGGCAGTTAGCCAAGCTATTAAGTCACCTGACCTTGTATTGGAAAGGAGTGTAGTCGTGGATCCAAGTGGTCAAGGTTCAAAAGGATTTTATTTCCCCTCCCGGGGTTTATGGATTTTCAAAAACATCAACAACAGAAGTAAAACTTAGGATACAAAACTGGATGAACTTAAAGGTAGCAAACTTGCTTTCAAATGTAACAGAAACTGAATAATTATAGCAGGCAGCTGATAATCTCTTCTTAACCTTTTGTACTAGTTTACAACAAAGAAGGATTCTCATCAGCTATCATTAGAGAGCATTCCATTTCTTCCAAGCCTGGATTCAAACAGCTATCTTCTGTGATCATTGGCTCAATATCATTGTCCTGTGAACAAACAGCCTGCGTATATCTTTGCTCTATATCTTCTCCTGGGTTTCTCAAATAGTCATAGTCAGTACAAGGCAAGTAATTACCATTTACTTTATAATGGCAAGGCAGAGAAACACACTTCCTGGAATGACGTTTCCTTCTGTTAGCTGCTGGCTCTCGGCTACTCCCATTTACTGGTAGCTCACAGCACTGCTCTTTGTAATAAACAGGTTTCTCTCTTATCACTCTGTGCCTTGGTTTATCTGGTATATAATTGTCTGTCTCATCCATGCAAACATTTTCAACAGCCCAGTTTCCCTCAACGTTCTGAGACCGCTTCTTACAAGCCTGCTTCTCAAACACACATGGCTTTTTCACTGTCTCACGTCTCTCCCATTCAAGTAGGTGTTGAGGAATTCCTCTCTGTATCAGAGGTGGATATTTCTTTTGACTAACCTGCCAAGTGGAACCTTTTCTAGTTCCTGGTGTAGAACTCTTTTGTAGCTTTCTGACTGGAACTGCAGGGGGTTCAAACTCCGTCTCTGAGAAGTCTGAGCTTGCTTCAGAATCACTCAGCACTTCTCCCTCATGGCAGCTTCTGACGTTACAACACCCTCTGTAACTTCCTCTGAAGTCTCCCGTGTAACTTCCTTTGGAGTTTCCTGTTCCACTGGTCCTATCAGGTCTCTGAGTTCTCTGGGTCCTCTCTGAACTCCTCGTCCTCTCTGCACTCCGGGTCCTCTCTGAATTCCGGGTCCTCCCTGAGCTTCGGGTCCTCTCTGAGCTATCAGCTGCTTTCTCTACACATTTTTTATAATGCCCTAGGGGCGTGTCTTCCCTCACGTGGAAGTTGTTCTCTCCCTCTAATGAGAGGTGTTTCCTAACTAGGCACGGCTGCAGATCCTGTGCCTGCCTGGGTTGCTTATGGCAACAGAAATGCTTCTGATCTGCCTGCCTGTCAGAACCTAGCCTGTTTGCATCAGGTTTTTGTCTATTTAAAGCAAGGGACAGATCTGCTGTGTTACACCTGTGAAGTAATCTTTGAGAAGAGGTGGTCGGTATGGCTGCAGTTGAGGGTGTTCTGGTGGATCTTCCTCCTTGATCATGTATCTGGAACTCTTTTGATTATTTAATTTAAGCATTCAGCGGAACAGTTATTTATTATCTTGAAGGCCATCATTATGGCTTTATATTTTATTCTAGAATGGATGGGAAGCCAGTAGAGTTCTTTTAAGGTGGGGGTGATATGATCATGCTTCTTTGTTCCTGTAATAAGCCTAGCAGCTGTGTTTTGTGCCATTTGCAGCATGTGTGTCGTACTTTTGGGAAGATCCTGGAGTATCATATCGCTGTAATCCAGCTGCGGAGTGATTATTGCCTGGCAGACAGATCGGAAGTGGTTTGGTTCTAGTATGGGTCGTAAGTTCTGCAGTATGGCCTTCCAGTGGAGTAGTAGCTAGGGGCTCAAAGGGCAACTTTAGAAGCTGAGCCAGTACCACACTGAGATCTCAAGCTACTGGTGGTGACCTGATTGGTGATTTGGAGAGCAAAAAGCCCCTCATGAAGCATGCTACAAGCAGATGTGAGGTGACTGGCTGTCCTTCCACTGGCTTGCGGGAGGCTGTGATGACACTAAGGTGCACTCTGACAGAGTTCGTTTTGAGACCCATGGCAGACAAATGGAGGAGATATTGGAGGAGGAATTCCACCTGTTCGGTAAAGAGATTGAGTTCCTTCTCTGAGCACCATAGAGCAAATCTGTGCCATTTGAAAGAGCATGCTCGTCTGATAGACTCTTTCCTTGAAGCTTAAAGGATGTCCTTGACCTCACTGGTCAACAAACCTTTACAAAAGTCATGTTACTGAAATAAAAATAGTCATTTCTTATCAATTTTTATATGCTGAACACAAATATGACAGTAAAATTGCAAAGTTTGCTCTAGGTTTTTTGTAATCTACAAGAATTAATGTTTACATCACGAAATGCATGTCAATAGTAAATATAATAGGCCTTCGGTTAATACCTGTAAAAAAACAAGTCATAGACTACTTCCTAGATTTTTTCACCTGTCTCTTGTACAGCTGTTCGGGAGCTTCTCTGGGGAGTGTCCAGCAGTAGTCAGCCAGCATTGTAGTGGACCATTTTCCCTGGTATCTTTGCTCCATCGTTGCAATATCCTGGTGAAAACATTCGCCCTGTTCATCACTAACCATACCACAGCTGTCAGGAAAGAAATCGAGATGGGAATCAAGGAAATGGATCTTTAGAGACATATTGCAGCCAAGTTTCTGATACTGCATCAGCATGTCTTCTGCTAGTTCCTTGTAGTTTTCTGCCCTAACATTCCCAAGAAAGTTTGTTGACACTAGGCGAAAAGCATTCCATGCTTGTTTCAACAACTTGCTGCAAGGTGATGCGAACCAGTCATCTTTGAAGAGCTCTCGAATCTGAGGACCCACAAAAACTCCCTCTTTAATCTTTGCTTCGCTGAGTCAAGGGAATTTTTCATGCAGGTATCGGAAAGCTGGCGAAGTGCGGTCCATGGCTTTCACAAAGTTTTTCATCAAACCTAGTTTGATGTGAAGGGGTGGTAGAAGGATTTTGTGAGCCTCAACCAGAGCTGGGTGCTGGATATTCTTCTCTCCAACTGTTACATTTTGTCTGCGATTCCATTCCTTCCGCAAGTAGTGCCAATCCCTTGTTTGGCTATCCCACTCACATAAGAAACACATGTATTTTATATATCCCTGCTGCAGTCCCATTAAAAGGGCAACTACCTTCAAGTCACCACAGAGATGCCAGCTGTACCTGTTATAGTTAATGGAAGTCAGTAGATGCTTTAAGTTATCGTATGTCTCTTTCATGTGGACGGCATGTGCTACTGGAATAGATGGAAGACAGTTTCCATTGTTCAAAAGCACAGCCTTCAGACTCAGTTTCGAAGAGTCTATAAATAGTCTCCAGTCTTGTGGGTCATGAGTGATTTTTAAGGCATTCATGAGGCTTTCAATATCGGAACAGAATACCAGATTACTTTCCTTTCTGAAGAAAGGCTCCAACTGCTGGTGGCGCTTTCGATATGGAGTAATGTTGACATCTTCTTCTAGAAGATTCCATTGTTGGAGTCTTGATCCTAGCAATTCTGCCTTGTTCTTGGATAAGTCCAAATCACGAACCAGGTCATTTAGTTCTTCCTGTGTTATTCTGTGTGGCGTTCATAATGCATCCCAGTGAAAATCTGGGTCACTGCATGCTGACGGATCAGGAGAAGAACAGGTTGGCTCACCCTTGTCCTCATCAGATGAATCAAGAGAATATTCTGATGGAGCTTCTGGAATAGGAAGTCCCTCACCATGTGGAACTGGTCTCAATGCAGACGGAATGTTTGGGTAGTGTCACCCCTTTGTCGTGCAGCGCCTCCTGCTGGTCACAGCTGGTACTGCACCCGGGTGTAAAGTACTGGCCTTTTCAATATTTATAGTCCTTGCCAGTACACAAATAAGTTGTGACACCGAAATCGGTTTAACTGGGTTTTATTCCCCGTCCCGTAGGATTCTTTCAAAAGCAATGTTCCCTCTAATTTTCTGTAGGCTGTGTGCACATAAAATATCAGCTGTGCAGCGTTTGAAGGAAGGTTAAATTTTTGTGCGTCACATAACACTCGGAGTTATATACTTTAAAATTTGACTACACGTCAGAACACAGTATGTACACCACATTGATTGCACTAGAAAATATTGTAGAACTTGTGAAAACCATAAATACACAACAACTTTTAAATTTTAAGACGTCTGTGTTGTTTTCTGTCAGAATCAGAACCGTAATTTTTGTGCGCTCTGTTATAAAGTATGTGCGCTCGCTCGGCGAGGTGTGTGCGCGCGCACACGCGCACAGCTTAGAGGGAACAGTGTTCAAAAGTATAACAATCAAATCAACATAACCCTTCTCGGGTAAACAAAAAGAACTATAACAAAAATAGCTTTCCTTTCAGCAAACAAAATATGAATGGAAGCAGAAATACAGCTTGTCAGGTTTCCAGATAAAGGCTTCTCTGGAGCAGTTCAGCCTTCTATCTGAGAGACTCTATTTGGTCAGCTAGTATCAAACTACAGTCCATCTGTTCAACAGGCAATTCAATGTTATCCTCTATTGCATAAGGCTCATACTGCATGGGAACACTGTCATGTACAGATGCTTCGTCACTTCTCTCCTGAGGTAGTTTGTTCAACAAACTTTCCAGCTTGTGACGTACTTGACTCTCTACAGAATGTATCTGTTTGGCTTTACCATATTCTCTGGAGTTGCTCAACCAGGAGCCTTTCCTCTGCCTCTGGTTATCAGGCAGAGTAAAGCAGTTAGCTGCCCAGCTATTAGAAAGTGGAACCTTTGTTCGGGGTTTTGTTTTAACAGGAGCTTTACAAACAGCTGTTGTCTCCAACGGCAGTTTCTGAGAAGGCTTATGCCAGTTATATCCCTCTGAAGGGTTCTCTCTCACAGGTAACAAGCTTTGTTCTATATTCTGTCTGTAGCCCAGACTCTGGAGTTTTCCTGCTTTCATTAAGTTAGCATTATAGGGCTTTTGTTTCTCATACAAATGCCTCTCATAGCTCAGCTTAGCATTTCTCCTCTCTGGCTCAGAATAGCTTTTCCTAGCTTGTAACTTGTGTCTTAGGGCATAGCTTCTATCAAGGCTGCTGCATACACTGTCCCTGTCTGAATTCAGTTGCTCATCTCTTTCACTTAATTGTTCATCAGACTCACTCAGACTTTCATTCAGCCAGTGCCTTCTGCCTTGCTGTAGAGACCTGGGATGTCTGTGTCCTTCCCACTCTGGATATCTCCTCTGCCTGGGAATATCCTTTCTCCTTGGGTCTTTCAACTCTCTTGGTTGCCTTGATTCTCTTAATCTCCTTCGTCTCTCAGGTCTCCCAGCTTCCTCAGCTCTCTCTACTTCCCTCTCCTGTGAGCTGTGCTGATTATTTACGTAATCCCCAGCTGCACCACACCCTAGCCTATTGGGGTCAGGTGGGACCTTCCTTGCCTCCCTACTGGCTGGGTGATAATTCCAGGCTTGTGACCTCACTCCCTTATACCCATTCTGATGCCCTTGTGTCATGTGCTCTCTCCACACGTCACTGTTTACTTGAGGAGTAGTGTTTTTTAGCTCCACAGGGGGCTCTAGAGAGTCTGCTCTGTGACAGTAGACTATGCTCGACTTCTTTTGCTTCGTTATTCTGCTGGAAAGAGGAGGAACCAAGCAGAAGTAACAGTCATTTATGAAGTTGCTTGGCTCTCTCCACACCATGGGGACTGCAAATGGCATTGATGGTCTTTTGCAATTCAACCACTGTGAAAGCTGTGTTGTACATGTAGCGCAGCATATATGCGGGGCCCAAGGCTTGTCTTGGTCACCAATCTTGCATCCGAAGTAAAGATGATATGCCTTCTTTCAGTTGAGAAGTGATACTATTCTTCTGCTTGGCAAATGTCACTTCCCCACAAATGTAGCAGAAATTGTCAACGGTATTAACGCACTTTCGCGGCATTACTGTTCTGTATTGTACCTAAATGGCTAAAATTATATGATTAATAAAAGTTACATGTAACAGTAGCTTACACTGTCTCGCACACAGTCTGAAATATTTTAAATGCTCAACCTTTCCGACTGCGTATAGTACACTGCTGACGTCAGATGGCTTCAGCAGCCGTCTGGCAGTAGTATTGCATTGCATCAGAAAATGATGCAATCAACTCTGGATAATGTGTGCATGCTGGTATTATGCAATGTGATGCAATATTACATCATTCAAGGTTTATTTGGGATGTTGTTGATGTCCTACTGGATAAATTTACACGGTGAAATGTCAAAAATGAACTACATGCAATATCTTCAGAACGAGAGCCAATACATTTTTTTAATGTTATATTTGTGTTCAGCTCACCAAGATACTACAGATTAGGGCCTTTTAAAGTCAGTAACGATTTCAATGTTGACCAGTGGGCCTGCTGTGGAAGACAAAGGTCTTGTAGGTTCAGGCCCTGAGGAACCAGGCCATCAGGCGTGGGGACTAAAGACTGGGATGTAGGATTGTGCTGTTGTTCTGTGAAAGGAGATTGGAGGCACATCCCAACTTGAGAGGTTGCGTCTGGGCTAGATGGAGCAGAAGAGGAAACCATGCTTGCTACAGCCAGAATGGGGCTATGAGGATCATGTTCCATTTGTCGGCCTGTAACTTGAAAAGTGTTTTGGGGATCAAGGGCATTGGAGGGAAGGCATACAAGAGATCTTGTCCCCAGTTAAGCAGGAAGGAATCCGATGCCTGACTGTGGATGGATGGTATGCTGGACCAGAAACATGGAAGTTGCGTGTTCTGCGGTGTGACAAAGAGATTTATGGATGGGGTCCCCCATGTCTGAAAGATCATCTGTAATACCTGAAGATTAGAGGATAGCCAACGTAAAGCCAATTTTTAAAAATGGTTCCAGGGGTGATCCGGGCAACTATAGACCAGTGAGCCTGACGTCAGTACCAGGAAAAATGGTAGAAACCATCATAAAGAACAAAATGCTGAATATGTAGTGTCATGAGGCACAAGGATCAGAGCCCAGGGAAACAGAGAATATAACTCAGAATGAATGCACTTTTGACAGTTCAGAGGAAAACAGGGAGAAGGGTTGGCATAGAAACCCTAAACAAATGATGTCATTCAGTGCTAGGGAACGCCCGAGCCAAGAGCTAACCCATGACTCATTAGAAAAGGGGAAACAGCTGATGAGGGGCGGAGCCCAAGCAAACGGAAAAGGCAACACATTTAAAAATCCTCTAGGTAAGAGAGAGAGGAGGAACGAGGGGAATGGAAGGAATGAGAGGAACGAGAGGGAAGAGCAGGAGAGAGTGAAGGAGTTGTTCCAGAAGGAGAGAACAGCATGGAAGAACAAGCCCTACAGTATCCAGGGAAGCTCATCTGGAGAAGGGAGTTCTGAGAGCCACGCTGACTCCAGGAAGCAGGCAGTTCCATGCTGTGAGAAGCAGTACACGGCTGGGCAGTGCACTGAGGAACTCCATTCTCCTGAAGGCAAGGAATATTATTTTAAACCCCTGAGAAGGCAGTCTCAGTCCTCTAATAGCAAGCATTCTGAAAGGAAAACTTATTTCCCTGAAGCTGACGTGCTGCCTGTGAGAAAGCCCAGGAGAAGCACAAGGGAAAAGTTTTACCCTGAGACGTATTACAGCCAAGGAAGGTCTCTGGACAAACAGTGGCTGGAAGGTAGGAAACTACTTCAAAATAGCATAGCAGAAGATTGTGATACAAGCCCTTGTATGTACCAGGAGTTGTGTGAGAGAGCTGACCGTGAGTCCTATGCCAAACACCTAAGCTCCTCTAGGCTGTTGGGGGATGGGAACCCTTTACCCTGCACAGGGGAAGTGAGTGAGCAGAGGGTAAAGTTCGCCCCACAGGAAGCTGAGGACGACGTAACTGAGGTGCAGTGTGAGTTTTACCCAGCTCCAGATACAGAGGTTTACATGGACTGTACGTATACGATGTCAGACAGCATACAGTCTTTATGCTAGCATTGCCACAACACTGCTATAGGAGAGAAAACAGTCCAAAGTACGTTTGGAGGTTTTAAACTGTTTTCTGTACTTTGCTTTCTGTTCCTTTGAAGAAGCTGAAGATAAGCGTTGCTTAAGTTGAATTATTCTTTTGTTGCATTACCAGAAGTATGGACTTTATGTTGCTATTGTTTTCAAGGTCAAAATTCTAACCCTGGGAAGGGAATAAATCCCATTTAAACCTTACCATTTTGTGCACAACTATTTTCTTCTTTAAGCTAAAGGACTACAATACCCAGGAGGCTTTGCCAAGCCTCAAATTATTAGTTCATAGGCTTAAAGGGAACATCACCCCGCTCATCTTACCCATGCTAAGGCCTCTGGGAGTGAGGGGCGGTGACAGTAGATAGTCATGGCTTAATGGGAGACAGCCAACATGGCTTTAGACAAGGAAGATCTTGTCTTACTAATCTGTTATGTTTTTTTGAAGATGTGAATAAACAGGTAGACAAAGGTGAGTCAGTTGATATAGTGTATTTGGCTTTGAGAAAGCCTTTGACAAGGTCCCTCATCAGAGACTTTTGGCAAAACTAAAGAGCCATGGGATAGAAGGCAGTGTACTAATGTGGATCAGGAACTGGTTAAAAGATAGAAAGCGGAGGGTAGGGCTAAATGGCCAATTTTCCCAGTGGAGAAAGGTGAATAGTGGTGTACCCCAGGGATCTGTGCTGGGTCCGCTCCTTTTTCACATATTCATAAATGACCTGGAAAAGGGAATAACAAGTGAGGTTATCAAATTTGCAGATAACACAAAACTATTTAAAGTTGTTAAAACACATGAGGATTATGGAAAATTGCAAGAGGATCTTGATAAATTGGAAGACTGGGTATCCAAATGGCAGATGAAATTTAATGTGGACAAGTGCAAAGTTATTCACCTAGGAAAGAACAACCCAAACTATGGTTACACGATGCAAGGTTCCACATTAGGAACCACCACCCAGGAAAAAGATTTAGGCGTCATTGTGGATAACATGTTAAAACCCTCCACCCAGTGTGCAGCGGTGGCCAAGAGAGCAAATAGAATGCTCGGTATCGTAAGGAAAGGAATGGAAAATAAAACAAAGGATATTATAATGCTTCTGTATCGTTCCATGGTGCGACCGCACCTTGAATATTGTGTGCAATTCTGGTCGCCGTATCTTAAAAAGGATATAGCGTTATTAGAAAAGGTTCAGAGAAGAGTCACCAAAATGGTAAAGGGGATGGAAAGATACTCCTATGAAGAAAGGCTAAAAAGGTTAGGGCTCTTTAACCTGGAAAAGAGACGGCTGAGGGGAGATATGATAGAAGTCTATAAATGAATGAATGGAGTGGAATGGGTAAACGTAGATCGATTGTTTACGTTATCAGAATATAGAAAGACTAGGGGACATGCAATGAAGCTACAGGGTAAACTATTTAAGACTAATAAGAGAAAATATTTTTTTCACTCAACGTGTAATCAACTCTGGAATTTGTTACCGGAGGATGTAGTAAAGGCTGTTAGTGTAGCTGGGTTTAAAAAAGATTTGGACAAGTTCCTGGTGGAAAGGTCCATAAACCATTATTAAAAAGGGACCCAGGATATCAATGCTTGACCCAATACAAGCATTGTGGAACCAGTGTCTTTTGGGGAAACTGCTAGGTACTGTCACAGGGCCTACCTTGGCAGCGTAATGGACTGAGGTAGGTTGGACATAAAAACATATGAGGCTGGGTTTGGCTAATGTCTTACAGGACCCAGGGACTGGCAGCCCTGGTAGCTTCCTTTGTTACCAAAATCCCAAAGAATACAAAGGTCCAAGTGGAGGGAAACAAAGGCATTTATTTCCCTTTCTTGCAAAAAGGTTCATATGCTTGGACAAAAACATCAACACAAGTTCCTTACTTCAGGTTAAAGAAAAAGTAAAACATGACGTTAAAGCAAAGCTGTTATCTTCACAATAAATGGTGTATCAAAACAAACAGTCTCTATTCCCCAAGATAGAGCTTATGTGCTAAGCAAGGACTCCAGGCTTCCTGTCTTACAATAACTACAGTCCATCTCGGTATCTGAAGCAAATTCCACCTGCATCGGTTCCCCTTCTGAAGCCTCTGAAACCAAGTCAGTACTTGCTGGCAAATTGTAATCAGGCTTTTTATATATCCTCTGTACAACCTCCCAATGCTCAGGGTTGAATGTAGGGCGTCGGTCCTGCGCCCTCATATACTGGGAACTGTCTTCCTTTTGCAAGTGTTTTACCTTAGCTTCCTGCAAAGCTTTGTCATTAACAAGTCTCTTATTCGGTACGTGTTTCTTGCACCTTATCTCATAGGCAGTTTCACACGGACAGTATTCCTCTGCTCCCTGTCCTCCCCATACACCAGCAGTCTGCAACCTGCTTTCAGTTAAACATGGAGGGAGCAGTGGCCTAGTGGTTGGGGCAAGGTACTACAGGCCAGAAGGTCGGTGGTTCAAATCCCACTAGAGGACAGCAACCTTGGGCCGGAAGGACTGGGGTTTCTAGTCCCACAGGTGCTCCTTGTGGTCTTGGGCAAGCCACTTAACCCTCCATTGCCCATGTTCCCTGTATTAGTGTATGTGTCTCATATCCCCTCGTGTTAAATGTATCCCCCAACCGCTTTGACCCAGTGAAAAGCGGGATATAAATGCAGCTAAATAAATAAATAAATAAATAAATGGGTTACCTTTTCTCCTTGGCTTGTCTACTCCCGGTGAGGTTTTAGGCCTGCTCCGGCTGGGATCCTGCCTGGACTGAGCAATAGGCCTTAAGTTCTCCAACCGTCCTTCTGTTGGCTTTAGACCGCAGTCACAGCCACGCCTTTGCCTCTCTGGACGAAAAGCACTCATTCTGGATGGAGCTATCCCACCTTCTCCACGGTTGCTCCTTTCCTCAAGCCACTGCTGCTGCTGCTGCCTCCTGCGAAACCCTTGTCCAGGGGTTACTGCTTCTTCTGGATATCTTGCCCATTCATTCGGATGTCCTGCCCATCCTGCTGGTTCTGCTGGTTCTCCTGGCCGTTCTGCCGGTTCTGGCCGTTCTCCTCCTGACCGCCCTGCTTCCCCTGGCCGTCCTCCTCCTGGCTGTTCTCCTCCTGGCTGTTCTGCCCTCCAGTCTTCCAGACTCCCTTTAAGAGGTACTCCTCTCTTCCTTGATTGGAAGCTGGCTGGCATTACCTCATGACCTAGGAGGTGTGGTTCCTCAGTTCCTCGGAGGTCCCTCTTGCTCCCCCTATCAGGTTCCTCGTAATATTGCAGCTTGTGCTTGACTTTTCCTGCATTTAAAACATTTTCTTCTCTTCTCAGAGGGTCTGCAGCATCACAGTACATATGACCTAGATTGGCCACTGTTGGAAACAGGATACAGGGTTGATGGACCTTGGTCTGACCCAGTATGGCACATCTTATGCTCTTACCATGTTTGGGTGCAGAGTCCACTCATGTGGATGCAGGATGCAGCTCAGTCTGTTTGCCAGGACAATGAGCTCTCCTAGGAGATACATTACTCTGAGGTGGATCCGGTGGGCAATGGCAAATGACCAGAGATGGAGAGGGGGCGTGAGCTCGTTCTGCCTTACTTGTTCACATAGAACATGGCTACTTGGTTGTCTATCCTGACTAGGACTTGCTTCTCTGAAAGTTGGTCCTTGTAGACCCAGAGGACATTTGTCAATGCCCGAAGCTCTAGCACAGACATGTCCAACTTCGAACATTTTTCCAGCCAAAAGTGTCGGTGATCTACCACCATGAAAATTAAGTTTCAAATTAGTTTCAAATTAAATTTTAACCCAATAAAGTTGGAGGATTTCCCCTCTCCCCATTTTTTTTAAATTTTTTATTTATGCAATTTTACAATATAAACAAGTAAGAACTTGTACAGCAAAGGACAAAAGCCCACAAGTCCACAACAAAAGGCAAGTATGGGTCACAAAACACAGGCAAATTATCACCCAGCAAATACTTAAGGAAAAAAACAGACAAGAAGAGTACACTTAACCGTAAGTAGACCCCCTAATCCGGAGGTCTACCAGGGGATAAAGAGGAGGAAGGAGCTAACAAATTACCCTGTTTGGAATTTATAAAGGAGACTAGCTGGGAAGGTTCAAAGAAAATATATCTGTTTCCAGATAACTTCACCAAACATTTACAGGGAAATCGCAGGAAAAACAAACCCCCCAACTGAACAACCCCTGAACGGTACATAAGAAACTGCTTCCTTCTCTTCTGGGTTGCTCTCGAGACATCTGGAAACATCCTAATGCGTGAATCCGTGGAGATTCGGCAAGATGGCAGCGATAACGGACGTGTGTTGGTGAGCTCCGTGCTTTTGGAAATTGTCAGCGTTTCCTGTACCCTTTTTTTCTGCTGGGTTTTGTGGAGCTTGTTTGATGCCACATAAGGGCAGAAAACGCAAGGCTAAGCTGGCGACAACGGAGGATGCGGGAGCTGTAAAGCCGACACCTCACGGCCCCATGGATTCTTTTGTGGTGTCCGCGGGGAAGAGTGCCGTGACTTCGGAGCCCTCGCTGGGCGTTCTTGGGGCGGACGGAGGGTCCCGGGATGTCGTGAGACTTGAGGTATCGTTGAGCCCAGAGTCCCGTGTTCCACCAGCGCAACCGGAAGGTGTGATCCAGTCTGAGGACTCAGTTGGGTCTGGTGAAGGGTTGTTGTGCCCTACTGAGCAGCCTCGACAATATTCTCCCGGTATGGAAGATAGCCCAGCCGGGCGGGTAACTCCGGAAGTGCTGTCTGGCGTGGAAGGGGTTGTGGAGGATCGGGCCTCTTTGCCTTGTTTCTCTTCTGAGGAACCTGCCTCGGGACTGGAGGTAGTTACCCCGCAAATGGTGAGTGTCCAAAGTCCTTTTTTGGGAAAACCAAAAACTGTTACCATTGATTCTTTATGGGAAGCTTTTTCAGCCATGCACCTTACTATAACAGCACAGCTCCAATCTATTCAACAACAATTTCAGCTTTTTGGGCAATAGTTACAAGTTTACCAATCTACTCAGACTGAGATGAATGCTAAAGTGGCCTCCTTAGAGGGGTCCTTAGGACAGATTAAAGACGTTTCCCATAATTTGATAAAAGATTTGGCGGTGGTACATAGGAGGCTCGAGTTTCTTGAAAATGCTGCAAAAAGCCGTAACCTACATGTTTTGAATTTTCCCAAAGTTCCATCGGTTTCGGCTCTGGAATGATTTAAGCAGTTTCTTTCTACAGTACTCAAGGTATCGGCAGATGCAATTCCTCCTATATCTAAGGCTTTCTATCTCCCGACTTCTAAGATTGGAGGCAAGGGTGAATGAGATCACCTTGCGATTTCTGCGGATAGTCTGGATCTTTCTACTTTTTTGGAACGGTCCCCTACTGCGGCTGGGATGACTGCTACACTTTTGGTGACCTTCGCCCTAGAGGTGGATAGAGACTGGCTTCTGAGGCTTTTTTTCAGGTCTACTGGAAAGGAATTCTTGGATTCCCTCCCCCCATTTTTAATGAACCTTCTGTCATTTACTTGGATGTGATCAGCTGTTAAGCAATTTAAGCAAAAACAAAACAGAGATATGAAGATCCAGTAAGAACTGTGAGGGGAAATGGAAAGTACATTTTTTCTTAAAGTTTTATTGAGTAATAACTTTCTTTAACTGTCTTAATAACTTTCTTTAACTTTTATTGAGTAATTTGTGTTAAATTTAGGTTGAGTATTGATTCCAGGCTGATCTTGCACAATCTTGCTCATTAGTGAGACGTCTGAGCCTGCATTTCATCCACCAGCTTATTGGGTGAATATTGCATGAGGGCCAGTCTCAGGGAATCCTGGAGATGTCCATCTGTCATGTTGGAACGTTGTTTACTCTTTGTCATTTTCAGATGGGAAAACGCAGATTCACACAAATAAGTTGAACCAAAACTGGAGTGTACAGCTTCACTGCATCTTCTCAAGTTGGGAAATTTGTCTCTAGGCACTAACTTCCAAAATGATTCTTGCTCAGCACAGGTCTTGAGAAAAATGTCATTTTTAAGGGTTAATATTTCATTTTCAAGAGATGGCTTGTTCAATGAGTAATTTTTACTGATAGCAGGTGCAGTTTAGTTAATGTCCACATCTACTTTGAACAGGTATGACAAGTACTCCACAACTGTTCCAATTTTTTGGAAGTCACAGAATCTATTTTCAAATTCCTGGATAACAGAACAGATTTCTGTCACATACTGCTCATTCTGAAAAACAAAATTTGGATATTGTCCTAGATGGTCCTGCATATTAGGAAAATGATCAAAAGTGTTGTTTTCAAGGTCAGTCATCATTAGGTCAAATTTGCTCTTGTAGGATGAAACTTGTGACGTAGAAGCCGCTCATGAAGCTATGGAAACAGACAGAGATCTGGTGGAGAAAACCGGTACTGCAAGAGAATGCAGGATTTTCTCTTCAGAGAGAAAAAAACACGTAGCTAATCAGGAACCACACCTCACCTTAGGGGTGGAGAGAAGCCAAGTCCCTGATTGGGCACGCCCAAGCAAGAGGCAGGCAGTGCAACACACGGGGAGCTTGTTAAGCAGTCAGAAACAGTTAGAGTTAGTAGGAGTAGGAGGACAAGAAGAACAGGAAGAGTTGGAGAGAGAGCAACTAGGCAGCTGTGATCCACAGAGGAGCAGTTTGGACTCACGAAGCAAGTACCTGGGAGACTCAGGGGCAGTGAGAGACTTCTGTGAGCAGAAGGATTCAAGAGCACTGAGAGACCCAAGGATACAGCCCAGGCTTCCAGAGAACCAAGCAGTACCTTGGAGCAGAAAGCAGAGGGACAAAGAATTCTCCTGGAGAAAGCCTCAGCACAAGGTACAGAGTGGGGTTGAAGCAGCTAGCAGCTATAACAGTGGGAAGCCAGAAAGATTGAAGGCTAACTTTAAAAGCCAGAATAAAGTCAGACAATACTGTGGCAGTTGGGTGCAGCCTGAAAAGTATTTAAGCAGCACAAGATACTCTCATAAGCCAGCTGAAGCCTATAGCTTAGAAGCTAACAGAAAGAAAGCTGATGAGTCTTATTGCAGAGACGTGAGCCAAGAGAAACCTGACGGTTCTACTTTTAAAACCCTATTTAGAAACTCTCCAGACCCAGCTGAAGTTTTAAACCCAGCACTTACGTTCAGAGATAAGTGGGGGAAGGATTCTTCTAGCACGCTGAACTGTTGTCCTAACAAAAGCAGCATTGCTAATTATCATGAGATAAAGGTCTTAAACAAACATTTACCTGAAGGAGAAGGAAAATACCAGCTTAGCCCAGGAAAGACGCAGGCTGAATTACTTCTCAAAGACTTCAGGGACTTCCTTGAGAGCAGGGCAGTTTCTTCCTATAATTCAGCACAGCCTACAAACAGCTGTGAAGAGGAGATGCCTCTAGATTCTTCTCTGCCGTCCACAGAGCAAGACATTGCAATGGATTGCTCAACATGTGTTATTGAGAAGGACATTAATTAAATGCTTTAAAAGGTTATATGAAGAAATATAACAAGAAGTTACCTTAATGATTGTCATGCTGAGAAGCTTATGAGAAGTGAATAAGTTAAAGCATATTTGTCTGGATATCAAGAGCTTTGCTGTTATGCCAGAGTTTGTTTCAGTTAATGAGAAGTCACATGACAATTGAATGTGAATCCTGAAGCTAATGGACATTTAGCCCAGCAGTGCAAACCTTGTATAGTTTGGTTTCTCACTCTTGTTTTGTGCTTTAAAACTTCTTTTGCATCTGTTTGCACTTGAACTGCAAAGCGTGAAATAAACCTCATAAAAATAAATTTCTTTGCCTGCCTTAACTACTTGAGCACACAACTACAATCTCAACCCTGAAGGGCACCAAAGGCCACCTCCTACTGAAACCCTCAAGGTCCAGGTAGTGGGTGGGTGGCAAACTGTACTCATCATCTCACCAATGCATTTGTTTTTACCTTTTAGTTCAAGGGAGGAGTGGTCTAGTGGTTAGGACAAGGTACTTCAGGCCAGAGGGCCGGGGGTTCAAGTCTCACCTGGGGACAGCAATCTCAGGCCGGAGGGACTGGGATTTCTAGTCCTATAGGCACTCCTTGTGGTCTTGGGCAAGCCACTTAACCCTCCATTGCCCATGTTCCCTGTAAGTATTAGTGTATGTGTCTCATATCCCCTCGTGTTAAATGTATCCCCCAATTGACCGCTTTGACCCGGTGAAAAGCGGGATATAAATATAGCTAAATAAATAAATAAAAACTAAATAA
Source organism: Ichthyophis bannanicus (assembly GCA_033557465.1). NCBI lineage: Eukaryota > Metazoa > Chordata > Amphibia > Gymnophiona > Ichthyophiidae > Ichthyophis > Ichthyophis bannanicus. Next base: position 1,170,400,693 of record CM066032.1, on the reverse strand, counting down.
AAGGTTCATATCACTTAGTTCGCCTGTAAAGTCAGCGAGAAATGCCAGATCACATAACCACTCCTCATCTTCCAACTCTGCTTGGTCATCTCCCCTTTCCTTCAAAAAACTTCTTATTTCATTCAGCAAATCACAAAATCTTTGCAGAAATTTGTGTCTACTTAGCCACCTTACATCTGTGTGCAAAATGATTTCTGCTGCCCCTTCATCAAGAGTAAGATTGAAAAGCCATCTTTGAAGTGATCTTCCACGAACTGAATTTACAATTTTGAAAGCGATGTCCATGACAGTCTTTGTATTGAGTCTCTTGCTTGCCACAACTTGCTGGTGAATGATGCAGTGGTAAGAAAGGAAATCTGGGAAGTTGTCATGCTGTCTACAGAGGGCTATGAAACCGTTAACCTCATCTGTCATTGCTCTTGCTCCATCAGTAGTGTTGGAAACAAGTCTATGCAATGGAAGATTACACTTTGTCACAAAAGAATGGAAAGAACGGAATATTTCCTGACCAGTAGTTCTCCCTTTTAAAGAAATCATTCCAAGTAGTTCTTTAATACTGAAGTCTTCAAAAACGATCCGGATAAAGACTAGTAACTGGGCTATGTCTCTTATGTCTGTAGATTCATCCAGTTGGAGTGAGAAAGCAACACAATTTGAAACATCCTCCAACAATTGTTCAGTTGTGTCTCCACACATCTTTTCTATTCGCCACACGATGGTGTTTCTCGACAATTGTACATCTTGAATAGCAGCTATGATCTCTTTCTTATTTTTAAATCCTTCAAAAAGATTGTCAGCTGCTTCAAAAAAACAATATTTTACAAATTCCCCTTCAGTGAAAGGTTTGCATTTCTTTGCTATCAGGTTGTTGACCTTGAAGGATGCTATGGTTGCATTGACCGAATGTGACCTTGGCTTCGCCATCAACTGTTGCTGAGTAGTGTCATGCTGCCGCCCCAGAGACCAAGGTTGGTATGGGCAGGTCAGATGGACATGAGAGTTTTTTTTATATATTTTGAATTTGGTCCTTCTGTAAGAGGTCTTGGTAATGTTCCCAGGACCTACCGAGGGCCAAAGTTCAAGAGAACACACTAGCCAGAATGTAGGGAAAATAAGGCTTTATTTCCCTTTAAGCACAATGGTTCAAGTTATGGGAGACTACTTCAACAAACTGAAAGAAACCTTGCTTCAGGCAACAAAAAGAAAATATATTCACACTTGCTTTGTTTAACTGTTGCTTCACAGTACTTGGCATAAACAAACTTTACAGGCATTCGTTACTGTTCACTGTTTTATGTTTCATGCACAGACCTTAGGCTACCTGCCTGACAGTAGCTACAGTCCATCGGGGTTTCAGGTGGGTCTTCGTTGAATTCCACCTGCATGGGCTGAGTATCAGACAGCTGTGAATCAGTGTCAGTAAACTCTTGAGGAGTGTACTGAGGTTTCTCATATAACACATTTACTAGCTTCTAATGTTCAGCATTCAAGTCAGGGCCGCGCCCATGTGAGTGTTTGTTATGGCAGTTACTTCCCCTTGCAGGCTGCCTTAGGTTATACAGTCTTTTTACCAAGGGCTTGTGCCCTGTTTCACCAACAGTTTGATAGGGAGGATATACTCCAGTATCTTGTGTTTCCTTTCTTCTTAACTTATATTGCTTATCAGAATAAAAAGGTATTTTACCTTGTTTAGTTGAGCCCCACGGCCTGGTCCTGCTGTAGTTTAGCCTGTCTTGAGCAGTAGGCTTTTCACACTCCAGCTGGCCTTCATGCAGAGTCACCACTCTTTCACATTCACACCTTTTAGCATTTGAATAAGGAATATTACCATTTGCAGCAAAGACTTCATCCTTGCTCAGATAATGCTTACTGTGTCTTGCATTTACTGCTGCTGGTTCTTCACACCAAACTCTGGGGTTTATTTCTCCCCTTGTGCCTTTCTTTCCAGTACCTCTCAACCAAGGACTCCTGGAACTCTGTGGCCTCGGATTTACTATGCCCTCCTGCCAGGAACTCCTTCCTCTCTGGTGCTCTGGACACTCCTTATGGTGCTCTCCTTCTTGGTTCCTTTCCAGAAGCTCTCTGTGGTGTGACTCTCCGTGGTCTGCTTTTCCTTGATAAGCCTCTTCTTGGTATGCCTCCTTTTGGTAGGCCTTCCTTGGTATGCCTCCCCTTGGTCTCTCTCTCCCTGGTCTCTCTCTCCCTGGTCTCTCTCTAACTTGTCCTAGTTCCTCCTTTTCAAGTTCCCAGCCTTTCTTCAGGGGAACTCCCCCTTTTCTCCATTGGCTGTTAGGTTGCATTACCTCATCAGCTCTGAGGTGCAGTTCTCTGGGCCTTGGAAGGTCACTCCTGCTCCCTCTATTGGGCTCCTCATAATATTGCAGCTGATGATAAAATCTTTTTTCAGGATTTAAAACCCTTTTTTCTCCATGAATAGGCTCTGCGGTACCACATATCCCCCCTCTTAAAATATGACGGGCTGGTGAAGCCCCCTTCACAAAGCACGGAATTCGTAGCTGAGCAGCAGTATTGTACTGTAGCTTGCTGTCACCGTATATCTTCCGCCTGTTATTAACTAGTTTTTCTCCTGGGTGATAAGTGTTGGCTACTGCGGCTAGCAACCCTGATCGGTCGTGCCACGATCGAAGAGCGTTGATATGATAGATTTGCGTGCGTCCTGTGGTATCTTGTACCTCGTAAGAGGTGGGTCCTCTAGGTTGAACTACCACATGAGGTCCTCTCCACCGGGCCTCGAATTTGGGGGTAGCTCCCGATACCAAGACCATTACTTTTTCTCCTGCTTGTAGCTGCCTGTGCTTTACCCTCCGGTCATAATAATGTTTTTGTTTCTGTTGACTCTTCTTCAAGTTTTCACTCGCCACCCGCGAGGTTCGTTCTAATCGCCACCGCCACTTCCACTGTCGCCCGAGTTTTCTTCCTCTTCCAACTCCTCGGGGCTGGCCGTGCTGTTTGCTCAATGAGAGTTCCTCCCCGATTTTCGGCACGGAGTCCTCCTTGTGGTCTTCCACATGGGGGCCCAGGTCTTCTTCTGGAAAATCACTCCCTATGGCCATGAGTCCTTCTAGCTCTGCCTTCCCCGTAGAGCCAAAACCATCTGCACCTCGGCTAGTGGGAGTGAGCATGGTGACCTCTTCCAAGCTGGGGAACCCGACTCGCTCGCAAATCAATTGCGCTATTCTGTCCCCAACCTGAACCACGAAATCTTCTTTAGAAAAATTGCACAGGAGAACTTTTACTATTCCCCTATAATCAGGGTCGATGACCCCTGCGGCTACATCCAAGCTGTGTTTGGCAGCCAATCTTGACCGGGGTGCTATCCTTCCATAACACCCTGGAGGGATTTCCACTTGTATTCCAGTGCTAATTAGCTTCCGCCCCTGCTTCGGGATGACCTGGTCTTCCACACTATGGAGATCATAGCCTGCTGCTTGTGTTGATGCTCTTTGGGGACTACGGGCCTTTTCCGAAGTTTTACAGAACTTCAACACGAATTTCTTAGGCGCCTCCGGTGTTTCCTTTATCAGGCCTCTCTTTGGCTTTCCCCAGAGCGGACTAGGGACCATGGAGTTAGTGGTTGCCGCTAGGCTGCTTCTCTGGGTGCTGAGGCGATCAGTAGGGTCAGGACTACCCGTGTGCTCATGCCTACTGCAGGTGGAATTCATGACTGTCTGAGGAGATAAACACTCTCTCAGAGTCTTTTTAAATTGCGGCCAGTCGCGACCCAATACCAGCTCTTGTGGTAATCTTGGGACCACGGCTACCAACATTTGTTTTCTCATTCCCCATGCCTTAACCCACAGCTTGTACACGGGATAGCTTGTAGCTGATCCATGAACACATTTAATTTTGACCTGCGCTTCTGGACATTCAGGGACAGACCATCCTTGGTCTTGGATCATAGACCACAGCTGTTTGGACATCATGGATTGGTCCGCACCTGAATCCAGCAGTGCCTTAGCATGAACTCCGTGTATTTTTACTCTCAACACAAAACCTTCTTTTGTTGTCTTTGGGACTTCTCCCACTAATGCAACACGTGAATAACATTCCTTTTTTATATGGCCCTTCTTACCACATGAAAAACATCGTCTTACAGTTTCCACATCCTTAGGGTCATAATTACTCCTAGGGCTATACATTGGTCTTGAGGAACCCTCTACCCTCCTAGCTTCCATCCCTAAGTGCATTTTAGGAACCGCTAGCTTTGGCTGGGACACTATTTCTGCCTCCAGATATCTCTCCGTTAGGCTTATGGCCTCGGTAGTAGTGCAGCAATTCTGAAGAATTATAAAATTTTGCACTCTACTCGGTACTGCATTTAGAAACTGTTCTAAGATTATGGCGTCCATGAGAGTTTCAATATTCTTTCTCTCAGGCTGTAACCATTTGTACGCCAAGCTCTTTACTCTATGTCCCAAGGCTTTCGGAGTTTCATTTGGGTTAAGCATAGTGGCTCTAAACAATTTCCTATAAGCAAATGGGGTGAGACCTAGGCGATCTTTAATTGCCATTACTACCTCATCATAATTGTCTGCTAAAGCTGGAGGCATCGACCGGTAGGCGGCTAGAGCCTCTCCCGTCAGGGATGCAGCTAGTCTGACTGCCCACTGTTCAGTCGGCCACCGAGCTGACTTTGCTATTCTGCTAAATGAATCCAGAAAATCATCCAGATTATCACTGGGGCTTAACTTTCCCATTGTCAGGTCACTACATGACCATTGTCCCAACTCTGTGTTAGGGAGTTCAGAGGCTCGCAATAGTTCCGCTTCCTTCTTTGCTATTTCTTCCTTCTGCTGGGTTAACCATTTGTCCAATGTGTGCAGAAGAGGTGACTGCTGTTCTTGCATGGCTTTCAGCGCTTGCGCTTGGTTCTGCAGCGCTAGTTTCGCCTGCTTGTCAAATTGATTAGCCATCCACGCACATACTTCTTTGGGATCCATGGTAATCTGTAGTAAGGAAACAAAACAACAAAACACAACCAAGTGTGGCTCTTTCACAAAGAAAATTTCCTTTCCTAAACCCTTTTTTTTTTTTTTCCTCCTATACTTTCCTTGGTATCCTACACTTTTCAGGTATATCTACGTTTTACCTGATGACAGTGTAGAATCAGCTCTGGAACAGTATACGTCGCTGTCGTTCTGCGATTCTCCGCCGACAGTTGGATACCGGATTTCTCTTTTCCAGGGTTTTCTTCCAATCCGCTCCAGATTTGACTGCTCCACTCCGGGTTTTTGTTTTTTTTTTGTTTGTTTTTTTTTTGTAATCCAAGTGGGGTTTTTTTCCGTTTCTTCTTCTTGAGACCTATAGCTCAAGCTTCTTCTCTGTAGGCTGGACGTAGGCTCCACAAAACATCCAACAACTACGCCATTTTCATGTCATGCTGCCGCCCCAGAGGCCAAGGTTGGTATGGGCAGGTCAGATGGACATGAGAGGTTTTTTTATATATTTTGAATTTGGTCCTTCTGTAAGAGGTCTTGGTAATGTTCCCAGGACCTACCGAGGGCCAAAGTTCAAGAGAACACACTAGCCAGAATGTAGGGAAAATAAGGCTTTATTTCCCTTTAAGCACAATGGTTCAAGTTATGGGAGACTACTTCAACAAACTGAAAGAAACCTTGCTTCAGGCAACAAAAAGAAAATATATTCACACTTGCTTTGTTTAACTGTTGCTTCACAGTACTTGGCATAAACAAACTTTACAGGCATTCGTTACTGTTCACTGTTTTATGTTTCATGCACAGACCTTAGGCTACCTGCCTGACAGTAGCTACAGTCCATCGGGGTTTCAGGTGGGTCTTCGTTGAATTCCACCTGCATGGGCTGAGTATCAGACAGCTGTGAATCAGTGTCAGTAAACTCTTGAGGAGTGTACTGAGGTTTCTCATATAACACATTTACTAGCTTCCAATGTTCAGCATTCAAGTCAGGGCCGCGCCCATGTGAGTGTTTGTTATGGCAGTTACTTCCCCTTGCAGGCTGCCTTAGGTTATACAGTCTTTTTACCAAGGGCTTGTGCCCTGTTTCACCAACAGTTTGATAGGGAGGATATACTCCAGTATCTTGTGTTTCCTTTCTTCTTAACTTATATTGCTTATCAGAATAAAAAGGTATTTTACCTTGTTTAGTTGAGCCCCACGGCCTGGTCCTGCTGTAGTTTAGCCTGTCTTGAGCAGTAGGCTTTTCACACTCCAGCTGGCCTTCATGCAGAGTCACCACTCTTTCACATTCACACCTTTTAGCATTTGAATAAGGAATATTACCATTTGCAGCAAAGACTTCATCCTTGCTCAGATAATGCTTACTGTGTCTTGCATTTACTGCTGCCGGTTCTTCACACCAAACTCTGGGGTTTATTTCTCCCCTTGTGCCTTTCTTTCCAGTACCTCTCAACCAAGGACTCCTGGAACTCTGTGGCCTCGGATTTACTATGCCCTCCTGCCAGGAACTCCTTCCTCTCTGGTGCTCTGGACACTCCTTATGGTGCTCTCCTTCTTGGTTCCTTTCCAGAAGCTCTCTGTGGTGTGACTCTCCGTGGTCTGCTTTTCCTTGATAAGCCTCTTCTTGGTATGCCTCCTTTTGGTAGGCCTTCCTTGGTATGCCTCCCCTTGGTCTCTCTCTCCTGGTCTCTCTCTCCCTGGTCTCTCTCTAACTTGTCCTAGTTCCTCCTTTTCAAGTTCCCAGCCTTTCTTCAGGGGAACTCCCCCTTTTCTCCATTGGCTGTTAGGTTGCATTACCTCATCAGCTCTGAGATGCAGTTCTCTGGGCCTTGGAAGGTCACTCCTGCTCCCTCTATTGGGCTCCTCATAATATTGCAGCTGATGATAAAATCTTTTTTCAGGATTTAAAACCCTTTTTTCTCCATGAATAGGCTCTGCGGTACCACAGTAGTCAATTTTGATTTAAGTTCTTTGAGCTTCAGTTTACGAATTTCACTTTTGGGTGGAAAGTCAGCATCAAACTTATTGCTATGCAGAGCCTTATAATGGCGTTCCAGATTACCCTTTTTGGGTAAGGATACTGGGGCGTTACAAATTAGACAGCACTTGTCTTTCACTGTGATGAAGTAGTCGTCCATTTCCCATTCATCATGAAAGTGGTAGGTTTTGCTCTTCTTTGGAACACTCATCTTCGTTATACTGGGGTGGCTGGATGTAAGAAGGCCAAATCTGCTAAGTTAGTATAAACATTGCCTGAATCTGGTCCAAAACTGTCACTGTCCAAAAGTATTAAAGATCAACAGGAACTGAAGACCTCCGGATGATGTGCAATACAAGGACTAGAGATGCCAAAACCACACATGCAGTTCTAAAAGTAAAAATAAGAATTCATCATACTGGCACCAATAACCAAATACCACCAAACAATCATCAAAAAAACTCAAACACCTGTCCAGCAAACCAGATAAAATCAAATACCGCCAAACAAGTTCAAATACCACCACACGCGATTTAATAAATTCTACACACAGTGTAGAATCAACGCAAAGGGCAAGGCGAAATAAAATTGCAGTGTAGAATCAATGCAAAGGCTAGGCAAAATAAAATTGCAGAGGCAAGCAAAAGTCACAGTGGTTTGAACCAATTCGAAGGCAAGGCATAGGCAAATTAGAACAAAATTGGAAAAGCCTGCCAAAATCACCAAATTCTTGACACTTTGTTGTGTCTGCCCAAAAGCGTTTAATGAAAGCGAACTATAAAGTGACCAACAACCAGCACACGAAATACTAATATGGTAAGTGTATTCAGGTAAAGCCCGGACGAATGGATATCGCCCGGTATATAACACACTTCTAAGGGGTGTTGGAGCGGGGGCGGGGGCAGGAATGGGTGATTCTGAGAGGAAGGAGACCAGGTATGACGCCGGGCCTGTGGCATCTCGTCACGGGGTACGGGCGGCGGCCCCCTGGGGTACCCACAAACTATTGGCACGAAAATAACAAGTGCCCCCAAGATTCCCGCAGGCAGGGGAAAAAGACAGGCAAAGGATCAGCAGCGGTGGCAAGCTCTCAGCAGATGACCTGCCGGCACGAGCTCTCTCCTAGCGACGGGGCGAGCTGCTGGAGAGATGGAGCCAAGTGGGGCTGGCGATCTACCTCTGACCCCTCTGCGATCTACCTGTTGGACGTGTCTGCTCTAGCAGATTGATTTGTAAGGCTGATTCCTGAGCCCATCCAGAGTCCCTGAGAAGAGAAGTTGTCTAGAAGGGCTCCCCAACTTAGTTTTGAAGAATCCGTGGTTAGGGTGCACTGGGGCAGGGGTGTCTGAAAAGATGACCCTACGCACAGGTTTTCTGAGGAACACCACAATTGGAGTGAGCTGATCAGAGTAGGTGTGACCTGTATCTGGTCTTGTAAGCTTCCTGTGGCCTGCGTCCACTGGGTGTAGAGAGTCCACTGTGCCTGTCACATGTCTACGCAAGCATAGGGGAGTACATGGACTGTGGAGACCATGTGCTTGAGGAGGTGCAGGAAATCCCAAGCTGTTGTTTTTTTCCTCTGCTGTATCTGGGTGGCCAGATCAATCAGCTGGGTCACTCGCTCTTGAGGCAGAAAAGCTCTGGCCTCCCAAGTGTCTAGAAGCACTCCGATAAACTCCAACCTCTGAGTTGGGAGTAGATGCGACTTCTGAAAGTTTATAACAAAGCCGAGATTTTGTAGTATGGCTATGGTGCATTTGAGTGCAAAAGTGGCTTGCTGAGGAGAGTCTGCCTTGATTAGCCAATCATCTAAGTAGGGGAAGACGAATATCCCTAATGTGCGAAGGTATGCGGTGACTACAGCCATGCACTTCGTGAAGACTCTTGGGGCAGAGGCAAGTCCAAAGGGAAGGACTCTGTACTGATAATAAGTTTCTTGATTGGTGAAGTGAAGGTACTGCCTGTATCCTGGATGTATGAGGATATGGGTGTATGCCTCTTACAGGTCTAGAGAATAAAGCCGGTCTTGACTCTGGAGATAGAGAAGAAGAGTCCCCAGGGAAATCTTGAATTTCTCTTCTACAAGGAACTTGTTCAGATTTATGAGATCCAGAATGGATCTGTGCTCCCCCCCCCCCCCCCACCACTGACTTCTTTGGGATGAGGAAGTATGGGTAGTAAAATCCTATTCTTTCCTGGCCTGGTAGAACTTGTTCTATGGCTCCTTGGGTTAGCAGGGTGGCTACCTCTTGTGAGAGGAGAGCAGTTTGGAGGGTTGAGATGAATGAGCTCCTATGAAATTTGAGGCGGGGGAAGATCTTGAAAGTTTAATTGGTACCTATTGTGAACAATTTGCAAAGTCCACTGCTCCGATGTGATGAGGTGCCTGCTATGTGTAGAGTCTGAGACCCCTCCAAGGTGGCAATGTTCTCTGTGATAGAGTAAAAAATTAGATGCAGGCTGGGCCTGCGGGGTAGATTGGGGCTTAGCTGCCTTGGGCTTCTTAGGTTGTCTAGGCCCGTGGTGGGCTTTTTGTGGCTGATATGAGGCTCCTTGGGGATATGTTGGGTAATATTTCCTCTTTTTGAAACTGAAGGGCTTCTTATATGCTGCCTTCTTCCTAGAAGTGTCAGCATTTTTTCTGGATAGCTTCTAGAGAGTGGTATCATCATTCGATAGCTCACCAGTCTTCTCTCTCTCCAATTCTGCCCAAAGAGGTTCTCTCCATTGCAGGGGATGTTGTCCAGCTGGTCCTGCACCCACTGTTCTAGGTCTGAAGCTTGTAGCCACGCAATCCTCCATGCTCCAATAGCTGGAAGATTCAAAGGCACTGAAGACAGCTCTGTTGACAAACTTGGAGATGTTCTGAGTATGTCTCAGAAGGCTCTGAAAGGAGCTTTGTTTCTTTTCAGGGAGTAGGGGAGAGAAAGCCTCGAGATCTTTGTTGATCTCCTTCAAAAACATTCCCATGTATAGGATGTAAGAATTTATCCTACAGGACAGCATGGCGGCCTGGAAGCTTTCATGGGCAAAGCCATCCAGGGTTCTTGATTCTCTACCAGGTGGTATTGAGGAATGGGGTTTTTTTGCACTTTTCATTCTGTGCATAGCTGATTCAACCACCATGGAGTGGTGGGGAAGCTGCATCTTCTGAAATCCAGGACACTCTGGGACTTGACACATATGGTTGAATCTTTTGCTAATAGGTGACACCATGAGAGGGGTCTCCCACATGTGAAGCATGAGGGAATGGAGAATCAGATGTATTGGTAAAATGGCAGCCTCTTTAAGAGCAATGGGGTACTGGAGAATCTCCAGTTCCTCTGTTCTTGGTTCCTTCTCCGATGATGCAGTATTAGAGAGGCCTGCTGTGATGTCCCTGATGAAGTCCTGAAAGGACATGTCCTTGGGAGGGGGGGGGGGGAGGTGGATTTCCTCCTTACAGGAGGTTCTGAAGGCTTGTTTTGGAGCTCTCAGGGATCGAGGGATCAGTGATCTGAGTTCAAAGAATCTGAATCAGATGTATCGACATACCGACGATGCCGATGCTTGTGGGATCGGTGGTACCGGTGTTCACTTTCTGAAGTATCAGAATCGGGGGCTCGTTGTGTTTGCGATGGCCCCACGATCTCCCAGGACGATGCCTGTTTGAAGACCGGCATTGAAATTGATGCCGGTGCCGACAGACCTGAAGGTTCGGGTCTTAACATCGGCATGGATACCGATGTCAATGCCGACATTGGTATCGGTAGCAGCATCGGACCAGGAACCAGTGTCAGTATTGGTGCTATGGCTTCCTGTGCAGTTGGCATCACTGGGACCGATGCTGCAAGGAGCGCTGCCAAGGTTCTCTCAGTAGACAGCATATGCTGGTCTAAGGAGACTGCCGATGTCTGGGTAGAATCTTGTACGGAGCTGGCTGCCACTGTTCCAGAACATGGCACCAGTAGCTCTCTGGAGGCCAAAGCTTTGGGAGCGTCCTGGGATCCCACTACTGCTTTGGAGGGCAAGTCTCACTGGAGTTGCTTGGTTGGACAGTCAGTGTCAGAGACTACTCTTGGTGAGTCTCGATGCCGGGAACAGGACCGTTTGTTTGGTCTGACGTCAGACCCCGCAGGGGACCTCGATGACCGATGCTTAGGCAACTAGGATGCACTACTGTGCTTGAACCTTTTCAGTACCTGTGAACCCTGTGAAGATGTGGATGCTCTCGATGACATGGATGCCACTGGGAGAGTGTCCAATGTAAATAGGGATCCAAACTTCTTGGCCTGGTTCTTGAGGCGTCTCCTTGTCATCTGTTGGCACAGTGAACAAGAGTCTGGGAGGTGGTCTGGGCCAAGGCACTTTAAGCGCCAATCGTGCTTATCAGTCACCAAGATACTTTTGGAGCACTTTGTGCATTTCTTAAAGCCACTGGTTGGCTTCTTCATAGTTGGAGTATACAAATGAAAGGCCTGAGGCCTAACTGGGAGGAGGGCTGCCCACAAGAAAACTGAAGAAAATAAAAGAAAGTAAATAAGAAGAAACAGGAATTTTAAAAGAAAAAATGAGGGACCGGAATCATTGTAGCAGATACCGGCGTCTACGGGAAGGCAGAAACACTATTCCGCAAAAACAAAGATTCTTTTTTCTGCGGTGACAGGAATTTTGTCCTGCTGGCTCTGCAGAAAACGAAAGACTGAGGAAAGGATTTGGTAAGGCAGTCACGGAGGCACAGTGGAGGGCTCCCAAAGGCTTTCTGATTGGACACTGGGGAGCATTCCCGCACGGGCTCCGTCGGTACAGACATCACCCATATGTGAAGACTATATTCCTGCTTGTTCCTGGAGATAAGATATAACATAATTAAAAAAGGTACAGAGAAGAGTAACCTAAATGATAAAGGGGATGGAAGGATACTCCTATGAGGAGAGGCTTGAAAGGCTAGGACTCTTCAGCTTGGAGAAGAGACATCTGAGGACAGATATTATAGAGGTCTATAAAATCAATGAAGTGGAACAAGTAAATGTGAATTAGCTGTTTACTCCTTCAAAAAGTACAAAGAGTAGGAGGACAAACAATGAACCTAAGTAGTAGTACATTTAAGACCAATTGGAGAAAATATTTTTTTCTCTCAATGCAAAATTAAGCTCTGGAATTTGTTGCCAGAAGAGGCAGTCAAAGCTGTTTTAAAAAGTTCCTGAAAGAAAAGTCCATTTCCTTATCGTCCCTCCAGGTCAGTCCAGTTATGCTTGGTTAGTCACCGCCCACCAGTAGCTGAGAACTGAGCATGTCAAGATTCTGAGATCCCAGTAGAAGAGCTCCCCCTTGAGCCTCAGCCTCCAGTCTCTCAGTTCTCAGCAGCTGTGTGAAGAGCTCTCCCAGTGGGCTTTCTGTAGGGACGATTAGGCTTCCTCATTTATATTTTAAAAATGTGGAGACAAATGAGGTCACGTGATGCGGTGAGACCAAGTGGACGCGGATCACTCGATCTCTGGGCACCCTTCTACCTCATCGGAAAATAGAGCCGTGTTAGTCAGCGGGGGTGCTGCGGAAAATACATTGCCGGAGAGATCGGGGAGCTGAGCACGCGGGGCTTGCTGGAGAACGGAATGGCGGTGACGGCAAAGGCGAACAGGAGGGAGAAGGACCGCGCAGCCGGAACATCTAAGATGGCGGACTCGCCCCCAGCGTCAAACCTGCTTGTTTCGCCATCATATCTGGACGAGGTTTCAGCGGTGGTGGCTAGCGCACTGTCTGTGCAGTTTGATGCACTGCATACTAAAATGGACTCGCTGCAAGAATCCATGAGCTCCTTGGGTCACCGGCTGCAAGAAGCGGAGGCGCGAATCACAAAGAATGAGGAGGGCATGGAGGCGACTGCACAGGAGGTAAAGTGCATGCAAGCGTTGCTCCAGACCCAGGCTGCCAAGCTAGATGATCTGGAAAACAGATCCATACGGAATAATCTTCGTTTCTTGGGGATCCCGGACAAGATCTTGGATAAAGAACTGATGGCCTACTTGGACTCGCTGTTAAGGCGGCTCTTGGAGACGGGAGAGGAGCATGGGCCTATCAGGCTTGAAAGAGCGCATAGAGTTGGGCCCAAGCAGTCTGTGGATCGTAGACCCAGGGTGGTGCTGGTTACATTTCTGGAGTTCCAACAGAAGGAGGCTGTGCTACGGGCGGCCAGAAAACAAGGAGCTCTGGTGCAAGACAATGCCAAAATAAGAGTAGTGCAGGACTACTCAGCCGCCTTGAGCCAACAACGTCGTGCCTATGCCCCTCTCTGCCAGAAGCTGGTGGACGCTGGCATCAGTTTCACGGTCCAGTACCCCGCCAGGTTGCATGTCACATATGGAGGAGAGCATCGGACCTTTGAGAAAGCGGCAGCAGCGGAGCGGTATGTAGAGGAGGTATCGAAGAGAGCACTAGGAGATGCGGGGTTGCAGTCTGCACTAGAGTCAACGGCAAAATCGTGAACTGGGCCAGAAGAGAAGGCCGACCACTGACAACGCCAGAACCTGGAAAGCATGGGGCAGGAGAGCAGCTGGGGGACTCCAGAGTTGCCAGTAATCAATCTTGGTGTTGTAGGATGACGACAAGCTGACACCACCCTCCTATGAGAGACTCTGGCGGAGGAGGGAGGTGGGACATTGAGCCTTATCTGTTTGGGATATATAGAGAAAAGGGTATTGGAAAATCTTGATGTTCTGTCTAGAGATGCATATCAAAGTTGATTTGTTGGAGTACAGAAATGACGTGCTTTTTGTACAGGTCCCTCCTCACTTCCCTCCGTTGAGATGAGTGCTATATGTTTGAGCCTCAAATTGCTGAAGGGTATCTAGAAGGGGGGGGGGGACAGGGTTACACAGGGATATAGGCAGCCTTTGGAGTTGGAGAAGGAATGGCCCCGAAAAGTACCTCGTACCGATACAGAGGCCTCTGGCAATGGCGTCAGATCTCCTGAGGGTCGTCCCAGTGAAGATCCCTCTCCTCCTCGACGCTCGACCCAGTTACCCCGGTGTCAGCATCGCAGGATCCCACTCCTGAGTAGGAGGCCCAAATGCTGGCACTGGAGCACAGCGTCTCTGCCCTCCTTACTCCCCAGCAGGCGCTGGTGCCAGGCCCCGCTGGCACATGCTCTGAGACCTCAAGGGCGATGCCTGTCTTGGTTCCCCAGACTGCTGTGGAAACTCCCGAGAGCCAGGGACCTCATGAGGGATCCTGACAGAGGTCTCGATCTCCATCCCAGTCCTTGGGTGCGAGATCTTCCCAGGCTAGCGGGGCTTCAGCATCGAGAGCCCAGCACACTTCATGGGCTCTGCTCGAACAGCCTAGCTCCGAGTCCCCCTTGAAGATTTCGGACTGGGAGTCTGATAGGGATTCTTCCCCTGAATCCTGGACTCATCAGGACCTCCCATTGGACCCTTCCCCGTCCTCTCAGAAGCGGCGGTTGCCTCCCAAGGATACCTCCTTTTTGGAGTTTGTGCGAGACATGGCTCGAGCCCTGGTGCTCTCTACACAATCTGAGGAGGAGCCCCGTGCGGAGGAACTCGATATTTTGCAATATGAAGCCCCACCGAGGGACTCCCTCACGGTTCCGGCCCCACCCATTTTGACCCGGCTGCTGCTCCGCATGTGGGAGACACCTACGTCTATCCCCATTGTCAGCAAGTGCCTGGACACCATGTACAGGGTCCAGCAGGGGCCTGGCATCCGGAAGGTCCAGCCAGGGGCGGCCCAAGGGGGGTGCGGGGCCATGTGCGGAGATTCGGTGCGGGGCCTCATTTGCATAAGTGGCCTTATTTGCATAAATATTTGCATAATGTTACCATACACTAACATGTCTCTTAATGAGTGTATGGATAAAGAAAGACTAAAAGATTTCTACATTACTATAATCCAGTGCCAACCGCCAGGCACATTAGGAACTACTACAAACGCTGCCCATTTAGAACCCATAGCAAACCCGCCGTATCCTGACAGCATTACCAGGACTCACAAAGCACCATACCCTACCTATCAAAAGGCAACACTGCAAATATTAAACCAATACATTTCTGAGAATACTGGGGAAAGAGAACAAGTGGCAATGTCAAATAGGAATTACATAAATAGAATACCTCAGCTCAGTTACACATGCAGAACATAGACCATCACCAAACAAGGAATCACAATTTAGAAACAGGAAAGCAATAATTAAACTGGGAACCCCAAAAGCCAAACTTGGAATGTACAACAACACCGTAGAAATAAAACTATAAATTAATCTCCTCTTGTACCAAACAAAGCGCAGACGTTAATGATGCACATTTCCCAGAGCTTTCATATTCCAGTTAATAAATTCAAAATAAAGAGATATCTTTCTATCTTTTGTGCATTTTTTTCAGTTGCAATTGCTCCAGCCACTTTCTTCTGGTTTCTTCATGTTTTCTGCTAACTGTCCATCGTCTGCTGTCCATTTGTTCTTTCTTCTCTCTTCTAGTTTTTTTTTCCATTCTCTCTCTCTACATCTGCTTTAACATACTAATCTTTCTCCTTTTGCTCTTTCCTCATTCCTATTTCATCCACACACATTTTACCCCTCCATCCTCAATCCCCACTTACTCTCCCAATACCCGGCCAATTGTAGATTTTTCATCCCTCCCACACAAAATATTTTTCCCCTCTCCATTTTACTCTCCCAGCCCCATCCCATTCTAATCCTCCCCCAACATCAGCTCCCTTCTAGTTCCAGTCTCACCCAGCATCCATTCCCTTCTAGTCCCTGCATCAGCCCATTTCCAGTCCTAGCCCCCCATCAACCCATTTCCAGTCCTAGCTCCCCCATCCATTTTCAGTCTGAGTCCCTTCATCAGCTCATTTCCATTCCTAGCCCCCATCAGCCCATTTCTAGTCATTTCCTAGCCCCATCAGCCCATGTCAAATCCTAGCTCCCCTCCACTCAGCCCAATTCCAGTCCAAGCCCCCCATGAGCCTACTTCCAGTTCTAGCCCCTCCATGAGTCCATTTCAATTCAAGCCCCCACCACAGCCCATTTCCAAGCTTAGCTCCCCCCAACAGCCCATTTCCAGTCCTATCCTAGCTGCTCCATCAGCCCATTTTCAGTCCTAGCTCCCTTCCCTCACAGCCCATTTCCATTCCAAGCTCCCTCCCCATCAGCTATTTGCAGTTCAAGCCTCCCCTTCCACTCAGCCCATTTCCAGTCAGAGCAACCCCCCAACCCATTACCAGTCGTAGCCCCCCATCAACCCACTTCCAGTCCTAACCCCCATCACCCCATTTTCAGTTTAAGCCCCCCTATAACCCATTACCAGTCCTAACCCCCCATCAGCCCACTTCCAGTCTTAACCCCATCAGCCCATTTCCAGTCAGCCCCCCATAGTCCATTGCCAGTCCTAACCCCCCCCATCAGCCCACAGCCCATTACCAGTCCTAACCACATCAGCCCACCTCAAGTCCTAACCCCTCCCCATCGCCCCCCATAGCCCATTATCAGTCCTATCCCCCCCATAGCCCATTAGCAGTCCTAACCCCCCATCACCTCATTTCCAGACAGCCACCATCAGCCCACAGCCCATTACCAGTCTTAACCCCTCCCATAGCCCATTACCAGTCCTAACCCCCCCATAGCCCATCACCCCATTTCCAGACAGCCCCCATCAGCCCACAGACCATTACCAGTCTTAACACCCTCCCTATAGCCCATTACCAGTCCTAACCCCCCCCTACAGCCCACAGCCCACAGCCCATTACCAGTCCTAACCCCTCCCCATCAGCCCATTTCCTGTCCTAGCTCCCCCCATAGCCCATTATCAGTCCTAACCCCCCCATAGCACATTACCAGTCCTAACCCCCCATAGCCCCATTTCCAGACAGCCCCCAGCCCATTGCCAGTCTTACCCCCCCCCCCCCGCCGCCGCGCCCATTGCCGGTCCTAACCCCCCACCCCCCCCCACACACACACACACCGGCTTATGGCAAAATTTAAAAAAAAATAGCTGGCTCTGGCTGCTGCCGTTGCGGCTACCACCGCGGCAGCGGCAGAATGGAGTGTCCCGCGGGGCCTCCTCTGCTCGTTGAGCCCCTCTGCAAAGGCTTTCAGATTCGCGAAGGGAGAGTGTCTCCCTCGCGTCTCTGTTAAGCCCGCAGGGGCTAATGGGAAATTTCCCATCAGCCCCTCGCGTCTAAAGGGGCAGATGGGAAATTTCCCATTAGCCCCTGCCGGCTTAACAGAGACGCGAGGAAGACACTCTCCCTTCGCGAATCTGAAAGCCTTTGCAGAGGGGCTCAACGAGCAGAGGAGGCCCCGCGGGACACTCCATTCTGCCGCTGCCGCGGTGGTAGCAGCAGCGGCAGCAGCCAGAGCCAGCTTTTTTTTTTTTTTAATGAAATTTAAAAAAAAAGCAGAATGTTCTTTGCGCGGGGCCCCCTGAAACGCGGGGCCCTGTGCAAAAAACATTCTTGCTCAATGGACGGGCCGGCCCTGGGTCCAGCTTCCCCATACCTCAATGGTAGTGGAATCTGCCATGCGAAAGCAGAAGAGTCCAAAAACCCACACTTCGGTTCCGCCAGGTAGGGAGTCTCATGCCCTCGACACCCTCGGGTGAAAGGCCTACCAAGGCTCCATGCTGGCTTGCTGCATCCAGGCTTACCAGATATATATCGGTATGTTCCTTCGTGACCTCATGAAGGAACTTGGGGGCTTCCAGGTGGGCCTCGACAGCGATTACCTCCATCGCTTCCAGTCCCTCCTGAAATCAGTGGGGGACTGTTCAAAGTACCTTTCTCATGCTGCATACGACAGCTTCGAGTCCTCTGCTTGGATAGCGGCTGCGGGTATTGGGGCCAAGTGGCAGGCCTTGCTCCAGTCCTCGGACTTTGAACAATGGGTCCAGGAAAAGCTGCTTGATGTACCGTGCCTGGGCGAACAGTTGTTCAAAAATCCGATGGAGGACAAAGCGGCGGAGATTGACTCTCACCCGTCTCTCCCAGAAGACTTCTTCCCTCTCGCAGAAGAAGCAACAGGGCAAAAAGCCTTTCTTTCAGAGGAAGGATCTCCCCTATCGGGGCTACTCACCTTATCCTCCGGCACCAGCTCCACCTCAAGGCAGACAGAGCAAAGGCAGCCACCAGGGTCCGCGTAAGCCAAAGGGCCCCAAGAGCCAGACCCCAGCATCAACCCAGTCAGCCCCAGGTTTTTGATGCCAGATGCATAGCCGCTCACCCTCCGGCGTCCCAGCTACCGGTGGGAGGGCGCATGGTCCACTTTGCTCCCCGATGGGAGTCTGTCACCTCAGACACCTGGGTCCTCCAGGTCATCCAGGAGGGTTACCTCCTTCACCTGGACCAGTTTCCTCCACCCTTCTGCCCCGTGGAGCCCCCTTGGCTCCCCGCGCACCAGGTCTTCTTGGCGCAGGAGTTTGTCAACCTCCTCGAGGAGCGAGCAGTGGAAGTGATCCCACCACACCTCAGAGGTTGTGGGTTCTACTCCCATTATTTCCTTGTGTCAAAGTGGACGGGCGGTTTCCGACCCATCCTCGATCTACGAAATCTCAACAAATACCTGGTGCGGGAGAGGTTCAAAATGCTCTCCCTTGGTGCCTTGCTGCCCTTCCTCCAGCAGGGCAACTGGCTGTACTCCTTGGACATTCAGGATGCGTACGCTCATATCCTGGTCCACCTGAAGCACAGAAAATACTTACGCTTCAGAGTACAAGGGAACCACTATCAATACAGGGTGCTTCCCTTTGGCCTTGTGTCCGCTCTGCGAGTGTTCACCAAGTGCCTCGCGGGAGCCGCAGCCCACCTTCAGTTACAAGGAACCTTCGTCTACCCTAATCTAAACAATTGGCTCGTTACAGGGGAGATGGCCGACGAAGCACGGCTGGCCATGGCCCGCACCGCCCACCTCCTCAAGCACCTCGGCTTCATGGTGAATTACCCTAAGTCCCACCAAATTCCAGTCCAAACCCTGGAGTTCATCGGCACATGCCTCAACACCCAGCGGGCGACAGCCTTCCTTCCCCAGGACAGGGCAGACCACCTCATTGCTCTAGCCTCTGCGGTTCAGTGCTGCGATGCAGTTTCGGCCCAGGCGATGCTCTGTCTTGTCGGCCACATGGCCCCAACGCCTACCTATACATGTGAGCGGTGCAGTGGTGCCTCCACACTCAGTGGGCTCAGGCGACGGTCCGTCTCCACAACGCTGTCTCGGTCACTTCCCAATTGTGCAAGTCCCTCAACTGGTGGCAGGACACCTGGAATATGCTTCGAGGCATGCTGTTCCAGGCTCCACAGCATGACGTGGTCTTGACCACAGACGCCTCTCTAACGGGCTGGGGAGCACACTGCGGCGAGCTCTGCAACAAAGGGACATGGTCTCTTGGGGGAGTCCCAACTACCGATCAACTTCCTCGAACTCTGGGCGGTCCTCCTCGCCCTCTGGACGTTCAGGCATCACGTTCACCATCGGACGGTGCTTGTCCAGACGGACAACCGGATGGCAGTGTTCTATATGAACAAACAAGGGGCACTGGCTCTTACAGCCTCTGCCTGGAGGCGGTAGCCTTATGGTCCTTTGCGATCAGCTGAGGCATAGTCCTGTGGGCTACTTATCTCCCAGGTCAGGACAACGCTGTGGTGGACAGACTGAGTCAGATCCTTCAGCCACATGGGTGGCATCTCTGCCTGCAGATAGCACAGTGGCTGTTCCGGCGCTGGGGGACTCCGGTCTTGGACCTTTTCGCCAGCCCTACGAATTCACAGCTCCCGTGGTTCTGAAGCCTGGTTCCCCACCCAAGCAGGGAAGCCTCTGATGCCTTCCTGCTGCCGTGGATGCACGGCCTTCTGTATTTATTTCCTCCCACCCCGCTCACAGCATGGGCTCAAGGTTCAGTGGGACGAAGCCTCGGTGATCTTTGTGGCCCCACGGTGGTCTCGGCAGTCCTGGTTCCCACTGCTGCTTCGCCTCTCGTTGGAGCCCCAGTTCCCCTCAGCAGCACGCCAGGCTTGCTGACACAGGAGGAGGGTCTCCTGCTTCACCTGAACCTGAGGTCCCTATCCCTCATGGCTTGTGTCACGCCCTCCTCCCCCGTATAGGCGGTTGCCTGGAAGAGGGGGGACGTGACCACAAATTTATAGATCCTTGTAAGTGCTGATGTCCGGGTTCCGTGTAGTTGTGGGCCAAGACATGAACAGCCAAGGTTAATTGGGGTAACAATAACTTTATTGTTAGCACAGGAATTTTGTATCTACTACCCCTAATAACAGAAACAAAATGTGGATACTTTTTCCAACCAAATAAAGTCAAAGATTTAACAAAGTCCACCTGATACTTCTCAGGGTTATCAGTTCAAAACAAGTTATCCAAACTTCTCTCCAGCTCTGAACAAGGTCTGTTCTTCACACTAGAAGCTTTACTTTCATGTAACAACTTTACTTTGCAGATAACTCAATAGCATTGCATTTGCTTTTCACAGCTGCTTAATGAGGTTGAGTTTTACATTTAGGCAGTACGCTGCCTCTCCCTGTGTAAAAGCTCAATTGCATGAAGTTGGACTTCTCCAGCACTTATCACTTGCACAAAGTTATACAGCTTTCACTCCTTATGACAGTAAGCACACTCTGTCTCCATATCAGAATAACTGTTATCTATTACAGTTGACTCAGTCTGCATTGGTTCTACTTCTGAGTCTGATAGGTCCTGGTTATAGTCAGGGTTCTGCAGAGTAACTGGCTTCCACTGCTCTAGTAAGCTTTTAAGCTGTTTTCATTTAGAATCCTTTTTACTTCTTCGTATATGTGAGGAATTAAAATTACCAGCTTCCTTTAAAACTGAATCAATGGAAAAAGGGCTCACCTTTCTTCTGGTATATCTGGCTTTCCCAGTTTGGTTAAAAGGCAAGTATTTGTCCTGATACTGCTTCACTATCTCCCGAGTGGCAAACTGCTCAGCAGGGTCTGGCTCTAACCTCCGTCTCCATAGCACACAATTAGCTGTTTGCTTATGAGAAGCTGGGCTATTCTCAGAGCTTGAGCTAGAGACACGCTGCCTGCCCTGGGAACGTTTCTGCAACTTTTCACCTGGAACTTTACTCCAGCCTAATCTCCCACCTGTAACCACAGCTTCCAGAGAAGACTCCGGGGAAGAACTCCTGTCTCTCCTGGGTAAGGTTTCCAGCCTCTCCCCTCGAGGTTTAAAGTTACTTCTGACCTGCTTCTCTCGGCTGCTTGGCCCATGTTAATTCCTCTCCTTTACAGAAAGCTTTCTCAGACGTTTTTCCAGAGACCTTTCTTTCTCTAAGCAGTCTTGCTGGCAACTCCCCAAGCACCGTGTGCTACCTTGGTAATGGTTGCTCCTTCCTTTGCTTCCTCGGTTCCTCAGGTCTCCCTCTGGATCTGAATCCGAACCAGAACCTGAGCCAGAGTCCAACACTCTGTCTCTATTCTCCTTCTCCTCCTTCTCCTTCCTCTTCTCCTTCCTCTTCCCCTTCTCCCTATCTGAATCTCCTTCCTGGTTAAGAGCATGGGTCTGCCCTATCAGCTTTGACTCCGCCCCCTTGCCTCTTACATCAGCTCCCGGGGTTGTCATGGAGCTGGGGTGTGGCTCTCTCACTGACTTTCTATGCAGAGAGTTTCTCTGGGCTGAAGCTTTAACCCTTTCCCTGCCTGTATTGCTGTCTACCTTTGGGGAAAGAAGCTGTTTTAAACCCCTATTTCTGGTGTTTAAGCCCTCTGCATCATCACACTTGGCAGCTAAGCGGGTCATGCTAGACCCTCTTCGTCTCCTGGTGGAGATCGAGAACATATTGCTGGCTTCGTGCAAGGACTCGACTAGGAGGGCTTATGCCTTTAAGTGGCATTGGTTCTCGGTGTGGTGCGTGGAGGTATGGACCGACCCGTTCTCTTGCCCCACCCACCTAGTCCTGCAGTACCTACTCCATCTCTCGCAAGCAGGCCTGAAGTCCAACTCAGTCAGGGTCCACCTGAGCGTGATCTCACCCAGCACCACCCAATCAAGGACGGACCTCTCTCGGGCCAGCCGCTGACTTCCCGCTTCATGTGCGGGCTGCTTCTTTCCAGGCTTTCCATCCGACCGCCTCCGACTGAGTGGGATCTCAATGTCACCCTTACGCGACTAACCCAACCGCCCTTTGAGCCGATGGCGTCCTGCTTGCTTCGGCACCTTTCTTGGAAGGTGGTTTTTCTGGTAGCCCTCACCTTGGCCCGGAGGGTCAGTGAGCTCCAGGCCCTGATGGCCGACGCTTCCTACACGAGATTCTATGGGAACCGGGTGGTCCTCTGAAAGCACCCCAATTTTCTCCTGAAGGTTGTCTCGGACTTTCACCTCAACCAGGAGATTGTGCTGCCGACCTTCTTTCCGAAGTCCCACGCCGACTGGGCGTCGGTGATCCTCCATACCCTCGACTGTGATCCTCCATACCCTCGACTGTAGGAGGGCTTCTACCTGCAGCGCATGCAGGCCCACCTCAGCTCTGAGGGGCTCTTCGTCTCCTACGACCTTGCCCATTTGGGGCTTGCAGTCACCAAGTGGACCCTTTCCCTCTGGGTGGCAGATTGCATCGCATTTGCCCAGTCTCAGGCTGGGCTACCGCTGAACCGCCGAGTCGCGGTGCACGGTGTCCATGAGAGGGCAGCATCGGTGGCACATCTGCGCTCTGTGCCCCTGGTGGACATCTGCCGAGCCACAACTTGGTCCTTGGGTAACACCTTCACAACGCATTACTCCCTGGAGAGGGAGTCACGTCGGGACAGTGTCTTCGGCCAGGCCGTACTCCGTAATCTGTTTGGGGTTTAGGCAACTCCAGCCCTCCGACCCTTCTTCTGCGGCTACCGGGAGTCTGGTTTTCCAGGGACCCAGAGTCCTCGGACTGTCTTCGGTTACCAATTTCTGCTCATAGCTCGCTGTGGCATTTTTTCTACGGGTCCTCAGTAGCCTGTAGCTGGGGATTCCCATATGTGAGAACTGACTTCCTGCTTGTTCCTGGAGAAAGCGTAGTTACTCATCTGTAACAGGTGTTCTCCAGGGACAGCATGAATCAGTCCTCACAACCCTCCCACCTCCCCTTGGAGTTGCCCACTGTTCTTGGTATTTTTTTCCTTTTCGCCTGAGCTATGTCATCAGAATGATCATGATGGCACCCTTGGGCAGGAAGGCAATCACGCATGCGTGGTGGCATTCCCAAAGGCTTTCTTTGAAAGCTGGAGAAATGCTCTGCGTGGGCTCCGTCGGTGCCGACGTCACCCATATGTGAGGAATGATTCCTACTGTCCCTGGAGAACACCTGTTATAGGTGAGTAACTACGCTTTCTGCCTGGGCCGGCATCACAACCGACCAGTGGATCTTGGAGATTATTCGGGAAAACTATGTGTTCAAATTCACCAGACCCCTTCACGAGGCATTTATCCGCTCACTCTGCAAGGCGGAGGCAGTCTGGACAGCCCTCAACAGACCCAGCTGAGGGGAGCTCGTGTGGTCAGGTCGATACTCCATCTACTTTGTGGTGCCCAAGAATGAAGGGAGTTTTTGACCCATCCTCGATCCCAAATACGTAAATTGAGCACTGTTAGTTCTGCACTTCTGAATAGAGAGCCTTCAGTCAGTTATTCTAGCGGTGCGACAGGGGGAGTTTGTAACTGCTCTGAACCTCATGGAGGCCTACCTGCACATACCCGTTCAAGCTGAACATCAGTGATTCCTCCGTTTTGCGGTCCCAATGGGACACTTTCAGTCCCAGGCGCTACCTTTTGGTCTGGCCACTTCCTCATGCACCTTCACCAAGGTCATGGTGGTGGTGGTGGTGGCAACCTTAAACAAGAAGTTATCTTGGTACACCCATACCTGGATGACTGGCTCATCAGGGTGGACCATATCTGCAACTTACAAGGAGTGCGGTAGGCTCCCACCAGTGGGCCTTAAGGCTCACTCAACCCAGTCGTATGCAGCATCCTGGGCAGAGGCAGCCATTGTTCCACCGGCGGACATTTGCAGGGCAATAGCTTGGTCATCGTTACATACTTTCCCTAGGCACTATCGTCTGATGTGCAGGCCATGGGGGACACCAGATTTGATTCCACGGTTCTGCAAGCTGGTTTCGCAGATCCCTCCTGTGTTTAGGCACTGCTTTTGTACATCCCAAGAATAAATGGACTGGCCTGGAGGGATGATAAGGAAGGTAAAATTAGACCTTACCTGCTAATTGTCTTTCCTTGAGTCCCTCCAGGCTAGTCCAGGTCCCACCCGGTGGATTTCATGTCTTCAAGGTACATTGGTGAGGGGACGAGACCAGTCAGATAGGTGATATGAAGGGGTACAGCACTACAAGTAGGTGGGTCCCCTCAGGGGGGCAGGGTGGGCCCTCTGTGCATGTCTACTCCTTACCTGCAATATCTCAGCAATATTAAAGAAAAAAAAGACAAAAAAGAGAAAACAGGAAGTAGGAAGAGAAATATCTCAGTGACCAAGGAGGAGGATGCTTTGGCAGTAGGAGACTGGAGGCTGAGGCTGAAATGGGAGCTCTTCTACTGGGATCTCAGAATCCTGACATGCTCAGTTCTTAACTACTGGTGGGCGATGAATACCCAGGTGCAACTGGACTGGCCTGGAGGAACTCAAGGAAAGACAATTAACAGGTAAGGCAGAATTTCGCCATAACTATTATTGAAGTGGACTGGGAGAAATTCACTGCTTATCCATGCGATAAGCAGCATGGAATCTGTCTCTCTTTTAGGATCCTGCCAGGTATTTGTGACCTGGATTGGCCACTGTTGGAAACAGGATACTGGGCTTGATGGACCTTTGCTCTGACCCAGCATGACAAATCTTATGTTCGAGAGTTTAATTTCTCATTTGTATGGAATATTCCCAGACTAACCAATAAAGTTCTCCCAACAACGGGTAGAGAGCAGAAGTAGGCGTTTCACTTCATAACTCAACATACAAAAAAGGGAGTAATTAGATCTTTTATGCTAATGGTCTTTCCTTGAGTCCCTCCAGTCCAGTCCATGTGGGTTGTCTCTCTCCTTCAGCAGCTGAAGACTGAGCATGTCAAAACTTCTGAGGACACAGTAGAGCAGCTCCCCCACTGGAGCCCAGGAGGTAGTATTATATTGAGAAAGCAGAACTGAAGAGAACAGAGCAATGGACAAACCACCATGAACTGCCAAAAATACTAACTCATTTTTTCATTTTCACTGTAGTCTTTTTTTTTTTTACTCCCATTAAGCTTGAAAAACAGAAACTATATACACCATGGAACAGAGCTAGGTTAACAAGGTCCTACGTGCCCCCACTGCACCCCAGGAAGATCTAACATATTGAACAATGCAACTCTTTGAAAGATATTCCCAACCACACTGGACCTGTTCTCCTTTCTAGAGTCTGAGATAAAGCAGAAAGCACATTTATCATAGGGAGGATCTTGGATTGGACCGGAGTGACTCAAGGAAAGACCATTAGCAGGTAAGGTCTAATTACTCCTTCCTAATCGTCCTTCCACTCCAGTATGTGTGGGATGTACCAGAGCAAAAAATATAAATATAGGAGGGATCTGCCAGACCTGCATGGAGCACCACTGCTCCAAAAATTGCATCACTTGCTGCTTGGACATCCAAGCGATAGTGCTTTGTAAAGGTATGCAGTGAGGACCACGTTGCTCCTTTGCAGATATCCGCTGGTGGAATAAAGTCATATTCTGTCCAGGACATCACTTGAGCCCTAGTCGAGTGTGCATGCAGACCATGTGGCAACACTTTCCCTTTAAGCAGGTAGGCTGAAGCAATTGCCTCATTTATCCAGCATGCAATTAAAGCTATGGAAGCCGTGCTGACCCGTAATCCTCAGGCCCTATATATGCGTAACCTTGAGCGCACACTGCGACGGCTGCAAGTGCAGTTGAAAGCCTGGGATCCCCTACCTCTTTCCTTATCGGGGAGGATAGCGGCGGTTAAAATGGTGCTCCTACCGCGGCTATTGTATTGGTTTCAGACATTGCCTGTTTGGTTACTGCGCCGAGATGTACGGCGCTTGGAAGCTGCTATTAGATGTTTCTTGTGGAAGGGAGGGAAAGCGCGTATTGCTTGGTCGCGGCTCCGGGGGACGTGGCGTGATGGAGGGATGGGTCTTCCGGATCTTGCAGATTATGCTCTGGCCTGCCAGGCTCGACATCTTGGAGATTGGTTGGGAGGGACGGATGTGTATACGCCCCTGGCTCTGGAGGAGTGCTTTGTGGCGCCATTGACGCTGTTGGGAGTCCTGCACGGGACGCAGCAGACTCTCCCTAGTCAGGCAGTGCGGAGTGAGTTGATTGGTTCGGTTATCAAGACTTGGAAACAGCTTAATGTCCACTGGGCTACGGCCTGGAAGGTTTCTAGTTGGTTGCCCTTGCAGGGCAATGCTGCTTTTACGCCTGGTTCCGACACGGCGATCTTTCGAGACTGGAGTGCTCGGGGAATTCGGAATGTTGGCCACGTAGTAGAGCCGTCCGGACAGTGCAAGTCTTTTTTGACCCTGAGTAGGGAGTATGATTTGCCCCCTAACCATTCCTTTGCTTATATGCAGATTGCTCATTATGTTTCCTCTCTGCCACGAGAGGAGTTGCACGTCGATAGGTCGGTCCGCATCCTGGAATTTTTTGGGTTGGGGGAGGAAAGCCCCCCGTCGATCAAAGATCTTAGAAAACGCTTGGCTCAGCTTAGTACAGGCTACGATTATCGAGGAGTGGAGGTGGCTTGGGAAGGGGAGTTGGGAGAAATCCTGCCCCCCGGGTCAGTTAGGCAGGTTTTAAAAGGAATTGTGAGGCTGACGCAGGAAACACGCTGGCGGGAGATACAATTTAAGTGTGTAACTAGAGTGCATTTTTCCCCACGGTGGGCGTTTCGTAGTCGGCTGGCAACCGATGGCAGCTGTCCTAAGTGCGCCGAACCCCTAGCGACCTTGTTACATATGTGGTGGGGTTGTAGAGTATTGCGCTCCTATTGGGCTAAGATATGCGCTTTTTTAAACCGTTTGCTACAGAGACGGGTACGCTGGTCCGGGGCCCTTGTGGTACTGGATCGGCTTGACCCCCCTTGTCCGGTGGTTGAGGGGGAACGCCTGTTGGTGCGCAAGGCCTGTTTGGTGGGGAAGGGACCCATTCTTCGCCTTTGGAGGGATTGTAGCGCACCTACCTTTGGTGAGTGGCGTAACTGCTTCCATCAAATGATGTTAACTGAACGATGGGGGGCGCGGGGCAGTGTCAAGCGTTGGACAGCCTTCATGCGGGTATGGGAGCCCTACATCCAACAGTTAAATGCCAGGAGTCGTAATGAGATTTTACAAGTTGGTAGCTGAGCCACTAGCGGGTGATGAAGGGTGGGTGTTCCACCAGGGGTCTTAAATTGTGGGGAGTGTGCTGAGGGGGGAGGGGGAGGAGAGGGGGGAGGTGGGAGATGGGAGGTGGGGGGTAAGTAAAGGAAGAAAACGATTTTCCACCTCCTTTGTTCTGCTTTGTTGCTACTCCGAGAGGGGATCAGAGTCCACCCCTCTTGGGAATGTATACATCTGATGTAATGTATCTGTTGGTGGTTATAAAATAAAATATAAAAAAAAAAAGCTATGGAAGCCACCTCACCTTTGCACAGGCTCCCATACAACACAAAAAGGAGGTCTAATTTACGGAAAGACTTTGTATGTCACAAATAGTGTTTCAAATACCCTGTGCAAACATAACAAGTAGAGCCAACACCCCTGTTCCGTATTCTCCTGATGGGAAAACCCCTGGAGAGACACCACCTGATTCAAATGAAAATGTGAAACAACCTTGGTGTCTTCTCCTTAAGACCAAATACAGTTCCTTACACGACAGAGCCTTAAGCTCCAACACTCGGCGGGCTGAACAAATCGCCATCAAAAACATCACTTTCAGAGTGAGATCCTTTAGAGAGGCCCGGGATAGTGGCTCAAAAGGTTCTTGAGTTGAGTTAACACAGACAGAACCAGATTAAGATCCCAAGGTGGTACCCCTGGCTGCCATGGTGGTCACACCTGCTTTACCGCTCTCAGAAACCATGCTACATCCGGATGAGTACTCAGGAAGCATCCCTGCACTCTGCCCCAGAAACAGGCAAGTGCCGCTACCTGTACATGCAAGGAACCCATGGCCAACCTTTTGTCCTGTCCCACTTGTAGGAACGCTAGGATATCCGGGACTAACAATGAGAAAGGGCACACACCACTGTCCGCTTACCAACTTTCAAAACACATGCCACACTCTGATGTATGCCAAAGAGCTGGATGTCTTCCAGGCCTGCATCAGGTTGGACAATACTGCTGCAGAGCAACCATTGCACCTCAAGCATGCCCTATCAAGAGCCATGCTGTAAGCAAGAACTGATCGACCTGTGGCATTAGAACCAGTCCCTGTGCCCTATTCAGTAACTGCCACGGTCTGGCAATCAGATTGCTCTGGATTAGCTCCGCAAACCTTGGTATGCCGACCTGACTAAATAGTATCACCGGCCTACGGTGCCTCTCAATGCACTATCAGACGTTCTATGAGTGCCCACGGAGGAAACACAAGATGCCCCCATTTGCTACATCTGCGCCAGGGCATCAAGCCCTTTGGACGTAGGTTCTCTGCATCTGCTGTAAAACCTGTTTGCCTTGGCGCTGGAAAAGGAAGCCATAAGGTCCATGATGGGTAACCCCCCCACAGTGCTGTGATCTTGAGAAACACTGCCATATTCAACTTCCATTCCACCAGATCCAATCTGTGGCGGCTCAGGAAGTCCACCTGCACGTTCTCCTTGCCCACTACATGAGTCGCTGAGAGAGCCACCAGGTTTTCCTCCACCCAGAGAAGCAGCGGCTCTGCCTCCTCTGCCATGGACACACTGCCCATGTCTCTTTGTCAACTGATGTAGGCCACTGCCGTCGCATTGTCGGGACAGACCCTTATTGCCCAATGTCACACCTGATTGTAAAAGAATTGAAACGCGAGAAACACTGCTCTCAGCTCGAGACAGTTGATGGACCATGTGCTCTCCTCCTGAAACCATGGGCCTTGTGCTATTTCCAATTCGCAATGTGCTCCCCACCCTGTGAGACTGGCATCGCTCGTTACTAACACCCATTCGGGCGGCTCCAGTGGCATCCCCGATGCCAGATGCTCCAACTGCTGCCACCAATGCAGTTGCACCCCGGTTCTCTGGGCACACCATCTTTCTTGACAGTGGATGGCACTAAGGTGACCATCAGGATATGAGAGCTTGCTGTAGAGGTCTCATGTGGACCTGTGACCAAGGCACCAGATCCAGTGCTGCTGCTATGAACCCCAAAAGCTCCAGGTAATAAATACCATGCTGAAGGTGCCTCCATGGCAAGGAAATTTGTCACCTGAGTCCAAATCTTGTGTGTGCACTCCTCCGGTAGGAAGACAAAACCTATTCTGGTGTCAAACTGAGCCCCCAGATAAACCAAGTCCTGTACTGGTTTGACTTTGCTCTTGGAGAAGTTGATTACCCAACCTAAACATTGCAGAAGTCCACCACCTTCCGTGTGGACCTTACGCTCTCAGCCTGTGACTTCGCTCTAATCAGCCAGTTGTCTAAGTAAGGATGCACTAGCACCCCCTCTTGTCTCAGAGCAGCCGCCACAACCACCATGACCTTGGTGAACGTTTGTGGCGTGGTGGTGAAACAGAAGGGCAGTGCTCTGAATTGATAATGTCCCATTGGCAGTGCAAAGCATAGGTATTTCTGGTGATTGGGATGGATAGGAATGTACAGAAATGCCTCCGTGAAATTGAGAGCTGAAAGATACTCCCCTTTCCGCACAGCAAGAACAACAGAGCACAATGTTTCCATGCGAAAGCATGGCACTCGCAGGGATCTGTTTACCCGCTTGAGGTTAGGATGGGATGAAAAGAACACTCTTTTTTGGGTAGTACAATATATATCGAGTATCGACCTGAGCTGCATTGGTCATGCTGAACTGGCACCACCTGGTGGAGTCCCAGCAATTGTTGAAGCATATTCTGAAAAGCCTTTTGCTTTGCGGGGGCCCTGCAAAGAGACTGTATGAAAGCCTCAGCCAGAGGACATGCAAACTCTAGTGCATATCCCTCTTGAATTATCTCCAAGACCCATTGGTCAGTGGTAATCGTGGCCGAGGCGGAATAAAACTGCTGCAGCCAACCTTCTACAGGGACCACTTCTGCCTGAGCCTGCCTCTATTCAATGGGACTTCTTGGAAGGAGCCGAGGAGACCGAATAATAACCCCTACGCCCCCCCCCCCCCGATAGCCTTGAAAGGGCTGCCTTCTTGGAGAATAGTGGCTCCGTTGATAAGGTGCAAAACGAGCCACATGGAATCTCTGATAATCCTGCGGCTGACCTCGAGCTGTAGGCCCCAGCTTCAGGATTTTGGGACGGTCCTCTGGTAACTTTGCTCCTTTGGTGTTCCCCATATCCTTGACAATCTGATCCAGCACTTCTCCAAAGAGCAACTACCCCTTGTAGGAAAGTTTGCAGAGTCTGGATTTAGAAGATATGTCCGCCGATCAGTTCCATAACCACAGGAAGCATCTGGCCACAATAATTGAGGCCATGGATTTAAACAATGCGTGAACCAAATCATAAAAGGCATGTGCAAGGTACGTTGAGACCAATTCCAGTTTAGCCCGCCTCCAAGTCTCCCACCAGTGAATCCCCCATCTGCCCCTGGCAAATCCTATATCTACCTGATGGAAGCCCTGCTGACATACGCCCCACAGATGGAGGCTTGGAGTGTGACGGCACACGTGTCAAAGGCCTGCTTTAAGAATGTCTCCAACTTACAGTCTTGCAAATCCTTCAGCGCTGCTGTTCCTTCCACCAGAATAGTGGTCTTCTTGATGACCACCAAGATGAGCGCATCCACCTTCGGCATCTTCAGCAGCAACTCCTCTTGTGGAATGGGATATAACCAACCCAAGGCCTTTCCACCTTGCAAACTGGCCTCCGTCAATTCCCATTCCTCTTCAATCATCTTCCGAACAATCCTATGCACTGGGAAAGCAGTTTGGGAAGCCTTAAACCTTTGCAACAATAGGTCTCCAGGGTCTCTTCCACCACCATAGGAGTCGGCACAATGTTCAATGCTGCCAGCGAATTACCAATGAGGACTGTCAACTCGTCCCGGTGAAAGACCAAAGTGCGTTGGGATCCTCACCCTGAGGGATCTCTCCTTCCAAGTCCTGCCGTCCTGGTTCCCCCCAAAGATCTGATTGCCCTTCCATCAGATCCTCGGAGGCTGGGGGATGAGGGGACCCTTGGCTATAATCCCCATCATTCCCTCTGGTCCTCTTGACAAGGGGCTCTCCAACCCCCTTGTCTGACGGCTCTCCTGCCTTGGATAAAGCCTCTTGCAGAGTATCATTTAAAGTGTCCAAAGAAACTGTTGCAGCCACCTGGTCACACTGACTGTCCCCTTGCTAATGCTTCAGACAGAAAGCTTTGTGCAATAACAGTACAAATTCTGGTGAAAAAACTGTTTTAGGCCCTTCCACAGCTTGCCCTACTGCTGCCGGAGCCAAATCAGGATGCTTTCATTTTGATTTCTTGCCTGACTTTTTGCTGCAACATTGAACTACAGAGAAAAAGGCTGCCGATTCAGAGACAGCTGCCTTTCCTGCCAAACACATGGGCTCTGAAGTAACGGTCCCGGGCCCATCTGAAGCCCTGCCCTGCATTGCAAACTCCTTGGCATCCAAACACAATTCTGCTAGCCTCCCCGATCAGGCACAGAGCCAGCAGACCCTGGCTGCAAAAAGCCCCCGTCTCCCCCACACGTCGCATGTATAAAGCCCATACTCGCAACAACGGGAGGGAAGTGAGATCAGAGTAAAAAAAAGACAGCTCCACTGACACTCACCACGACACTGCAGTAACAACTGCTACCAAGATCCACTGGAAATCGCTCACTGTCACAGACGCCAAAGCCTGCTTATAAGTCTGCCGAAGTATACTCACAACTTCATTTTAAAGACACAGGCCCTTTTGTTTTTTTAAACATATGTGGCTGAACAGAGGGATCAACCCACAAACCTTAACGGAAGATTGGGTCATCTGGCTGGGGGGGAAAAAAGAGGCTTGGGAACACAGGTAATTTTAGTCCCTGAAAGCTGCTAGACTCGACGAAAGATCCTGGCAGCGCAAGCTAGCAGCCCCTGCTATTTGCTGGCCCTGCTCCACCAGTTATTCAGTGGTACTAAGCTACCCACTTGATCAATTCCAAGTTTGTTCTCCAAAGCTCTCTTTTTTTTTTTTGCTATCTCGAGAGAAATCTATAAAACTAGGCCAAAGCCCTTCAGTGGAGCCCAGCCATGCAGGGGCACTTCCTTCAGCTGCTGAGGACTGAGATACTATCTCCTGGGCTTCAACGGGGGAGCTCTTCTACTGTGTCATCAGAAGTTTTGGCATGCTCAGTCCTCAGCTGCTGAAGGAGGGATACAACCCTCATATACTGTACTGGACTGAAGGGACAATTAGGAAGTTCTATTCACAGTGACATTACCTCTACTGCCATACATTGTGGGGGTTATTTTAGAAGTCCTATACTTGCCCAACACTAAGTATAGCAAGTTCTTAATCAACACCTTGCTCATTGTATAATAAGTTCTAATGTTATAACGATTCTGCATGTTCCCTCAATCACCCTGTTATACTCTGTTCTATGTTTAATACGTTTTGATGTAACCTGCAAGCCCCATTGTTCAATGTAAACTGTTTTGACTGGTAGAAAACAATATATTAAAACCAGTTAAATAAATAAATAAAGAAGCCCTATTCATGATTTACATGTGTATAATCAGGGATATGCATGTGTAAATCACATCAACACGTAAATGGTCGTTTTGGACAGGGGCCAATGTAGAGGTGGATGACCTTAGTATGAGTAAATTGTGAGAGGCATTATCTGGACAGGACAAAAATCTACACATGCATTCCCAATTTCATATAGACATTGCATATATAAGCCTAAAATTCTCTGGGTCCGATATTCGAAGGCCCTTACAAGGGTAACTTCCTTAGTTACCTGTGTAAGAGCTTTATCCCAGATATTCGAAGGGCACTACCCGTGTAAGTCCCTAACGCTCCCCGATGCTATCTGCATAGCATCGGGGTGTGTTAGGGGCATTACAGGGGCGGAGGAAGTCGATATTGACTCGACGGCATTTAACAACAATGGCTTGTGCCAAAGCATATGTGTAAATCTGGACACAGAGGGCCCGATATTGAGGTGGGCAGGCTTCTGCACCGGTAGCAGCGAATTTTGTTGCTACCCGCGTAGCCTTCTGCACCTTAAAGATAGGCAAGAAAAAACCCTGCCTACAGTGTATCTTTAAGACGCAGAGCCTATGCGGGTAGCACAAAAATTGCTGTTACCCGTTTAGCCTGCTAGTGCATCTGGGCTAACACAGATAGTCACTTCCACTGGCGCAGAAGTGAATATCCAGGTTGGGGGGGATAGGCAGGCAGGCTATGCGTCGTGGTGGCGCATAGGCTGCTCACCTCAATATCAGGCCCTCTATGTCCAGATTTACACATATGTTTTGGCACAAGCTATTGTTATTGTTAAATGCTGTCGAGTCAATGTCAGCTCCTGGTGACCCTGTGGATACCATGTTGTTACTATCCTAGCATATGTAGGTTTTTAAGAAGTGTGCGTTTGGGCCAGCCCTTTACAGGAGGGATTGAGGAGGATATTCTCCTTAGTTCCTCGTAGTTTATTTCCCCCTCCAAATTAAAATGAGTTCAAGATAGTGTTCCCTATAGGTAACTAGCACTAGGCTACACATCTAAGTTTCAAAATGTC
Organism: Ichthyophis bannanicus; assembly: GCA_033557465.1. Classification (NCBI taxonomy): domain Eukaryota; kingdom Metazoa; phylum Chordata; class Amphibia; order Gymnophiona; family Ichthyophiidae; genus Ichthyophis; species Ichthyophis bannanicus. The sequence goes on along the minus strand of CM066032.1, from coordinate 1,170,366,914 downwards.
TCATATGCATGTATAAATGCTGCCACTCACACATGCAAGTTGTGAAATGCCAGCACTTACATGTAAGTTGCTAGGTTCCTTCCACTGATTTTTCCCTATAAGAACATAAGATATATCATAGTGGGTCAGACTAAGGTCCATCAAGCCCAGTAGCCTGTTTCGAACAGTGGCCAATCTAGGTCACAAGTACCTAGCAGTTTCCCCAAAGGACACAGGTTCCACACTGCTTGTATTGTGGCAAGCAGTGGATTTCCCGGGTCCCCTTCAATAATGGTTTATGGCCCTTTCCTCCAAGAACTTGTCCAAACCTTTTTTAAACCCAGCTATACTAACAGTCTTTATTACGCATTTTTGCTTTCATAGCAAGCTTCTTCTCAAATTCTCTCTTTGCCTGCCTTATCAATGCCTTGCATCTAACAATCCTGTCTGCATCCAGATACGACCACATCACTCCTCTTCTGATTCAGCTTCATTGGCTCCCCATAGCAAGTCGCCTGACCTACAAAGCACTGCTACTCACTTTTAAGGCCCTGCATAGAATGCCGGCAACTTCGCTCTCAGAACTCATACAACGAACGCTGGAGACCAGGACCAGGAGAACATGCATGGTAAACTCTCTCATGACCCCTTCAACAGTAAGAACCTGTACCCAATCAACTAGGAACCGTGCTTTTTCGAACACCGGAGACCAGGACCAGGAGAACATGCATGGTAAACTCTCTCATGACCCCTTCAACAGTAAGAACCTGTACCTAATCAACTAGGAACCGTGCTTTTTCACTATTTGTGCCAACCCAATGGAATGCACTACCCCCAATGATATGCGCCATCCCAGATCTTATTTCTTTTAGGAAGGCTTTGAAGACTTACCTCGTCCAACTAACTTATAACCACCCACCCTAGATCAGTCGTACAAACACCCAAACACTTAGCTTAACCCCTGATAATACCAAGCTGTTGTAACTACATTTTAATGTTCACTCTCAACCGTTCATGTCAATGTCAACCTCATACAAATAAATTCTTAATGATGCCAACTTAATCCTGTTTTAATGTAAATAACGTAAATATGTTCCTGTAATGTAAATGTTTCTAGTTATATCAACTTGTTGCAAATTTGTCATATGTAACCTCTTCGATGTAAACTAGTTTACTGTTCATGTTATATGTAAACCATGTTCCAATGTTATATGTAAACCATGTTCATGTTTTATGTAAACAATATCAGAGCAATTAAAGACATCAAACAATTCAAAAAAGCCCTTAAACACCACCTTTTCATCGCACACTTCAAACACCTAAACACCCCTTCCCCTCCCCCATCCTTTTAACCTCATACCTACCCTAACTAACTGTATAGATTTTATATATCTCCAACATGTATTCTCTAGAAATATAAATGATTTCCCTGTTTACTTCCATGTTAATTTTCCTGTTATTTGTAATAGGTCTGTTATATCTGACCCATTGCTGTATTGTTTCAATGTAAACCGCACTGATGACAAATAGCGCGGTATATAAGAAAATTAAATAAATAAATAAAATAAATAACCACTGGTGATGAAAGAAGAAGTTGAAGCAGCATTGAAAGCCTTATCAAAGAACAAAGCACCAGGCATTGATAGCATTCCCATAGAAGTATTACAGCAATCTGATGCAGCTGTTACCATACTTACAAGGCTCTGCCAAGAAATATGGAAGACACATGGTGACCACACCATGCAGAGTCCCTGACCATTAAATCACCCTCTTACTATGTCTTTATATGACACCGTTGTGTAAATAGTTACTTTTGTTATCCAAGTTGGTTCCCCTGTTAATTGTAAACTCAGACTTATGTACCCTGTCTGATTGTTAAGTTCTATGTAAACCGCGCTGATGCTGAATAGTGCGGTATAGAAGAAATTGTAAATAAGATAAATAAATAAACCGCACTGATCTTTAATAGCGCAGTATATAAAAACAAATAAAAAAATAAATTGCCAGTGCTTATGTTGTTTCCAGTTTATCATCATTTGGCTCCTTTTTCCATTTCCTGAAAGATTCTTTTTTGGGCAATAGCTTCTCTGATCTCACCTTTAAATCATACTGGCAGTTTTTTGGACTTCCTTCCACTTTTCTTAAAGCGTGGAATACTGCTGGTCTGAGCTTACACGATAGTATTTTTAAACAACACCCAAGCTTGATGTAAGTCTTTAACCTTTGCAACTGCTCCTTATAGTTTTTTCTTAAATATTTCCCTCATTTTATCCTAGCTACAGGATCACTTCCTGCCACATGACCTCTCTCCTCCATGGTAACAGGGATGCTCATGTGTAAATTTGTAAAGGGGAAATTTTGCTTACCGATAATTTCCTTTCCTGGACCACTGCTAGACCAGTCCAGCCAGAGGGTTAATTCCACCATCCAGCAGATGCAAGGCAGAGAAAAAACAAAACAGTGCCGTGATGTCATCTCTGCACCTTGCCTAGCACAGCTAGGGGCACTGTTCAGTATTCTGTAGCAAGCAATGGACACGTGTGATCCAACAAGGTGCCCCTAACCCCTGTTGCTTTTGTAACAATCTGAATAGGGGAACTACATACAAAATTCTTACCTGAGAATAAGAGACCCAGCAGGATCACGCAGCCCCAGGGAGGGTCCTGAACTGGTCTAGCAGTCTCCAGGAAAGAAAATTATCGGTAAGTAAAATTTCCCCTTTCAGAATGCCCACTGCTAGATCAGTCCACACCAGAGGGCAGTACTAAAGCTACTCCCCATTGGGGTGGAAAAACAGTGCAGCCGACAACACCCTCTCACCGAATCGGCCTGCTGCCTTCACTTACATATCCAAGCGATAATGCCACACAAAGGTAGACAAGGTCGCCCAGGTGGCCACCCTGCAAATGTCGATGGGGGCCACCACCGAGAGTTCTACCGGGGAGGCCGCTTGTGTGCGGGTGGAATGAGCTGTCAACCTGTGGGGAACCATTTTCTCGGCCAACACGTAAGCAGAGGAAATGGCCTCTTTTAACCAGTGGCCTAGGGTAGCCTTGGACACTGCATGCCCCTTGCAGAGTCTGGCAAAAAATACAAATAACTACTACTACTGGGCATTTGTATAGCGCTAGAAGGAGTTTGTAACCTGTAAGCAGGGGCGGCTCAAGGCAATCTGCTTCCTGAAGCGAGGGGTGAGATGGTACCCCCCTTCCCCGTAGTGGGGGGGGGGGGAGGCTTTCTCAAACCTCCAATCAGGTACTGAATCAAACCAAAAAGCCGATTAGATTATATGAAGAAAATGCAATAGTTTGCACACCAAGGAACGAAAGGAAAGAGTGAGAACCACAGTATAGTTTATAAAATTAAATTATAACTAATTTTTATTTTGTTGTTATAAACTGCGTTATGGTTCTTGCTTTTTCTTTTTGAACATATATTTTGCATCCATAGAACCCCCTTCCTCAACAGTGGGTGCAGAGCAGAACCAGGACATTCACCCACAGAACTCAGTATCTTAAAAAAACAAACGTTATCCAGTATCAGGCATATTGTGAACTAATACAAAACCCTACAACAAAGTCAACGAGTATCTATAGAGCAAATCTACCATACCATACCATACCAGCACAAACTTCCAAAACTCACATAAGGTGGCCATCCAAAAAAAGTATCACTGTAAATACTACAGTGGGCCCTGGAACATCCAGACACCTATTTGGAAAGCTGAACAATTCACATTACTATTTATTTATTTATTATTTATTTACATTCTCTTATATACCGCGCTATTCCGCATCAGCACGGTTTACATTGAACAAACTGAAATTACATTGAACAGGTTATTATAACTTGGAGAAAACTATTTTACAGGGAACATGGGCTATGGAGGGTTAAGTGGCTTTCCCAAGACCACAAGGAGCAACTGTGGGACTAGAAACCCCAGTCCTTCCGGCCCAAGGTTGCTGTCCTCTAGTGGGATTTGAACACCCGACCTTCCGGCCTGAAGTACCTTGCCCCAACCACTAGGCTACTCCTCCACTCCACTGTACTACAGTACAGATCCCTACATACAAACTCCATGTTATCAGAACACCTGGTCTTTGTCACACACTCAAAACACAGATCCTCAACAAGTACAGAATAAGTGACCATAACCTAAAAATAAACATATGTAGATAAAAATTAAACTGCAACCTCAAGAAGCCCGATTCTGCATACAATGCAATACCAGAAAAATAGAAAGAGATGCATTTCCATGTACTGTATAAAGTCTGGTCAATAAATTGAAAAGAAAATTCTCTTCTAACTTTGTTGTCTGAACATTTTATTCTCTGATTATGTAGGTCCCAATCTGAGGTTACTGCTTTTCTCTGTCTCCCAGTGCACCCTGTGATAAGGAAGCTTATCATAGCTCAGGTAGGAGCTATAGAAAAGATGATGTGACTCTGAACAAGCAACCTGTCAGTTCTGGTAGAAGTGAGAAAACAGAGTTTTCACATAAAAGACTACCAGTCCCAGAATGCACCAGGTTTCCAGCAGCCATGAGAGGGGCTGAAGTGAGAAAATGTGTGTGCAATCAAGAGAGCTATGAGGTAATCCCTAAGCACTCATCTCAAAGGGCAGGGCCTGATTCAACACAGGTGCGCTGTGTTAGGGAGGAGCACACATTAGGAAAGAATAAGAATAGAGTTTCTTCTTCAGATAACAGTTTCAAGAACAGCTTCAGGGAGAGCTTTAGCAACGGCTACAAGCTCCAGCCCAGCTACAGATTTAAGCAGCATCTGGAGAAACAGAAGCCAAGCCAAGCGGATAGAGAGAGAAGGAAACTCTCTGGAAGGAAGAGAAGAAAGCCCATTGGAAGGTCTGGGAGATTCCAAGGCAGTAACCATACTGGGAGGTATTCCAAATGCCAGCAGAGTCCATTGGACTGGATTCAGCCAGAGGAATGGAATGGCAGAGATAGGAATCACCAGTGGCTACCTGGAAGAGAGAAGACTGCACGTGGAAGGGACTTTCAGACCAAGGCCAGAAGGTATGTGAGAGGAGATCCAGTGTCCAGGGATCAAGATTGGAAGGCTGGACATCAGAATTGGATTACATACTGGCCAGGCTTTACAGAGAGGAATTATGATGGCAGGAGAGGCTCAGGTATGAACACTGATCCAGACCCTATCTATAATAGAGAATGGCAGCAAGGGAATAAGCATTCTCATGATAGTGCCTTAATGAAAGACTCGTCTGTGCCAATGTATGATAGTGACCCTATGCTGATTGATGAAGGGGGAGATACAGCAGATGAAAGTACAGTTTACATGGACTGTTCTCTATCTAAATGCTATTGCTAGCTTTCTGTGAGCAAACACATCAGCCATCACAAAGAAACCTAACTTTGTTCTTTATTTCCACTGCAAACAGCTCTTAAAGCAGGATTTGGGTTCACACAGTAGCAGCCAGCCAGCTAAAGGCCTACAGCTGGTCAATTGATAGTAATTAAAGCTGCACCTGATTGTGTGTGTGAGCAAGGGAAAATCACTGCTGGATCTGAGTGAAAAATAAGCAGAAGTTAACCTAACCAGCAAAGTTTATTCTTTTCTTTGTGCCTTTGTATTTGGTAATTATTTGCTAAGAAAACATTAGCTAATTGCCTGACAAGCTGAAGGTTGTTTTCTGATTTGCTTTATGACTTTTTGTTATCCATTTAAACACTGCAAGCAAGTAACCTCATTTATATTGCTATCAAGCATACATGTGCTGGGTGAATTAAACCCCATCAATAAAAGAAGTATTTTATTGGCCTTACCACTTGGTTTCACAACTCAATTATTGTCATCAGCTGTGTTTGGGAGTGAATGAACTACAATACCCACAATACCTTGCAAGAATCATATGAATATATGCATCGTCAAGATTGTGTAAGTTCTCACCCTAGGCAGCCGTCTGACAACCCTCCTGTCTACTTTCCCCCAGAGGCAGCACGAGGGTGATGCAGTGCCATGTGCAGAGAATCACTGTGGCATCATTTGCATAAATTTATTATACTTTATTTTAAAATGTATATGCCACCCATCTAAATCCTAGGTGGCTTCTAAATATACACCTGCAATTTAGTAAAACAATGTTACGAGGAAGATCTGTCCCTTGCCTTGAAAGCACAGGAATCTGTTAGATCCAGATCAGATTCTGACAGGCAGGCAAGCCACATGATCCCTAGTTGTCAGGAGCAACGTAAACAGATCCAGACACGAGGTCTACAGCCCCGCCCAACTAGCAAACATTTCCCAGCTCTTGATTCAAATGGCTTTCACCTGAGCAAGGGAACGCCCAAGCAGCAGTATAAGAAGTACTCAGAACAGTTAGAAAAAGGTGAACTACAAGGTGAACTACAAGGAGAACTACAGGGAGTTTCATCCAGGGAACTACCGAGAGAATTACAGAGAGAACTACAGGGAGTTTCATCCAGGGAACTGCCGAGAGAACTCCAGGAAGACTCACAGGGAGGACGTCAGAGAGCTGTTGGGAATACACATGATAGAGTCCCCGAGAGAGTCTGTGAAAGTTCCAGTTCAAGTTGGAGGAAAAGGAAAGAACCAAGGGAGAGATTCAGAGGAGAAATCAGCTGTGAGAGTCAGTTACCTGTGACGCAGTTTGATTCTCAGAAGCTATGTGCTGTGCAGAGTGAATGGAAGGAAGAGAGAGAGAAACCGTATGTATCTGAAGAGTGTGACACTTGGAAACAGTTACAAGCCCTAGAGAGGGAGAAATACTGTGTGGAGGATATCTGTATGTCTGAAGGGGAAGAGTTTGAAGAAGCCAAACCCCGAAGGAAACTTCACAGGGAAAAATCCTTCTATAGCAGAGCAGAGCAGTTCCATTATCCACAGTAAAGTATTAAAGGAAGGACACAACGAGGCTTTAAAGGGAAAAGCTATTCTAGGAAGTGTGTCTCTCCTCTCTTATACTCTGAGCTATACGATAGCAGTTTACCTTACCTTAAAGAGGGCTGGTCAGAGAAGCCTGTTGAAGACACGGCACTGAGAAGTTTACAGACATGTTGTTATAAGGAAGATGTTTGTCCAGATAAAGCACAGCAGGAACCAATGCTAATAGATTCTGCTAGTGAGCTGTCTATTGATGAAGCGATGGATTGTACATTAACACTATCTGACAAAATTACTTCTTTGTGCTAAAGCCAGAGTTAGAGCACTGTTTAAGGAAGCTGTGAAAAGCACAGAAGTGACGTCTGGAAAAAGGAACTGTATGCTGAATAATATAGTTGCCTGTGATTATAAGTTCATTAAGAAGCAAGAAGCTGTATTTGGTTTCCTTTATCTACCTGCCAGAGTGTATGGCTTTTGTCCTTACTTTTGTTGTATTATACTTTTGAGAATCCAACCCCGGGAGGGGAATAAATCCTTATTTGAACACCTGACCCATTCGTGTCACAACTACTCCTTTCAACGAAGAGGGTCATCCGGCAGTCTAGCTGCTCGCCTAGGCCACAGTCTAGTCCCTGCCGTGACATAATTGGCATAGTATTTTGGATTAAAAAAAAAAAAAACACTACAAAGGACATTCATTAGAAGAGGATACAACTTGCTGCACAGCAAAAGCAAAGTTCAGCAATCCTGAAAAAGGAAAAAAGAAAACCTGTTTTGGATTCCCAGCAACTGGATTCCTAGTGACTGGATTTCCATTATCCTGACCTGGAAGGAGGCGAGAAAAGACCTTTCTCAATGCAAGATCCTGCACCGTGCTAAGGTACTAGTAGGTGGGCACGGGTAGCTAGGATTGGTGAGAAAGGAAAGGAATTGTACCAAAAGAGGCAGGCAAGAAAAGAAAATCTGTGCCGCACTTGGTGGGCCCTGGTTTTTTTTTCTCTCTACAGGTACACTTCAACGCCGGAGATGGATCCCCAGGAAATCAAGGATTGGATGGAAGCACAGTGGAAAGCCCAGAGTGAACTGGCGAGGCTTACGCAGGAATGGACTATGGCAGCGCTAGCCGCTCAGCAACAGCTGCTCCTGGAACCTGTGGCAGCTCTGGTGAAGAAGACGCATGCAGCTGAGGAAGCTGATACCACAATACCCCAGGGGGTAGGACTGCAAAATTGCAGTGCATTAACACTGGGACAATTGAGAAGTCATGATAATTTTGATGATTTTTCTGACGCTTTCGAGCGAATCGCAGAGGCGGCTAAATGGCCGTTAGACCAGTGGGCCGTTAGGTTCGCAATGTCTCTATCTGGAGAGGCATTAGCGGCCTACAAGGCAATGCCCGCAGATCTAGCATCCAGTTACCCAAACGCAAAACTTGCTGTAAGGGATAGATTGGGATTAACTCCAACCCATTACAGGCGTCTTTTTAGAGAGGCAAAACGTATGCCCAAAGAAACGCCTAAAGCACTGATGTAAAGGTTGAAGGGACTGGCAACAAAATGGCTTGCTCCTGAAAAGGCAACAGTAGAGTCATTAATGTACGCTGTTCTTTTAGAGCAATATTTTGAAGCCGTGCCTCCAGAAATTAAGGCTTTCTTAGTGCTACAAAAATGCAACTCCACTAATGAAGCCGCTGACCTCACCGAATGCTATTTTGAGGCAGAGTTAGCCGGGACTTCCAGGAGTGATGTTTTAAAAGTAGCAGGCATGGAGAAAATGTGGAAGTTAAGAAAGACCTATAATTCTGAGATACCTAATGAAAGTGTGGTAAAGCGTGTTTCCATAAAATGTTTTCAGTGTGGTAAAAGTGGACATATACGCCGAGAATGTAGAGAGCGTACTGCTCTTGTGTCGGGAGGAGAGAGACACACTGGGGAAGGATTTTTGCTCAAGGTAAGGGTGGAAGGTGTAGAGGCTTTGGCCCTCCTCGACTCCGGAGCAGACCAAAGTATGGTCTCCCAGCAGATGTGGCAGGCCATTCAAGCCCATAGCCCATCCGTCCTATGCAAAACAGGCCAGAATGTAAGAGTGAAATGTGTGCATGGATCCTCATCGTATCACCCATTGTATAGTGTATATGTGGAAGGATTAGGCACTAGTGAAGAAGTACCTGTAGCAGTAATTCCAAAGCTCCCAAGAGATATTATTTTGGGAAGAGATTGGCCTCCCTTTTGCAAAGGCCTCAAGAAAGGTTTAAACGAAAGAACAGGCTTGGTTTCCACCAGATCCCAGGCTAAGGCCTTAGGGGCAGGGACAAGTTCGCTAGCTAATCCCGAGGAAACGCCTGAGGATAGGGAAGAGTCCACAGAAAGGGAAAATAGTTTAGAAAGGGAACCACCAGGTATACTTCCCTCTCATGAGGAATTGATTAACCTTCCCACAAAAAGTAGGAAGAATAGGGCCGAAAGACGCCAGGAAAGAAGACATAGGTCTCAAGGGAGGGCAGACCTAGAAACCGGGGAGGGGTTACCCTGGGTACCGGCCGATCTCGTGCAAAAGTTCCCTTCTTTCCCAAAGGAGCAGTAAGGTGATCCGGCTTTGAAAAGAGCATTCGAATATGCTCAAGAAGCAAGGACAATTTTACCTAGGTTCTTCTTAGAAGGAGAATTATTATACAGGGAAAGTGCTGACCCACGTACAGGCACTGTACGAAAGCAGTTAGTGGTGCCCACTACTTTTAAGTCTGTAGTTATGAAATTGGCACACGACCATCCCGTAGGCAGTCACAAAGGTGTCCAGGGGACAATAGATCAAATTTTGGCCCGCTTTTATTGGCCGGGAGTGTTTAAAGAAACAGCCCGGTACTGTGAATCTTGTCCCGCTTGCAAAAGGGTCACTGCAGCCAAACCAAAGCCTGTACCGATGGTTTCACCACCCACCATTGCTACCCCAGTACGTCGACTAGCAATGGATATCGTAGGACCCTTAGTTAGGACGCCAAGGGGTTTTCAGTATATTTTGGTGACCATGGACCATGCGACTAGATTTCCGTGGGCTATACCCCTACGTAACATTTCGGCGAAAACCATATCCCTAGAACTTATAAAATTGTTTTGTGAGATTGGGTTTCCCCAGGAGGTTCTGACAGACCAGGGGAGTAACTTCACCTCAAAACACTTGGCCATGCTTTGGGATGCTTTTGGGGTACGGCATATCCGCACCTCAGCATATCATCCCCAGTCAAACGGACTGGTGGAAAGAATGAATCAGTCGATAAAACAGATGTTAAGGTGTAGCCTAGAAGGGAACATGATTGAATGGGATACCGTACTTCCATTCATTCTTTACGCGTGCCGAGAACGCGTACGTCCTTGGGGGCATCCCCATATGAACTTTTATTTGGTCGGGCTCCGAGGGGGATTTTAGATATCCTAAGGGAGCAATGGGTCGCACCAGATGAGACAGAGGTAGGGGTACCCCAATTTCTAAAGGATCTCAGAAATCGCTTAGAACGGACGTCCCAAGTATCCATGGACAATCTGCAGGCTAGCCAGCGCCGGCAGAAAAAGTACTATGACCGGGGGACTAAAACAAGGCATCTAGCTATAGGTGATAAAGTTTTAATCCTAGTAGCGGATGCCGGTCCGAAATTTGAAGCCAGGTGGAAAGGTCCTGGCACAGTAGTGGAAAAGGTAGGTCCCGTCTCCTACAGGGTAGAGAACGAGAAGGGCCACCGACAAGTATACCACCTCAACTTGCTTAAACCTTGGTAGGAGAGGTCGGCAACAGTGAGGCTAGTCCATGTAGAGAACCGAGTACATGATCCAAGTAAGATTACGTGCTGTCCGACGAGGGTGTCAGCAGCCCGTAATATCTTAAGGGGGGGAATATGTAATGAGGAAGATCTGTCCCTTGCCTTGAAAGCACAGGAATCTGTTAGATCCAGATCAGATTCTGACAGGCAGGCAAGCCACATGATCCCTAGTTGTCAGGAGCAACGTAAACAGATCCAGACACGAGGTCTACAGCCCCGCCCAACTAGCAAACATTTCCCAGCTCTTGATTCAAATGGCTTTCACCTGAGCAAGGGAACGCCCAAGCAGCAGTATAAGAAGTACTCAGAACAGTTAGAGAAAGGTGAACTACAAGGTGAACTACAAGGAGAACTACAGGGAGTTTCATCCAGGGAACTACCGAGAGAATTTCAGAGAGAACTACAGGAAGTTTCATCCAGGGAACTGCCGAGAGAACTCCAGGAAGACTCACAGGGAGGACGTCAGAGAGCTGTTGGGAAAACACATGATAGAGTCCCCGAGAGAGTCTGTGAAAGTTCCAGTTCAAGTTGGAGGGACAGGAAAGAACCAAGGGAGAGATTCAGAGGAGAAATCAGCTGTGAGAGTCAGTTACCTGTGACGCAGTTTGATTCTCAGAAGCTATGTGTTGTGCAGAGTGAATGGAAGGAAGAGAGAGAGAAACCGTATGTATCTGAAGAGTGTGACACTTAGAAACAGTTACAAGCCCTAGAGAGGGAGAAATACTGTGTGGAGGATATCTGTATGTCTGAAGGGGAAGAGTTTGAAGAAGCCAAACCCCGAAGGAAACTTCCCAGGGAAAAATCCTTCTATAGCAGAGCAGAGCAGTTCCATTATCCACAGTAAAGTATTAAAGGAAGGACACAACGAGGCTTTAAAGGGAAAAGCTATTCTAGGAAGTGTGTCTCTCCTCTCTTATACTCTGAGCTATACGATAGCAGTTTACCTTACCTTAAAGAGGGCTGGTCAGAGAAGCCTGTTGAAGACACGGCACTGAGAAGTTTACAGACATGTTGTTATAAGGAAGATGTTTGTCCAGATAAAGCACAGCAGGAACCAATGCTAATAGATTCTGCTAGTGAGCTGTCTATTGATGAAGCGATGGATTGTACATTAACACTATCTGACAAAATTACTTCTTTGTGCTGAAGCCAGAGTTAGAGCACTGTTTAAGGAAGCTGTGAAAAGCACAGAAGTGACGTCTGGAAAAAGGAACTGTATGTTGAATAATATAGTTGCCTGTGATTATAAGTTCATTAAGAAGCAAAAAGCAGTATTTGGTTTCCTTTATCTATCTGCCAGAGTGTATGGCTTTTGTCCTTACTTTTGTTGTATGATACTTTTGAGAATCCAACCTCGGGAGGGGAATAAATCCTTATTTGAACACCTGACCCATTCGTGTCACAACTACTCCTTTCAACGAAGAGGGTCATCCGGCAGTCTAGCTGCTCGCCTAGGCCACAGTCTAGTCCCTGCCGTGACACAATAAAACAAGCATAATAATAAAATATGAAATTTGATTAATGAAAAGTCACTTACACAGCACCCCCCCCAATCAAATCATTATAAGTATCTGCACATCAGATTTATTTTGCTATGACCAGATTATTGATGAGGAGGGAAGATATAAAATGAGAAACTAATCCTGGTAGCCATGAATTCAAACGCTGGATTGGATTGTGTTAGAGCTGGAAAAGTCCAGATCTCAGCAGCGGTGAAGCTATTTGGCTACTAAACAAAATTAAACTGAGATGTTCCCTGAAAATTTGAAATTTCCTTGCATCTGAACTGACAAAATATTTTAAATTTTAGTCTGGCAGGATAAATAACTCAAAACTGCAAATCTCAAAAGCACTATATATTCCACTACCTCACCCCCAACCAACACCCTACAGTTGACCTCATCAAGAACCCAGAGTACAGGATCCATACAGCAAATCTACTATTCCATAACAGCACTAACTTCCAAAACTCACACAACATGGCGTGTACCCAGAAAAGGGCAACATCATAAATATTGCAACGGGCCCTAAAACAACCATACAGCTGTTCGAAAAGTTGAACAAGCCAAATTGCTACAGTACAATATAGATCCCTATGTGCAAACTGCATTTTAACAACTGGCCCCAGTCACACACTCAGAACACAGACCCTCACCAAGTACAGAATAAGTGACTACAACCAATGTTCCCTCTAATTTTCTGTAGGCTGTGTGCGCATAAAATATCAGCCGTGCGGCATTTGAAGGAAGGTTAAATTTTTTGTGCGCTACATAACGACACTTGGAATTATATACTTTAAAATTTGACTACACATTAGAATACAGTATGTACACCACATTGATGTTAATCATCATGAAGGCAGAAAGTCTCCCAAGAACCAAAGTTTGCTTTTTGCTTATCCCCTGCAGACCTTTTTTTTTTTTATTTTTAGTGCCATCAAGTCAGTGTTGACTCATAGCGACCCAGCTACCTCTGGGTTTTCTTGGCAATGTATCACTGGAAGTAGATTGCCAGCCTTTTCCTCCAAGGCAATGGAGGGTAAAGTGACTTGCCCAAAGTCACAAGGAGTGCCAGTGGGAATCAAACCCTTGCTCTTCTGGGTACTAGGCAGTTGCTCTAACCACTAGGCTACTCCTCCTGCAGACCTACTCATGGTCAAAAACAAGAACTCAAGATTTGAGCCAAGAACATCAAAGGCAGATGCCAAATAAACTGTCTAATTTCCAAGAAAACCCCCCCACAATTCCAGTATACTGCAGTCAGCTCTGCACGAATTTACCAGAGAAACATATTGGTCCCCTAGGGACTTCGCTAAGGGGAGTACGAAATATTAATAAAACAGTTTCTCTCCTGTGGGGGACCTACTTATCCTACCCGAGAACCGAACAGAACGGAGCCGTACCACACCACCAAGGCAACCTATGAACAAAAATACATTAAAATGCATTATAAATTACAATGCAGACCAAAATAGGGGGATAAAGATGGTAAACTCATAGTCTGTGTCCTAGTCCCAAACACTACGTACCGGAGAGCTCCATTCAGCTCCCACTGTGCGTAGAGGACAGGGCAGTACAGTATATGCCATCGCTGTCAGAAAGCCCATCAGAATCTATTCAAAAATGGTCACCTTTCATACCACAGACAGAGCTCACTGCCTCCAGCAATCATCCCTAGAATAGACAGTAAAAGTGCTACCTCCCGATTCAAGAATCACTTCAATCAATTCTGGTGTGGTACTGCCGAGTGGACTCTGTAGAGCTGTGCCCTACTCCGAGCCGAATCAGCCACTGTGGATAGCCACAAACAAAAACAAAATGGTAAAAATTGGCACAAAACCCCTCTGCTCACCACAGGGGACTGGTGGCTGTTTGTTGTTTTTTTTTAAATTGAGGAACAAAACTAAGTTCCCTAAACCCAAACAGCATGCCGCTGTGGAAAAAAGTTACCCGGCTCCCCTAAACCTCCTGCATCCTGGCTGCTTCCCACGCGGGAGTTGCAGCCCTTTGCCATTTTACACTGGGTGTCCAAACAGTCTGGTATAAATATTTAAGTTCATTTTATTTATTTAATTTCATTCTACTCTGCTCCTGAGAGAAACAGGCTAAAGCAAATGCCAGCAACCATGGACTGAGGGGAGCCGTGACTTGCTATGTTAAACAAACCATCTGGAACAGAGGAGCCCAACTAGACACTTCTATTTTATTTTATTTTATTTTTTTAACTGGAGCATCTGATGAGAAGACGGATAAAGGTATCCTCCTGAGAAGGCAGGCCACCAGTCGTGCCCCAGACAAGCTGACAAAAAACTAACAGCAGTAAAACAAGTACAGTACAGTACCATGTGCAGTGGACCGAAGCTGGTGAATAGCCCCCGAGACCACAGCTCTATTGCGCCTCGGAAAGGAGAAGCCTATGGCTGTCTCTGCCACATCCGACTGTGGAGCAGATATACCCCCGTCGGATAACGGTATATTTGCTCTCTAGCAAAACTGCCGATAGCACGTCCCAGGCAGCAGTCCCGGAGCGGTGTGTTCCTCTCGCACGTGGCACTGAAGGCTGGCTGAGGGAGGGATTAAAGGAGGTGCGTGGCTCGCAGGCAGGCACAAGAGCAGAAAGAGGCTGGCTTGCTGGCTGCCCCTCCCTTTTATTTCCCTCTAGCCTGCCATGATTCGTCAATCATCATCACATGTGAGAGGAGTGAGGGCAGGGGACTCAGTGCAGAGGAGAGATTCGGAATCGGAAGTGACGAAGTGGCAGTAGATCGGTAGTGCAGCCGCGGCCTTAAAAAACCCAAGGTTTGAAAACTCATCATGAAATCGGTAATTTTTGTGCGCTCCTTTAAAAGTTGTGTGCGCTCGCTCGGCGAGGTGTGTGCGCGCGCACACGCGCACAGCTTAGAGGGAACAGTGACTACAACATAAAATAAAAATATGTAGGCAAAAATTAAACTGAAACCCCAAGAAGCCAGACTCTGCATGCAGTGCAACATCAGACAGAGATGCAGTTCCCCATACTGTGTAGAATATAAAGATAGCCCAAAGTCCAATCACTAAAATGAAAGTAAAATTATTTTTTCTACCTTTGTTGTCTGACCATTTTATTCTTTGATCATACTGGTCCCGATCTGAGCTTCTGCTTTCCTGTCTTCTTTTGGTTCTCTTTCTACGGTCTGTAGTCTATCAGCCATTTCTTATCTCTTCTTTTGTTTTCTTTATTTCTTTCCATCAGCCCCTTTCCAGTCTTTCCTCACACTAACTTCCAATTTCAACTTGCATTCCCATGACTGCCACTGGTGTCCATTCCCGTCCAGTCCCCCTCCTTCCTCACTGTCCAGCCCCTTACAGTCCAAATACCATGGCAGCCCCTCTCAGCATCCACTCCCTTCCAGTCTCATTCTCCCATCCGCATCAGCCCATTTGTAGCCCTAGCCCTGTTTTCTTCCAGGGCCAGCAGCTCTATCCCTCCTCTCCTGCCATCAGCCCAGTTCTAGCCCCCAGTCTTCTTCCAGGGCCATCAGATATCTCCTCCCTCCTTCCCATCAGTCCATTCCTGTCCTAGCCCCATATCAGCCCATTTCGAGTCGAAGCCCCCCCTCATCAGCTCCCTTCAAGGGCTAGCCCCCCTATCAGCCCATTTCCAGTGCTAGTCCCCCCTCAACCCCATTACCAGTGCTAGCCTCCCCTAATCATCCCATTACCAGTCCTGCCCCCATCAGCCCATTTCCAGTCCTAGCCCCCCCCCCCAATTATCCCATTTCCAGTGCTAGACCCCCATCTGTCCATTACCAGTCCTAACCCCCCCATCAGCACATTACTAGTCCTAGCCCCCCCAATCGGCCCATTTCCAGTGCTAGCTCCCCCTCAACCCATTCCCAGTCCTAGCCTTCCCTAATCAACCCATTACCAGTTTAAGCCCCCCTGATCTGCCCATTACTAGTGCTAGTCTCCCTAAAATCAGCCCATTACCAGTCCTAGCCCCACCAATCTGCCCATTCCCAGTGCTTGTACCCCCCAATCTGCCCATTTTCAGTGCTAATGCCCCCCCATCAGCACATTATTTATTTATTTGACAAGTTTTGTATCCCGCTTTTTCCTTCAATCAAAGCGGTCACAATACATATAAGGTTATACAAAGGTAGAGGAAAACATACATCACTTTATAATTACATTAAAGTGATTGGATGAACAAGACAGTGGAAACACAATACGAGATTTATGCGACATTTAACATTTAACTACAATAGCATAGCAGTAATAAAACAACAAGGAGCATACGTTTCATCGGTCCCGCACGGTCCTACGCCTAAGGGCCATGCCAAACGGCCCTCTGGCGAGGCCCTCAGGCGCAGACCCGCAAGGCGTGGGCGTGCCTCCGGAGCAGCAGTTTAAACGCCCTCATGTGCCAGATGATTGGCAGTCCCGTGGGGGGCAAGGAGGAGCTCCCGCTCAACTCCCGATCTTCAGTATGCTTGCCGTTGCTCTCCCTGAACTTGCTCGCGCCTCTGGAGTGGCAGTTTAAACTCCCTTATGTGCCAGATGATTGGCAGTCCCGTGGGGGGCAAGAAGGAGCTCCTGCTCAACTCCCGATCTTCCGTATGGTTGCCGCTGCTCTCCCCGAACTTTCCGGAGCGGCAGTTTAAACTCCCTCATGTGCCAGATTATAACCCTAATCTGCACTGAGATCAGCCCATTTCAAGTCCTATCCACCACCACCTCCACCACAGGAGGCCCTGCACTTGCCTGACCAGTCCGGTGCCCCGGCTCTGCAGAGCCGCAAGAAAGAACTGCATTTTCCTTTCTTTCCTGCTGCTCTGTTAAAGTTGAGCCTGGCGCACACTGAAGGTAAACGACAGCATTTCCTGTCTCGCGTGTCAGGAAATGCTGTTGTTTACCTCAGTGCATGCCACCAGGCTCAACTTTAACAGAGCTGCAGGATAGAATTCTGGTCACCGTATCTGAAAAAGGATATAGCGTTATTAGAAAAGGTACAGAGAAGAGCCACCAAAATGATAAAGGGGATGGAAGGATACCCCTATGAAGAGAGACTAAAAAGGTTAGGGCTCTTCAACTTGGAAAAGAGATGGCTGAGGGGAGATATGATAAAGATCTATAAATTAATGAATGGTGTGGAACATGTAAACGTAGATCGATTGTTTACGTCATCAAAATATAGAAAGTGTCACCCGGTGAAGGTCCCCAAAGGCTAAAGCGTGGGTTTTTCACTGGGGCCTCTTCTTAACTAGCAAGGGGATGGTACAAAAAGGTGTTGCAGTCCTGCAAGCTAAGTAAAGAATTGAGTTGTAGTCGAATGGTAAGGCTTAAGACAGGATTTTTTTATTCCCCTTCCGGGCGGATTTCCAAAGCCATAGAAACAAAGACAAAAGGACCATATGTCTGGTACAAAAATAAAGGAACAACAGGAACCAAAAGTATTGCTTATCTTCAGCTTTACAGAGGAACAAAAAGGTAACTCAGTCTTTTTCATACAGAGGTAAGTTTCTTCACTTCTGTTTCTTTAGAAAACTTCCAACAGCCTCTTTAACATAAAGAAGTGATTTCATCAGAAATAATGAGTGTACAATCCATACAACTATCAGAGGCTGGTTCCTCATAGCAAGCAAACTGCATTTCTTCACATTCCTCTTCTGAATGATTCTCTTTTGGATTGTAATTAATGCTATTATTGAACAGTCTCTCTTCACGGCTAAGAGAGTTCCCCTCCTCCTCTCTGAGTGAGTGGAATGGGAAGCTACCACATTCTCTTGAGTTTCTCTTTTGAGAGCCACACAACTCTTGATAGGTACAGGGAAAATCTTTACATTCCATTTCTCTTATATTAGAAGCAATAAACCTACCTTCAAGCTCCCTTTGCTCGGAGTTTCTCAGAACAGAAAAGTTAGCAGAGTTCTGCCATGACGGAAGCGTCTTACTGCCTTTCTCTCTCAGCTTTCCTTTAGGCATAAAATTGCCTTCAGGGCAGAAGCTCTTTCCCTTCTTGTACCTGTTGCTGGGAAGGCTGTTCTCCTCGGCTTTCCTAAGCCTGGCTCCTGGAATATCTCCTCTGTCACCTTCGTGGTAAACTTCACTGAACTTTTGTTTGGCTGTGCACTGCTCTCTAAAGCAGTCTCCCGTGGTTCTCTCAGCTACCCTGGTTCTACCGGGTCTCCAACTTCCTCCCGTCCTCCAGTTATCAGCTGTTCTCTCGATACCACAACTCTCTGCTGGTCTCCTCCAGTTACCAGCTGTTCTGTAATTCCCTGGTGGTCTCTCCTCACTAACCTCCGGTGAGTGAATTTTATCTGCGTGTGTCCCAGTGTTTGCCAGGGCTCCGCCCCCTCCCAGCTGCCCTTCATTATCTAATGAACTGTGAGTTAGCTTGCTGCTTGGGCGTGCTCCCACACCTTGTGACGCAGTTTGTATATGTTGCTTATAGCAACTCTGGGCCATGTGCTGCTCTGAGCTGTCAGTGTCAGATCTATTATCCTCAGTAGTACCTATCTCCATAGGCTCTGACCGATCTACACTATGACAAAAGACTAGGGGGCATTCAATGAAGTTACAGGATAACCTATTTAAGACTAATAAGAGAAAATATTTTTTCACTCAACATGTAATCAAACTCTGGAATTTGCTATCGGAGGATGTAGTAAAAGCTGTTAGTGTAGCCAGGTTTAAAAAAGGTTTGGAGGATAGGTCCATAAACCATAGGTCTGGAGGATAGGTCCATAAACCATTATTAAAGTGGACCCAGAATATCCACTGCTTGCCCCAATACAAGCATTGTGGAACCTGTGTCTTTTGGGGAAGCTGCTAGGTAATTGTGACCTAGATTGGCCACTGTTGGAAACGGGATATTGGGCTTGATGGACCTTGGTCTGACCTAGCATGGCATATCTTATGTTCTTAAAGAAAGGAAATGCAGTTCTTTCTCGTGGCTCTGCAAAGCTGGGGCACCGGACCGGTCAGGCAAGTGTGGGTCCTCCCGGGGCAGTGGTGGGGGTTGAATCTGCTGCTGCTGAGCAGCAGCAGCAGCAGCTTTTCACCTTTTTTTCTTTCTTTTTTTTTAAAGTTTAAATGCAGAGTGAGGCGGTTGTTTTGGGGACATTTGTTGCTGCCCCCAAAACTTTGCTGCCTGAGGTGACCGCCTCACTCCGCCTTATTATAGAGCCGCCCCTGCCTGTAAGTAACAATGGCAAACTCTGAAGAAATCAAGTTTCCGCAGGTCTTGGTCCCATCCATAGCAAAGCTCCGGGGGAAAAGATGGCAAGACAATCACTTGATTGATATGAAAGAGTGTCAAGACCTTGGGCAGAAAGGAGGGTACCAGATATAAGGAAACTCCTTCTGCTGAAAAGGATAAAAAGGATTCCTTACACAAAAGGGCTTGTAACTCCGAGATGTGACATGCTGGTGATGGCGACAAGGAACACCACCTTTAGGGTGACATCTTTGAGGGTAGCGCATTGCAAGGGCTCAAAGGGCACAGAAGCGAGTGCCCACAAGACAAGGGAAAGGCACTAGAATAGAACAACAGGCTGCAGTGGGAAACACAAGGTACGCGTGCCCTTAAGAAAAATGCCCAATGTCATGATGCGAGGCCAGGGTCTGGCCCCCCACTGGTCCGCGGAACACTGACAACATGGCGATGTGGACTCACAAAGAACTGTATGCGAGACCCTGCTAGAAGCCATTCTGCAAGAAGGCCAGAACTGAAGGTATGCAAGCATGCCAGGGCAATAGGGGTGCACCAGCGCTTTAGGAGTCACTAGGCATGGACATAGACTAGTGACGTGGAGCTGTGGCACGCACTTAAGAGCGTTGCCACTACCGCGGGGAAATAACCCTTGTGGAGTAGCTGTCGCCACTTAAGAGCCAGGCTGTAATCAAGAAGAGTCCCAGGTTGTCCAGCAGCACCGGCCCCTGATACAGCAGCCCCCTCCGCGTGTCCAGGGGAAGTGGAGGTGCCACCTGCAGACATATGAGGTCCACATACCAGGGGCGATGAGGCCAGTTGGGAGCCATGAGAATGACCTGGTGGGGGTGTTGCTCCACATGCTGCAGCACTCTGGGAATCAGTGACAACAGGCGGGGGGAGGGGGAAGACATACAGGAGCTGATTCCATGGCCACTGCTGGACCAGCGCATCCAAACCCCTCGACCCTGGTGCTGGGTGATGGGAGTAGAAAGCAGAAACTTTGGCATTCGCCAGAGTCGCCATCAGGTCCCAGAGTGGGGAACCCTACCGACACACAATCCGGTCAAAGGCCCAGGGAGTGAGCTCCCACTCGCTCAGGTTGAGGCGATGTCTGCTGAGGTAGTCCTCCTTGACACTGCTTCTCACACAGTGTGCTGGACTGTGAGAGCTTGGAGATGATGCTCGGTCCAGGGGAAGAGGAGTTGCATTTCCAGAGCCACTCCTGCACACTTTGTGCCGCCCTGATGGTTGACATATGCCACCGCCATGGCACTGTCGGATATCACTCTGTGCCGCAAAGGAGAGGCAGAAAGTGGAGGAAGGCTAGGCGGATTGCTCAGGCCTCCAAAAGGTTGATGGGCCAGGTTGCCTGCACTGGAGCCCACAGCCCCTGAGCAGACTGATGCAGACAGTGCGCTCTCCAGCTGGAGAGAATGGCGTCGGTGGTGACTAGCACCCAAATCAGTGTGCTCGAGAGGGATGCCCCATAACATATTGTCCCGTAATTCTCACCAGTGGAGACTGTCGCGGACTGGGAGGAGCAAGGGTTGATGGATCTTGAAGCCCTCCGAGAGTAGAGACCAGCGGCGCAGAAAGGGGCATTGTAGGAGGTGCACATGTGCCCTTGCCCAGGGCACTACCTTGAATGTTGCTGCCATGGCTCCTAGGATCTGCAGATAGTCCCACGCTCAGGGAAGAGGAAGCTGCAGAAAGCGACACAGTTGCCGGTGGAACCAGAGGCAGCGCCCTTCCGTAAGGGTGACTCTGCCGGCTCTTGTGTCAACGTGCACCCCGAGAAAGGCAAGGCCCTGGGACGGAAGCAAGGAACTCTTTTGATAGTTGATCACTCAGCTGAGACATTCCAAGAGCTAAGTCACCCGCCAGATGGAGCATTTGGAGTCTGAGTGGGACTTTGTCCGGATAAGCCAATCATCCAGATAGGGATGGATGCAAATACCCTTGTGTCGGAGGGCTGCCGCTACTACTACCATGACCTTGGAAAAGGTTTGTGGGGCAGTCGCCAGACTAAAGTGAAGAGCGCTGAACTGGAAATGCTGGACCAGCACTGCAAACTGTAGGAAGCACTGATGTTTCTTGTTGATGGGAATGTGCAGATAGGCTTCTGTGAGGTTCAAGGTTGCCAGGTACTCCCCCAACCAAACCGCCTGGATAACTGCTCTGAGCATCTCCATGCAAAAATGGGATATGCGCAGACTGCGATTGACCCTCTGGAGGTTGAGGACTGGATGGAGGGAGCTATCTTTCTTTGGGACCACAAATTAGATGGAATAATGGCCCAGACCCTGTTCTGCCGGGGAACAGGCCATAAGGCCCCCAGTAGGCATAAGCTGTGCAGAGTTATGAGAACCACCATGCGCTTGCGCTCGGGCCCGCAGGGAGAGACCATAAAGGTGTCATGAATGGGTCAAGCGAGCTCAAGAGCATAGACATTGTAGACGACCTCCAACATCCAGACATCCGACATGATCAGAGCCCATTCCAGGTGAAATAAACAGAGGCGGGTGCCTACCCACGGCACCTTGGAATGGGCCCCCAGCCCATCAGTTGGCAGGGCAGGAAGAGGGTCCAAAAGACCTTTTGGAGCCTCTGGAGGTTGACTGCAACCTGCAGATGCCCCAAAAAAACTGCGCCCAGTTATTGGTGGAGTGGTATGTGGGAGAGCGCCCGCTCAACCGATAGCAGTGGGAGTTGTGGTACCTGGGCCTCGAAGAGCTAGCGCCCGAGGTAGTGGACCTCCGAGAGGAGGGCTTGGGCTTATCCTCTGGGAGCCACTGTGGCTTGACCTCACCCAGGACTTACACCAGTTTCTCCAAATCGTCCCCGAAGAGCAGACCGCCCTTTTGACACTGTGTCTGCCGACCAATTGTGAGGTCAAAGCCCCTGTTGGCCATATTCACCAATGCTACTGCCTGGGCAGCGAACTGGAGGAGGTCGTAAAAGCTGTTGGCCAAAAAGGTGACAATGGATTCCAAGAGGGCAGAATAAGAATCCTCCGATAAGAGCTGCACCCTCCAGAGCAGGGTCCAGGCTGCCACACGCGGATGTCTGGAGCACAAGGGAGGACGCAGAGTCTTCAAGAGATTCTCCACCTTGCGGACCTGCAGGGCTGCCCCACCCTCTACTAGTGTAGTAGTTTTCTTGGTCACGCAACCTATGTTGCAAATCATCCTGGGACCAAGGATAGATCCTTCCCAGGCATCAAGCAATCTTCAGAGAAACCTATGGTGTGTCCCACTCATCGGAGACCAGCTGCTGAAGTTCGGGAGGAAAGAGGAAGGCCTTGGCAGGCGCCCTAACCCTTCAGAGGATGGGCTATGAAGTAGACTGATATGCGGGGCCAGGTAGCTCAGAGATCTGGAATTCAGCCACTTCCTGGTTGATGAAAGCAGGCAATTCAGCCCTGCGGAACAGCCAGATAACGTGGGAAGAAGTGTCTATGCTCTCTGATGGCGAATATTCCTCCTCTCCATACTAGAGGC
The DNA here is from genome assembly GCA_033557465.1 of Ichthyophis bannanicus. Taxonomy (NCBI): domain Eukaryota; kingdom Metazoa; phylum Chordata; class Amphibia; order Gymnophiona; family Ichthyophiidae; genus Ichthyophis; species Ichthyophis bannanicus. Next base: position 1,170,344,049 of record CM066032.1, on the reverse strand, counting down.
TTCAGGAGACGACACTGCCCAATTGCTACAGAGCTTGTCCTTGTCAGGAGACTCAAGCTCCCCCATTGCCTACTCCAATGTCTTCCACCGGCGCTGTCCCTGCTGGAGGCTCTGTGTGCTTGCTTGCCGGGCCAGAGGTACCACCACTGCTGGATGGCTGCGGGCGGGGGGTGGGGGGGCTTGCTGTTCTCCCAAATGGCCCAAGCCTGCTTAAAGACAGTGGCAAAGGCAGCCGCCTCCCCCTATAACCCCAGGAGCGAAGGGGGGTCTAAAACTGTCTCCCCCTGTGGAAGACGTTGTGGTGACTCATTGCCCTACTGCCAGCGGCAGAGTGTCTGAGCCCAGCAATGTCTGCTGTGGAGAGGAACTGAGATGTTTTGCCAGGTCTGCCGGTGCTGCAGGATTAGTCGTGGAGAGAAACTCCCCGGTACCGGCTTGAGATGACTGCCCCGAGTCCGCAGCACAGGCTGCACACATGTTGTTCGACGAGGCCATGTTTCCTATTCGCACAGCTGTGACATCGTGGAGCCTTACAGGCCATGACAGTGCGCGCGCGTGCACCCGCGCTGGGAAGAGGGCAAGAAAGGGCCACAGTAACAACTGAAGGCAGGAATGGTAGTAAAATGAAAAGCAGCAGAAAAAAAAGGCGGGAATAGGAGAGCCTGGCGAGTGGCTGAACTAGAGGAGTGCCGAAAGTCGCAGCCGTTTGGAAGGCTTGACTCACAGTCCGAGGCTGTCAGTGAAGATGGCCGAACTGCTAAACACCCCCACCTCAAGCCTTCAAAGGAGCAGAGAAGTATAAGCGGGAGAAGAGCTGTGGTGCCAGCAGAGTCTCTGCATCTGTGGCCAAGAGTTTCCTTTTTTTTTTTTTAAAGAAAAAGGGGTAGAAGCAAAAACCAAATAGGCTAGGCACCATCCTGGATCAGATGATCTAGACAACTAAGCTGACCCTCATTGTCGGGAGCGGTCTCTCCCATGTGAGAGGGTCCACCACAGGGAAGGTCTCAAACTATTCCCCGGGACCTCTGAGAAGCACCATTGCCACGACCTCGAGTACAGGCAGGAACTGAGGAAAAAAATCAACCAACATCTACTGAGACAGAGAAAATCCTGAACAGGGCACCTAGCTGTGCTAGGCAAGGTGCAGGGATGACGTCATGTCACCGTTTTGTGTTTTCTCTGTCTCACATCTACTGGATAGTGGAGTTAAACCTCTGTTCTGGACTGGTCTAGCAGTGGGCATTCTGGAAATGGCGGCTAGTGCCGCATGTGGAAGTCAATCCAAGTGTGCTCCTGTACTTCTTTCTATGTATTTTAGAAACAGCTCCATGTTTAACAGAGCCATTTCCAAAATGCAGATGTAATTGAGTATGTCCCGACCTTGACATCTCAATTCCAGTCTCCACATACTAACACAAAACCCTGCAAATGTACACTCAAAAGCTTACTATACCCTATCATCAAAAGTCCAAGAACTCAAACTGCACCAACCCTACTTTGAAAAGTAAACATTGCAAATATTTGAGAACAGTTGTTCCCAGCCTGTGGTCAGTGGATGCCTGGGGGTTTGCAGGACACACAAAAGAAGAAAAAAGAAGGCTGGGAAGGGAGGAGACAGAGACAGACTGGTGAAGACTGGCTGGAGGGAAAGAGAGACACTGGTGGAGACAGAAAGGGGAAAAGAGATAAAGAGGACCAGTGGGGAGATCAGATGTTGAATAAAATGGGTCCAGGAAGAGTGAAGGGGATGAAATGAGAATCCCTGAGCTTTTTAGAGGTTAACAAGGGTGCCACACAAACAAAATGGATGTGACCCTCTGTTCTATTTATTTATTTAACTTTGTTTATATACCACTTTATCTTAAAGTCAAAATAGTTTACAGATAACTTTACATACACAGGTTTTACAAAGAAATTACGGTATTAACATATTCAAACATTAACATTTCTGAGTGTGTTCGATTTTGTCTCCGGAGTTTCTCTGAATAGATGAATGCATTCCAGATGGAGGGAGCATATATAGAGAATGCTTACTTGCAAACAGCTTGTGTGCTTTTAGCCTTCTGCTTTGGAATTGTGAATATGTGTTGTGTGTTGGATCTCCTGGGTTGATTGTTTTATGTTTTGTGTAGCAGGAATTGAAGGTGATCCGAGGACAGGTTGTATGTTATTTCTAAAACACCAGTACAGTTCCAGTTGGGAAAAGAACAAGCTGGACTGCTACACAGAACTTAACATACGAACAAAATCCTTCACCATGATTATATATGCAAAACACAAAGAAACCATTACCTAATAAAGAATAAGAGATTATAAATTAGAGAAAATATGCAAACAAAAAATGACATGGAAAACACAAAAAACAGACTATGAACCATAGACCTCTGAAGAAACAGAACTACATTTCTTCCTGAACTATAAGGATGAAGTTTCAAAGCTGACATATTTCATTCTTTAAAACTGATATTCTTTTCTACCTTTGCTGTCTGACTATAGTAGTTGGTATGGAAGGGCAGACTAGATAGGCCATATGGTCTTTTTCTGTTGTCATGTTTCTATGGTCATTTTAATTTTTTCTCTCTCATTACCACATCCTTTTGTTGGTTTTCTCCTAAGCCCTTTTCCAGGATCTCATTTCTATTTTCTTTTTTTTTTCACTCTTCCTGTCTTCTTCCCTTCCCTCTCCCTCTCTCTGAAATGTATCCTTCTGAATCATCTTTTCTTCTTCATTACTCTCATCTACCTTTTTATCTAACTACAGCTAGGATTTCATTCCCCCTTGTCTTCAGTCTCTCTCTTTTTACCCTTCACCTATTTAACCAGCTTTCCATTTCCTACTCTTAGCTCCCTAATATTCCCATTCCTCCCATTTGTTTTATTCCTTCTCAGGGCTGGCCCATCCACTAGATGAGCTAGGTGGCCATCTCGGGTGGACAGCAGCAGCAGTGGCACACATGGGCGGTCATGCCGCCCCCTCCAGCTGCTGCCAATTCCGTTTGGGGGGGGAGGTGGGCAGCGGCAGTATTCCCAAAAGCGGTGGCAAAAATCTACCGCTTTTGGAAATAATGCCGCTGCCCGTCTCCCCCTCCAGAGACGGACTCGGCAGCAGGTATGGGAGGAGCGCAGCAAGGCCAGGGTTTCTGCCTAGGGTGGCAGAAACCCTTGGCCAGCCCTGTTCCTTCTCTAGCCTTCTATCCCCTCGTCTTTCTCCCACTCTCTAGTCCTATTCCTCCCTCTTTACTCGTCTACCTCATTTATTTTCTGCCTCTCATCCCTTTATTAGCTCCAGCTCCTTCCCTATCATTCATCCCCTCTTTACCTCCGGTCCCTTTCTTATGTTTAGACTTACCCCCTATCCAGGCTTTCATTTTCCCTCTCACCTCTCTGATTTCTACCTTTTCTCACCTCCTTCAAAAACCTGTCCCCTTCCTTGGTCTCTTACCTACTCCATAGCCATCTGTCCTTTTCAACTGCTTCCATACCCCTCCCCAAACTATCTCCCCCCCTCCCCCCATATTTCTGCACTTTGTCTCACAGTTCTACTCATACCCCTCACCCAGTCACCTAGTCCCACTGTCTTCCTAATCTCTGGTCAATTTCTTAGTTCCCACTATCTCCACATCTAATTCCCAAGTCCCTACTCCTGCACCCTACCCATCCCCACTTACACTTCCAATAACCAGACAACTTTAGGGTCTTTTCTTTGGTTGCCTCATCCAATTTGAGTCTCCACTCAAATCTAAGTCCCTGTCCTCCTACCTCCTACTCCCTTTCCCCAGCAACAATCCATCTACTTTTTCTTCCTTACCTCAGCATTCATACTTATGCCCCTCCCTCTCACCTTTCTCTTATATGACCTTCTTTCATCCCCCCCCCCCAACTTCTTCTAAGAGACAGGACGTGCCTTCCCCTTTTTAGAAAAGCCATTGTGCCAGTGGCTGCACAGCACAACCACAGGAGTGAAGAAAATGCACCTGTGAAGGGGCAAGGTGGGCTTTCAGTGCTCTTAAAGTTTGAGTGCCCTGAGCCTCACTGGCTCAGCTCTTAAGCTGGCCTTGGCAAGGTTATCTTGAACTCTCAGTCTTATGCCCCAGCACCCCTGCTGTAATCTTGCACCCACCAATACGCTGCTGCCACAGACATGATCCAATCTATTGGGAGGCTGGATGGCAGCAGTGAGCAGACTTTTAAACTTACTGACGGCTCAGCTCTTTAGGCCGACAGGAGGATGGGCATTTAAGTGCGCCTCGATTTCCTCTGATGCACAGGGTCAGAAGCTGAGCTACTGGTAAATGATCAGTAGTAGTAGTAATAGTTATAGTAATAAACTTCTAAATTTTGCCTGGGTGAGAAGGTGGTAAAAAAAGGCACATGGGGGTATTTTAATAATTTTTTTCTCGGGGTAAACAATGCTTTACCTGCAGAAAATGGCTTATCCTGCTAGATTAGTCCAGATGAGTAGGTTATACTCCCCAGCCAGCAGGCAGAGGCCAGTTACAGCAGCTTTCAATGTTGACATCACTAGTATATACTCTCGGTGCTTCTCAAGTTCAACATCTCTAAGGCTTCTGTTACGTAATTCACAAGAAATTCCTTCACTCCGACTATCTCTCCCACTCTGGATGATGTTCTTCCTCTACTCTCCCCTTCCTTTAGGTATTTGGGTGTGGTGCTTGACTCTGGCCTCACATTCCACAAGCAAATTAGCTCCGTTAGTAGAAGTTCAGTTTACTTCTTGTGTCAAATTTGTTCCCTCCGTTCCTTCCTTAATCCTTCATCATTAACTACACTCAATGTCATTATCTCTAAACTAGATTACTGCAATGTCATGTACACGGGCCTTCCCGATTACCAGCTAAAAAGGTTACAGATGGTCCAAAACACTGCTATAAGACTACTTGCGCATGCTTCAAGATTTGATCACATTACTTCTTTATTGATTCAATATCATTGGCTTCCGATTGCTTTTTTAATTCAATACAAATTCTGGTTCTCATGTTAGTGTAGATGGGTTTAAAAAAGATTTGGACAAGTTCCTGGAGGAAAGGTCCATAAACCATTATTAAAGAGGACCTGGGAAATCCACTGCTTGCCCCAATACGAGCATTGTGGAACCTATATCTCCTTTTGGGAAACTGCCAGGTACTTGTGACCTGGATTGGCCACTGTTGGAAACAGGATACTGGACTTGATGGACCTTGGTCTGACCCAGTATGGCATTTCTTATGTTCTTATGTCACAGGACCCTTTACACTGGTATTCCCTCCTATCTTTCCTCCCTTATTATTCCACACTCCTCTACCGGACTCTTCACTTTGTTCACACTAACCGACTCTTTCTCCCTTCAGTCTCCAAAGCTCATTACGATTCAACTAGTCAATCTTTTACTATTGTGTTCCTGCTCTCTGGAATTCTCTCCCATCTGATCTCTGCTAAGAAACTTCATATTGTATATTTAAAATGGACCTAAAAAAAGCACAACTTTTCCAACAGGCCTTTAACACTGAATCATAGCCATTTTCACATATTGTGTCCCCTGCTGTTTTTGTGTGTATATATATATATATGTGTTCTGTGTAGATTTAGCTCTATATGCTTTATTTTTAATTGAAGTTCTTTTTGTTCTTTTATGTTTTTTTTTTATTTGTAAACCACTCTGATGTTTGAAGGGCAGGATAGAAAGCGTAGTTGCTTATCTGTAATGGGTATTGTAGGGGGCCTACTGGACTGTAAGGGCTACTATCTCACCATATATGGAGGAAGTACACAGAGACCAATTTCTCAGCAATACTCACAAAATCTTTATTACAGGATCCTTTTCTCAGCATAAATTCTTCACACACAAAATCTACTTACAGGTACAAGGTAGCTACTGTATAGGGGTAGACAGAAGAGAAAGATTAAGAGGCAATTCAGCACACTGTCACCTCCGTGGCAGGGTGGCAGGGTTCAATAAACTCCCCAGTTTCTCCTTTGTCCCAGTCTGTTTTTTATACAGTTTTTCTGAAAGATTGACAGAATAACAATGGTTAGTTCATTTCTACAGCTGGGGCTCTAAAGATATTTTTTCTGCATAGGATTGACATAATGCAAAATTAGACTTACCTGCTAATTGTTGTTCCTTGAGGAACTCCAGTCCCGAACCTCTGGGTAGTGCACCTCCTCCAGCAGCTTGGAGACTGAGCACGTCATCTTTTGATGACACCAGTATTAATACCAGATGGACCACCCACAAGCTTCAGTAACCTATTGACAAAGCAGACTCACAGGAACAACAAAAAAGTGGTTAAAACTTGACCATTCTATTTCTTTTTTTTTTATTAGAATTTCAACAAACTTACAAAGCAAGCATAAAGAAACTATAGATGTTTCATACAAGCAAATAGAAAAAATTATTAACCAAAACACACAGCAAATAGCAATACATCATCATAGCCCACAATATGGGGAGATATATAGAAAAAAGAAAACAAACTTAAAGAAACACAATAGAGCGAACTCTAAATTATCTGGCAGCTTACAAAATTAACCCACCCACCTCCAGTTACTGATTACCATGTCGTTCCTTATCAGAAAGAAATACCTCAAGCTGAGAAGGATCAAGAAAAACAAACTTTGAACCCTGAAACGAAACCAAGCATTTACATGGGTATCTAAGAAAAAAGTAGCAGAAAGAGCGAGCAACCTAGGTTTAAGAGCCAAAAAGGCCTGTCTCCTAGTTTGAGTCGCTTTACTAATATCTGGGAACATTTGAACCCTAGCACCACAAAACAGAACTGACATATTCTTAAAGTAATTACGAAAAACAAGCATTCTATCCTGGTCTGAAAGAAAAGAGACCACCAAGGTGGCTCTAGAGGGAATATTATCTCGAGAGTCCTCTAGGAATTTGGTGAGGTCCAGGGCATCCGGGCCCTGAACCTCATCAAACCCACCCAGAGAGCCCATAGCCAACCTCTTACCAGTTAGGTAATAAAGCTTAGAGAGAACAATGGAATCAGCCGAAGCCAATCCCAAAACCTCCTTAAAATACTTTCTCAGTAAAATTTCAGCTGAAAGCAAATGAGAAAAAGGGAAATTCAATAATCTAACATTTTTTGCACAAAACATATTGTCATACTGTTCCATCTTATTGTGCACATACAAACTTTCCTTTATATGAGAAGAATTAACAACTGTAAGGGCCTGACACTGGCTTTCACACTTAGCAACCTGAGTGGAAATACTCTCAACCTTATTATCCACTTCAGACAACCTAGTGGTAATCTCAGAAGAGAAACCACAAAGCTGTATTACGGTGGGCACCAAGGTGTTTTCAATACGGGTCACCACTTTCCAAATATCAGCCAGGGTGACCTGATCATCCGGAACCACCCTGGCTTCATCCGGAACGGGCACCCATATTACTGGTTTCAGCTTTTCCCCAACATCTATCGGGGTACTCTGCTGCAACTGAGTGCCCTTAAAGGCAGACAGAGGTGGAGATATATATACTGGAGGAGAAGGTGGTGTCCGGTCTGGGGAGCTCAAAGACACCGGGGACGGGCGAAGCACAAGAAAGTCAGGGTCAAGTGATACATTAGTGTTAGTCACTACCTTAACATGTTTATCCATGGGTCCAACAGCGACCTCCGTTTGCTCCGCCGGCAAGATCTTCTTTTTTCTTTTGCCCATCTGTTCACCGACTACACAACGCAGCACTTGAACCTGCTCTCCTGCGTGCCTCCAAGGGTCTCCCAAGGGGCCTAATATGCCCCTTGTATCTAGCCCCTTATATCGCTGCCCCGACTAGCGCCTCCGGCTGCGCCTAGACTGCTAGGCTTTTTAAAAAAGGCCCCCGATGACGTCGGGGCCGCAGGGAATGGAGCCTGACACCTCCGGACCAACGCGCTGCCTCCACCACTCTCCCAGGGCTGCAAATCAGCTGTGCCACTTTTAAGAAGGCCCCCGATGACGTCGGGGCCGCAGGGAATGGAGCCTGACACCTCTGGACCAACGCGCTGCCTCCACCACTCTCCCGGGGCTGCAAATCAGCTGTGCCACTTTTAAGAAGGCCCCCGATGACGTCGGGGCCGCAGGGAATGGAGCCTGACACCTCCGGACCAACGCGCTGCCTCCACCACTCTCCCGGTGCTGCAAATCAGCTGTGCCACTTTTAAGAAGGCCCCCGATGATGTCGGGGCCGCAGGAAATGGAGCCTGACACCTCCGGACCAACGCGCTGCCTCCACCACTCTCCCGGGGCTGCAAATCAGCTGTGCCACTTTTAAGAAGGCCCCTATGACGTCGGGGCCGCAGGGAATGGAGCCTGACACCTCTGGACCAACGCGCTGCCTACACCACTCTCCCCGACCATTCTATTTCTTAACAATCTAACATGCCCCCTCCTCAGAGAAAAGATTCCCTCTCCCCTCCAAGCGTGGAGGCTTACCTGTAGCCCGGCTGGATAACCGCAAGCATGCAACATGCATCACTGAGCGCGGAGCAGACAATATTTTGGTCCGCCCTCAACAACAACCTCCCTTACCTTTTATGATCCCCAGGTTACTCCCCTAGACCAGGTAAACCGCTCTTCAGGCCCCGGTCACCAACAACCAGCTATCAGGGAGGTATGTGGGACTGGACTGGAGTTTCTCAAGCAACAACAATTAGCAGGTACTGTAAGTCTAATTTCACTTTCCTTATCGCCCCTCCAGTCCAGTCCCGAACCTCTGGGATTTAACAGAGCAGTTAAACCTAATGGGAGGGACCTGATAACCTGGCCTGAAGCACTGCCGACCCAAAACCAGAGTCTCCCGTCACTTGGACATCCAGGCGGTAATGCTTCACAACGGTATGAAGTGATGACCAAGTTGCCGCCCTGCATCATTTCTACCGGTGGCACCAAGCTATACTGCATCCACGAGGGAGCCTGAGCTCTCGTGCAATGAGCATGCAACCCCACCGGCACCGGTCTAGTCTTCAAGGTGTATGCCAACGTGATTGCCTATCTGGTCCGTGCTGAAACAGAGGCCTTAGCTGCCACCTCCCTTCAGCCTGGTCCTCTAAGCAGCACAAAGAGGCCATCCGACATGCTGAAACCACCGTCCTCTTTAAGCAACACTGCAAGATGCGCCAGACCCCCAAGAGGTGCCAATGAGCACTGGCGGAGACGTTCTCCACACTCCCGAGGACCGGTAGGGAGACGGACTGGTTTAAATAAAGGCCAAAACCACCTATGGCAACACGGACGGTACCAGCCGCAGGAACACCTTGACATTGAAAAAGGAAAGATCTTGGTGAGCTGCGCTGCTACAGAGGTGTTTTGCCATCAGGGAGTGAGACGCTGCAGGCATCTGAGCGGTCAACCTCCTTTCCCTCTTCTCTGACGTCAGCGCTTGAGGCCCTAAGACAGTTGATAACTTTCTCCATAGGCCTTCTGGGCCGTGGCCTGAAGGGGCATGACTAAAGGGGCAGGATTCGCCCCTTAGATGACCCAGCGATGAGCTGGTGGGTGAAATTTATCTCCTGGTGACAAGGTACTGTGTGTGTTGTACTGTTAAGGAGTTGTTTAGTCCCTGATGGGGAAATGTAAGGCAAAAAGATCTGCTACTGCACAGGTTTCCTTGCCACAGGATCCCCACAAAGTTATAGGACCTTTGAACAAACATTTTGGCCCTGTTTCTTCTTTACAGTTGTCAGTTGATGGGGCCTCTATCAGCTCGCTAGAAAGGACCCCCCCCCCCCCTTTGGGCCCTATTCCACAGCTTTCCTCTACTGTTGCCTCGCCTATTGGCCTATTGTATCTGAGATGCCGGGTCCCTCCCTCCCCTCGTCTGCTCCTGGTTCCAGTTGTCATGAAGAAGTCCCTTCTGAGCCTATGGAGGTAGGGCAAGATGAGGATTTGCTTTCAGAAACTGACAGGCAGTCTGAGCACATGGCTCAGTGTTTGCAAAGAAGAAGTAAACAAAGAGAGTCACGAGCTAGAAAGACACGCCCCTGCAGTGACGTATTCCCTAGCTCAAGAGGTAATGAGTTTCACCTGTTTCAGGGCAGGGCACAGCTAAGCCCTGAGAGCTACAATGATAAAAAGTGGTCATTAGCTTGGACCAAGCAGAACGAGAGGCAGAGCCAGAGGGGGAACTGGAGTCAGAGCCAGAACCGAAGGGAGGATGAGAAAGGAAGCCAGCAAAGGAGCACGCTGACTAGAAGGAGTCAAGGAGGAGTGAAAACCAAGGGAGCCATATTCCTGAGGCCAGAAGGAAGCAACCCAGGACAGGGATTGTCTGGTAAAGGCGGGAGAGAGAAGAATCTTCCTGAGGCAGGCTTGGCAAAGCTTACTCGCTCTGAGGAGAGAGACAGGCTGGTTGGAGAATACCGGTACGTCCGAGGGGAAAGTTAATAGGCTGAAAGGCAAGCAAACACAAGCTGTGTTTGAGAACCAGTCTAACCCTGCAGAGTGGAGAGTTCCTTCCCTTTCAAAGCCAAAAGGTAGGCTTAATAATTCATATATGTTAGAACCTATGTTAGTTCCCTATAGTTACCAGAAAGTAGCAAACTCTCTGGACAAAAACTACAGCATATATGGTAGTTTACAACCCTGCTCAGGAGAGGGTTACAGAGAGAAACCACGTGAGGTCAGAGAAACCGTTTGTTTCAAAGATCAGGATAGCAGTTTACTGACACACCCTGCTATTCCTGATACTGAAGAAATGCAGATAGACTCTGACCATAATGAAATAGTGGATGACCGGATGGACTGTACATTATCTTTGGCTGACCATGTGAATTCCCTATGCTGAACAGTGTCTGTGAGAGACGGTAAAAGCAGCAGAAGAAAAGGGAACATTTTCTTTGCTAATTGAAGCTGTTGTGATTTGTTTTGTATCAAGCATTGCACGTTTAAAGCCTGAAGCTGACAGGGCTAACTTACCAGAGTTCATGTTGTGATGGGGCCCGTGGTTAGAGCCCTTTTAGCCCTGTATAGGCGGTTGCCTAGGGTCTATAAGACAAGTAACTGCTCCGGCTTTATAAATAAAAGAGTCTTTCAGAGCAAATTGAATGAAAATAAAGTGGGATTTTATTCCCCGTCCCGCTCGGACTGTCAAGAAGAACAGAAACTTCAAAACGTAAGCGAAGTAACAAAAATAGTTGCAAACATATATTCTTTGTTACATGCACAAAGTTCTCTTTTGCATTTACTCAAATATCAAGGCTGCATTTATAACACATGCTGCAATCCATGGGAATGGGCTCTGGAAGACTGCTACCATCTTCCCATATCATGCTTTCTCCAGCACTTCCCAAACTCCCTGTGTCGGACTCTTCTTGTGAACAGTGTTCAGACACAGCGTCTTGTGATAACTCGCTATGGTAATCAATGGAGGCTCTTCTCCCTTCGGGTCTATACCTCCCTCTGTAGTAGCTTCTGCCTGGGCTTTCTTCCCAGAACAGCAGCTCTGAACCACCTTGCTTCGTGCGGTTATAGTCAGGACCACGCCCTTGGCAGTTATAAGTTTTAAACTTCTCCCTGTAAGCATAAGGAGGTTTCTTTCTCTCTGCAGGGATTGCCTTAGTACTTGGCTCCCTATATCTTTTGGCTTTAGCCTCCCAGGCTGGTTGTGCAGAAGTATAATTGGTCCTAGCTTTACAACTATTTCTTATGCTGCAGATGTGCTTGGAGTTCCCATCCCCCGACACTTTCTTCTTACACTGACCTGTGCTTAGAGCTGGCACATACCGGTCTCTTGTGTAGTGGGACACTCCTGGCTTCCCTTCAAGGCTATCTCTGGTAGCAGGTTTTCTCCTAGTACAGCTTGCCTTGAACCTCTCTTCCTGAGTGCTGGAGTCAGATTCACTTCCTGGTTCTCCGTGAGAAAAGTTTCCTCCCAGCACTCCCCTGGGGTTTCTGCTCAGCTGATGAGAGCCACACCTCCTGCCACTCTCTCCCCGGCTTTTGCCTTGCTCGAGAGTTGTAACGTGCCTTTCTCTCTCTCTGCCTTCACCTGCATCTGCCGGTGCAACTGCATCTGCTGCTCCCTCTGCAACTCTTCCTGCCACAACTCTCCTCCACTGACTGGAACCCTGTCTTAAGTAATCCCTAGCCCTGCACGTGACCTGGGGATTTTCAATCAGGTGTTCCTGATGAGTTTTCTGTTTGTTACGCAGTAACAATTTCCTTTGCTCAACTGATTCAGAGTGCCTAGTGCTCTTTTCCAATGCTGAATCTGAGGTAAGTCTTTCTTTTACCTGCCCTTCCATGAGCTGTGTACCCCTTGCTGCATCACAATGTATAATTTCCTCAAGCCAACTGTATAGCAATGTTTTGTCCTGAGTTATTCATTTGCATTTAATCCGCCGGGAAGGGGAAAATAAATTCTTGTCATTGCCTGAAACCACTCGACTGCAACTCATCTGTGCTCAAGGAGTAAAGGGACTTACATTCCCAGAAGGCCTTGCAGAGTCCAAGCAAGCCCACGCTCTCTGAGGCAGGAACACCACAGGCAGACCAAGTCTCAGCGCCTAGGCGTTGGGCTGGCCACCGTGGGGGTGACAAGTGGCGTAGTCTGTTCGGATTTTTTCGCTTGGAATACAAAAAGGACATCCCAACTGAGGGAAAAGAAAAGAAGAAGAACTTCAGGAATACAACAGAAAGTTTTGCCATAGCTGGAAAATACAAGGGGAACAAGAAATCTGCTAAGCTGCTGGAGGAAAGCGGTGGAGATTTCCCTGACAAATCGTGCCAGGAGGACCAGGACCCAGGAGGATAGACTCCTTTCTCAAAGTCTGAGTCTACACCGTGCAAAGGTAATGGGTAACTGGGCACGGGTGTAGAAGGATTCCAGCGAGAAAGGGAGTTTTGTTCTGCAGAAAGCTAGTGAGGTTTTAAAAAGAAAATTTAGTGCCGCACTTGGTGGGCTTTTCTTTTGCTTTCTTTGCAGGGACAATAATCCTCAGGATGGATCCTCAAGAGGTGTTGCACTGGATGTCCAGTCAATTTGAAAAGCAGATGGAACTGGCTCACCGCACACAGAAACAGACAGCTGCGGCTATACAAGCCCAGCAGAAGCCTCTTGTAGATCTGATGGAAGCTTTACTGACAAAGCAAAAGGCTGCTGAAGATGCCAGCCTTACATTTTCTACAGTGGTAGGACCGCAAGGCTATGGAGCCTTAACTTTTGGCCAGTTAAATACCAATGACAATTTGGATGACTTTATTGAAGCTTTTGAAAGGGTGGCAGTAGCAGTTAAATGGCCACCTGAGCAATGGGCAATGAGGTTTGCCATGTCCCTAACGGGAGAGGCTTTGTCTGCATACAAAACCATGCCCGCTGCTCTCGCGTCCACCTATGAAGAGGTTAAAAAAGCAGTGAGAGACAGATTAGGTCTGACTCCAATGTATTATAGGAGGATGTTTAGAGAGTCTAGGCTTAAGTCTAATGAGACGCCAAAGGCATTATATCAGAGGATCAAAGCCTTGGCCTGGAAATGGCTTGTTCCAGAGGGGAAAACCCTGGACTCTGTGATAGACACAGTCATTCTGGAACAATTCATGGAGGCAGTACCTCCTGAGGTAAAATCTTTCATAATCCGACAAAGTTGCCAGACCACTGCAGAGGCAGCCGTCCTTACAGAGCGTTACTTTGAAGCGGAGTTGGCAGGCAGGTCAACAGGAGGTGCTCTGAAGTTGGCTGGAACAAGCAACTTTGCAGGATTAGAAAGAAGCATAAAAACAAATGTGACTAATGTAAATACTGTTTTACCTGTTACAAAGGGAAATTGTTACAATTGTGGGAAGAAAGGACATTTCCAGAAGAGTTGTACAGTGCGGACAGCACTAATGTCGGGAAAAGGGAAACCGGTGCAAGAAGGCTTCCGGTTGAATGTAGAAGGTCCAAGGCATTATGGCTAAGGCACTGCTTGACTCGGGTGCTGACCAGAGCAAGGTCTCTGAAAAGCTCTGGCAGGTCGTGGAGGCTCACGGTAGATCAGCACCGAGTCAAACAGAGGGACATGTTGAGATACGTTGTATGCATGGTACTTCATCCTATCATCCACTGTGTAGGCTCTCCGTAAAAGGGCTGGGGACCCAAAAAGAGGTGTTGGTGGCCGTTGTCCCACGGCTTCCCTACGATATTGTGTTGGGGAGGGACTGGCCCCTATTCTGCAGAGGGGTGGAGAAGGGCTTAAGTGTAAAAACAAACCTGGTCTCCCCTAGGTCCCAGGCAGGAACCTCTAGAGTAAGGGACGAAACCCCAGAGGGAGGAGAGGAACCCCCTGAAGATAGGAATGAGCCCTCAGAGAGTGAGGATGATTTGGTAGAGGAAGAGGTATCAGAGCTGCTTCCCGTACATGATGACCTAGTCAATGCCCCTTCTAAAAAGGTCAGGAAAGGAAAAGCCGATAGGCGCCGGGAGAGACAATGTAGGACCCAAGGGAGGGCCGAACTGCAGGCCGGAGAGGGGTTGCCTTGGGTACCTGCTGATCTAGTCAAGAAATTCCCGTCCTTTCCTAACGAACAAAGAGCTGACCCCGCATTGAAACGAGCATTTGAATATGCCCAAACTGATAGAGAGACTCTTCCTAGGTTTTTCCTAGACAAAGAAGTGTTGTATAGGGAGTCCAATGAACAACAAACAGGAGCTGTAAGGAAACAGTTAGTAGTACCCACTACATTTAAGGCGATAGTGCTAAGGTTGGCCCATGATCACCCTGCAGGCGGTCATAAAGGGATCCAGGGGACGTTGGATCAAATCCTGTCCCGGTTTTATTGGCCGGGGTTTTTTAAAGAGACCACCCGCTACTGTGAGTCATGTTCCACATGTCAGCGTGTGACCTCCACCAAACCACGGGCAGTACCCATGATACCTACGCCCACAATATCAACCCCAATTCGCCGGATGGCAATGGATATTGTAGGACCCCTGATTAAGACGCCAAGAGGGTTCAGATACATATTGGTAATAATAGATCAGGCCACGCGTTTTCCTTGGACGATACCCTTAAGGAGTACTTCAGCTAGGACGATAGCCTTAGAGCTTGTTAAGTTGTTCTGTGAGGTGGGGTTTCCGCAGGAAATGCTCACAGACCAAGGCAGTAACTTTGTATCAAGGTACCTAGCACAAGTGTGG
This sequence comes from Ichthyophis bannanicus, assembly GCA_033557465.1. Taxonomy (NCBI): domain Eukaryota; kingdom Metazoa; phylum Chordata; class Amphibia; order Gymnophiona; family Ichthyophiidae; genus Ichthyophis; species Ichthyophis bannanicus. The sequence goes on along the minus strand of CM066032.1, from coordinate 1,170,328,940 downwards.
GACGCATTTGGGGTGCGTCATATAAATACTGCCGCATACCACCCCCAGTCCAATGGACTGGTTGAACGTCTAAATCAGACCATTAAGCAGATGTTGAGATGGGGTCTGAATGGGAAAATGTCTGAATGGGATACCTTGCTCCCATTCGTTTTATATGCTTGTCGCAAGAGTACGCAGGCATCCCTAGGGGCATCACCTTACGAATTATTATTTGGTCATGCTCCCAGAGGGGTTTTAGACATTTTGCGAGAACAATGGGTGGAACCAGAAGTTCAGGACGTAGGGGTGCCTCACTTCTTAAAGGAGTTGAGAAGTCGGCTAAAAAGGACTTCTCAGGCAGCAATAGAAAACCTGAAGGCTAGTCAACAGCGGCAAAAGAAATATTATGACCGAGGGACGAGGCCTAGGCAGTTAGCAGTAGGTGATAAAGTCATAATTATGGTAGCGGACCCTGGACCAAAGTTTGAGTCCCAATGGAGAGGTCCGTGTACAGTAGTAGAAAGAGCAGGTCCCATTTCCTAAGTGGTATAAAACAATAGGGGACGCCGCCAAGTATACCATTTAAACGTTAGGCCCTGGCATGAGAGGTCAGCGGCAGCACGTCTAGTTAGGGTAGAAAAGCACATTAGCGCCCCATTAGGGATTACGTGCTGTCCGAGCAGTAGCTCGTCAGCCCGTAATATCTTAAGGGGGGGATCTGTCATGAAGAAGTCCCTTCTGAGCCTATGGAGGTAGGGCAAGATGAGGATTTGCTTTCAGAAACTGACAGGCAGTCTGAGCACATGGCTCAGTGTTTGCAAAGAAGAAGTAAACAAAGAGAGTCACGAGCTAGAAAGACACGCCCCTGCAGTGACGTATTCCCTAGCTCAAGAGGTAATGAGTTTCACCTGTTTCAGGGCAGGGCACAGCTAAGCCCTGAGAGTTTTAATGATAAAAAGTGGTCATTAGCTTGGACCAAGCAGAACAAGAGGCAGAGCCAGAGGGGGAACTGGAGTCAGAGCCAGAACCGAAGGGAGGACGAGAAAGGAAGCCAGCAAAGGAGCACGCTGACTAGAAGGAGTCAAGGAGGAGTGAAAACCAAGGGAGCCATATTCCTGAGGCCAGAAGGAAGCAACCCAGGACAGGGATTGTCTGGTAAAGGCAGAAGAGAGAAGAATCTTCCTGAGAGGCAGGCTTGGCAAAGCTCACTCGCTCCGAGGAGAGAGACAGGCTGGTTGGAGAATACCGGTACGTCTGAGGGGAAAGTTAATAGGCTGAAAGGCAAGCAAACACAAGCTGTGTTTGAGAACCAGTCTAGCCCTGCAGAGTGGAGAGTTCCTTCCCTTTCAAAGCCAAAAGGTAGGCTTAATAATTCATATATGTTTGAACCTAACTATAAAGCAGTTCCCTATAGTTACCAGAAAGTAGCAAACTCCCTGGACAAAAACTACAGCATATATGGTAGTTTACAACCCTGCTCAGGAGATGGTTACAGAGAGAAACCACGTGTGGTCAGAGAAACCGTTTGTTTCAAAGATCAGGATAGCAGTTTACTGACACACCCTGCTATTCCTGATACTGAAGAAATGCAGATAGACTCTGACCATAATGAAATAGTGGATGATCGGATGGACTGTACATTAACTTTGGCTGACCATGTGAATTCCCTATGCTGAACAATGTCTGTGAGAGACGGTAAAAGCAGCAGAAGGGAACATTTTCTTTGCTAATTGAAGCTGTTGTGATTTGTTTTGTATCAAGCATTGCACGTTTAAAGCCTGAAGCTGACAGGGCTAATTTACCTGAGTTCATGTATAATTTCCTCAAGCCAATTGTATGGCAATGTTTTGTCCTGAGTTATTCACTTGCATTTAATCCGCCGGGAAGGGGAAAATAAATTTTTGTCATTGCCTGAAACCACTCGACTGCAACTCATCTGTGCTCAAGGAGTAAAGGGACTTACATTCCCAGAAGGCCTTGCAGAGTCCAAGCAAGCCCACGCTCTCTGAGGCAGGAACACCACAGGCAGACCAAGTCTCAGCGCCTAGGCGTTGGGCTGGCCACCGTAGGGATGACACAGTAATATATGTGGATGGGGCTCCTTTTTTATCTGTGCCAACTCAAGATATTACCTTAAAAGACTTGTGGGTAGCAATTGCTAATATAGACTCTAAATTATCTAATACTGTTTAGTCCTTATGTTTGTTCTCTGACTAGTCTGTACAGCAATTTCAAGAAGTAGATAATAGGATGATGGAGATATCTAATACAATTTCTAGATTGGAAGGACAACTGCAGGTTGTCCAACAGACTAGTGTTTCCTCTATTAAAGATTCCCTGTCTATTCATTCTAAATTGGAGGCTCTAGAAAATTCTGCTAGAGCATCCAATTTGCGTTTTCTCAATTTTCCTATTACTACGTTGCTGTCTGCTGAGATATTAATAGAGAAATATTTTCATGAAATATTATTTTTTGAAGATAAGATTTCAGTTCAGAGATGCTACTATCTGCCTACTGGAAAGCGGGTATTGGAAGGGGGAGGAGCTTGATATCTTGTCTCTTGATGTCAAACAGGATTTGACAAAATTCTTAGAAGATTCAAGTGATGAGATTGCTAAGCGGGTAACTTTGTTGGTTTCCTTTGTTTCATTTGCTGATAAGCTTAGGGTCTTGAAATCTTTTTTAAAATATAGGATTCAAAATTCTGTGGTCAAAAAATTAATGTATTCACGGATGTTTCCAGGAGTACTCAGTTGTTTTTTGGCCCTGAGGCCTAAAGTTGTGGAATTAGGGGCCACTTTCTTTTTGCGTTACCCCTGCAAATGTATTATATCTCTGCAGGATGTGATGTATGTTTTTTATGAACCTATACAACTAAAGAAATTCTTAGCAGATAAGAAAGTGTAAGGGGTTGTTGGTCCTATGTTTTGTTTTAGGCTCATAAGTATGATAGGGTGCAGGAGGTTTTTTCCTTCTTATCTCTGTTCATTTTCCTAATTTGATTTTTCTCTTTTGATAATTTGTTCTCCTTCTTTCCTTGATTTGGACTATGGCTAAATATATTTGTTTTTTATGTCCTCTACTGTAAGATTATTGTTCTCCTCCTATATAACTAACCGTGTCCAACAGGTACACCTTGATCAAAAAACATCAAATACATTCCCTCAAACCCAAGGAATACCCCAAGGGTCAGCTTTATCAGCCCTCTTATTTAATTTATACCTAAAACCTATTTGCACAATATTCAAAAAATACAAAATGGATTTTCACTTATACGCAGACGACAAAATGTTGTACACACAGCTAGACACAAGTAATCCAACATACGAATTCCTAGCAGCGTGCCTTAACGAAACCCAAGCATGGCTTTAAGAAAATAATATGAGCATCAACCTGAAGAAAACAAAGGTAATGTTCATCACAAAAAACCATGAGTTCAAGCCCCCCACAACAATCCTCCTGAATAACAATCTATTCAATGTCAAACAGGAAATAAAATACCTAGGAGTTACACTTGATAAAACACTCAGTATGGAGACCCATCTAAGGTCATTGAACAGAACAATATTCTACAAGCTAAGAATTTTACAACCACTAAGAAAACTCATTGAGCTATCAGACTTCAGAACAGTAGTCCAAGCACTTACAACGCCGCAATTGGACTACTGCAATGGCCTTCTACAAGGAATCCCTAAAAAACACAAAACATTCCTCAATTGGCACAGAATGTAACAGCGAGAATTATAAAGAAATCAAGGTTCTCAGATCATATCACACCAATCTTAATGGCGCTCCACTGGCTCCCCATCCAAGTTAGAGTACGTTACAAGATAATAATGACGATGTTCAAATTAATACATAACGTAGAGACGGGGAGAGGTTGTTTTCAAGATGGCCACCGAGTTTGCTTTCCCCACTAATGCCTAAATGCAAAGGCAAGTTGAGGGCTTTCCCCTTGGAGCCCCAACTTTTGTCTACTGGTCCTATGGATCGTTTTGTGCTACTTACACAGGCGCAGAAGCAGGAGATTTGCTCCGGTGTTGTGGCGACGGTGGAGGAGAGCGGTTCGTCGGCGGCGGAGCTAGAGGCTTCTCTGTCTCCTGTTGAGAGATTGCTTCCGCTGTGCCCTGCAACACTGAGCACTCACTTGGCGGTTTCAGCGCCCCTTCCCTTAGATGAAGGGAGTAGAGATGTTGGTAGAGGGGAAACTGCCTTCGTTCATGCTCAGCTGCCCCCCCCCCCCCCCCGGAGGGTTTAGGAGCACAGCCACCTACTGAGGACTTGATGGTGTCCGGCTTGCAAGGTGAGGGGTTTATTTCTCAATCTCCTTCTATGGTGATTTCTACCCCTGCGTTTCCTATTACTTCTCGACCTAAAGTCTTCACGCTTGAGCTGATTTGGGAGGCGATTACTTCCCTATCGGAGGCAGTACAGAGTCAGACCAGGGCTTTGTCATCTCAGATCCAAGACAACTCGGCAAGAATTATCCTTTTGGAAACTGTAAGTGACAGTGTTAAATCTCAGGTTGAAGAACATGGTAGTCAACTGATAACATTATCAGATTTAACACCTGCATTGATTAAGGACAATGTGGTGCTTCAGAATAAAATGGAAGTCTTGGAAAATGCTGCCAGAGCTGTGAATTTAAGGATTTTGAATTTTCCTAAGATGAAAGGTATCACGGCCCTTGACATGTTTAAGAAATATCTACAGGAGGTGTTGAAAGTGCCGTCGGATTTAATTCCACCTTTGACAAAGGTTTATTATCTATCTCAGGGAAAAAAAAACCAGCGGACTCAGGAGAGCTTGCTAACTTGGATGTTTTAAATGTTTCCGATTTGTTCAAGGATTCTGACCCTGGGACGTCTGTTCCAGCTACACTACTGGTGTCATGTGCGCTTGCCACTGATAAGGAATGGTTGCTGAAAATGTTCTTTAAAAAGAGGCTGGAGACTTTTTATGGTCTTTCTATTTCAATGTTTCCAGATATATCTAAAGAAACACAGAAGAGGAGAAGGCTCTTTCTTCTTCATAAGCCTGAGGTTATGCAGATTGGGGGTTCTTTCTTTTTAAGATTTCCCTGTAAATGTTTGGTATATAAATAAATGTTTGGTATATAAGATTTCCCTGTAAATGTTTGGTATATAAGGTTAGATATGTATTTTTCCAGCCGGCAGGTCTTGCTACATTTATTAATGCTAAGTTAAAGGATAAAGTCTAGTCTCAGGGGATAATATTAATCTCTCTCTTATTATTTATCCTGTGTACTCAGGGTTGGTCCTGTAGGGTATATTAGTAGCATAAAAATAAGTTAGACTCTCTGTTGTCTAGGGGAATATGGCTACTATCCCAGCCCAAAGTTCGGTGAGTTATTCTGGCAATGAGCCACGAAAGAATTCTGGTCGGCAGATATATATATTAGACTTTATTATAGGCAACCAAATAGAAAAATATACACACACATATATGGCTAATGAGAAACATGAGGTAGCAATTTGTTATAGCACAAATATACAATTGGACAACGTAATAAATCACAGATTAGTAACCAGACGTCATTGATTTGCTCTGCACTGAGGAAAAGTAAGAAATATATTGCTAACCCCTTTGCCCATCCGGAGGAGGAGAGATAAGCCAGTACCTTAGCTCCGTCGGCACTCAGAAGCAGCTTCGTTCAAGGAGGTAGCTGTTAGCTACTGCAGGCTCCAGCCACGTCACAGGCGAGCCGCAGTAAGTCCGAACCGGAGGTATCTGTGAAAGTCTTATCTCAGACCTGTGGAGGACGGCCTAGCCCACACTTAGTGGCCGTCCTGCGGAAGGGTCAGGTCGCAGGAATCAGGTACGCAGTGCAGAGCAGAGAGGAACCAGTGCAGGAGTCTGTATGAACAGGTGGGAAAAGCCCCCAACTCTCTCTCTCACTACTACTACTACTAAAGTTTCCAGCGCAGAATGCATTATTCTGTGTGAGAATCCTCCGTCATAGGTCCGATGATTGGTGGGCACCAGGCAGTCTGAGGTGTTCTCAGCGAATCAGGAGGTAGATGATGAGCAGCTTCTTGCAAACAAAGGAGCTATAGTGAAAAGTCAGGCAGAGGCAACAGTATGTAACTTCTGGGCATGTACCAGTGTCCAAGGCCAGCCACAGACAATAGCTTCTGTATGCACACTTAGAAACGCTGCCCCAGCAGTTGCTTGAAGGCCGTTTGTAGCTGAACACAGCAAAAGTGAAGTGAAGAATCCATCTTGTCTGTGCAGTTTGGTTCAGGCCTGAGTTGCTGAGCAGGCCGGAGATTTGCATGTAGAATTGCAGGGGTACCAGCCCTACATCTCCCCCCCTTGTAAGATGGAGGATGCTACAAGGGAGTACACTCCATCGTACAAAGCCTAACTAGCAGTACTACCGTGCAGGTCAGAACCAAATGACAAATGATTGACTAATGCAGGAGAAGTGGATAATACTTCAAGCACAATATGCATGAAAAACAATACTGCATGAGGAATAATACAGTGAATACACTCAAGCAATAAAAGAAGTCAAAATCAAATGACATAGATACAGTCAAGTCAACTCAATTAAGATAAGACATGTTAACTTCAAACTGAAGAGTATATATCGTATCCAAACCAAAAATGCATATCAGTAAGGCAATATAATGTGTTAGTGTAACACTAAGGTGAACACTCAAAAGTAATGAGAAGCCATGTGTAACAGTTAGTAAAATAAACACATGCTATCTATGAAAAAAACAACTCAATTAAGAGTAATGAATAACTTTCAAAGAAAATGGTGACACTTATTCAAAAGTGTGACGTTCCAGCAAATCCTGCAGACGCATGGCAGGCAGCAGAGGTGCAGGATGCATAGAGCGACGAAGAGCACGAATCTGTCTCTGTTGATACAAAGAGATAAGAAACTGGAGCACCAACAGAAAGAAAAGACCAGGCACAATGACATGTGACATAAAATCAGTTTGTAAAATGTCCACATCACGTGAATCAAAGTTATAATCAGCAATGGCAAGGGCGGCCTGGTCAATGGACAGTTCAACTGTGTGAGAGTCCTTATATTCCAAAAGATAGGTCACGGCTGCAGTGAAGTCAATCTCATGACCTCGAAACACATCCAATATCTGGAGCTCTTGTCGAAACAGGGTCAGCATCAAGATAAAACAAGGAAACTCCACCAACATTAACAATGGAATTCTTGGGAACATCAATCAAGCAAACATTGCAGGGTAGAGGAACTCTATTATGAATGTCATGTTATTCATGGTGACCAGGAGTTCACTCAAAGGGGTACTAACCAGCCAAACATTGTTGACAACAGCAACTTTTGTCTCTGAAAAGTCATCGTACTTGGTCATGGTAACTTTACATTGTTCTTTCACATTTGCAGCAGACAACCCACAAAGAGCTGTAGAAGTGTCCGTCAGGAAAGGTTTACCAGGACACAACCAATGAATGTCTTTAGAGCGTTGGCACATGCCAAGATTAGGCACCACGTATATTAGTGATGCGTGCAACAGACGATTCAAAATGCTTCTGTAAAACATGTCGGGGATCTAGGGACACAAAAACTTTCTGTGTGACAGTCTGGGACTGTGTAATCAGGAAACCAGGCGTATCCTGTAGCACGACACCCGAAGGTGGGCCCGGCTCAATCAATCTGGCAACCTCGGATCCCTCTAACATCAAAATCAGGAACAGGACCTTCAAAGTTCGAGACTCCATCTGTAAAAGAAAACAAACAGGCTATCCCGCCTCAAGGTTAGCATCACTCACTTCAGCAAGAGGTTCTTCAGGAAGGAGCTTACTGGGATGACACGGTCTAAGCTGATTAATGTGGACCCATTTAAGGGAGCCTTCCCTCTCAGTACCTGACTTCATTCGAATTTGATAAGCAACAGGGGAGGCTTTATCCACAATAGGAAATGGACCGTTCCAGCTAGGTAGAAATTTACAGTCTTTGACCTTATTCTTACCAAAATTGTAGTAGAATACCTTATCGCCAATCTGGTATTCTTTAGAGGTAGTCCTCAAATCATAGTAGGCCTTCCTACCCCTAGCAGCAGTGTCCAAATTCTTTTGGGCAAAGGCAAAGGCACTTTGCAAGTGCTGTCTTAAATGGGCAACATATTCATGAGCAGTTGTAGCAGCAGCGAGATTCACATCATTAGTCCTGTAAAGAAGATGAAGGGGTAAAACCATGTCCCTACCTGTCATCATCTCAAAAGGGGACACACCAGTAGCACGATGACGCGTGGCTCTGATAGCCATCAGGACCAAGGGCAGTTTGATGTCCCAGTCCTTCCCAGAGGAAGAAACATACTTTTTCAAGATACTGATGATAGTTTTGTTTGCTCTCTCCACTTGTCCAGAGGATTGTGGACGATAAGCAATGTGGACTTTGGCCTTCACACCTAGTACCTTCCACAGATGCTTAATGACTTGTCCCGTGAAGTGGGAACCCTGGTCGGATTCCACTCGCATGGGGAGGCCCCATCTGCTGAAAACATGGTTCAACAACAAGGTGGCCGTGGTCTCGGCGGCACAGTTGGGTGCTGGGATGCACTCGACCCACTTAGTAAATAAGCAGGTAACTGTCAACATATATTTGTTGCCTTGAGAGGATCGGGGCACGGGGCCGATACAATCAATCTGGAGATCAGACCAAGGCATGGTCAGACCTCTGTTTCTCAAAGGTGCTCTATGAGAAGGAGCTGCAGGTTGGAATCTGCAACAGGTCAGACAACCTTTAGTATACAATTGTACATCTTGGTACATGTGGGGCCAGTAGGCCACTTGTTTCAACGTTTCATAGGTTATTCGGTCACCTCTATGACCGGCACAAGGTTCATCATGCGCGTGCTGTAACATAACTCCACGGAAGGCCCGAGGTACCACCCATTGCACAATACCATGCTTACTCATCCGTATCAACAGATCTTTCTGGAGTTGGAACATGTCCTTGGAGATGTAGAGGATCCTCAGTTCCTCATCGTCCTGACAATCCTCCAGAGTTAATGGGTGTTCCTGGGGGTTCTGCAGAAAAAGGTAGAAACGTCCAAGAGTAGGATCTTGTTTCTGGGCTTGCACGAGGTCGAGATCTGTGCTCTCGCCACACCATTGAACCACAGGGGGCATGGTGGATAATTGAGCTTGTCGCCGGGTAACCGCCGTCACAATTTGAAGCCCATTGGTCTCGGGAGCCTCCAAATGCCAGAGGTCTCCAGAGACAGCACCCTCCTTGGCAAGCTGATCAGCTAGATCATTTCCAATCTTGTCAGGGTTATCAACACGGGAATGACCTTTCACTTTCTTCCAGTAGATGGTCATGTCATTTTCATGAGCTACCTTGTCCAAGGCCAGAATCAATCCGGCATGTTTGACAGGTTTCCCTTTGGAATTCAGCATATTGTTAGATTTCCAAATGGGTAAGTGGGAAACAAAATTCTGTCGGACGTAGTCTGAATCAGTACAGATGGTTAGGGTGTGAACCCCTCCCTGCGCAGCGGACTGGAGAGCTGCCAGGGCTGCAGCTAGCTCTGCATACTGATTAGTCTTGGTACCCAGACGGTACTTGAAGGGTTCACAAGGGTGGTTCTGGTTCAAAACCACACCTATACCTGCTACCAGTTCATGGTCAGGCTCTCGACGGTAAGCACAACCGTCCACATACACCTTGGGGTAGCCTTTACAGAGGTTCTCATCATAAGGACGATGACGAGAAGGCTCAGGCGTACATGACTCCATTTCGGTGTCTAAATTACCCACTAAAGGTTCTCTGGCAGTGCAATCGTGCAATTCAGCCAGGCCCTGTGCGGCGGCATCCTTGCGGTTTTGAGCATACCTGACCTCCAGGGGCCAGCCCTGAAGTGCTAAGGTCCAGGAGACAATGCGACTGTTTGACACTTGTCCCGATTTAATCCGATCACTGCCTAGGAACTTGATGGGTTGGTGATGAGTCTCAACAACCAACCTCTCACCTTGGATATAACTGCGGAAATATTGGAGGGCCCAGACTGTGGACAACAAGGATTTCTCACAGTCAGAGTATTTCCTCTCCACTTCCGTTAAAGCTTTGCTGGCATAGGCAATAACTTTCCTATCTGTGTCATGCATCTGGTACAGAACAGCACTCATAGAGTGATCGGTGAAACCTAGTTCCACGAAGAATTCTCTGCCACTCTCTGGATAGGCAAGACAGGGAGCTCGACTCAAAACTGCCTTCAGCTCTTCTAGAGCTGCCTCTTGGTCGGGATTCCATACCCAAGGTTCATCTCTTTTGAGGAGTTTGACCAGGGGTCGGGAAATCTCCGAATATTGATCCACAAATTGGCGTGAATAATTGCAAATGCCCAAGAATGAGCGCAGCTCACTCACGTTGGTCGGACGTTTGAGTTGTTGCAAGGCCGCAATTCTCTTCCTTTGAGGCCGCAGTCCCTCAGCAGAAACTTTGTAACCCAAATAATTGAGGGATTTCCGGCACCATTGGCCTTTTGACAAGGACAGCTTTGCTCCCGCAGCTTTCAGTTGCTGGAAAACATGCTCTATTTCTTGCAAATGGTCAGTGAAACTGGTGCTCTTCACCAGAATGTCGTCTACATAGACGAGAGTGCCTCTAGTCTCAGCATCAGGCAAAGCCTTATGCAGGAAAATATTGAAGTCTGCTGGGGCATTCAAATAACCAAACGGTGTCCGATTCCAAGTATATTGTCGCCTACCGAAGGTAAAAGCCAGCTTATGCTGATCTTCTGGATGGACAGGTATAGTCCAAAATCCTGAGGCCAAATCCAGGCTGGTAAAGTACCTTGCACCCTTGATGGTGGCTAAGTTCTGTTCCAGATGTGCCATAGGCCATCTGGAGAGAGGTACTTTTTTATTAAGCTGGCGATAGTCCAAAGCTAAGCGCCAGCTAGAGTCCTTCTTGATGACAGGCCACAGTGGGGCATTGTAAGTACTGTTGCATTGACGTATAATTCCCTTTTGTTCCAGGGCATTAATGATTTCCTGAACGGATTCATAGGAGGCCAATGGGATTTTATACTGCCTCACAAAGACAGGTTTACTGTTTGGATCCGTAGGAATACGGGTGAAATGTAGGTCGGTGAGACCACAGTCATAGGTGTCAGTGGCAAACAGGTCCTTGTGACGGTACAGCAGTTCTTTTAATTGGGCCTTTTCTGACTCATCAGTGCAGGCGTCTGCTTCAGCAAGTTTTCCCGCAACCATTTCATCAAATCCCAGAACAGGTTTGTTTGAGGGTATTTCAACCTTCTCCTCAATCTCATCTTGGAGAGAGGAGACCTGGATGGCTTGGACAGCATGGGGCTCCCCCACCTGGTGGGTGAGGGAACTAACAGCCTCATCAAGTTTACTTGACAAAATCAGATGGTCAAACTCGAGGTTGTGATAAGGAAGCTTATCATAGCTCAGGTAGGAGCTATAGAAAAGATGATGTGACTCTGAACAAGCAACCTGTCAGTTTTGGTAGAAGTAAGAAAACAGAGTTTTCACATAAAAGACTACCAGTCCCAGAATGCACCAGGTTTCCAGCAGCCATGAGGGGCTGAAGTGAGAAAACGTGTGTGCAATCAAGAGAGCTATGAGGTAATCCCTAAGCACTCATCTCAAAGGGCAGGGCCTGATTCAACACAGCTGCGCTGTGTTAGGGAGGAGCACACATTAGAACAGAATAAGAATAGAGCTTATTCTACAGACAACAGCTTCAGGGGGAGCGACAGCAATGGCTACAAGCTCCAGCCCAGCTTCAGGAAGAGATACAGCAACAGCTTCAAGCTCAAGCACCAGCATCACCTGGAGAAACAGAAGCCAAGCCAAGCAGATAGAGAAAGAAGGAAATTCTCTGGAAGGAAGAGAAGAAAGGCCATTGGAAGGTCTGGGAGAGTCCAAGGCAGTACCCATACTGGGAGGTATTCCAAGTGCCAGCAGAGTCCATTGGACTGGAGTCAGCCAGAGGAATGGAGTGGCAGAGATAGGAATCACCAGTGGCTCCCTGGGAGAGAGAAGACTGCACGTGGAAAGGACTTTCAGACCTATGCCAGAAGGTATGTGAGAGAAGATCCAGTGTCCAGGGATCAAGATTGGAAGGCTGGACATCAGAACTGGATTACATACTGGCCAGGCTATACAGAGAGGAATTATGATAGCAGGAGAGGCTCAGGTATGAACACTGATCCAGACCCTATCTATAATAGTGAATGGCAGCAAGGGAATAAGCATTCTCATGATAGTGCCTTAATGAAAGACTCGTCTGTGCCAATGTATGATAGTGACCCTATGCTGATTGATGAAGGGGGAGATACAGCAGATGAAACTATTAATTACATGGACTGTTCTCTATCTAAATGCTATTGCTAGCTTTCTGTGAGCAAACACATCAGCCATCACAAAGAAACCTAACTTTGTTCTTTATTCCACTGCAAACAGCTCCTAAAGCAGGATTTTGGGTTCACACAGTAGCAGCCAGCCAGCTAAAGGGTTTCAGCTGGACAATTGATAGTAATTAAAGCTGCACCTGATTGTGTGTGTGAGCAAGAGAGAATCACTGCAGGATCTGCGTGGAAAATAAGCAGAAGTTAACCTAACAAGCAAAGTTTATTCATTTCTTTGTGCCTTTTTATTTGGTAACTATTTGCTAAGAAAACATTAGCTAATTGCCTGACAAGCTGAGGGTTGTTTTCTGATTTGCTTTGTGACTTGTCAGACGGCTGCCTAGGGTGAGAACTTACACAATCTTGACGATGCATATATTCATATGATTCTTGCAAGGTATTGTGGGTATTGTAGTTCATTCACTCCCAAACACAGCTGATGACAATAATTGAGTTGTGAAACCAAGTGGTAAGGCCAATAAAATACTTCTTTTATTGATGGGGTTTAATTCACCCAGCACATGTATGCTTGATAGCAATATAAATGAGGTTACTTGCTTGCAGTGTTTAAATGGATAACAAAAAGTCACAAAGCAAAATCAGAAAACAACCTTCAGCTTGTCAGGCAATTAGCTAATGTTTTCTTAGCAAATAATTACCAAATACAAAGGCACAAAGAAAAGAATAAACTTTGCTGGTTAGGTTAACTTCTGCTTATTTTCCACTCAGATCCAGCAGTGATTTTCCCTTGCTCACACACACAATCAGGTGCAGGTTTAATTACTATCAATTGACCAGCTGAAAGCCTTTAGCTGGCTGGCTGCTACTGTGTGAACCCAAATCCTGCTTTAAGAGCTGTTTGCAGTGGAAATAAAGAACAAAGTTAGGTTTCTTTGTGATGGCTGATGTGTTTGCTCACAGAAAGCTAGCAATAGCATTTAGATAGAGAACAGTCCATGTAAACTGTACTTTCATCTGCTGTATCTCCCCCTTCATCAATCAGCATAGGGTCACTATCATACATTGGCACAGACGAGTCTTTCATTAAGGCACTATCATGAGAATGCTTATTCCCTTGCTGCCATTCTCTATTATAGATAGGGTCTGGATCAGTGTTCATACCTGAGCCTCTCCTGCCATCATAATTCCTCTCTGTATAGCCTGGCCAGTATGTAATCCAATTCTGATGTCCAGCCTTCCAATCTTGATCCCTGGACACTGGATCTCCTCTCACATACCTTCTGGCCTTGGTCTGAAAGTCCCTTCCACATGCAGTCTTCTCTCTTCCAGGTAGCCACTGGTGATTCCTATCTCTGCCACTCCATTCCTCTGGCTGAATCCAGTCCAATGGACTCTGCTGGCATTTGGAATACCTCCCAGTATGGGTACTGCCTTGGAATCTCCCAGACCTTCCAATGGCCTTTCTTCTCTTCTTTCCAGAGAGTTTCCTTCTCTCTCTATCCGCTTGGCTTGGCTTCTGTTTCTCCAGGTGATACTGGTGCTTGAGCTTGTAGCCGTTGCTGTATCTGTGTCCGAAGCTCTTTCTGTAGCTTTTGCTGAAGCTGTTCTTGAAGCTCTTTCTGTAGCTGTTATCTGAAGAATAAGCTCTATTCTTATTCTTTCCTAATGTGTGCTCCTCCCTAACACAGCGCAGCTGTGTTGAATCAGGTCCTGCCCTTTGAGATGAGTGCTTAGGGATTACCTCATAGCTCTCTTGATTGCACACACATTTTCTCACTTCAGCCTCCCTCATGGCTGCTGGAAACCTGGTGCATTCTGGGACTGGTAGTCCTTTATGTGAAAACTCTGTTTCCTTGCTTCTACCAGAACTGACAGGTTGCTTGTTCAGAGTCACATCATCTTTTCTATAGCTCCTACCTGAGCTATGATAAGCTTCCTTATCACATACCCCCCTGCTTAAGTTATTACGGACTGGTTTTACTGGTGAAACTTCTTCTCTACAGTCCGTAATACGGGAAAGTGCATCCGCATTCTTGTGTAACTTCCCGGCACGATGTTCAACTTGGAAATCAAACGCCTGTAAGGCCATGTACCAGCGTGTCAAACTGGCATTGTGGTTCTTCATTTGCTGCAACCACTTAAGTGGGGCATGGTCCGTGACCAACTGGAACTTTCTCCCTGTAAGGTAAAACCTTAACGCCTCCACTGACCACTTGATAGCCAAACACTCTTTTTCTATCGTGGAATACTTTTGTTCAGCCAGTGACAACTTCCTGCTCAGGTACATCACAGGATGCTCCTCCCCATCATGGCACTGGGATAGGACTGCTCCTAGCCCTACATCCGATGCATCGGTTTGAACCAGAAAGGGTTTCTTGAAGTCTACTCCTTTCAGTACCGGTCCTGTACACAATTTTTCTTTTAATACTGAAAACGCTTTTTCAGCTTCTGGTGTCCACTTTATCTGGTTTGGACAATTCTTTCGCAGCATATCCGTGAAAATGGCACTTTTCTCTGCGAATTGCGGTATAAACCGGCGGTAGTATCCAATAAGTCCTAAGAAACTTCTTAGTTGTTTCTTGGTTGTTGGAGGAGGAAAATTCCTGATGCTATCTATTTTGCTTAATAGAGGTTTAATTTTTCCTCTTCCCACTAGGTGGCCTAGGTATTTTACCTCCCTATTCACAAAGGCACACTTCTTCGGGTTTAAAGTGATTCCCGCTTGCTTCATAGAGCACAAGACTGCCCTGATCCTCTTCAAATGCTCCGCCCAGGTGTTACTATGGATTATGACATCATCCATGTATGCAAAAGCATAACTTTGGTGGGGTCGAAGTACCTGATCCACTAACCTTTGGCAGGTAGCGGCTGCTCCATGCAGTCCGAA
Organism: Ichthyophis bannanicus; assembly: GCA_033557465.1. Taxonomy (NCBI): domain Eukaryota; kingdom Metazoa; phylum Chordata; class Amphibia; order Gymnophiona; family Ichthyophiidae; genus Ichthyophis; species Ichthyophis bannanicus. The sequence continues at coordinate 1,170,313,717 of CM066032.1, read as the reverse complement.
AGGCATCCTCTTGAACTGGAAAAGGCCAACGGGGGTGCTGAACGCAGTCTTCGGCTTCGACTCCCTGGTGAGAGGGATTTGCCAATATCCTTTTGTCATATCAAGGGTGGTTAAGTATTGAGCCTGTCCCAGCTGGTCCAACAGCTCCTCAATTCTTGGCATTGGATATGCATCAAAAACTGATATGGCGTTTACCTGCCGGAAGTCAATACAAAATCTTAAGGATCCATCAGGCTTCGGCACCAGGACTATGGGGCTATTCCAGGGACTCTTTGACTCCTCTATTACCCCCATGTCCAACATCTCCTGGACTTGTGCCACCACCTCCTGTCTTTTGGCTTCAGGCAAGCGGTATGGCCTTTGACGAACCAATTTCCCAGGTGGAGTTATTATTTCATGAGCCACCAAATGGGTCTCCCCAGGTATGGGTGTCAACACATCTGGGAATTCCTTAAGCAACTTCCTAATTTCTTCCTGTTGTACCATTGTCAGGTCCTCACCTATTTGGGGCTCTGATTTCTCTTTACAATCAGATACCTGGGGTCCCAAATCTTCCTCTTCACTCACCTCCCTCTCTCGGGCACAGGTGGCAGCTAAGCTTTTAACCCCTTTGACATCAGTAGAACCAAAGCCTTTGGCTCCACGTTCAGAATTCTCTAGGGATGTGACCTCCTCCACAGGTGGAAAACCCAGCCTCTCACAGATCAATTGGGCAATTTTGTCCCCGGTCTTCACATGATACTCATTCTGTCCAAAGTTAAACAACAGAACTTTATTTATTGCCCCTGTAATCGGGATCAATTACTCCCGCACCCACATCGATGAAATATTTAAGGGCTAATCCGGACCTTGGGGCTATTCTCCCATAACATCCAATTGGTATTTCCACTTGGAGACCGGTGTCAACCAGGGCTCTCCCTTGGCTAGGTACAGTCACATTCTCTATGCTGCACAGGTCAAACCCAGCAGATTGAGGGGTTGCCCGCTTAGGAGCTTGGGCCTTCTCAGAGACCTTATGGTACTTTAGGACGAATATCTGCTTTGGGGTAGCTTGGTCTTCTGGACGCTTAACCATCTTTTTAGCTGGGGTCTGAGGACTTCCAAATAAAGGCCCGGGAGCTACTACCATTAAACCTTCTCCCTCCTTCTTTCCTAGTCCTTCCACTAGACCCTGCTTAAATCTTGGCCAGTCTCTTCCTAGAACCAAATCAAAGGGTAGCCTAGGCACCACTGCTAATAGGACTTCCTCTTGTTTCCCTAGGCACTTAACCTTTAGCCTATAGGTGGGATATGATGATGCAGCACCATGAATGCATCTGATGTGAACTTGGCTTTCAGGGGTTCTAGGCACAAATCTTTCTTGGGCCTCTATCCTCTTCCAAAGCCTTTTTGACATCATACTCTGGTCTGCCCCAGAGTCTAATAATGCATTTGTGGTAATTCCTTGCACATCAACCATCAAAAGAAATCCTTCCTTGGGCTGTTTTAAATCCAGACCCATTAAACTAGTGTGTGTCTGGCATCTCTTCTCTAAATGTCCCAATTTCCCACACTTGAAACATTTCTTTCTATTCCACTGTGTCATCTGGTTTGATACAGTACATTCATTTTCAGAAACATTCTTAATTATTCCCTTTTCTGATACAGCATCTTTAGCCTCAGCATCCATCTTTAGAGGGCCACCCATTCTATGGCAAGCCTGCGTGGCTTCCAAGAATCTCTCTGCTAGCATGGTTGCCTCTCCAAGATTTTGGCAATTTTGCTGTATAAGAAAAACATTCAAATCTTTAGGTACCCCAAGCATAAATTGTTCCAGCATTATAATATCTAATAACATTTCTACTGTCTTTTGCTCAGGCTCCAACCATTTTACAGCTAAACTTCTGATTCTCTGACTCAGAGCCCTGGGTGTCTCACCCACTTTCAATGTAACAGCTCTAAACATTCGCCTATACTCTGAAATAGACAACCCTAGGCGATCTCTAATAGCTGCCTTTACATCCTTATAAATCAAAGCCTGGGCTGCTGGCATTGCTCTGTAGGCTGCTAGTGCCTCACCAGTTAATGAGGCTGCCAGCCTTACTGCCCATTGGGTCTCTGGCCATGCTAAAGCCTGTGCCACTCTTTCAAAAGACTCTAGAAAATCATCAACATTATCTTCTGGAGTTAATTTCCCAAAATTAAATGCCCCAATCCCTTGATTGAGTCCCACATTGTCCACATGTGGTGTACCAGTACTAACTGCTGGTCTTGCATCTGTTCCACTTTGGCTCTGCAGCTGAACTAGAGCTTGCACCAGATCAAGCACTGGTTTCTGCTGTTCCATTAAGGCCTTCATAGCAGTGTCCTGGGCCTGCTGTGATAGCTCCTGCTGCTTGCTAAATTGGGCTGCCATCCACTGAGCCATCTCCCTCGGATCCATCTTGATCCCTGCAAGAAAAGAGAAAAAAAACCCCCAAAGAGCAGCACCTTCCAACCAGGTGTGGTTTTTTTTTTCAACCTTTTTTTTTTTTTTTTTCAACTTTTTTTTTTTTTCAATTACCCCCTGTGCTTACACATATCCACCACTAGACATGCCCAGGTACATATTACCTTGTCTCAGTGATGAATCCCACTTTGCACAGGGTCTTTTCCTCTGGGACAGCTTCCTGGAACAACCACTTTTCTTCCAAAGTGCAGATGAGGGCAAGAAATCTTCTTACAGCTTTAAACTTGACTTTTATTTGTAATCCACAACAAGTAAATCCTCTTGGTGCAAGAGCAATCCGAAAAACTACGCCATTTGTCAGACGGCTGCCTAGGGTGAGAACTTACACAATCTTGACGATGCATATATTCATATGATTCTTGCAAGGTATTGTGGGTATTGTAGTTCATTCACTCCCAAACACAGCTGATGACAATAATTGAGTTGTGAAACCAAGTGGTAAGGCCAATAAAATACTTCTTTTATTGATGGGGTTTAATTCACCCAGCACATGTATGCTTGATAGCAATATAAATGAGGTTACTTGCTTGCAGTGTTTAAATGGATAACAAAAAGTCACAAAGCAAAATCAGAAAACAACCTTCAGCTTGTCAGGCAATTAGCTAATGTTTTCTTAGCAAATAATTACCAAATACAAAGGCACAAAGAAAAGAATAAACTTTGCTGGTTAGGTTAACTTCTGCTTATTTTCCACTCAGATCCAGCAGTGATTTTCCCTTGCTCACACACACAATCAGGTGCAGGTTTAATTACTATCAATTGACCAGCTGAAAGCCTTTAGCTGGCTGGCTGCTACTGTGTGAACCCAAATCCTGCTTTAAGAGCTGTTTGCAGTGGAAATAAAGAACAAAGTTAGGTTTCTTTGTGATGGCTGATGTGTTTGCTCACAGAAAGCTAGCAATAGCATTTAGATAGAGAACAGTCCATGTAAACTGTACTTTCATCTGCTGTATCTCCCCCTTCATCAATCAGCATAGGGTCACTATCATACATTGGCACAGACGAGTCTTTCATTAAGGCACTATCATGAGAATGCTTATTCCCTTGCTGCCATTCTCTATTATAGATAGGGTCTGGATCAGTGTTCATACCTGAGCCTCTCCTGCCATCATAATTCCTCTCTGTATAGCCTGGCCAGTATGTAATCCAATTCTGATGTCCAGCCTTCCAATCTTGATCCCTGGACACTGGATCTCCTCTCACATACCTTCTGGCCTTGGTCTGAAAGTCCCTTCTACATGCAGTCTTCTCTCTTCCAGGTAGCCACTGGTGATTCCTATCTCTGCCACTCCATTCCTCTGGCTGAATCCAGTCCAATGGACTCTGCTGGCATTTGGAATACCTCCCAGTATGGGTACTGCCTTGGAATCTTCCAGACCTTCCAATGGCCTTTCTTCTCTTCCTTCCAGAGAGTTTCCTTCTCTTTCTATCCGCTTGGCTTGGCTTCTGTTTCTCCAGGTGATACTGGTGCTTGAGCTTGTAGCCGTTGCTGTATCTGTGTCCGAAGCTCTTTCTGTAGCTTTTGCTGAAGCTGTTCTTGAAGCTCTTTCTGTAGCTGTTATCTGAAGAATAAGCTCTATTCTTATTCTTTCCTAATGTGTGCTCCTCCCTAACACAGCGCAGCTGTGTTGAATCAGGTCCTGCCCTTTGAGATGAGTGCTTAGGGATTACCTCATAGCTCTGTTGATTGCACACACATTTTCTCACTTCAGCCTCCCTCATGGCTGCTGGAAACCTGGTGCATTCTGGGACTGGTAGTCTTTTATGTGAAAACTCTGTTTCCTTGCTTCTACCAGAACTGACAGGTTGCTTGTTCAGAGTCACATCATCTTTTCTATAGCTCCCACCTGAGCTATGATAAGCTTCCTTATCACAGACTTTATGTTATCCATTTAAACACTGCAAGCAAGTAACCTCATTTATATTGCTACCAAGCATACTTGTGCTGGGTGAATTAAACCCCATCAATAAAAGAAGTATTTTATTGACTTTACCACTGGTTACACAACTCAATTATTGTCTTCAGCTGTGTTTGGAGTGAAAGAACTACATTACCCACAATACCTTGCAAGAATCATATGAATATATGCATCGTCAAGATTGTGTAAGTTCTCACCCTAGGCAGCCGTCTGACAAATGGCGTAGTTTTTCGGATTGCTCTTGCACCAAGAGGATTTACTTGCTGTGGATTACAAATAAAATTCAACTTTAAAGCTGAAAGAAGATTTTTTTCCCTCATCTGCCCTTTGGAGGAGAAGTGGTTGTTCCAGGAAGCTGTCCCAGAGGAAAAGACCCTGTGCAAAGCTGGATTCATCACTGAGACAAGGTAATATGTACCTGGGCATGTCTAGTGGTGGATGTGTGTAAGCACAGGGGGTAATTGAAAAAAAAAAAGTTGAAAAAACACACCTGGTTGGAAGGTGCTGCACTTTGGGGGGTTTTTTTCTTCTTTATTTCTTGCAGGGGTCAAGATGGATCCGAGGGAGATGGCTCAGTGGATGGCAGCCCAATTTAGCAAGCAGCAGGAGCTATCACAGCAGGCCCAGGACACTGCTATGAAGGCCTTAATGGAACAGCAGAAGCCAGTGCTTGATCTGGTGCAAGCTCTAGTTCAGCTGCAGAGCCAAAGTGGAACAGATGCAAGACCAGCAGTTAGTACTGGTACACCACATGTGGACAGTGTGGGACTCAATCAAGGGATTGGGGCATTTACTTTTGGGAAATTAACTCCAGATGATAATATTGATGATTTTCTAGAGTCTTTTGAAAGAGTGGCACAGGCTCTAGCATGGCCAGAGACCCAGTGGGCAGTAAGGCTGGCAGCCTCATTAACTGGAGAGGCACTTGCAGCTTACAGAGCAATGCCAGCAGCCCAGGCTTTGAATTATAAGGATGTAAAGGCAGCTATTAGAGATCGCCTAGGGTTGTCTATTTCAGAGTATAGGCGAATGTTTAGAGCTGTTACATTGAAAGTGGGTGAGACACCCAGGGCTCTGAGTCAGAGAATCAGAAGTTTAGCTGTAAAATGGTTGGAGCCTGAGCAAAAGACAGTAGAAATGTTATTAGATATTATAATGCTGGAACAACGTATGCTTGGGGTACCTAAAGATTTGAATGTTTTTCTTATACAGCAAAATTGCCAAAATCTTGGAGAGGCAACCATGCTAGCAGAGAGATTCTTGGAAGCCACGCAGGCTTGCCATAGAATGGATGGCCCTCTAAAGATGGATGCTGAGGCTAGATGTGCTGTATCAGAAAAGAGAATAATTAAGAATGTTTCTGAAAATGAATGTACTGTATCAAACCAGATGACACAGTGGAATAGAAAGAAATGTTTCAAGTGTGGGAAATTGGGACATTTAGAGAAGAGATGCCAGACACACACTAGTTTAATGGGTCTGGATTTAAAACAGCCCAAGGAAGGATTTCTTTTGATGGTTGATGTGCAGGGAATTACCACAAATGCTTTATTAGACTCTGGGGCAGACCAGAGTATGATGTCAAAAAGGCTTTGGAAGAGGATAGAGGCCCAAGAAAGATTTGTGCCTAGAACCCCTGAAAGCCAAGTTCACATCAGATGCATTCATGGTGCTGCAACATCATATCCCACCTATAGGCTAAAGGTTAAGTGCCTGGGGGAACAAGAGGAAGTCCTATTAGCAGTGGTGCCTAGGCTACCCTTTGATTTGGTTCTAGGGAAAGACTGGCCAAGATTTAAGCAGGAACTAGTGAAAGGGATAGGAAAGAAGGAGGGAGAAGGTTTAATAATGGAAATAGCTCCCGGGCCTTTCTTTGGAAGTCCTCAGTCCCTAGCTAAAAAGATGGTTAAGCTTCCAGAAGGCCAAACTATGGGTAATAAGAGGGGCCTTGTATCCACCCGCTCACAGGCTAAGGTAGAGAGCCAGCGGAAGGAGGAGGGGGAACAGGCAGAGTTATTAGGAGACTTACCCTCTCATGATGATTTAATAACCCCATCATCTGGTAAAGTAAGAAAGTTGAAAGCACAAAAGAGGCGTGAGAGACTTTGCAGAGCACAGGGTAGGGCTGAGATGTTAACTGGTCAAAGTTTACCCTGGGTGCCAGCTGAGTTGGTGGCAAAGTTTCCTAACTTTCCACAAGAGCAGCGAGCTGATCAAGCTCTCACCCGAGCTTTTAAGTATGCTCAGGAGGTCAGGGAGGAATTGCCCAGATTCAGACTAGATAATGACATATTATATAGAGAGAGTCAGGACCCCAGAAATGGTACCATACGTAAACAATTGGTGGTACCCACAACTTTCAAAGGGCTAGTACTTAGACTAGCACATGATCATCCAGTGGGAGGTCATAAAGGTATGCAAGGAACGCTGGATCAAATTCTTGTGCGTTTTTACTGGCCAGGTATCTTCAAAGAAACTGCCCAGTTTTGTGCTGCATGTCCAGTGTGTCAGCGAGTTACAGCGGCACACCCACCGGTGGTGCCATTGATCCCCATGCCAATTATCACAGACCCAATTGGTCGCATTGCCATGGATATTGTAGGCCCATTAGTCAAAACGCCCCGAGGTTTCCAATACATCCTAGTTATGGTAGATCAGGCAACAAGGTTTCCCTGGGCCATACCATTGAGGAATGTTTCTGCAAAAACAATAGCTTTAGAGCTAGTAAAATTGTTTTGTGAAGTGGGATTCCCAAGAGAGGTGTTGACTGACCGAGGGTCCAATTTTGTATCCAAATATTTGGCCCAGGTCTGGGATGCCTTTGGCATTCGTCATGTGAAAACCTCAGCCTACCATCCACAATCAAATGGTTTGGTGGAGAGATTCAACCAAACTCTCAAACAAATGTTGAGAAGGGGGTTAGCAGGAGAGGTAAAAGAATGGGATATGTTATTACCCTTTGCCTTATATGCCTGCAGGGAAAGAATTCAAGTGTCCCTAGGTGTAACTCCATATGAGTTGATGTATGGTAGGGCTCCACGGGGTTTGTTGGATATTTTAAGGGAACAATGGATTGATCCTGAACCAGGAAGTCAGGAGGTGCCACTGTTTCTACGTGACTTGAGAGCACGTTTGAAAAGGACGTCGCAGGTTGCTGAGAGGAACCTGCAGGACAGTCAAGTTCACCAGAAAGGGTGGTATGATAGAAAGGCCAAAAGCCGCCAATTAAGCATTGGTGAAAAGGTTTTGGTTCAAGTAGCAGGAACTGCTCCAAAATTTGAGGTACAGTGGAAAGGGCCATGGAAGGTTGTTAAACAAGTGAGCCCAGTGTCTTATATGGTAGAAAATGCAAGAGGGCGTAGGCAGACCTACCATATTAATGTACTTAAGTCTTGGAAGGAGAGGCCTGTAAATAATGACCATGAACCCAGTCAGGAAGTAAGTGAGCTTCAAGAAGATAACACTCTCGTAGGTATTACGGACTGTAGGAAAACAGTTTCACCAGTAAAACCAGTCCGTAATAACTTAAGCAGGGGGGTATGTGATAAGGAAGCTTATCATAGCTCAGGTAGGAGCTATAGAAAAGATGATGTGACTCTGAACAAGCAACCTGTCAGTTTTGGTAGAAGTAAGAAAACAGAGTTTTCACATAAAAGACTACCAGTCCCAGAATGCACCAGGTTTCCAGCAGCCATGAGAGGGGCTGAAGTGAGAAAACGTGTGTGCAATCAAGAGAGCTATGAGGTAATCCCTAAGCACTCATCTCAAAGGGCAGGGCCTGATTCAACACAGCTGCGCTGTGTTAGGGAGGAGCACACATTAGAACAGAATAAGAATAGAGCTTATTCTACAGACAACAGCTTCAGGGGGAGCGACAGCAACGGCTACAAGCTCCAGCCCAGCTTCAGGAAGAGATACAGCAACAGCTTCAAGCTCAAGCACCAGCATCACCTGGAGAAACAGAAGCCAAGCCAAGCGGATAGAGAAAGAAGGAAATTCTCTGGAAGGAAGAGAAGAAAGGCCATTGGAAGGTCTGGGAGAGTCCAAGGCAGTACCCATACTGGGAGGTATTCCAAGTGCCAGCAGAGTCCATTGGACTGGAGTCAGCCAGAGGAATGGAGTGGCAGAGATAGGAATCACCAGTGGCTCCCTGGGAGAGAGAAGACTGCACGTGGAAAGGACTTTCAGACCTATGCCAGAAGGTATGTGAGAGAAGATCCAGTGTCCAGGGATCAAGATTGGAAGGCTGGACATCAGAACTGGATTACATACTGGCCAGGCTATACAGAGAGGAATTATGATAGCAGGAGAGGCTCAGGTATGAACACTGATCCAGACCCTATCTATAATAGTGAATGGCAGCAAGGGAATAAGCATTCTCATGATAGTGCCTTAATGAAAGACTCGTCTGTGCCAATGTATGATAGTGACCCTATGCTGATTGATGAAGGGGGAGATACAGCAGATGAAACTATTAATTACATGGACTGTTCTCTATCTAAATGCTATTGCTAGCTTTCTGTGAGCAAACACATCAGCCATCACAAAGAAACCTAACTTTGTTCTTTATTCCACTGCAAACAGCTCCTAAAGCAGGATTTTGGGTTCACACAGTAGCAGCCAGCCAGCTAAAGGGTTTCAGCTGGACAATTGATAGTAATTAAAGCTGCACCTGATTGTGTGTGTGAGCAAGAGAGAATCACTGCAGGATCTGCGTGGAAAATAAGCAGAAGTTAACCTAACAAGCAAAGTTTATTCATTTCTTTGTGCCTTTTTATTTGGTAATTATTTGCTAAGAAAACATTAGCTAATTGCCTGACAAGCTGAGGGTTGTTTTCTGATTTGCTTTGTGACTTTATGTTATCCATTTAAACACTGCAAGCAAGTAACCTCATTTATATTGCTACCAAGCATACTTGTGCTGGGTGAATTAAACCCCATCAATAAAAGAAGTATTTTATTGACTTTACCACTGGTTACACAACTCAATTATTGTCTTCAGCTGTGTTTGGAGTGAAAGAACTACATTACCCACAATACCTTGCAAGAATCATATGAATATATGCATCGTCAAGATTGTGTAAGTTCTCACCCTAGGCAGCCGTCTGACAAGGTCCACCTGTGAGGTCACAGCACTATGTGGCCAGACAAACTGTAAGGTGAGGAGGCCTCTGGGTGAGGATCGTACACACACAGGGGTCCCCCCCTCTTCACAGATGTTCCAGGAAACAGGGGCTTCCCCAATAATCTGTAGATTCAATTCCACACTTGGGAACGATTCTCCCACTAGGAATCCCAGGGGTTCGCCTTTCACAAGGTGAATGCGATCTGGATTTGGATTGGTGAGCAATAAGTGTAAGGAGGGAGCTGTGGCCTCCATGCAGGGTATGGGACCCATGGCTAGGCCCAGCTCCTCAAAATGGGAATTTGGACTGAAGAAGACCAAGTTGTCTGAGACCACATGTCCTCGGGTCACCTGTATCGGCAGGGGACAATCCTGTACCCTCCCAGGTATGTGGGTGTCTTCTGCACAGACCACTTCACAGACTTGAGGGATAGTCTGACCAGCCCGTAGGGATGGGCGGGCACCAGAGAAATCCACCGGATCTCCTTCCATCCTACTCCAGAGGATGTTGTTCACAAAATCCACATAAGTTCCCAGTCGAACAAGGCAATCTGAGCCTAAGGAGAGGGGCACATCAAGTCCTCTGATGATGGAGAAGGTGTGCCGAAAACCTTTGACCCCAACTTGCAAGGGGAGATTGCAGTAGCCCATTAATGTCTTGAGCCCTTCCCCAGGCACTTGGAACGAAGTCTTCGCTCCCATTACCCAATCAAGGGTAAGCTGTTGTTTGAGCCGATAGAAAAGAGTCTCACTGATGAGGGAGTGGTCACAGTGGGGTAATAGGTAGGCCCTTTCCTTTTGGGACATGCCCACCTGCACATATATAAAGGGACCTTTCTCAGCCAAGAATATGTCCGTCAGTCTCCTAGGGTGATCTAGGCAGGGATGGGATGGAGGAGGGGTTTGCACCTCACAACCTTCCACAGGTTCCTTTAGGAATATCTGCAGGCAGTCAGTATCAAGGACAATGTTAGCTACTGAACCCAATGCAATTGCAACCACGTCGCTGATGCCCTGATCCTCATCTCCAGCCCTTTCATACTGGAGCTGAAGGATTTGGGGATCAGCTGACCTCTGGAAATTAATCCTGATGGACTTGTTTGTGCGTTCCACCGACCAAGGACCACTGACTCTGCTGTCATGTTTTACCCTAGCATAAGGTATGGGATGTGTGACCTGTGTCCAGATCACTTCCTGGACATAGTCCAGAATGGGGCGTAACCGTTTCAGGAGCTCATTGCCAATCAAGAATTCTTCCCCAGGGCACTTAGTAATGATGACAGGATGTTTCACCTGTAATTTTCCAATTTGGAGGTTAAGCCAGACCTGCCCCATGGACTCTATGGGCTGATTCCCATAAGCTGCGAGTGACAAATCACTGGGTGTGATGTGTAGGGTCCTCTGACTCCCCAAGGAAGCAGTGAGTCTATCAAGGTAATCAGGGTAGCCTCAGAGGCTGAATCTATCAGGCCCTCACAGAGAAACGCCTGATGAATTGTAACAGGAACAGTATACCTCTGTCCTTTTGGCTTGAGTTTACCCAGAAAGTACTTGTGCTTCCTGATGGTGTCAAAGGCTGGACCCTCGCTGTCCATTGCGGGACTGTCACTCTGTGTCCCTGGGGTGGCGTCTACAGCTGGCTGCACCTGTGCAATAGTGACCTGTGGGACAGAAACAAAGTCGGTTAGTCATTCAGTCGCATTAGAAGGGGAAGAGGAGTCAACCAGTTCCTCCTCTGGCTTCTGAGGCTTTGCTCGTGGCTTAGGAGGCGCACTACTAGCAGGAGCCTCCTGTGAGGAGCTGAATGCAATGGTAGCCTTCATCATATCTGTCAGCTCGCTTATTCTCTTCTCCAGCTCCAGGTATTTGTCAAAACCGGGCTTTCTCTTCCAGTTCCGGTTCTGTGGAGTGAAGCGCTGATTCCCAGAGCACTGCTTAGACCCAGATGACTGGTTATTCTGGGGTGGCCTGGGAGGATTCTGTGGAGCAGAAGGAGAAGAGTTATTTTCTAACGAAAGGGTAGATTTTACAGCACTAACACACTGTTTTGGCTCTCTGGCTTTGCTTGGAGCCCTGACTGTGCTGCCAGTATTGGTTGCTCTCATGTTGGGAACAGCTTCCCAAATCCACTCAGCATGTTCTATCACACGTGACAGGGGTTCGTGACGCTTGTCAGACATATAAGGTTTAATAGATGGAAGGAGCAACTGACAGAAAAGATTACGAAACTCCTGATGGTGTTCTATCGTTTCCCAAGAAGGGTCACTCTGGAAGAAAGTCTGCCTAAGTCTGTAAGCAAACTCTCGGGGTGTTTCATTTTCCCTATGAGTCATACTAAATGCTGCCTGCTTTGCAGCAATATCATCAGGGTATGGCCCATAATGTTTCTTTAGTGCCTGTTCAAAGATGACAATGTCCTTCTTTTCATCATCTGCCATGGCCCGAATGAATTGCTGACAAGGCACATCAAAGGACCATGGAAGATACAGAACCATGTCCTCCCCCCTGGTAATGTTCAGTGCCCGAAAGGCATCTTTGACTGCAGCTAAATGTTCATTTATGGTGGCATGACCAGTTTTCTCAAAAGGAGTGACCATGCTCCGCAAGGTCTTGATGATTTGTAATTGTGCGACAGAAGCACCTTCATTTGTGTGTTTTCCTTGCAGGACACGGGCACATAGAGGATTTTGCGTCCCTTCAGCTCCCTCTGGTGGTCGCTGCTGGTACAGTTTGCCATCACTAGGGAGACTTCTCACCCCCCCTCCACCGCTCCCTGTATGGGGAGGGGTCGAGAGTAGGGTGTTTCATTCCGCCCTGTTTCTCTCCTGTGCTCATGTGCTGATGGGAGAGAACTGACTCTGTTCTGGAAAAGCTGCCGTTCTACCCTGGGCAGGGTTTCCAGTGGCAAACTGCCGTCATCTACCCTCTGGTACTTCGAGAAGCCTAGAGGGCTGAAATTATCCCTGTACTCTGTCTCATTACCCTGAGCGGTGGACACACACGCCAATTCAAAACAGTCAGCTCTTAACTGCTGGATTTCTAGGTTAACTCTCTGCATTTCCTGCCCACATTCCTGACGTGCAGCAGCAAGCTGTCTCTCGAGACTAGCCGTTCGCTGTTTTGCTGCAATCAGAGCAGACTCTGCAGACTCAAGCTCAGCTATCAAAGCACTCTCACGCTGCTCATAAAGAGAAGCGTCCGCTTTTAACCTCTTGGTCTGGGCGGCTAGGTCAGTTCTACAAACTGTCAGAAACTGCAATTCCTTTTGATCCTGTTCACCCCGCTTTTTAAGAGCGGAAACCTGAGCCACTAACTCTTGGCATCGCAGACACCACAGGCTAGTAGTACCTGGTGAAAAGAAGCTACTGCTAGCCCGTCTGGTCGCCTCAGCCTGAAGTTCGTCAACTTGATGACGTAATCCAGCACTCTCCTTCTCACACTGTTTAGCTGTCTCCTTAGCACACTGTAACTGACTGTGAGCTGTCCGTAGATCAGACTCTAGCGATTCAGATTTAGTTTGCAGGTGACATAATGCCTTCTGCAGTTTATCAGTAAAAATATGCAGCACACAGGCATGTTCGGCTACCATATCCACCAGTAATTTAGCCTTATGAGCAAGAAGCCGGTCTAGGAACTCACTGAAAAAGCTATCAGCCCTAACAAGCTCTTGCGTATCTGTTGTAAGGCACTTAGAAATTCTTTCAATGTGGTCGGCAGTGGTATCTTTCGACCAACATAGGGAAGCTAATTTTTGGAATGCCAAATCAACCTTATCTGCGTGAGCCATCGTCCTGCAATCTTCTTAATTTTGAATTTGTAAAGTTCTTATCTTTTGTGGTGCCAGAGGTGCTCCTGCTTTGGTAACCATATGTTTTCTCTCTCCTTATGAATTGTGGACTACCAAGGATCTTAGGTTTATTTTTTTCCTATCTGTTTTTCTCCTGTTTAAATGTACCTTGGTATCTCTGTTCATTCAAGAATGATCTTGATGTTTATGTATAAATTCAATAAATATTAACTACATAACGTAGCCCCATCTCACCTGTCCACACTCATCAAAATTCAACCCCCTAATAGAAACAGAAGAACCCCCAACCAAAACATACTAAATGTATCACACAAAATATGCAACACTAAAAAATCTAAGAGTAACAGAGCATTCACATATATGGCACCCATCCAATGGAATAACCTTCCAGATACAATAAGAGGAAACAAGGACCTTCAATCATTCCGAAAGGGCCTAAAAACGTACCTCTTTCGAGAATACTACAATAATACCTAGACCACTCTTTCTTTCCCCCATCATTAAACCTCTCCCCTCCCTATGCTACCTCCTTTCCTTCTCCCATCCCCTCTCAACTAATTTGCTAGTTGATATTTGTTAAGCTGTTGACAGTAAAAACACTACTGTAAATGCTCTGTAACTAGCTTTAGCAGTCTTCCGTGTACTGCTGCATGTAAATAGTTTTGAGGAATACCCTCACTCAATCTGTTCTATGTACAAAGTTTTATACCTTGTTATATGTAACTGTTATTGTGAAAGTTCATTGTTACAATGTAAACCACCCCTGATCTCTGGAAGGGGCGGTATAAAAATGTAAGCAAATAAATAAATAAATAGTAGCATTTCCTTGATTGTATTATGGTTGTATATATACTGTGCAAATAAAAAGATTTGAACATGAAAAAGGAAAGAAATGGCTCCTAGCAAGACCAGGCTTGGAGCTCCGATATTCTGTTCTCAGAGCATATAGCTACAAGGAACCCCACCTTGAGAGTTAAGGTCTTCAGAGAAGCTCGGTTCAAAGGCTCACAAGGCCCTTTCACTAGCGTCTCCAATACCAAACCGAGATCCCACGGTGGCACCACAGATTTCTTTGGCGGGTGGCAGTGGACCCCCGCCCTCAGGAATCTTCTGATGTCTGGATGCGTTCCAAATGCTACCCCCTGGACCTTTCCATGATAGCAGGGAATTGCCAACAGCTGCACCCTTAAGGAACTAGCCGCCAGCCCCTTATTGCAACCGGCCTGCAAGAATGCTAAGATGCCTGGTAAGGAAGTCATGGATGATCGGGCCTGCTTGTTCGGACACCACGCCTCGAAGATAACCTGACCCGGATATGGGTAAGAGAGGTAGCTCTTCTCCTTGCCTTCAGTAAGGTCGAAATCATCAAGTCCGAGTAGTCGTTCTTCTTCAATCGTGCTCTCACAAGGGCCACACTGTAAGCGAGAAGTGAACTACCTGCGGCATGCATACTGGCCCCTGCTTCAGGAGAATCTCTTGAGCTGGAAGATGCCATGGATAATCTGTCAGAATCTGCACGAGGTCGGAATACCATGACCATCTTGGCCAATCCAGAGCGATCAGAATCACCAGCCCCTGATGAACTTTGATCCTCTGAATGACTCGGCCTATTTGAGCCCACGGAGGGAACACAGAGAAGCCCCCCCCCCCCCATGGGCCACCTTTGTATCAGGGCATCTAGGCCCCCCGACAACCTTTCTCATTTGTCTGCTGACGAAACTGCTCGTCTTTGGCGGTCTTGAACATCACCATCAGGTCCATGACAGAGGTGCCTCAGTGTAGCATCCCCCCAGGAGAACACCTCCTGGTTGAGTACTCACTCTCTGGGGTCGACGCGCACTCAACTCAGATAGTCCGCCATCACATGTGCCATTGACAGCACCTGGAAGTGGCTTTCCACCCCGCTCAACAGCCGTTCAGAGACCCCCTCCAAGGCTGCACTGCCCGTGCATCTCTGGCGTTTGATGTAGGCCACCATGGTTGCATTGTCCGAAAACAGCCTTATCGCCCTTCCTTCAACCATGGCAGAGAGCTCCTGAGCGCCCGGGCCACCGCCTGCCATTCCAGACAGTTGATCGACCAACCATTCTCCTGTGTACTCCACAACCCCTGAGCAAAGTGTTACATTCAATGGACTCCATCTCCAGACTGACTGATGGCAGTCAGCCACAGAATCCACAGAGGTGGCTTGAGGGGCACGCTGCTTTCCATATCCTCCAGATGAAGCCACCATTTGCGAGCTCGCTTGGATGCAGGCGGACAGGAAGGTTTCTGAGACAAGGGCAGTGCCTGGTGTGACCACTGCCGGAGCAACACCCTCTGCAGAGACCGCATGTGTGCCTTTGCCCATGGCACAATTCAAGACCTGCAGGTACTGCCCTAGGACCTGCAGGTATTGCCAGGCCGTCGGTTTCATCCTTCCCAGAAACTGCAGCACCAAGCTGCGACGCCCCTGTGCACGCTGACTAGCAGTAATATTCCCTTGAGCAGGTGCCAAAGCATACTTCCAGGTACTCCAGTTCCTGAAATGGAACCAACTGACTCCTGGCCACGTTGAACACCCAACCTAGCCTTTGAAGGAACTGTACCACTCGAGCAGCAGCTCATTCGCTTTCGTTCCTGGACTTTGCTCAAATCATCCAAATGTTGTGGTATGGAAGCACCAGAATTGATTCCCTGTGGAGCGCCGCCGCAACTACCACCATGACCCTGGTGAAGGTATATGGTGCCGCTGCAAGACTGATGGCCAAGCATGAAACTGAAAATACCTGAACTCTCGTGACTGACTCTGCTCCACGAGAAAGGCGCAGCTCAGCGTTTCCTTATCCTTGGGCAGACGTCCGCATTTGGGCTCTTCCAGATCCTTCACCAATGTGTGCCAGTCTTCCCCGAGGAGCCGATTCTCCCCCAAGGGAAGCTTGCTGAGTTGGGCCTTGGAAGAACTATTTGCCATCCAATTATGTCACCAGAGTTGATGGCGGGTCTCCACTCCTGAGTCCCTGTTCTTCGAGAGCTCTCAATGAGGATGTCATGGATATCTGCCCAATAAGTTGCAAACTCTAATCTGGTTGCCTCCCCAGCCTGGTCCGCAGCTACCTCCCCTTGCTGCTGAACCTGTCGCGACCAGCAGAGGCAATCTCAAGTCATTCTGGCTCCGCCAAAGGAGGCTTGTAGTGAGAGGGCACCTATATTATAAAATCCTGCCACATGCAGGATTCCATCTGTCCTGACTTGTCCATCTTAGGGACCTAACGCTAGCGGACCTGATCTGACAGCAGAGAAAGAGGAGCCCTAGAGCTTGCCCCTCCACACTCGGCTCCGGCAGATCTCACTCATCCTGAAACAGAACCAACCTGTAGCTACTCATGCTACCCAGCATGTTTTCCTGCTTATCTTTCATTCATTTCTGCCTCTGACTTCTTACCTGAACCTTCTCAGGAAAAGCCACAATGTCTCAACAAACTGCCAGTTTCATCTCCTGACTCGACACACTGACACTATGAAATCTGCCCAGCAACAAGAGAATGACATACTTAGTTAGGCCCTTTTTCCCCACAGGTCCTCAGCAAGACATTGTGCACTGAACAAGACTGATATGTATAACACCAGGAATGCTCAAGAACGTGGCCTGATTTGGGGGTTCTCCCCCCTTGATACCATCACCTACCCGGCCCTGCGGTCTGGCCAGCATGGTGAGTCTCCCCTTCTTCCAGGTCTCAGCCCACATCTAACTCCATGTCCAGGCCCTCTTCATCTGGACCTTCGGACAATGGATCCTGTCCCTGACCCTCCACTAAGGGTCTGGGCCTTTTTGTGGCTACTGAACCCCAGCTCACTCTCAAGAGGCTTGAGGCTTCGTGCTTCATGCTCAAACACCAAGGGACATCCTGCTGGCCCCCACTGGTGCTAGCTGAACACCAGAAAAAGAAGGAGTACCTAATCAGGAAAAGACATTACCCGGGACCCCTACCTAACTCAGACTTCACTGCAGAGGGTCTGGGAATGGCCGACAGACAAGAAATTATCTCCTGCTGTGTCAGCACGCAACCCATGGAGATTTGCGCCTCCCTATGACCGCACCAGACAGAGAGAGTGCCCCTGACTCCTAGGGTGTGTTTGAATATGCTCAGGCTGGGGATCTTAACCAGACGCAAATGGAGGCAATGTGGTTAACTCAGAAAGAAATAAAGGTGTTTTGCATGAAAAGAAACCCCCTTAAACTGACCAAAAACCAGCCTCCCCGCTGCCCCCATCTTACTGAGGTATGCTGAGAGAGGGCTTCACAACCGCAAGAAAAAAACGCAGGAACACCACACAAGGTGCAGACCTACAGCGGGAGAAACAAACAGGCAACACCTCTGAGCTGTCTGCGCCACTGAACGCTGCCAGCCATGCGGTGCTAGGCTGCGTGCTGCTGCCGAGTGCAACTGCCTCAACCGGCATGTATTGTTCCTCTGTATGTCTCCCCTTACTTTATTCCACATTTACCTGAGCAGACCAACACTTTTCTTTGTATCCTCTCTCCCTCTGCGTTGAGCCTTTTCTGCTCGGCTTCAGCGCTATGGGTGGGGGAGGGGGTGCCCAGGAAACTGTCTGTCCCTCTCGTCCTCCCCTGACCCCTAGGAATTGTACCATCTGCCCAGACTGGGGAACCCAAATATCAGCAATTGAAGGCTAATCAAGATACACACTAAAAGTTAACTATGATATGCCTTCTTTCTCAGAAAAAAAATAGTTGTATATTGTTGTGACCAGACCTTTAAGATGGCTACTAAAATAGTTAGTGGTCTTCATTATAATGCATATGAGGACAGACTTAAGGATCTTAATATGTACACCTTAGAGGAAAGGCGGGATAAAGGTGATATGATTGAGACGTTTAAATACCTCCGTGGCATAAATGCACAGGAGGAGAGCCTCTTTCGATTGAAAGCAAGCTCTGCTATGAGGGGACATGCGATGAGGGTGAAAAGGGATAGATTCGAGTGATATGCAGAAATATTTCTTTACGGAAAGAGTGATGGATCCGTGGAATAGTCTCCCAGAGGAGGTGGTAGGAATGAGGTCAGTATCTGAATTCAAAGAAGCATGGGACAAACACACAGGATCTTTAAAGGGAAAAAGGGGACTGTTGCAGTAGTTGATAGGGAAGGACAGACTAGACAGGCCATGTGGTCTTTTTCTGTAGTCATGTTTCTATGTTTGAGAAGAAAAGAGAAAAAGACAAGTAAACAAACATGCATTGTGGAAAGAGAGAAAGATGCAAAAATAATACTAAGAAATTATGAGGTTTGTCTATACCTAAGTAATTGTACACACAACAGAATAAGGAACAAAAAAACGAAATAAATGGCAAAACAAAGAAGAAATAATGAATTCAAAGTAAGCATACTATAGAAATCAAATTTTTATACTAATAATTTAATTTCAGCAGGCTATGCGGTGTTCAGTTTATTTTTTCTTTTTTTTTTTTAGTAAATGCAAAGTCAATTAGTGCTTAGATAATGTAGACAGCAGGAGTATGCAGCCACACTCTTAAGGTGAAGTCTCTGATTGAGCCTGAGTGCCCAGATCTCCCATAGCTGAGAGAAGCAAAAAGCTTTGTTTCTATGAGCATGCATGCCTGCTTCCCGCTGCTAGTCCCCGTAGAAACAGTTCATAACATAGCAAGGAATGAAGAAGTCCAGAAAAATTCTCATGGATGTCATAGTGATCCTGTTGAGAGGATGGTGGGTGGGCGAGTGTGGCTGCATACCCCTGCTGTCTACGGAGAGCCCCCATTACAGGTAAGCAACTACGCTTCGTCTGGAGACAAGAAGGGGAATGCAGGCACACTCTTAAGGAGTGTCCAGAGCTGAGTGCCACCACAGAAAAAAGTCTGTTCTCTCTCTTTTTTTTTTTATGCGGCCCGAGCGAGAGTCGGGTGGAAGATATGACTTAGGAAGCAAAGAGGTTTCAAAGGACCGCTTGTCCAAAGGCAAAGTTGTATGCAGAGCAGCGCTCGAGGCTATAGTGCTTGGCGAAAGTATGAAGCATTGTCCAAGTCACTGCTTTGCAAATGTTCTGGGATGAGACAGCCCCCAAGCGTGCGATGGAGGCAGCTGTGGCCTGGAGATGGCAAGGCAGCTTGCTCGTAGCAGAATACAATGCAGTCTGTTATCCAGGAAGAGATGGTCTGCTTGGAGACTGGCTGTCTTAGGTTATTGGGACTGAAGTTCAGGAAAAGTTGTGAAGAATGGCGGTTTTTCTGAGTACTATGAAGATAGTAGAGAAGGGCCCTTCTGCAATCCAACGTGTGTGGGCCCTCCTCCGAATTCTTTCGGACAACATTATGGCAGTGGCCTACATCAATCGGCAAGGCTGTACGAGCAGCCTTCTATTGGAGGAGGAGGCGGAAGGTCTCATGAGATGGGCCAAGGATCATCTTGAAGCCATTTCAGCCCAGCATGTCGCCGGAGTGGAGAACGTCACTGTCGACTTCCTCAGCAGGCACAAGATAGATCATAGTGAGTGGGACTCAGCCAGGATGTCTACGAACAGGTGGTCCTCCGATGGGGGCCACCGGTGATGGATTTGATGGCGTGCTGGGAGTCGGCCAAGACGAGCAGATTCTTCAGCAGGAGAAGAGAAAGAATGTCGGAAGGGCTGGACGCCCTAGTTCAATGGTGGCCCTCGGAGGGGTTGCTTTATGTGTTCCCTTCTTGGGCGCTCATCGGCAGAGTTCTTCAGAGAATAGAAGCACATCAGTGGTTGGTGATCCTGATTGCTCCAGACTGGCCGAGGTGGCTGTGGTATGCCGATCTCGTTCGGCTACTGGCAGATCGACCATGAAGGCTCCCGGTAAGAGAGGATCTTCTCAGGCAGAGTCCGGTAAGGATGCCGCAGGTGGATCGGTTCTCGCTTACGCATGGCTACTGAGAGGGCAAGGCTGCTTAAAAGAGTTTATTTGGGAGCAGTGATTTCAACCTTCCTGAAGGTCCACAAGCGGTCTACCTGTTTAGCGTATGTGAGGGTTTGGCGCATCTTTGAGAACTGGTGTGAGGAAAGATGCAAGAAGCCCTTGTCAGTGGCGGTATCAGAAGTGTTGGATTTTTTACAGGCCGGCCTGGAGAAGGGGCTGGCAGCCAGTTCCTTGTGGGTACAGCTAGCGGCTATCGCTTGCTACAGGGGCAAGGTTAAGGGTAAAGAGTTAGGCCAACACCCCGATGTGGTTCGATTTCTTAATGCGGTCAGGCGGATGCGGCCGCATCAGAGTTTGGTGTTACCTCCTTGGGATCTCAATTTGGTGTTGGATTCTCTGGTCGGGGCGCCATTCGAACCCCTCGAGCATTCTTCTCTTAAGGACTTAACTCTCAAGGTGGTGTTTTTGGTGGCCATCTGTTCTGCCAGGTGTTGTCTTGTCGTCTGCCCTTCCTCGTTTTTTCCGCGAAGAAGGTGGTGTTGAGAATGGTTCCGTCCTTCTTGCCCAAGGTAGTTTCTCCCTTTCATGTCAATCAGCCGGTGTCGCTTCCGGTCTTTGCTGGTTTAGAGCAGGGAGAGGGAGATGCACGGCTGCGCCTTCTGGACGTGCGTAGAGTTTTGAGACGGTATCTGAAGCGTACTAAGGCCTTCCGCAAGTCGGAGCGTTTATTTGTGTTGCTCAGAAGGCCGTGCAAGGGAGAAGTGGCGGCCAAGGCCAAAATTTCCAGGTGGATCAGGGAGGCCATTGCTTCTGCGTATATTCTAAGGGGAAGACAGGTCCCGGTGGGATTGCGTGCGCATTCCACTCGAGCTCAGGCACCTTCTTGGGTGGAGGTTAGTTTGGTTCCTACATTGGATATTTGCAGAGCGGCAACTTGGTCTTCTCTGCATACTTTTGCCAAGCACTACAGGTTGGATGTGCAGGCAGCAGCGGATGCAGGTTTTGGGAGAGCGGTCCTTCGATCCGGTTTGGCAGGACCCTCCCAAGCTTGAACTGCTCTGTTACATCCCAGAATGAAGGGAATGAACTGGAGAGACAATTAGGAAGAAGTAATTAGACCTTACCTGCTAATTAGTGTTCCTGAAGGATCTCCAGTCCAGTCCCTGGTCCCACCCGGTGTTGCTGCCGGTTCGAAGCAGTTTATGGGGAATGGTTGGCACAGAGGGTTGTTTGTGCCAGGCTTCTCTGGAAGTTCCGGTGTCAGGGCGGATGGGACCGAAGCAGAGCCCTGTTATCTGTAGTGCTGCACATCTTGTTAGGTAATTTGCAGGGTGCTGTCAGGTAAGCCTCCTCCTCTTCCCTTGGGGGGCGTTGGGGTCGTCCTCAGGGTTCGGGAAGGGTAGTATAATAGTTTTTAGTATTATAGTTGTTTTTATCGTTGGTTGGTTGTCTCTCTGTCAGTTTTGCTTTGTCAACAGGATACTGAGGCTGGTGGGTGGTGCCAGTGCTATAAATACCCTGACGTCATCAAGAAAATTACTTACTCAGTCTCCAAGCTGCAGGAATAGGAGCACAACCCAGAATGAAGGGACGGGACTGGAGATCCTTCAGGAACACTAATTAGCAGGTAAGGTCTAATTACTTCATCCTCATGCTTCATTACATTTGGTGCCTCTCTTTTGAGCTAACGGTTGACTAAAGTCATATAGCCATTATGCCTAATTTGGATGTATCTAATCCCAGCTGTAGGTTTTCAGGATTGCTTTTGGCAGTCAGGAGTGTGTATGTGCAGAATCTCAACAGGTGACTAGTCATTACTTGTCACACTTCCAAACTGCAAGCTGTTTCTAATTAACTTTTTGTATTTTAATAATTAGCTCTGCTTTTTTGTTATTCCTTCTATATTTTCTCGGTTTAACATTATTTATTGTTTTTATCATTGATCCTTATTATTACCTTATATTTTACATTTCATAATTTATATAGTGCTTCTATATTATAACTGATTGGTTGTCTTTTAATGTTACCATTAACATTTCTAGTGTCCTTAGCACTTTTGTTTTATTACATTTCTTAAAATCCACAGTTCTTAACTGGTTCTCATCCTACCTAAGTGACCGAACTCAAACGGTACGAATTGGTAACCTCACTTCAAAAACTTACAATCAGGAACTAGGCCTCCCCCAGGGCTCTGCACTGTCAGCGCTACTATTTAATATTTACCTAAAACACATCTGTCAAATATTTAGAAAATTCAATGTACACTATCACCTTTATGCGGACGACATAATGATGTATGTTCCATTCACAATACCTAATATCCCTACATTACCTGCCTTAATGAAATAAACGATTGGCTAAATGAAAACAACTTATTCATTAATCACGCAAAAACGGAAGCCCTAATAGTAAACAAAAACACAACTTTCATTCCTCCATCACACATTACTTTGCAAAATACCGATATCAATATAAAAACTGAAATACGTTACCTAGGCGTAATACTAGACAAACACCTCAGTATGGACACACATATAAGAAATATAACAAAAAAAGTTTATTTTAAACTTAAAGTATTAAAACAACTCCGCCCCCTAATACACCTTCAGGATTTTCAACGCATAATACAAGCGACAATAACTCCCCATTTCGATTTTGCGAACTTAACCCTACTAGGCGTAACAAAATATAATTTAAAAAAACTTCAGCTAGCACAAAATGCAGCAGCCAGGATAATCATGAATGCCCCACCATTCCAACATATAACACCAATATTAGAGTATTTACACTGGCTCCCGATTCAATGCCGGATACATTATAAAACTCTCCTCACTGCATACAAAGTCCTAAACAACACAGCACCTCCTACTTTAAACAACCTTATCAATAAAGAACCCAATCATAATCTTCAAAGGCGAGACCAACTAAATAAACTAATAACATCAAAGGACTTTATAAAGGCCAAAAAATCAACAAACAAGAAAGCGTTCTCACATGCCGCCCCTATAATTTGGAACAACATTCCATCGGAATTAAGATCCTTACAGCAAATCATGGAGTTCAGGAAAAAACTTAAAACACATTTATTCCCAACACACTACGGATCCTTGTCGAACTCACCTATTCAACAAGAAAAAGGATAGCTCCACCAAGCTGACATAACCTACCCCCGACCTGGAATAAGAGATAAAATCTCAAACCGATGATTTTGAATTCATACATACCTTGTACATAGTTATAATCTACAATCTTGTATATAGTTTACAACTGTTAATTGTAAGATTGAATTCTTTGTAGTTCACATTGTTATCTGTAAAAACAACATTGTCTTGTTTACTGTTGTTCCATGTAAACCACAGCTGATCAATGGAAGGTGCGGTATATAAAAACTCACTAATTAAATTAAATTAAATAATACAGCCTTTTATGATTTTATTTCTGACGATTTAGTATTATATATGTCTGGGTGACCTCAAGGATACTAATAAAGCTCCCTGCTACATCTTTCAGTGTGGTGTGACCTGCTTATTTCTCTACCTATAGCTACTGCAGTGGGGGTGGTTCCCTCTGTGCCCATTGCAGCTGAATGGACCACCAAAGCATAGGCATCATAAGTCGCCCGAATGATGTAGTACTTGTGTAGGTTGGTCACCAGCTGAGCCGGATCTTCAGGAGCTGAATCATCAAAGCAAAGGAGAAGATTGTGATGATAATAAAGAATCTGCAGCTGAAGGGCCAGAGTACTCATTGTTAAGGTGCTACTTTAGTAGGCCTTATGCCCCATTGCATTTAAGGTTCGGTGTTATTTGCCCACTGGCATTTGCGAAGGGGTCTTGGAACTCTTGGAGTTCTTTGAGGCTGCCTCCAAGATGACTGATTGATGCAGGAGCTGCTGATGTTAGAATCCCGGTGCTGGGAGAACCTTGTACTTCTGGTCCAGGTGTTGTGATGTGGTGATGCCCAATGATGTTTTCCAGATGGCAGTGTGGAGTTCGAGGAGTATCTGGGGGATCGGAAGGGCCGGGACCTCCTTGGGTGCACCACAGGCCTTGAGAATGGACTGGAGGTCCCCCTTGTCGGTGGGAGTTTGGGAATCGCTAAGTGCCAACGCCCATGAGATCTTTTGGAGAAATTCAGTGTAGGAAAGGTCATCGACGTATTCCTCCGGAGGATCCTGTCCTGGGAGGAGGAGATTGTTTGCTGATGGCTCAAAGGCCTCCCATGGAGTGGAAAAGGAGTGCAGGGAGCTAGCGTCATCTTCCAGAGGCAGGGGAAGGCACCACTGGACTAGCAGGGATTCCGCAGTTTGCTCTTTTGTAGGGGCCCACCTGGGATCACAGGGCGTGTCCCCCAAGATAAGGGGAGGAGGGGCCGTGGTCGCCTGAAGTAGAAGGGAGCTGTCCTAAAGAAATTTGTGCAGGAGACACAACAGGAAGGCATGAGGAGCGGGAGGCTCCCCCCCACTGAGGTGGGGGGCTATCGGGGAATGTGGCTGGCATCGTGGATGGTGGTCTCCCTCGTGCTCCGTCCCTCGGCCGCTTACCTGGCAGAAGTGCAATGGCAGTGGTAGTTGACATAGAAGCAAGCTTGTTGCTGTGCTTAGACTTGTGCTTTGTCTTTCCCGCTGTTTGGCGGACAGGGGAAGAAAAGGCAAGCAGCAGAGTTAAGACAGGTGGGGGCGCGGGGTGGCTTCAACCTGCATAGGAGGCGGGTTGAAACCCCGCAACCCTGCAGCTGGTGCCAGCAGAGGAGCAGCCTCCAACAGAGCAGTCTCCCCTAAATTGCCTCTACATGCCATGCTTGGGCCCAAAGGGGGGACAAGCAGCTACAGTTCTCTGGCATTGAAGGTGCCCTGCAGAAGCTGAAGCCGAGTGAGGGGTGCCCTGTCCACAGGAAAAGCCAAGAAATGAGCTATTAACTGGCTATTGAAGAGGCAGTGCTGTTCTGCTGTTCAGGTCCAGCATTTCTCTTTTTTTTTATTTTTCCTGTTTTTGAAAAAACTCCAGTGTGTGGCTGCTGCTGCGGGGGAGGGGGGGCATGAAAGGCCCGTGGCTGAGAGGAACTACCGCAAGTGAGAAGCTGATGTTCTGTTGTGTTTTGTTATTTTTTTAAAGATCGCGGTTACTTTCACTTTTGTTTTTCCTTCTGTAGAAGAGCCAAAAAGGCAGGTTAAAAAGGCAGGCAAAAGTGTGTGAATGAGAGACCTTTGCAGCGCGATGATGGTAGGAAAAAAACCTGTTTCTATGGGGACCAGTATGCGGGAAGCAGGCATGCATGCTCAGAGAGGCAAAGTTTTGCATCTCTCAGCTATGGGAGATCCGGGCACTCAGGCTGTCAGAGACGTCACCTTAAGAGTGTGCCTGCATCCCCCTGCTTGTCTCTGGAGAAAGTCCCAATAAACCATTTGTTATTCCCATTTCCAAGTCTTTTAGAAATATGGTAATAATAGGAGCGGCTTAAGGCAATCTGCTGCCTGAGGCGAGAAATAAGCTGCCCCCCCCCCCCCCCGGCACTCAAAATATAGAGACCTCCGCAGAGTTCTAGTCAGGGAGCAGAGGCATCCCCTCACTCACAATACTGGTCAGGTGGTTGCCCCAAGAAAAAAAGAAAGCAACATATCCCCAGGCTATATAATTAAAACAAAAAAAAAAAAACCCCAACAACTTTGCAATATTGTTTATATGGATCAAAAATTGCAGAATTTTAATTATGCAGCCTGGGAATCTAATATAAACCATACTGACTCCAGACATTGCATACTTAGTAAATATAAATATATATCCTGCAAAAAAACAAAGGAGAAGCAAGCGATCACACACCAAGAAGCAAAAATTAAAAGCAAGAATGCTAATACAGTTTATAACATCAAATTTTATTTTAATGTTGTAAACTGTGTTGTGGTTCTTGCTTTCTCTTTTTGAGCATATATTCTGCATCCAAAGAAACCCCTCTCCCAATAATGGGTGCAGAGCAGAATTAGGACATTTCCCCATAAAATGCAACATGCTAAAAATTTCTGATACTGGTATCATCTCAGTTACTGTAATATCAACCGTCTGGGCAAATTGTGAAGTTATTTATTTATTTAATAAGTTATTTATACCACCTTTAAGCTGAGGCAGTTTACACAGAACAACAATATACAAACTCAAGTGAGTTGTGTTACAAAGAACATGGGGATCCAAACTTGGAGTTAAATATGAGGGATTTAAAGAAATTAGCAGCAAGCAAATGAGTTATGATGTGTACAACTACATGATATCATTAGGACCAAAATATTCAGTGAAGAGATGTGTTTTTAGAAGTTTCTTCCATCTCTTCCCTGGAACTCTCCAGAACTATCTCTTCCACCCAAAAAACATACAGTGCTCTTGACCCCATTCCCTCCAAATGGATTCTGGTATCGTCCCTTACTCTCCTTCCTCTTATTCAACTCCTGCCTATCTTCAGGCAGCTACCCAACCTCCTGGAAACTAGTCCATCCTCTTATTAAGAACCCCTCCCTTGACCCCAGTGAGCCTGCCCACTACCGTCCTGTCTCTAACCTTCCCTTTATTTCCAAGATTCTTGAGAAATCAGTCTTCTCCCAGCTCTCCACCCACCTGGACTCCATTCACTTTCTACACACAATGCAGTCTGGTTTCCGCTCTAGCTGCATATCACCCACGACCAGGGTGATATCTCCCTAGCTGTCTCCTTAGAGCTCTAGCTGCCTTTGAGCTAATTGCCCATACTATTCTTCTCTCTCGTCTTAGGGATGCTGGGCTTCAAAGCACTGTTTTCCATTGGTTCCACTCTTTCCTGTATTCACGTTCTCTCTCGGTGGTCCTTAATTCCCACACCTCTGACACTTTTCCTCTTCAGTGTGGGGTCCCTAAGGGTTCTGTCCTCACACCATTACTTTTTAACATCTTTCTGGTTCCCCTCTCCCTTCTGGTGCAACAATCTGGAATCTCCGCATACTACTATGCGGCTGACATCATTCTTCATCATACTTCCTCTACTTCACTGGACACGTGACATCAACAGGGAGAGCAAAAGGGTGGTGAGGGAGGAGGGGGACAAAACATCACTGACAGCTCGAATTTGGTGGAGGAAAAGGAAAGAGCGCTTGATAAGAGCGGAGATATGAGAATGAAAAGAAAGATCCGGAACCAATGTTACTCCTAGGTAGTGGAATGAAAGTACTAAGGGGATGGGCTCATTAAGGAGGATAGGGGATAGTGCAGGAGAGGGAGCACTGAAAATGAACCACATAGCCGATGTCTTAGAAGGGTTGAGATGAAGTAGGTTTGTGGACAACCATTTAGTAACAAGTGATAAACGGGCATTGAGGGGCGAGAGGTGTCTGTAGCGAGTGGTGTGTGAGAATCCGTGCAGCAGTGTTTTGGATCATCTGTAGGCAGTGGAGTTGATACTACTGTAACATCATTTTTGCTGGCCTCCCCCAATATCAACTCCACTGCCTACAGATGATCCAAAACACTGCTGCACGGATTCTCTCACACACCACTCGCTACAGACACATCATGCCTCTCCTTATCCAACTACATTGGTTGCCAGTTCCCTACCGTATCACTTCAAAATGCTAATCCTAACCCATAGGATTCTCTATACACACACCCCACAGTACCTGGCCAACTCCCTACAGTTCTGTCTGGTGCCCCGTAGTCTTCGTTCCATACATATCAACCATCTAGCTCTTCCTTCCCTAGCTCATGCCCACTTAGAACAGACCAGCCATTCAGCTTTTTTCATCTTAACTCCATCCCTATGGAATTTCTTCTCTCTGTCAGGAACAATCATTTCCCAAATTCAAATTCTCCTTAAAACTCATCTTTTTTTTGTCTTGCCTATAACCTCCCGACCCCCCTTAACCCTGTCTTGTCACACTCTGTCCTCTCCTTCTCTCCTTTATCTCTGATGTGACAATCATCTTTCCTGTTAAAAAATGTAGTTCCTTTCTGTTTCAGGCTTCGTGCCATTAATGGTTTATTACACCACTGTAAACCACCCTGATGGTTCCAAAGGTGTGGTAAGTCAAGAAATAAATAAAGATAAAAAGATAAAGGCTGTGCAGATCTGATGGCTTCTGGATGTGACTTCCAAATTGTTGGGGCGAATAGAGTGAAGGCTGTATTGTTTGCTGGGTACATTTGGTCTTGAAGGGGGGAATGGCAAGAAGATTCCGGTTTGCTGATTTTCTGGGCCTTGTTATAGTTGTTCTTGGGATTAGGTCCTCAAGACAGGAAGCTGATAGGTTATGGAAGATTTTAAAGATGGTAGTTGCAATCTTGTGTTTTATCCTTTAGGCAATTGGTAGTCAGTTAAGTTCTTGAGAGCTGGTATGATGTGTCGACGTCTTGATATTCCTGTTAGGATTCTAGCAGCAGTGTTTTTCACTAACTGGAGTGAATATAATCCCTGATAGTATGCTGCTGTAATCGAGGTGGGGATGTGATGATGGCCTGATAAATTGATCTGTAGTCATTGTATTGGAGTATAGGTCATAGATGTTGAAGAGATTTAAGTTTCTAGTATGCAGTACTGGCTGACTTATTGATATGAGAGAGCATGTTCAGATTGTTGTCAAGGGTTACACCAAGATATTTGATTTCACTTTTTATCATAGTCTCTGCATGTTGGAGTATGAGTTTCTCTGGCGGAATGAAGGATGAGTCTTTTGTGATTAGTATTGTTTGTCTTCTTATTGTTCACTACTAGGTTTATTTCTGCATGGTGGTTTGTAATGGCTGAAATTAGTTCGATATTACTGAGAAGTCTGGGGTAAGGGTGTGGAAGGGTATGTATAACATGATGTCGTCGGCATATAGATGAAAGTACATGTTCCATTTTCTTAGCAGATTGCAAATAAGCTGAATGCAAATGTTAAATAGAAGGGCTGTGGAATGCCTTGTTTTAGGCTGAATTGTTTGGATTTGAGAGGTCCGACTTTTACTTGTAGCATTCTATCAGAGAGGTAGGATGTAAACCAGTCTATTGTGTTCTTGTGGAGGCCTATATTACTGAGTCTATCCAGAAGGGTGTGGTGTGATACAGAATCAAAAGCAGCATTGATATCCAGGAATATCATAATGAATCCTTGATGAGGCTTATCCAAACCTCTGATTAGCATATCAACAAGAGCAGTGGATAGTGTCTATGCCATGCTGCGGGTTGAAACCGTGTTGATGGGGGTTCAGGTAAGCATAGGTATCAACGTGTTCTTGGAGATGGTGCTGTACTGTCCTTTTGATTATTTTGAATAGGAATGGAATGCTGGTGATCAGTCGATATGAACTGGAGTCAGTTGACTCTAATGATGATTTCTTCAAGATGGGTTGTATCGAGGCCTGTTTCAGAACATTACAAAAAACACTCAGGACCTATAAAGAAAATCTACCATACCGTAACAGCATTAACTTACAAAGCTTACACAAAAAGCCTAATCAGAAAAAAAGCAGCATCATAAATGCTGCAGTAGGCCCTAGAACAGTGATGGCTAACCTTTTTGAGCCCGAGTGCCCAAACTGCCGCACAAAACCAAAGAATTTCCTCAAAGTGCCAGCACGTCCATTAAAGCCTCATTTGCATAAGGTGCCTCATTTGCATAAATATTTGCATAATGTTACTATACACTAACTTTTAGTAAACATGCCTCTTAATGAGTATATGGATAAAGAAAGACTAAAAGGTTTCTACATTACTATAATCCAGTACCAACCGCCAGGCACATTAGGAACTACTACAAACGCTGCTCATTTAGAACCCATAGCAAACCCGCCGTATCCTAACAGTACTACCAGGACTCACAAAGCACCATACCCTAACTATCAAAAGGCAACACTGCAAATATTAAACCAATACATTTCAGAGAACAACAATACATGACCTACTGGGGAAAGAACAAGTGGCAATGTCAAATAGGAATTATATAAACAGAATACCTCAGCTCAGTTACACATGCAGAACAGACCATCACCAAACAAGGAATCACAATTTAAAAACAGGAAGACAATAATTAAACTGGGAACCCCAAAAGCCAAACTTGGAATATACAACAACACTGTAGAAATAAAACTATAAATTAATTTCCTCTTGTACTAAACAAAGCGCAAAAATTAATGATGCACATTTCCCAGAGCTGACATATTCCAGTTAATAAATTCAAAATAAAGAGATATTTTTCTACCTTTTGTGCATTTTTTTTCAGTTGCAATTGCTCCAGCCACTTTCTTCTGGTTTCTTCGTGTCTTCGTGTCTTCTCCTAACTCTCCATCTGCTGTCCATTTGTCCTTTCTTCTGTCTTCTTGGTTTTTTTTTTTCCATTCTCTCTCTACATCTGCTTTAACATACTAATCTTTCTCCTTTTGCTCTTTCCTCATTCCTATTTCATCTACTCAAAATTTACCCCTCCATCCTCAATCCCCACTTATTCTCCCAATACCCGGCCAATTGTAGATTTTTTATCCCTCCCACACAAAATATTTTTCCCCTCTCCATTTTACTCTCCCAGCCCCATCCCATTCTAATCCTCCCCCAACACCAGCTCCCTTCTAGTTCCAGCCTCACCCAGCATCCATTCCCTTCTAGTCCCTGCATCAGCCCATTTCCAGTCCTAGCAGCCCCCCAACCCATTTTCAGTCCTAGCAACCTCCCAACCCAATACCAGTCCTAGCCCCCCCTCATCAACCCACTTCCAGTCCTAACCCCCATAAGCCCATTTCCAGTCCTAGCTCCCCCATCTATTTGCAGTCCCATCCGAGTCCCTCCATCAGCTCATTTCCAAACCCAGCCCCCCATGAGCCCATTTCTAGTCCTTTCCTAGCCCCACCATCAGCCCATGTCAAATCCTAGCTCCCCTCCACTCAGCCCATTTCCAATCCAAGCCCCCCATGAGCCTCCTTCCAGTTCTAGCCCCTTCATGAGTCCATTTCAATCCAAACCCCCACCACAGCCCATTTCCAATCTTAGCACCCCCCCAACAGCCAATTTCCAGTCCTATTCTAGCCCCTCCATCAGCCCATTTCCTGTCCTAGCCCCCCTCACCCATTTCCAGTCCTAGCTCCCTCCCCCTCACAACCCATTTCCATTCCAAGCCCCAATCCCATCAGCTATTTGCAGTTCAAGCCCTCCTTCCACTCAGCCCATTTCCAGTCTTAGCCCCCCATAGCCCATTACCAGTCCTAACCCCCCCATCAGCCCATTACCAGTCCTAACCCCCACAACAGCCCATTTCCAGTCTTATCCCCCCCAAAAGCCCATTACCAGTCCTACCCCCCCCCCCAAATCACCATCACCATCACCATCACCAGCCCACTTCCAGCCTTAGCACCCCCCATGGCCCATTACTAGTCCTAACCCCCCCCCCCCATCAGCCCATTTCCAGTCTTAGCCCCCCCCATGGCCAATTACCAGTCCTAACCCCGGCCAATTACCAGTCCTACCCCCCCCCCCGGCCAATTACCAGTCCTACCCCCCCCCCTGGCCAATTACCAGTCCTACCCCCCCCCCCTGGCCAATTACCTTCCTTACCCCCCCCCGGCCAATTTCCAGTCCATCCCCCCCCCTGGCCAATTACCAGTCCTACCCCCCCCCCCTGCCAATTACCAGTCCTAACCCCCCCCCCCGGCCAATTACCAGTCCTAACCCCCCCATCAGCCCCTTTCCAGTCTTAGCCCCCCCCCATCATGGCAATTTAACTGTCCTAAACCCCCCCCCATCAGCCCCTTTCCAGTCTTAGCCCCCCCCATGGCCAATTACCAGTCCTACCCCCCCCCCCATCAGCCCATTTCCAGTCTTAGCCTCCCCACCATAGCCCATTACCAGTCCTAAACCCCCTTCCCCCCTATCATCCCAAATTAAAAAAAAAAAAAACCAAACAAAGCGGCTGCTTCTGCCGCGGCAGCCTCAAGAGCTCTGCCGCGGCAGCCTCAAGAGCTCTGCCGCGGGGCCCCCCCCCCCTGCCCGGCAGAGCCTCCCTGCATCATCTACCTTCAAGTCGCAAAACGCGGGCTTCTTTCAGAGCCGCGAGAGTTTCCTTTCTCGCGGGAGAGCCGCGAGAAAGGAAACTCTCGCGGCTCTGAAAGAAGCCCGCGTTTTGCGACTTGAAGGTAGATGATGCAGGGAGGCTCTGCCGGGCAGGGGGGGGGGCCCCGCGGCAGAGCTCTTGAGGCTGCCGCGGCAGAGCTCTTGAGGCTGCCGCGGCAGAAGCAGCCGGTTTGTTTGGTTTTTTTTTTTTTTAAATTTGGGACCTTTTAAATGCGGACCTTCCCGCGTGCCAGCTGCAAGGCCTTCGCGTGCCACAGCTGGCACGCGTGCCATAGGTTCGCCATCGCTGCCCTAGAACATCCATACACCTATGCAAACCGGATTACTACAGCAGAGATCCCTACATAGAAGCTCCATGCTAACAGCCCATATGGCCTCAGTAATACACACAGAATATAGACAGACCCTTATCAAGTACCGAATAAGTGACCACCAGCAGGGCCGGATTTACCTATACGCCAGTTACGCCGTGGCGTAGGGCCCACAGCTGGCAAGGGCCCACAAAAATTGAATACTGGCATATAGGTAAATACTAGTATAGTTTTAAAAAAAAGCTGACTGCTGCTGCCGCGGCAGCATGGACCGTCCCGCGGGGCCCCCTCTGAATCCCTCCCTCCCTCCGCGACGGCTGAGCCCCTCCGTGCCGGCTTTGAGAGGCGCGAAGGAAGAGTGTCTCCCTCGCGTCTCTTTAAGCCCGCAGGGGCTGATGGGAACTCCCATCAGCCCCTGCGGGCTTAACAGAGACGCGAGGGAGACACTCTTCCTTCGCGCCTCTCAAAGCCGGCACGGAGGGGCTCAGCCGTCGCGGAGGGAGGGAGGGAGGGATTCAGAGGGGGCCCCGCGGGACGGTCCATGCTGCCGCGGCAGCAGCAGTCAGCTTTTTTTTTGCTTTTTGAGACTCGAGAGTGTGTAGCAGTTTTGGAAGCTCAATCTGGTTGTGATTCTGATCCCGTGGGGCTAGAGTTTCCCCGTGGGATCAGAACCCCGGCTACATCTGTGCGTCTGCACAGAAGGTCGGGCCATCGATGTCAGAATCGCACCCAAACAGTTTTTAGAGCTTACCCGTGTCATTCTCTGAATGGTGGTGAGTGTTTAAACCGATATATTTATTTTGTAGTTATGATGTTTTTTATGGTTTATATTTTACCAATTATGCACTTCTACTATTCCTTGACACAGGCGCTCTTTGTCATGTCTGTTCTTAATAGATTAACTTTGATTCCTTTTTTTATATATGTCATTTTTTGTATTTTAATTATTTGCTATTTATTGGTTGTATATCATTGAATCCACACTTTTTTAATATAATTGTTTTATAATAAGTATTTAGATTATCATATGAGTTTGGCTTTTAACACATACATTTATATTTATTTATTTGTCCATATGTGATGATCATTTATTTTATTTATTTTATTTTATTTATCTATATTTTTCTATACCGCCCCTTCCAGTGATCAAGGGCGGTTTACAAGGAACATTTTAACAATTGTACACAGATGTATACATTTACATTGAACAATCAGATTCAACTATTTACAATGAACGGTTAAGTTTAACTATTTACATTTAACAAAACTTCAACTTCAAGATGTATTAGTAATACAAACAACCATTAAATTATTTACATTGGATATTTACAGTGGTTGTGTTTTGTGTATATTTTGGAATTTATTTCCTTTTATGACGTAAATCGGGGGTGTGTATGGGGTTTCAGACGGGGGGGTGAGTTGTTTAGTTTTGAGCAAGGGGGTTCGTGTGTGTAATACCATGGTTATGGAGGTGTTTTGGGGGAATATGGGATTTCAAAGTGTTCAGTAAAGAGGTAAGTTTTTAGCTCTTTCCTGAACTGATAGAGGTCATTTATGACGCGAAGGTCTATTGGGAGGTCATTCCAGAGCGTAGGGGCAGTGAATGTGAATGCTCTGGAGCTAGTGGTTTTCTTTGTCTTCCTGAAGGCTTTTGGTGTGATAAGGGAGTGGGCTTCGTTTTGTCTGTGTGATCTAGTTTTGTTTGGTGATTGCAGTAGTGTGGATAGGTGTGAGGGGGCTATGTCTTTTATGCGTTTAAAGGTTGTTAGGATAGTTTTGTATCTGATTCGGCTATTGATTGGGAGCCAGTGTAGTTCTAGCAGTATTGGGGTTACGTGGTCTGTTAGACGTGCTTTAGCTATTACTTTTGCACAGATGTTCTGAGCTCTTTGGAGAAGGTATGTGCTTTTTTGAGGGAGGCCTATTAATAGACTATTGCAGTAGTCAAAGTGGGGGGTGATTAGTGTATTTACTACAGATCTAAAATCTTGAGTTTCTAGGAGTGGCCTTAGGTGCTGAATAGTTTTTAGTTTGTAGTAGATGGTTTTTACGGTTTGTTTTATGTGTGGTAGCATGGTGAGTGTGTGATCTATTATCACACCTAAATATTTTACTTCTTTTCTAACAGGTATGGATGTTCTGTTAATTGTGATTGTTTCTGGGAAGGTGTTCTCTGTGGTTGATGACCTTGTTACGAACATTGCTTCCGTTTTTTTGAGGTTGATGCTGAGGTAGCTAGATTCTAACCAGGAGGAGGTCTCAGTCATACATTCTGATAGTGTGTCATATGAGGGGTTTTTAGCGGTTATAGGGATAGCGAGCATGATGTCGTCGGCGTATATAAAGTGGTTAATCCTGTGTTTTTTAAATATGTTTGTTATTGGTTGTAGATACAGGTTAAATAGGAGGGCGGAGAGGGCTGATCCTTGGGGTATTCCTTGGCCTTGGGGGAATGGTTCTGATGCTTCTTGGTCAATTTGTACGCGTATTAGTCTGTTTGATATGTAGGACTTGAACCAATCAAGGACAGTCCCGCCTTTTACATATACTTTTTATATTTATTTATTGTTTTGCTATGGTTTTGTTATGTTTTAATGATAACCCATGTTGTATTATGGGCCCGATTCTGCAAGGCAATTAGCAATGGGGAGTGGGGTGTCTGTGTGTATGGGGCAGGGGTAGGGCATGCACATGTTTGTGAGTGTGTGTGTGTTTTCGGTGCAAGGGTAGTGTATGTGTATGTGTTCGGGATTGAGGTATTTTTGTACTGGTATGCAGGTAGTGCAGAGGTGGAGTGCCTGTGTGCATGTATATAACTAAAAGTTAGTATATGGTAACATTATGCAAATATTTATGCAAATGAGGCCCCTTATGCAAATGAGGCCCCGCACCCCCCTTGGGCCGCCCCTGCTGGGGGCCCACAATTTTTGTTGGCGTAGGGCCTCACTCAAGGTAAATCCGGCCCTGACCACCAGGTATGGTGCTACTATTAGGTGAACTAGGTGGTCACCTAGAGCACTAGCCCTCCAGGGGTGCTAACTGCTGCTGCTTTTGCCCCTCAGGGGTTAGGCAGCAGCAGCAATGGCCACAAACAGTTCCATGGCAATGCAATGCAATGTGTGCCTTTGAGTCAGTCCTGACTCCTGGCGACCCAGAAGCTCCTGGGTTTTCTTGGCAGTGTCACCGGAAGAAGATTGCCAGGCCTTTCTTCCGAGGCAATGGAGGGTTAAGTGACTTGCTCAAGGCTTTAAACTTCTGCACCACAGGACTGTTTGCTTCCATCCCTCTGATGCTGACTTCCTGCTGCAAATAGGCTAGCCACTGTAGGAAAACATTGGGCTCTAAGTTTTCACATTGGCTGTATATGCACCCACAATGGGCATACAGGGCAAAAATATTTCCCACCAGAGCCTGTCTTAAACATGGGATGGAGCAGATATATATAAGCAGTATGGAATCTGTGTATCTGGGATAAGCAGTATAGAATATGTGTACCTTTTTGGGAACTTGACAAGTACTTGTGACCTGGATTGGCTGCTGTTGGGAACTGGATACTGGGCTTGATTGATCCTTGGTCTGACCCAATATGGCATATCTATGCTCTTATGTGTCTAGGCATGCCCAATTATCAAGGGGTTTTGGGAACCAGTGTTTTCACAGGTTTCTACTTTGTTACACGCTGAGATAAAGCCCAGTGCAGAGATCTGTCTCTTGGACATAATGGAAGATTTATCCCTGTTAAAAAGCACAGTTACTTACCTGTAACAGGTGATCTCTGGGAACAGCAGGAATTAGTCTTCACATATGGGTACGTCGGTACCGACGGAGCCTGCACGGGAATGCTGCCCAGCTTCCAATCAGAAAGCTTTTGGCAGCATCCCTCGCGCCTGCGCACTGACTTCCCGCCTTCTCCAGAGCCTCTCTTCAGTTGAGTTTCAAAGCTGAGACAAAGGCGAGGAGAGAAAAGTAAGAAGGTAAAAGAGATGCAACTCCCAGGGGAGGTGGGAGGGTTGTGAAGACTAATTCCTGCTGTTCCCAGATATCACCTGTTACAGGTAAGTAACTGTGCTATCTCCAGGAACAAGCAGGAATGAGTCTTCACATATGGGGACTCCCTAGCTAGAGATGCCATGGGGAGATCCCATAAAAATGCAGAAGCCTGGACCAGGGGTGCATTTTGTCTCCAGGAGTTCCCGGCATCCTTCGTGGGATGGAGGGCAGGAGTTGACAATAAATGAGCTGTGAGTAAGGAAACAGCATGGCCAAGGACTATAGGGAAGAAGGCCTTGGTAGGTATGATAAGTAACATTAAACACATTTAATGTACATTTAATATATGTAGCTTACCTACTGAATTGTAGGAAGTAGAGAGCATGATGGAGTCTACTGGATAAGCAGTGGCGGAATCTTCAAGGTGACCTCACAGTAGTGAGGATGAAGGTCCAGACCTGGAGGTAGTAGACTATCCAGGTGTCAACTGGGTAGGATTAGACGTCAGGTCTTCATTGGAAAGCTTTAAGGGAAAAAGCTGACAACTCCTTTAGGCATAAAGTCATTAACAATGAGGGCTTAAGGAAGAAGACTGACGGAGTTAGAAAACTAGCCCAGTCCTGGCGGGAAGAGGGGGAGTGGAAAAAACCCCTATTCCCAAGGAGAACAGTTGTGTACGCAAGATGAAAATGTACACTATTTTTCCTAGCTGGCAAGAGATAGGAAAAAATATTGAAGCTTGATGCTTCAAGGAGTTAAAGAAAAAATGGAAGATGTTAGCACCACAGTAGTTAGTGGTGCATAACAGTTTCTGCATCATAATATGGTATGCAAGTAGGGCGATAGACTGTCTAAACCTTGTAGAAGGTAAAACATTTAGTATAGACAGTAAGGGTTATGGAATGTAAGACATATCAACCCTTGAGAAGCCCCCCAACCGACACATATATATATATGTGGATGGAATGTATATATATATTAGGATATGGGTGGAGAAATGTACCAAATATATATATATATAGATAGATATGATATGATATACCGGAAAATATATACAGTGGTGGGGCATGGATTTGCACCCCCAGAGTAATGAGATAGGTATGCAGACATAAATGAAGATGCTACATACAAGACAGAGGTTGAAGATACATATCTACCACCCAGCCCCATAGTTGTATATGGGGAATATAAAAGAAAAGATTCTCAGTTGCACAAGATGGTGAACCCGCTTGGAATATGTATAGAGAATCTATTTCCGGAGAATGAGGGATGCAGAAAGGCAATCCAGTAAAATAACTTGAAGTTTGCGTGAGAACAGATGATGATATCAGTCTGTAAGGAACAAGGCGGGAGTTGTAAAGGACACTGACATGGCAGATGTTCAGCAATGCAAAAAAGATACCAGAGGGACCTGCTGGAAGGACCCAGAGGGAGTATGCGTAAACCTCAGCCTTGGATCTTCACGCAGAAGACTTATATGTCATACCAATAGCCCAGGCCAGAGGGTTTGGAGAACCCTCATAGGCATGGGAAGGAATTAAAGCTTTTCCCTATTGATAGAGACGCTTCAGAGATAAGGTCAATGCTCCAAGCAAGGCCCTCATAGTAGAAAGCTTCTCTGAGAGTGCAGAGAGCATTGTGCAGGAGAAAGAGGAGAGAAACTGACTGAAGTCAGTGGTACTGCCATATCCTAAGAGAGGAGATGGAGGAAGATTGTGAAAAGCCAAAAAGTAGGAGGATCCAAGATAGCAGAGGAGCAGCTTGGAATCACTACTGAGGCTAGAGAAAATTTGGAACAAGGGACTGGAACTAGAAAGTACCAGTAACACAATCATTGTAACTCCTGCAGGCACAGCTGGTGAGAAAAATCAG
Source organism: Ichthyophis bannanicus (assembly GCA_033557465.1). NCBI lineage: Eukaryota > Metazoa > Chordata > Amphibia > Gymnophiona > Ichthyophiidae > Ichthyophis > Ichthyophis bannanicus. The sequence goes on along the minus strand of CM066032.1, from coordinate 1,170,275,252 downwards.
CAGAGAGATTGTACTGTGCCCATTGAAGAATAAGAGACAAGGAAGGAGAGGAGACATCTCCTGTCTCTTTCTGAGGAATAAGCGTGCTAATAAGCTTCTCAGTATGGTACCCCTCAACTAGGAAGAAGTCCTGTAGAGAGGGTAGGCAGTAAGTGGAAGGTGACGTGCCCTCAGGGCAAGTGCAATTTGAAGGAAAAAATGTTCAAAGTGGGACAGAACTATCACAGGATAGTAGTAACTGCTCCTCTAGAGAGTAGAGGAGAAGGTTATAGTCCCTGAACAAGAATGTTCCGACATCTTAGTACACTGAGAAAGAAAAGCACAGTGAAACAACTTCTAATAGGTAGAAGTGAACTGTAGAGTAGAATTCTCAGCCCCTACGGTTGTTGGGGATGCTGAGAGTGACCAGAGCTGGAGGACTTCAGACTAGGCTGAGGTGTCCCTTGCTTAAGTACCTCTGAATGATGGGCAGGAGAAGAAGGAAACTTTCTTTTCTTAGGGAAAGAAGGTTTGGTAGGACATTTCCTACTCTTTGAAGAAGGAGGTGGCGTAGAATGGTCTTTAGTAGAAGGAGAGTCAGTGGAGCATTGAGCAACCTGACGTAAAGCCTCCTTATTGAAGAGACCTTCTCCTGTACAAGGAGAATGAGCCAGTATAGTTTGTGCCCATCTGTTCAAGTTTGAAGCTTCAAGCCAGGCTCTGCGACGTGCTGCAATGGCAATAGCAGAGGATCTGCTAACGGACTCAAGAGTCTATAGAAGCACGAGATAGGAACCAAGATATATTCCTGCTGTGATTGATGAGCAAGGAATAATCAGTAGCCTTGGGCTCTGGTAAAAAAGGGGTCAAAAGAGACAATTTCTCTGTGACCTCCTGGAGTGTTAGACTCATGTGAAAAATATAGGAAAGAACTCTGGAGGCCAGCATAGAGTTTTGGAAGGCCTGACGACCAAAAGCATCGAGTGTTCTTGAAGAACGACCCGGCGGATAAGAAGAATGCTTCTTCTTGCTCTTAACTTTCGTCAGTGCCGATTCCACTACAAGGGAACGATGAGAAAGTTGAGGCTTTTGGAACCCTGGAGAGGGTGGCACCCGGTACCGAACCTCAATGTCTGTAGAGACTGGAGGAAGTCGTAAGGGCGATTTCCAGACCCTGAGAAGGAGATCCTGCAGAGCAGGATGTAAAGGAAACTTTATAGTTTCCATTTGTGCCGGTGAGCCATGAGTAGGATCACAACCAGGGATAGAAATATTAAGAAAGGTTGCCATATCCCGGAGAAAAGCCTGAAAAGACTGATCTCCTATGGGAACCATCCCTGGTGAGGCTAGAGAAAGAGCCTGAGCACCAGAGGAGGTACAGGGTACTGCACCAATGCCAGGTATCGGTTCCAAAGTAGGCATCGGTGCAAGAACAGGCATCGATACTGATACAGGACTAGCAGATGAAGTAGCCATCGGGAACTGCTGCAGTGGTACCGAGATCATGATGGAGTTATGGCTATGATCTTCGGAACTGCCCATCTGGAAACGACAGGAGTCGGTTCCGGGACGCGTCGGTACACAGTCCTCGAGACTAGATATTGATTCAAGACTCAGCATCGAAGGAAGCGAGTCTATCGATGCATGCCTCGAGGGTACTGACGTCGGTGGTAGTATCGGCGATGCCGATACCGGTAAAGCAGTCTGGGTTACATCGATCGGTCCCAAAGGCACCGAGGATACCCGATGACAACCTCTCGCTGGGAGTCCGGTACTCCACACCGGTGCCGATGCCGGGGTATCGGAACCGATCGAAGCCGATGCCGGGGTATCGGAACCGATCGAAGTCGGTGCCGTCCCGGAGCATGGCCGAGATATGGAGAAGTCCATCGGTATCGCATCAATCGGTCCCGAAGGTACCGAGGATGCCCGATGACGATCCTTGGTGAAGAGTGGAACACTCGACACCGAAGCCGGGGTAACGGTACCGCTCGAAGCGGATACCTGCACCGTACATGGCTGGGATCGAGGGAAGTCAATCTGCGGCGTATCGATCGGACCCGAAGGTACCGAGGACGCCAGATGACGATCCCTGGTGAAGAGCGGGATGCTCGACACCGGTGCCGATGCCGGAGGCGCGGTACCGCTCGAAGCGGATACCACCTCTGAGCATGGCTCAGGTATGTTCTGTGAGGGGTGAGCCCCAGGAACAACCTGAAACCCCTTTAACGCTTTGGAGCCCGAAGACTCCCGCAGGGGTAATGTCAATGGATTTCTGAGGGTAAGGCCGGAGCCGTCACCATGCTTGGCATGGGACATACCACTCACGCATTGACTAGTCTTAACAGACTGTTTGTGGGTTACCTGATCCTATGAAGTGGAGAAACCGGGTACCCTCAGTGCCGAGGAAAAAAAAGGTATCGAGGGAAACTTTAAAAACTGAAGGTTTCCTCACAAAATTATCCCCTGACAAGTCAGGGGAAAAAGGGACAGGACCCACACAGTTAAGGCACCAATTATTGGTGTCTAAAAAGAAACATGTGTTTCCACATCTAAGACACTTCTTTGGAAAAGAAGGCTCCATAATGAAGAGGCCTTGTAGGCCCCACAAGGGAAACACAAAAACTGAAGAAAAAGTTTTTAGAATCTAGTCAAAAAATCCACCGGAGCACCGGTGGCGGCGGGAAATACAGCCGTGACCACGATAAAACAAACAAAGTAAGTACTTTAAGTAAAAGAAAGAAAATGTTTCTGCGGTGACAGGAGGACGTCCCGTTGGCTCTGCGGAAAAACGAAAACTGAAGAGAGGCTCTGGAGAAGGCGGGAAGTCAGTGCGCAGGCGCGAGGGATGCTGCCAAAAGCTTTCTGATTGGAAGCTGGGCAGCATTCCCGTGCAGGCTCCGTCGGTACCGACGTACCCATATGTGAAGACTCATTCCTGCTTGTTCCTGGAGATAATGTATTACGCTGCCCTCACTGGCTGAATGGAGGATACAGATGCATGTATTATGCATGGAGCATCTGACTGTACTAACCACTGACAGAGGCACAAAAGATTTTGGAATCCCTTTAGTATGTCACTTATAACATAAGGCCGTATTGTGATCCTTAATGCCTTTTACATTTTATTAGGGGGAGGGGGAGTAAGAAGAGGATAGATAGCTATGGTTATGTGGCATTTAGACTAGATTTATCAGCGCTGTATCTTGTGAATTTGTATGTGTTGAGATGCTTTCATGAGTATGTACAAATTTATGCTAACTTAAATGTATGTTCTTATTTCTTAAAATTAATAAACACGATACACACTAAAAGTTAACTATCATATGCCTTCTTTCTCAGAAAAAAAAATAGTTGTATATTGTTGTGACCAGATCTTTAAGATGGCTACTAAAATGATTAGTGGTCTTCATTATAATGCATATGAGGACAGACTTAAGGATCTTAATATTTATTTAGACAGTTTTGTATACCACCTTATCCTTCAATCAAAGTGGTCACAACACAATTGGGGGATACATTTAACATGAGGGATATGAGACACATACACTAATACTTACAGGGAACATGGGCAATGGAGGGTTAAGTAGCTTGTCCAAGACCACAAGGAACTCCTGTGGGACTAGAAACCCCAGTCCTTCCAGCCCAAGGTTGCTGTCCTCTAGTGGGATTTGAACCCCTGACCTTCTGGCCTGAGGTAACTTGCCCCAACCACTAGGCCACTCCTCCTTATGTACACCTTAGAGGGAAGGTGGGATAGAGGTGATATGATTGAGACGTTTAAATACCTCCATGGCATAAATGCACAGGAGAGCCTCTTTCGATTGAAAGCAAGCTCTGCTATGAGGGGACATGGGTTGAGGGTGAAAGGGAATAGATTCAGGAGTGATATGTGGAAATATTTCTTTACAGAAAGAGTGGTGGATCCATGGAATAGTCTCTCAGTGGATATGGTAGAGATGAGGACAGTATATGAATTCAAAGAAGCATGAGACAAATACAGAGGATCTCTAAAAGAAAAAAGAAGACTGTTGTAGTGGTTGATATGGAAGGGCTGACTAGAAAGGCCATGTGGTCTTTTTCTGTCTTCATGTTTCTATGTTTCACATTTGGTGTCCATAATGCTGGTGGGATAAGAGGAACTGTTTGACACATGGTCTCTATCCTGTACATATTTTGAAGTGTACCCACAAAGTTTGCAAGGCTTGCACTACACCTCAGGCAACCTCCCAGATACAGCTCCAGATACTGGAGGCTGCAGGCACGATAACATCAACTGCCCTGCCTCAACCATAGAGCCACTAGGCCCTTCTAGAAACAGGATTTTCAGAAAAAGCCATGGCTCAATCAACTTTTAGGCCCATCTACAGGGCCAGTCTCAGAGCTTGTTCAAGGTGTTGGTACCCTAGGCCAACCTTAAGCCCCTGCTGGCTTTCAGATTCCACGCATACAGAGTCGCACCCTCAAGGCCAGCCTATAAATGCGCAGGCTGCGTTGCACCGCTAGGAAGGAGGGGGAAGTGTAGGGAAATCGGTCTCTGATCGAACTTTTTCAAGTCTGTCTTCAGCACTAACGACAAACCTAACCATGTCCCCGTAACATATGCTCCACGCTCCTTCACTACAAGAAAGTTAAGAAATCGAGAAGGAACATGCGCAATAGCAGGACTGCGAAACCGGAAATAGCGGTCGGTTTTCAGGTGGTGGCGTCTTGCGTTGCTGTGGGAGAAAGGCTAGGAACTGGGAGGTTTCATGTGGTAGGCAATCTGCTTCCTTGGTAACGGAACTTTCAACTTGGATTAATTGGTAACCTGAGCTTTGCAGTTTAGTGCAGGAGTCTGTGTGGTGCTGTATTTTGGTATCCGTTTTTTGGGACAAGGCAGCAGAGAGTGGCAGAAAAGTTGGTCGGGTCGGCTTAGGGTCTAGGTGGCTTCCACCCTTTTCCGACGCTTGTGCTTTTCGGGATTACTCATCCTTCTTTTCTGAGGTTCCAGTCTTGCCCTTGGTATGTATGACCGGGCGCCCCGGGCTCTATCTGTCCCTCTAGGCTGCACGAAAGCAAATGTCGGACCCGGATCCTACGATGTGTTGACAGAGACCGTCAAGCTCAGACCAGGTGAGTTTGTTTTCTTCAAGTAACTGGTAAAAAATACACTGGTGAATAGTTCGTTCTACTGGAACTTTTAGTTAGGTTTTGGATTCCAACAGTTTCTTTTAAGAATAAGTAGTGGGAGAACAAATATCATCTTCTCTTTTTTTTTTCATCTTAGAAACTTGTGGGACCAGTGTAATCAGCTCCCGCGTTCCGAAAACTCTTCAGACATTTTACCCTGTGCCCCTTCTAAGGGCCTTCATGCAGGTCTAGGACTGGTGTAAAGGACCTTATTAGGTGCCCTAGGCAAATCTTAATCCCTCCAGACCAGTTCAGATATGTGAGTTTCTGCTCTCCTACATAGGGTCTTGTGCAGTCCACACCCAGTCAGTATTTCATTTTTTTAAAATTTTGTTCAAATTTTTTATTGAGTAAAACATTACAAAATATGGTATCTTTTATTCCAAAAAGTATGCTCTGAAAGGCTATTAAAAGAGAGAATAGTGAGGTTTCTGGAGTCCAGTGGATTCACTAGAGGTAGATCTTGTCAGACAAATCTGATTTCTTTGACTGGGTGACCAGGGAGTTGGAGAGAGGGAGAGCCCTAGATTTCAGTGAAGCCTTTGACACCTTTCTGCACAGGCTATAAACAAACTGAGCACCCTAGGGATGCACCTTAAAGTTACTGGTTGGGTTAAAAATTGGTTGAGTGGGAGACGACAAAGGGTACAGGTAAATGGAACTTGCTCTGAGGCGAAGGTGGTTACCAGTGGTGTGCCACGGGATCTGTCCTTGGTCCGATTTCTTTTTAACATCTTCTTTACTGATATTACGGAAGGGTTGTCGGGTAAGGTTTGCTTATTTGCAGATGATACCAAAATCTGCAATAGAGTAGACACCCAGGAAGGGGTAGATAACGTGGAGGAGATATCTAGCTAAGCTTGAAGAATGGTCTGGAATTTGGCAGCTGAAATTTAATGCTAAAAAATACAGGGTCATACACTTGGGCTGCAAAAAATCCCCCTCTCCTGTCATTCAATCTGGTTCTGCCAGGTCTTACCACCCCCTTCTTTTTCCTTCTCAGTTTACTTGTTTCTCTTAGTTTTCTCTTTGCTTGCTTATTTTCTCTACTTTTCTGTCCAATTAATGGCATTCCATTTCCTTTCTGACTTTTGCAGTATTGTTGATCTATTGTGAACTGCTCTGATGCCTGAACGTGGGCGATATATTAAATAACCAAATACGGATAAAGAGAGGACAGACTGATTTTGCTCGTGAGCAACCATCTTTGCTGGTGGATTTCTCCACTGAGGTCACCCTTAAAACAGGTGCTCCTTTTGGATGCCTTGTTGTTGTTGTTAAGTGCTGTTGACTCATAGCGACCGTCTGGATAGTTGTCCTAAATTGTGTTCAGTCTTCAGTCAGGCCGCTCATTGTTGACAGACTGGTACCCATAGCTGCTGTTATTGTATCGATCCATCTCATTGCTGGCCTTCCTCTTTTGCGTTGACCTTCTATCTTGCCAAACATGTCTTTCTCTAATGATCTTTCTTCGCATGATGTGTCCAAAGTATAAAAGTTGAAGTCATCTGAGCTTCTAAAGAAAGCTTAGGTTTGATCTCCTCTAGTACTGACTGTTTTGTTCTTTGGGCAGTCCATAGTATACACAGTATTCGCCGCCAGCACCATAATTCAAAGGCATCAGTTTTCTTCCTATCTTTTTCACTGTCCAGCTTTCACATTCATATGATGTTGAAAATACCATGGCTTGAACAAGTCAAATCTTTGTATGGAGAGAGACATCTCTGCTCTTGAGAATCTTGTCTAGGTCGGTCTTAGTCATTCTGCCAAGAGCAATGCGTCGTCGGATTTCTTGGCTGCTTGTTGCTTCTGTATTGATAGTTCATCCAAGTAGGTTAAAGTTGTCCATGATTTCAGTTTCTTCTCCTTCAATGATGAACTTGTTGATTTTTGCCAGTTGTCATGATCTTTGTCTTCTTTACATTAAGGTGCAGGCCCATTTTGAGACTATGTTCTTTGATCGTGAGAAGCAAATGTTTCTGATCAAATTCACTTTCAGCCAATAATGTGGTATCATCAGCATAGCGAAGGTTGTTGAGTCTTCCACCAATGTTCACACCTATGTTGTCTTCATACAATCCTGCTTATCTGCTGATTTGTTCTGCATATAAATTAAACAGGGGGAAAGTATGCAGCTTTGTCTTACACCTTTGCTTATTTTAAACCATTCTGTTTCTGTTTCTCCTTCTCCTTTCGAACTGTTGCTTCTTCATCAATGTACAGATTGTGCAAGAGAACCTTCTGGTATACCCATGCTTCTTAATGTGGCCCAGAGTTTCTCATGGTTTACACAGTCAAAAGCCTTGCTATAGTCAATAAAGCACAAATAGATATATTTCTGGTATTCTTTAGTCTTTTCAAGGATCCATCTCACATCCGCGATGATTTCTCTCGTTCCTCGCCCTTTCCTGAACCCTGCTTGCACTTAAGATAATTCTTGTTCCAGGTATGGTTGTAGTCTCTGTTGAATAATGTTCAGTAGAATCTTGCTGGCATGTGGGATCAGAGCGATTTGTGTGATAATTTCCACAGTCAGTTGGATCACCTTTCTTTAGTATTGGTATAAACACAGATCTTTTCCAGTCAGTTGGCCATGATGTTGTCTTCCAAATTTCTTGGCAGAGTCTTGTAAGTATGGTAATAGCTGCATCAGATTGCTGTACTACTTCTATGGAAATACCATCAATGCCTGGTTCTTTGTTCTTTGATAAGGCTTTCAATGCTGCTTCCTTTTCGTTCCCCCCAGTTCAGTCCCGCACTGCTGGGTAGTGTACCTCTTCCTGCAGCATGGAGACTGGGCATGTCAGAAGCTTGACACACTTACCGGTGGCACCTCCCACCTGCTTCCAGTGTGTCCAGTCTCCATGCAGCAGGAGATTGTGAGCCTAAGGTGTAGGCTCAGAATGAGGAACACATAAGGAGATTTAGTTATTAGTACCTTATCGTTCCTCCAATTTAGTCCTCCACCTCTGGGTAATATACCTCCTCCTGCAGCTTGGAGACTGGGCATGTCAAAACTTGTGACATCACTGGACATAGCCTGCTGACACCACCAGTCAGCCCCAGTGTGTCCAGTCTCCATGCAGCAGGAGGACGTAGTGAGCCTAGGTGCTGGGCTCACTTGAGGAACAATTAAGGAGCAGTTAGTTAGGTTTCTATGATATTTAATTGTCCTAATCTTATCTGTATAGGGAGCACAGTTTGAATCCAATTGCTTTAAAATTACTTTTAAATTTAAAGGGGTCAATTTCCATCCTTTTACATTTATTTTGGGGTCCTTTTCTCTGCTGAGGCAGCTCTCCACAGGGATCTCTCCCCCCGGACTGTATGGGGGAGAGCCCCGTGAGTCCCATCGGCACACGATGCGTGTGTCGGCTAGAGGTGTTGCTTGAGCTGCAGCACGCTGCCGGGTCCGACGAGACACATTGAGCCGCGAGTGGCAGGTCGAGAAGGACACACGCGGCTTCGCGGAAGAGAACTAGTTCACTCTCCGGGGTAAGTGGAACGCTGCGGTGAACGTGGGCCGCATATCTTAGGCCGGTATCGCTGCCAGGGCCTGGTGGGAAGCTGCGGCGAGTTGCAGGGAGCTTTTCTTCAAGCGTGGGTTTTGGCACCAAATAGGCCCAGAGCGAAGTGACACCATTTTATGTAACCGCGTGGCTGAAGTAGCGTTGGCCCGCAGGTCTAGAGCCCACTGCAAAGAATAAAGCTGTTCCCTACTTTTTCAACTGCTTTAGGCAATTGATAGTTTAATTTTCATTTGGTTGTTGATTTTAATTTTGAGTTAAACAACAACAACAAAAAAAAAAATATATATATATATACACAGCTTCTCCTGTCTATAGATAGATAGATAGATATATGGCAGGAGAAGCTGTGTTTAACCCAAGTTCCTGGCTGGGTAGACAGCTGCTGGGGATTCGAACGGATGTCGTCGCGACCACAGTGTGTGGTTTGTGGCGCATGCAGAGGGACAGTGGCTGACACAGGCATCTGTCGGACCTGTGTGTCTGTATCGAACAGTGTAGAACAGCAGATGGAATCTCATGTAGTGTTAGATGTCCCGGAGCCGGCAACTGCAGCTGGAGAAGAGGCGCTGGCAGTCACACAGCCAGGGCCCAGTACAGAGGGCCTTGCGGGACCATCGTATGTGCCATCTATGATGTCCTTGGGACAATCGCTGGAGGATTTCTGTCCGGATTTTGTGTTAATTATGCATCAAGCGTTCTCTATGAAGCGTCAAGGGAAGTTGCCTGAGTCTTTGCAAATGGAAAACTGTATGCCACAACCCCAAACTGGAGATCCTAGTGGCTCATCTCCACAAGCCCCTAAAACAACTAGGGCAACCAACCCTTCTCCCTCAGACGTGGCCTGGGCCAAGATGGATGAAATGGAGGAGGGACTCGAAGCTGGCGAGGACGACTTGGAAGAAGGAGAGATACCTGAGCCTGAGGATCAGGCGAAAATCATTTGGGTGTTCCGGAAGGAGGAGCTGACGGCATTTATCATGGAATCTCTCCAGATGTTGAGACTCGCTACAGCGCAACCAGCGGAGGATGAGGAGGTTGAAGATCCCGTCATTCAAGCGGTGAGACAGGCTCAGGTAGTGTTTCCCGTCCATCGCGTTGTGGAGCGCATGATCCAGGATGAGTGGGATCAGCCTGAGGCAGGTCTAAAAGGTGTCAGGACCATGAACAGGCTCTACCCATTGGCAGATATGGACAAGGAGAGGTTCCGGTTTCCGTGGATTGATGCGGCAGTCGCAGCAGTGACAAAGAAGACCACCATCCTGGTGGAAGGTAGAGCGGCCTTAAAGGATGCGCAGGACAGGAAGGTGTGTTTTTTAAAATAATCGTTTGACGCTGACGTGCTTTCCTTGCAGGATTCCATCTGTGGAGCTTGGGTGGCTAGAGCTTGTCTCCGATGGTCGCAGCATTTGCGTCAGTCTCCGCAGTTAGAACAGGAGAGTATCAGGCAACTAGATCGCCTTGAATCTGGATCAGCGTATCTGGCAGATGTGCACTACAATCTGATCAGAGCACTGCCTGATAGTATGGTTTCCTTAGTGGCTGCCCGGAGATCCCTTTGTTTAAAAAGCTGGGCAACTGATGGGTCATCTAAGGCACGTCTCAGTAAGCTACCTTTTAAAGGGAAGTTGTTGTTTGGTGAAGACCTTCATAAGTTGGTCAAGGATTTAGGTGAATCCAAGGGTGGAAAGCTTCCAGAGGATAAGCCTAAACAAGGGAAATCCCTGCCGGCCTTTCAGGGGCAGTTTAGGGATTTCAGGAGCTTTCATACTTCTCGGCTGGGTGGTTTTCAAAGGGGAAGATTTTGCTTCTAGAGCCCAGGGGTTTTGTGGGTTTCGAGGAGCAAGTAAAGGTTTCACGGTGTCGTCTTCTGCGACATTTCGAAAACCACAATGAAAGGGTGTGGGCTCCGATGGAAGCCTATCGATCGTGAGGCATCTTCAGGGGTTTCTTCCTGCCTGGGCCCAAATCATATCCGACCAATGGATGTTGGAGATCATTTGCAAAGGATATGCGCTGGAATTGGCAAAACCGGTTCTAGACTTTTGTGATGTTCCCCTGCAAAGGACAATAGAAAGCTTTGGAAATTCGACATACATTAGACTGGCTGTTACAGTTGGGAGCTGTCATGCCGGTGCCAAGAGCGGATTACGGCGTGGGTCAATACTCCATCTATTTTGTGGTGCCAAAGAAAGGCAGATCGGTCCGTCCTATTCTGGATCTCAAAGGGGTAAATTGTTGTCTGCGAGTACCTCATTTCAGAATGGAAACATTGCGGTCGGTCATTGTAGCGGTGTGTCAAGGGGAATTCTTGACGTCTCTAGATCTTACGGTGGCGTATTTGCACATTCCGATAAGAGATTCATCAAACGTTGCTACGATTCACCCTGCCATGGGGTTATTATCAGTTCCAGGCCTTACCTTTTGGTCTGGAAACAGCTCCACGGACCTTTTACCAAAATCATGGTAGTGGTCGTGGCAGCTCTACGAAAGGAAGGAATTTTGGTCCACCCTTTATCTCGACAATTGGCTGATTCAAGCAAAGTCAAGAACCGAGAGCGTTCAGGTTACAGCCAAGGTGGTGAAGTTCCTGCAGAGTCTTGGCTGGGTGGTCAATGCGGCCAAGAGTCGCTTAGCTACATCCAAGGACCTCGAGTATCTGGGGGTCTGCTTCGACACACAGAGAGGGGTGGTGTGTCTCCCGAAGCGGTGAGTACAAGCTCTGCAGCAGTTGGTACGCAAGTTCAGAACTACTCAGGCACCCTCAGCATGGACTTATCTTTGGGTACTAGGGACGATGGCGGCGACCTTGGAGGTAGTGCCGTGGGCCCGATTTTCATATGAGACCCTTACAGAGGGCGTTGCTTCGCCATTGGTCACATCGGTTACATTCGTTGAACAAACGGCTTCCCTGCTCTCTCTGGGTCAGGGAGTTGCTTCGATGGTGGCTTCGTTCGGAGTCTCTGGCAGCAGGGGTGGCTCTGGAACAGCCGCAGTGGCTTCCCTTGCTCACTGATGCGAGTCTAACGAGATGGGGAGCGCATTGCGGTGCTCTTTTCACGTAAGGCATTTGGACCGAACAAAGGAGGTAGTCAATCAACCACTTGGAAATGAGAGTGGTCTCACTGGCATTATGGATGTTAAAAACTACAGTAACGGGGTGAGCGGTGCGAGTCCTGTCCGACGACTCTGTGACGGTGGCCTACATCAGTCGGCAAGGCGGTACAGGAAGTGTGGCCATGGAAGAGGAAGCAGAGGCGCTATTCATTTGGGTAGAGACTCAACTTCCAGCAATCTCAGCGGCCCATATTGCAGGAAAGGACAATGTAATGGCAGATTTTCTCATCAGAATTCGGGTGGATGCTGGAGAATGGGAGTTGCATCCGGACATCTATGCACAGATAGTTCGCAGATGGGGTTCACCAATCATGGATCTCATGGCGACTTTTCGGTCAGCGAAGACTAATCGTTTTTTCAGCAGGCAATGAGAAAGGATATCGGAGTGGATCGACGCCTTGATTCAGCCTTGGCCGTCATCAGGCCTCCTTTGTCTTTCCTCCATGGGCACTGTTGGGGCGAGTGATTCAATGGATCGAGGCTCACTCGGGAACAGTGTTAGTGGCTCCGGATTGGCCAAGGCACCCGTGGTACGCTGATCTCATTCGCTTACTCGATGGGGATCCCTTGAGGTTACCGTCGTCGAAGGATCTTTTACTTCAGGGTCCGCTCCGAATGCCTCAAGTGGATCGGTTCTCGCTTACGGTATGGCCATTGAAAGGGCAAGGTTAAAGAGAAAAGGTTACTCAGCAGCAGTCATTGCTACCTTGCTTCGGGCGAGAAAAAGTTCCACATCTCTGGCTTATGTGCATATTTTGGCGTATTTTTGAGGACTGGTGTTCTCGGAGGCAGGTACGCGCAGCTACTGTAGCTGTGTCTGTAGTGTTGAGTTTTCTGCAAGATGGGTTTGATATAGGTTTGGCGGCCAGTTCCTTGAAAGTTCAGTTGGCAGCACTGGCATGTTATAGAGGCAAGGTACAGGGCGTGGCTTTGGGAGCACATCCAGATGTGTTACATTTTCTCAAAGCAGTCACTAGGCTGTGTCCCTCTCGGAGAATGACGGTTCCACCATGGGATCTTAATTTGGTATTAGGGGTGTTGGTTAAGGCGCCTTTTGAGCCGTTACACCGGGCGACGATCAGAGATTTAACCTTAAAGGCGGTATTTTTGGTGGCTATTTGTTCAGCAAGACACATCTCTGAGTTACAGGCGTTCTCATGTAGAGAGCCGTTTTTATCTTTCTCAAGAGAAAAGGTGGTGTTGAGACAAGTGCCGTCGTTTTTGCCAAAGATAGTGTTACCGTTTCATCTAAACCAAACGGTTTCCCTTCCGATGCTCAGTTCTATGGAGGGGAACGGCTTGGACTGTAGTTTACGTTGTTTGGATATAACGAGAGTCCTGCGGCAGTATTTGAAGGTCTCTGAAACTTTTCGCAGATTGGACCGTCTCTTCGTGCTATTCGGAGGTCCTCGTAAAGGGGAGGTGGCGGCGAAAGCATGTATCTCCAGATGGATTAAGGAGGCGATTACGTCGGCATATATTTTGCAGGGTCGTCCGGTGCCAGTGGGGTTACGAGCTCACTCTACTAGGGCACAGGCGACTTCCTGGGCGGAACACAGTTTGATTCCTCCAGTGGAAATTTGTAGAGCGGCCACCTGGTCCTCTCTGCATACTTTCAGTAAACACTATCGACTAGATGTTTTGGCGGTGAGCGATGCCTGTTTTGGGACGGCGGTGTTAAGATCCAGGTGCAAAGGTCCCTCCCAATGATTACTGCTCTGATACATCCCAGAGGCAGAGGACTAAACTGGAAGAACGATAAGGAAATTGAAACTACACTTACCTGGTAATTGTAGTTCCTTGAGTGAATCCAGTTTAGTCCTCATCCCGCCCTTTGGATGATCAGTTCTCGGATTTTTTACAGATGGAGAAGAGAATTTGTTGTGAAGGCTGAGGGGCTTATATCGCTCTCTGGATCGCTGTGAGTATGGCTGTTTCCCATATCTTCCTTTCTTTCTCTTTGCTTGGTTAGAGGGTGGAACAGAGAAGGTAAAAGGATGCTAGAAAGCAACAGTGGGTTAAAAAAAAAAGACCGGTCATTATAAATGCATTCATATGTAAAGGTCAAGGTCTTCTTGTTGAAGGTTTCAGTTAGCTGTAGTTCTTGTTGGAATTAATTTTTAGCTATTTACTTGTTGCTCCTTTGAGTCTGCTTTTTCAATAGTGAACTGGGGCTGATGGGTGGTGCCAGCAGGCTATGTCCAGTGATGTCACGAGTTTTGACATGCCCAGTCTCCAAGCTGCAGGAGGAGGTACACTACCCAGAGGTGGAGGACTAAACTGGATTCACTCAAGGAACTACAATTACCAGGTAAGTGTAATTTCAATTTATTAGATATTTAGATTTTGGATTTAGGGTTAATTTGCTTTGGGTACGCTGTACCTTTAATTTATTTTCATTAATTAAAAATAAATAAATAAAACAGAGCCGGTCAGGACAGAGAAGGGGGCAGTGGAGGGGATTCCTGCTCTACCTTCTCTTCAGCATTCTTTTTAATTTACTGCCCTGTAGCACTCCCTACCTAGTCAGGACGGTAGGGAGCTGTTTTCAATGCTCTCAGCTGTCTTCCGATCCAGTCGGCAGCGTCGGAGGAGGCTGTCAGGTTTTGGCTGCACTTATCTCTGCATCGGAGATGACAAGCAAGGTGCTTTGACAGCTACTGGCAGGAATCCAGGTATTTAAGTTCACTTTGTACTCGATCGTGAGGGGAGGCAGCAGAGCGCTTCTGAGGGGCCTTTTGCTGCTGGCTGAGAACTTCTCCCTCGTGTGAAGCCGGGGACTACATTTTGAAGCAGCCATTTTCCATCGGTAGCGTTTTTCCCGTGGTTTTTTGCAGACCAGTCTGTTTTGCTGTGCAGACAGTCCCTGTGGGTACAGGACCTTACTTTTTGGAAAAAATGTGGTTTTTGGTGCTTGCTCCCAGCCTCTAGTGCCTGTGGGTAAGCCTTCGAGGTTTAAAAAAAATAAAAAAATTTAAGAAGTTGTTCTATAGGTTTAGGGGCAAGCTGTGACTGTGAGGCCATACCTTGTGTATTTAAGCCTCAATATCTAGCATAGAGGAGTTTGAAAGCTGATGCCTGCGCGTCCACAGTACCTGGTGTACGGAACCCACAGGGGGACAGTTTCCGTCGACAGCGTGTGTCGTGGCTGTACGACTGAGGCGGTACAGATGGAGTAGAAGTTACAAGACCAGAGTAAGGAAGCACCTCTCTCCAAGCTCCAGGGAACTGAAGGGGAGGAAAGGGAAGAGGGGAGGGGCGAGAGGCCCCTCTCTCGCCGCAGGTGTCTGCTTCATCTTGGCCCGGTACGAGTGCGCCTTGAGGGGCGTCAGCTGCAGCCTTGGAAGAGTTTTCCCTGGATTTTGTGCTACCGCCACATCAGGTGTTTTGCCTTTGGAAGCGGGGGGCTAGTCCGGACATCTCAGGGTTGAGTCCCGGAGTGGTTACGTCGGTGGCGCAGACAGCCGTAGGTTCTGAGGGGAGGCCTGACAAACGGCCACGGATTGTGGAAGATGAGACCCTTCCCTTGGAGTGTTTGGACGACGAAGGGTTAGAAGGGGATTTGGAGGATCAGGGTGAGGATCTAGAGGAAGGTGAGATTCAGGAACCTGAGGATCAGACCCGGATTATTCGGGTGTTTAGGAGAGAGGAACTGATGGCGCTGATTTCGGAGTCGCTGCAGGCCCTTTAACCTGTCTGTGACTGCGTCGGTAGAAGACGGTGTGGAAGACCCACTCATTCAGGCAGTGAGGAAATCCCAGGTGGTGGTCCCGGTCCATAAGGTAGTTAAGCAGATGATTCAGGATGAGTGGGACATGCCGGAGTCAGCTCTCAGAGGTGGGAGGTCCATGGCTTGGCTCTATCTGTTGTATGATCAGGAACGAGAGCTGTTTTGCTCTCCTAGGATAGATGCAGCGGTTTCGGCAGTGACGAAGAAGACTACCATTCCGGTGGAAGGTAGCGCGGCGTTGAAGGATAGTCAAGACAGAAAGGTAGACACGATGGTGAAGCAAGCCTTTGAGGCCAATGCCCTTGCGCTACAGGCCTCCATTTGTGGGGCATGGGTAGTGAGGGCTTGTCTTTGTTGGTCTCGGTGTTCACAGGTGGCAGACTTGTTGCAGGACTTGTCCAGGTTGGAGTCCAGAGCAGCCTATTTAGCGGACGTGCATTATGACCTGGTCAGGACGTTGGTGAATAGCCTCTTGTCTTTAGTGGCGGCACGCAGATATATTTGGTTGCGAAATTGGGCGGCTGATAGTTCCTCCATCAAGGCTTAATAAGCTCCCCTTTTAAGGGGAAGCTGCTTTTCGGTGAAGATCTGGACAAGCTGGTTAAGGACTTGGGAGTCCAAAGGAGGTCGGTTCCCAGAGGATAAGTTAAAAACGGGGAGACCCAGAGTGAAGTTGAGAGGCCAGTCCAGTGATTTTTGCCGTTTTCGGGCCTCGTGGTTAGGATCATTTCAGAGAGGGCTGTATCCCTTTCATGGCCAAGGTTTTTGTGGGTTCAGAGGAGCGGGCAGAGGGTTCGCAAACCCTCCAGCTGCCGGTTTCAAGAAGTTGCAGTGAAACAAGGGGAACTCAGGCAGGTGTCCAACCCGTAGGAGGTTGGCTGTGGGAGTTTTTGCTGGCCTGGGTTCAATTTACATCCAACCAATGGGTACTGGAGGTCATTCGAGTGGGCTACGCTCTTGAATTTGCTCGACCGGTTTGAGACTCTTTTGTTCTTTCTCCTTGCAGGGGTGGAACAAGGAGTCGGTGGTTCGCACAACTTTGATGCGTCTCAAGCAGCTCGGGGCTGTAGTTCCGGTCCCTCAAGATCAATGCGGTTCCAGTCGATACTCGATTTATTTTGTGGTCCCAAAGAAGGACGGGACTTCTTATCTGATTCTGGATCTCAAAGGCGTCAACCGGTGTCTGCAGGTAACCAATTTTCGTATGGAAACCCTAAGGTCCGTAATGGTAGCAGTTCATCAAGGAGAGTTCTTGACTTCGCTCGATCTCACCGAGGCTTATTTGCACATCCCAATTCGACCAGAGCATCAAAGATTCTTGTGGTTTGCGGTCCCGTGGGGTCATTTTCAGTTCCAGCAACTACCGTTCGGATTGGCGATGGCTCCGCGTACGTTTACCAAAGTAATGGTGGTAGCAGCCTTTCTCCGCAGGGAGGGGGTGCTCGTGTATCCCTACTTAGACAATTGGTTGATTCAAGCAAAGTCACGAGTGGAGAGCAAAAAAGCAATGGACAGAGTGGTTCAGTTCTTGCAGAGCCTTGGTTGGGTAGTCAGTGCCTCCAAGAGTCGGTTGGTACTGGCGCAGTTGTTGGAGTATCTTGGGGTTCGGTTCGACACAAAGGTCGGAGTGGTCTTCCTTCTGGAGGCTCGAGTTCTGGCGATGTGTTCCTTGGTGCTTGGGCTTTTGAAGCTACAGGCACCGACGGCACGGAATTATCTTCGGGTGCTAGGTACCATGCGGTTGCCCTCAAAGTAGTCCCTTGGGCTTGGGCGCACATGCGGCCTTTACAGAGGTCTCTGCTTTGTTGCTGGTCGTACCAGGAGGATTGATTGAGCAAGTGCTTACCCTGTCCAGGGGAAGTTCAAGCGTCTCTCAAATGGTGGCTGCGACGAGAAAAACTGACGGCAGGAATGCCGTTGGAGCAGCCACAATGGATCCTGGTGATGACGGATGCCAACCTGGCGGGCTGGGGGGCTCATTGCGAAGGACTCTACGCATAAGGCATGTGGAGCATGGAGGAAGCTCGGTGGTCCATCAGTCGTCTGGAGTTAGGAGCGGTGGCTTTGGCTCTAAAAATGTTTGTCAGTTCTGTTCAGACAAGCAGTTCGAGTGCTGTCGGACAATGCCTCCACGGTGGCGTATCTCAATCGACAAGGCAAAATGGGCAGCATTGCGCTGGAAAAAGAAGCAGAAGTTCTGTTCGATTGGGTAGAGCCTCAGCTTCTGGCACTGGCGGCGGCGCACACTGCAGGAAAGGACAATGTGGTGGTGGATTATCTCAGTCGAGTTCGTATGGATCCCGGGGAATGGGAGCTGAATCCCGCAGGCAGTTGATAATCAAGTGGGGGATGCTAATGATGGATCTCATGGTGACTTATCAGATGGCCAAAGCCAGCCGGTTTTTCAGCAGGAGAAGAGAGCGGATGTCTGAGGGCATCGATGCCTTAATTCAAAAGTGGCCAGACCAGGGCCTTCTGTATGTATTTCCTCCCTGGGCACTCATAGGCCGAGTGGTTCAGCGTGTAGAGAAACATCTAGGAACCGTGATTTTAATAGCGCTGGATTGGCCGCATCATCAGTGGTATGCAGACCTGGTGAGGCTTCTCGACGGTCAACCCTAGCAATTGCCGGTTCGGGAGGATCTACTCTTGCAGGGTCCTCTTCGGATGCTGCAGGTGGCTCGATTCTTGCTTACGGCTTGGCCATTTAAAGGACTAGGATTTATTCACCGGTGGTGGTGGCTATTTTGCTGGCGGCTAGAAGATGTTCCACATCCTTTGCTTATTTTCGCATTTGGCATATCTTTTGAAGGATGGTTTGAAGCTAGGCAGTTGCGTCCATCTTTAGTCTCAGTTCCGGAGGTGTTGAATTTTTTCTTCAGGATGGCTTTGATAAGGGTTTGGCGGATAGTTCATTAAGAGTCCAGCTGGCCGCTATAGCTTGTTGTGGTAAGGTGCAAGGGCGTCCAGTAGGAATTCACCCAGATGTCTTGCGCTTCTTGAGAGCAGTATCACGTTTGCGGCCCCTTCGTCACATGTTGATTCCTCCATGGGCTCTGTTTGGTGTTGGGTGTTGACAAGAAGGCCTTTTGAGCCGATAGTTGAGGCATCGGTGAAGGACTTGACTTTGAAAACAGTGTTTCTGGTGGCTATCTGTTTGGCACGTCGGGTTTCGGAATTGCAGTCTTTATCTTGCAGGGAACCATTCCTAATGTTGTGTTACATCCAGTGCCTTCGTTTTTGCTGAAGGTGGTTTTGCCGTTGCATCTGAATCAGTAAGTCGCCTTACCGGTGTTAAGGTCATCAGGTGGGGAGGCGGCTGACCGTAATTTGCGGTTGCTGGATGTGAAGAGTGCTTCGTCATTACTTGTGGAGATCGGATTCTTTTCGTAAGTCGGAGTGTGTGTTTGTTCTTTTTGGAGGGCTGCGTAAAGGTGAAGCAGTCTCCAAGGCATCCATTGCTAGGTGGATTAAGGAAGCGATTGCATCAGCTTATCTTTTGCAGGGGCGTCAAGCGCCTTTGGAATTGAGGGCTCATTCAACAAGGGCTCAAGCGACGTCTTGGGCAGAACGCAGCTGTGTTCCGGCAGTTGAAATATGTAAGGCGGCCACGTAGTCCTTTTTGCGTACTTTTAGTAAGCATTACCGTCTTGATGTGCAAGCAGCAGGGGATGCCTGTTTCGG
The DNA here is from genome assembly GCA_033557465.1 of Ichthyophis bannanicus. Classification (NCBI taxonomy): domain Eukaryota; kingdom Metazoa; phylum Chordata; class Amphibia; order Gymnophiona; family Ichthyophiidae; genus Ichthyophis; species Ichthyophis bannanicus. Next base: position 1,170,256,043 of record CM066032.1, on the reverse strand, counting down.
GTCAGCAGTGTTGTGGTCTGGTTTTTCGGGTCCCTCCCATTAGTGTACTGCTCTGCTACATCCCAGCGGTGCGGGACTGAACTGGAGGAGCGAAAAGGAAAGATAAATTAGACTTACCTGCTAATTGTTGTTCCTTGAGGAACTCCAGTTTAGTCTCGATTCCCACCCAGGTTGGGGATTCAGTCATTGGTCTGGTGACATTAAAGGGACCAGCCACGCAAAGGAAAGCCTAAAGGTAAGTGTTTTATTGCCTGTTTTTGTGAGGTAATTGGCTAATTGGCCGTTCTGCTTGGTATTTCTTTCTTTGCCTTCTTTCATGTATTTCATATCTTTACTGTTGGTTTCCTTGGGGAGGAGGTGGAGCAGTTATCCTCTCCTTTCAGGGGTTTTTATTGCAGAGGCAGAGGGACCTCTAGTTCACAGTTCATATTGGTTATAACTACTTATGTGTTGCTCCTTAGAGTATGCGTTGTTTATAGATCACTGGAAGCAGATGGGAGGTGCCATCGGTAGATGTGTCAAGCTTCAGACATGCCCAGTCTCCATGCTGCAGGAAGAGGTACACTACCCAGCAGTGCGGGACTGAACTGGAGTTCCTCAAGGAACAGCAATTAGCAGGTAAGTCTAATTTCTCCTTCAACTTCTTCTTTCATCACCAATGGTTCCGGATCATAAGGTACAGGTTGAAATGGCTTTATCATATAAAAACTCTGTATATTCTTAACACCTTTTCTTGATCTTCTCAGCATTATTTAACATAGAACCTTGAGCATCTTGTAACATTCCAGTTTGAGACTGGAATTTTTTCTTTAACTCTCATAGCTTTAGGAAAGCTGATCTTGTTTTCTTCCTCTAATAGTTTCTGCTTCTATTTTCTTGCATGTGCCATTGCAGTACTTTTTCCTTGTCCTGTCTTGCTGCACGTTGGAAATCTCTCTGAGTTCTGCGATTGTCTTTCTTTCTCCTCTGGCTTTAGCTTCTCTGCGTTTCTGGGCAATTTTCAGAGTTTCTTCCATCATCCATTTTGGCCGTTTTTGCTTTTTCACCTTTTGTAGAGACTGCTTGCTTGCTTCCAACACAACCTTCTTGATGTCATTAAATAACTCTTCTGGAGCTTTGTCATTTGTATCTAAAGCAGAAAATCGATTTTGCAGGCAGTTTTTAAATTCCAGTGGTATATTCTCAAGGTCCTATTTTGCTTCATTCATGAGTGGTTTGCTCTTTTTCAACTTTAGCTTGAGTTTGCATACTAGTAGTTGATGATCTGTACCTCAATTGGCTCCATGTTTTGTCTTTGTTATAGAGCTTTTCCATCGTTGACTTCCACAGATGTAGTCAATTTGATTTTTGTACAAGTCGCCGCTTGTGTTGCTGGAAAGAAGGTGTTTGAGATGAATAGATCGTTGATCTTGCAGAATTCTATCAGTCTTTCTCCAGCTTCATTTCTATTGCCAAGTCCATATTTTCCAACCACTTTGCCGCCTTTGTTGCCAACCTTTGCGTTCCAGTCACCCATGACTATCAGGATATCCTGTTTGCATGTTCTGTCAATTTCAGCTTGAACTTGTTCATAGAACTCTTCAATTTCATCCTCTTCTGCAGTTATTGTTGGGGCATATACTTGAATTATAATTGTGTTGATAGGCATTCCTCGTAGACGAATAGAGATTAAGCTTTCGCTGACTGCATTGTATTTCATTACAGTTCTTGCAAGTTTCTTCTTTATCATAAATGCAACACCATTTCTTCTTTGTCATTCATTTCCATCATAGTAGACCATGTGATCATCTGATGCAAAGTGCCCGATGCCAGTCCATTTCAGTTCGCTGACACCCAACAGATCAAGTTGTACACGTTCCATTTCATTCTTGACCACCTCCATATTCCCTTGGTTCATGCTTCGCACGTTCCATGTTCCAATATGTAAGACATCTTTACAGCTTCTGACTCTCATTTCATGCACAGCTACATCAGCAGTCAGATGTCCCGAGGGCTTTGATCCAACCACATCATAAATGCTGGCTTCAGCTCTTCCCCAGTAGCTAGTTGAGTGCCTTCCGACCTGGGGGTCTCATCTTCCAGCACTATAATGCAATTTGTTTTGTGACTATCCATTGGGTTTTCATGGCAAGATACAGAAGTAGATTGCCAGGCCTTTAAGTTTAGTGTTGTTGCCGTTGTCACAGAAATGTAATCCTCCGCCGTCAACACTGTCCCATTCTGCTGCTGCCCATATGGGTGGTTTGTCTTGGTTTGGCACCTCAGCTGAGACCTGTCCATCTTGGGAGACCCTGCCAGTAGTTAAACTACCGATAGCTTAGCCCTCAGCAGAGGAGGAGGGAAATTGGTTCAGCTTGCCTTTATGTGGTTAGGAGTACGTTGAGCAGCTTTAAGATTGGGAAAGAAATTTGGAAGGATTCTTCAAACTTCACATACCTCAGTGCCCTCCTCCCTCCTCCTCCTTCCCACATTCCCCTGCTCTCACCCAAAGACTAGAAGAAGGCTCTTCAGAAGTATGTAACTGTCTGGCAACAGGGGAGTAGTGCTGAGTCCAGCATAGTTTTTACCTGCTCAGGGCTCCCCGAGGGCGAGTATCAAGGTTAAGGCTGTCTCTTTTTATGGGGGCTCCCAACTTCATCTGTTGCTGGGGCACTCAGGTGGGGTCGGTTGGTGTGGTGCCAGTGTTTTCCTGCTTTCCCTAACTGCCAGTGTGCATTGTCTGTGCTTCCTGCGCTTTGCCCTGCTATCTCTGTGCCTTCCCCGGTATATGTTAGTGGCACGTGGTGCTTATGCATGGCTTTTTTGGTGTGCACAGGTCTGGTCTGTGTGGCAGCAGTGCATGTGTCCTGTTTGTGTGCTCTTGGCGCATGCAGTTCTGTCCACACAGTATTAGCACACTTAGCACGCCTTCCAGCTGTGTGGCCTAATTGCCAGTTGTAAGGGTGCTTATGCCGTCTTCTGAAGAGGCACTGTCTTGTCGGTGGAAATTGGAAGGTCTTGTTAGATTCTGGTGTCTGCTCAGTTTGCATAGAAGCTTTGGATACTCCCTTAGAAAGCCTGTCTCTCTCTTCATAGCATGGGAAGTAAGTACTCTGGCCTTATCTTCCTTGCTGCCACCAGCAGTGGATGCTGCCCTGTAAAAGGATGATAGTCAAGTCTCGTTTCGGCGCTCTCTTAGGGGAAGGTGTCAGGTGCATCGCCACTGAGAAGTTACCAGGCTCAGTTGAAGCCAAGGGCCCTTAAGAACATAAATTCCTTACTGGTTCAGACCAAGGTCCATCAACCACAGTATCCTGTTTCTAATAGTGGCCAATCCAGGTCACAAGTATCTGGCAGGTTCCTAAAGAGGCACACAGCTTCAACAATGCTTGTCCCAGGGCAAGCAGTGCATTTTCTGGGTCCTCTTTACTAATGGTTTATGGACATTTTCTCCAGGAACATGTCCAAACCTAACGACTTTTACTACATCCTTCAGTAACTTTCCAGAGTTTGATTATGCATTGAGTAAAAAAACAATATATTTTCTCTTTTTGGTCTTAAATGGGTTGCATTGTAGCTTCATTGTGTGTCCTCTAGTCTTTCTACTTTTTGATGGGGTAAACAACCGAGCTATGTTTAGCTGTTCCACTCCATTCAATAATTTATAGACCTCTATCACATCCCCTCTCAGCAGCAGGTAGAAGAGCCCCAACCTTTTAAGCCTCTCCTCATAGGGGTATCCTTCATTCCCTTTTCCATTTTTGTCACTCTTCTTTGTACCTTTTATAATTCTGCTGTATCCTTTTTAAGATATAGCGACCAGAATTGCACACAATATTCAAAGTGCAGTCACACCATGGAACAATACAGCATTATAATATCCTTTTTGTTTTATTCTCCATTCCTTTCTTTATGATTCCTAGCATTCTATTTGCTTTCTTGGCTGCCGCTGTACACTGAACAGAGGGTTTCAATGTATTATCCACGAAGACGCCTAAATCTTTTTCCTGGGTGTTCATAATGTAGTTTTGGGTTGTTCTTTCCTAGGTACATAACTTTGCACTTGTCCAAATTAAATTTCATCTGCCATTTGGACGTCCAATCTTTCAATTTTTCAAGGTCCTTTTGCAGTGTTTCACAGTCCTCTTGTGTTAGCAACCTTGATTAATTTTATCATTTGCAAATTTGATCACCTCACTCGTTGTTCTCATTTGCAGGTCATTACTGGATATTGTCACAGAGCAGACTCTCTAGAGCCCCCTGTGGAACTAAAAAACACTACTCCTCAAGTAAACAGTGACGTGTGGAGAGAGCACATGACACAAGGATATCAGAATAGGTATAAGGGAGTGAGGTCACAAGCCTGGAATTATCACCCAGCCAGTAGGGAGGCAAGGAAGGTCCCACCTGACCCCAATAGGCTAGGGTGTGGTGCAGCTGGGGATTACGTAAATAATCAGCACAGCTCACAGGGGGGAATCCAGGCAGAAAGAGCCGAAGAAGCTGGGAGACCGGAGAGACGAAGGAGGCAACCAAGGGAGTTGAAAGACCCAAGGAGAAAGGATATTCCCAGGCAGAGGAGATACCCAGAGTGGGAAGAACACAGACCTCCCAGGTCTCTACAGCAAGGCAGAAGGCACTGGCTGAATGAAAGTCTGAGTGAGTCTGATGAACAATTAAGTGAAAGAGATGAGCAACTGAATTCAGACAGGGACAGTGTATGCAGCAGCCTTGATAGAAGCTATGCCCTAAGACACAAGTTACAAGCTAGGAAAAGCTATTCTGAGCCAGAGAGGAGAAATGCTAAGCTGAGCTATGAGAGGCATTTGTATGAGAAACAAAAGCCCTATAATGTTAACTTAATGAAAGCAGGAAAACTCCAGAGTCTGGGCTACAGACAGAATATAGAACAAAGCTTGTTACCTGTGAGAGAGAACCCTGCAGAGGGATATAACTGGCATAAGCCTTCTCAGAAACTGCCGTTGGAGATAACAGCTGTTTGTAAAGCTCCTGTTAAAACAAAACCCCGAACAAAGGTTCCACTCTCTAATAGCTGGGCAGCTAACTGCTTTACTCTGCCTGATAACCAGAGGCAGAGGAAAGGCTCCTGGTTGAGCAACTCCAGAGAATATGGTAAAGCCAAACAGATACATTCTGTAGAGAGTCAAGTACGTCACAAGCTGGAAAGTTTGTTGAACAAACTACCTCAGGAGAGAAGTGACGAAGCATCTGTACAGGACAGTGTTCCAATGCAGTATGAGCCTTATGCAATAGAGGATAACATTGAATTGCCTGTTGAACAGATGGACTGTAGTTTGATATTAGCTGACCAAATAGAGTCTCTCAGATAGAAGGCTGAACTGCTCCAGAGAAGCCTTTATCTGGAAACCTGACAAGCTGTATTTCTGTTTCCATTCATATTTTGTTTGCTGAAAGGAAAGCTATTTTTGTTATAGTTCTTTTTGTTTACCCGAGAAGGGTTATGTTGATTTGATTGTTATACTTTTGAAAGAATCCTACGGGACGGGGAATAAAACCCAGTTAAACCGATTTCGGTGTCACAACTTATTTGTGTACTGGCAAGGACTATAAATATTGAAAAGGCCAGTACTTTACACCCGGGTGCAGTACCAGCTGTGACCAGCAGGAGGTGCTGCATGACAAAGGGGTGACAATATGTTAAAGTAGTGGACCCAGCACAGGTCCCTGGGGTACTCCACTATTCACCTTTCTCCATCAAGAAAATTGGCCATTTAGCCCTACCCTCTGCTTTCTGTCTTTTAACCAGTTCCTGATCCACAATAGTACACTGTCTCCAAACCCATTAATTTTTAATTTCACCAAGAGTCTTTCATGAAGGATCTTGTCAAAAGCTTTCTGAAAATCCAAATACACTACATCAACCGACTCACCTTTTTGTCTACCAGTTTATTCACACCTAAAAAAATATATAACAAATTAGTAAGACAAGACTTAGCTTGGCTAAATCCATGTTGGCTTTCTCCCATTAAACCATGGCTATCTACAGTACATGCTCAGTAATTTTATTCTTTATAATGGTTTGTACCATTTTTTTGCCTGGTACTGATATTGGGATCACCGGTCTGTAGTTTCCCAGATCACCCCTGGAACCCTTTTTAAAAACTGAAGTTACGTTGGCCACTCTCCAATCCTCTAGTACTACAGATGATTTTAATGATAGTTTACAGATTTCTAACAGTAAGTCTACAATCTCATATTTCAGTTCTTTCAACACCCTTGGATGTATATGATCCGGTCCAGGTGATTTGCACCTCTTCAGTTTATCAAACAGTTATAAAATGTCCTCCCAGTTTATCAAATAGTTATAAAACATCCTCCTGGTTTATCGATATTTCTTTCAGTTCTTCCACTACATCACTTTTATATACCATTTCAGACATTGGTAACTTCCCTACATCACTTCAATAAAGACCCAAAGCAAAGAATTCAATCAGTCTCTCCACTATGGCCTTGCGCTTCTTCTACCCCTCTATCATTCAATGGTCCAACTGACCCTCACAGGTTTTTTTGCTACGGCAAGCTTTTTTTCAAATTCTCTTTGCCTGCCTTATCAATGCCTTGCATCTAACTTGCCAATGCTTATGTTGTTTCCAGTATTAGTCATTAGGCTCCTTTTTCCATTTCTTGAAGGTTGCTTTTTTGGCAACATCCTCTCTGACCTCACCTTTAAACCATGCTGGCAGGTTTTTTTTTTTTTTTTTTTTTGTTTGTTTTTTGTCCTTCCTTCCTCTTTTCTTAAAGCATGGAATACCTCTATTTATTTAACTGTTTTTTTTTATACTGCGTTATCATTTCAGTCAAAGCAGTTTACATTGTAACTTAAACATGGTAATGTACATTAAACAGGGACATTGATAACTTGGATTTTTCAAAGGCAGTGGAGGGTTAAGTGACTTGCCCAAGGCCACAAGGAGTGCTAGTGGGAACTGAACCCTGGCCTCTTGGTTCCCAAGCCAGTATTCTAACCATTAGGCTACTCCTCCACTTCTGGGCTTCCAAGATAGTACTTTTAAACAATACCCATGCTTGATATAAATCTTTAACCTTTGCAGCTGCTCCTTTTTGTTTATTCCTCATTTTATCTGTCTCCCTTTTGAAAGTTAAAAGGTAGTGCTGTAGAGTTCCTTGCTGTCCTTTCTTCAGTATATTAAATCAAATGCGATCATGTTGTGAAAATTTGTTGCCAAGTGGCCTAAAAGCCTTCTCTTGCACCAGATCCTGTGTTCCACTAAGAGCTAGGTCCAAAATAGCTTCACCTCTTGTCGGTTCATGAATCAGCTACTCCGAGAAACATCCGTTTTATCTAGAAACTTTCTCTCTAGCATATCCCTCTGTGACATTGACCCAGTCAATACCGGGGTAATTGAAATCACCCATTTTCCTATTCGTCTCTCCGGGCCAGTCTAGAACAGATGGGTAGTCAATCTCCCTCCTCTAGCAGCTGAGGACTGAAACACTGATTCTTGTTGCCAGGTTATCCAGCTCTCCCCTGGTGTCAGAAAGCAGTCTTATAGTCCTCAGCGGCTGAGCTGGATGTGTGGATGACTAGCTCCCCACAGGACCCTAGAACCTTTAATTTTACTTTATTTTGCCTTTTTGGTTAGCACTAGTAGGAAGAGGCGAAGAGTTAACACAGAAGGATTTGTGCTTCTTGCCCTAGCAGGGTGAATCTGCACATAAGTGCTTTTATTGTGTTGGTGTAAGTGCACGTCAGCCACTGGTGTTTGTTAGCAGAAGAATCGGCTCGGAGAACGAGGCAGAGCCTGTCTTCCTTCTCCGGTAGCTTGGGACATCGGGAACAGCTCTGGGAGCCCCAGCAACTGTTTTCCTCCGTCCATTTTATCTGTCTCCCGTAGCCGCTAGCAGCGGTATCGCGGACGGCAGACTTGGCGGCCTTGACTTTGACTGCTCAGGTAATTTCTTCAGCGCAGGCGCTGCCACGTGTGTTCCCCTCTTATCTAGTGTAGTGTTGGACAGCTTCGGTGTGAGCGGGCGGTGCTCGGTTAGCTTTGGCGTTCGGGGAGTTTTAGCGCTTTCTGGCGGTCACAGGGGCTCCGTTGGCGGGGCGGACTGGCTGCGCTATGGAGGATTAGCAGGGACCTCAAAGCAAGCAGTTAGGCCGGCTTAAGGCTTCGGGGGAAAGCGCGGGAACGGCAGCCATGTTGGAAGGGCCGGCCTTTCGTCAGCTCCACAATCCAAGTCAGGCAAGCGCAAAGCTAAATCTCGAGTGCATAGCGCTGATGAGCAAGGGCAGCCGAAATTGTCAGCGGTTCCAGAGTCCCTGGACTCTTTACTCTCTGCGGAGTTTATTTTGGCGTTTCACCAGGCTTATTTGCTTAAAAAAAGCTCAAACTCCGTGCACAAATTTGCCTGAATCCGTGCAGGTTTCTCAGGGAGGGGACTCTGGGATGCCGGATCCAGGTGAAGGGGTCTCCTCAATGGCAACTGTTAGGGACACAAAAGTAGAAAAAGCTTCTCTGGCTGCGGAGGCTCTAGGGCCAGAGGAAGGAGAGCTCTTGTCAGACCCGGGGTTGGAATCCTGGCCCGCAGACTTGGAGGAAGGAGAGTTGGGTCCCGGGGATGATCCTAATATCTTTAGAGTTTTTAGGAAGGAAGAGCTGGCAGCGTTGATTGCGCAGTCTCTGGCAGCGCTTAATATAGTGCCTCCTGTGGTACAACAGGAACCTTTAGAGGATCCCTTGTTACAGGGTTTCAAGGCAGAACAAAGATGTTTTCCTCTGCACAGAGTGATTAAACAGATGATAGAATCTGAGTGGGAATGTCCTGAAGCATCCTTGCGGGGTGCTCAGGCTATGGTGCGTTTATATCCCGTGCCCCAGGAGGAGAGAGAGTTATTGCGTATGCCTAAGGTGGATGCGCTGGTTTCAGCGGTCACCAAGAAGACCACTATTCCAGCGGACGGAGCTACGGCCCTTAAAGATATTCAAGATCGCAGATTAGAGGCGCTTTTGAAACAAGCATTTGATTCCAGTGCGCTAGCGTTACAAGCGTCCGTGTGTGGGGTGTACGTGTCCAGAGCTTCTATTAGGTGGAGTCAACTGGGTCCCGGACAGGATAGTGACGTGGCTCCTTCTGGGGAAGGGGCTAAGCTTGAATCGGCGGCGGCGTATTTGGCGGATGCTTTTTATGATTTGGTTCGGATTTCAGCGAAGTCAATGGCTTCCGTGATTGCTGCGCGGCGGTTTCTTTGGTTAAGGAATTCGGCAGCGGATGCTTCATCCAAGGCACGCCTCAGTAAACTTCCATACAAGGGTAAACTACTTTTTGGAGAGGCGTTAGAAAAGATTGTTAAAGATTTAGGAGACTCCAAAGGGGGGCGTCTTCCCGAAGACCGTCCTAAAGCAACGAAGCAGGGCTCCTTCCCTAGAGGTCAGGGGCGTGATTTTCGCAGGTTTCGGGGATCTCGCTTTGCCCCTTATCAGCGCGGTCATTTTGTTTCGCGGGGACAGTCCTTTTGCGGAGCCAGAGGTTCCAGTAGAGGCTATTTTGATGCCTCACAAGCCTCCATTAAGAAACCGCAATGAAGTGAGGCTGGTCCAGGGGGAGATTCTGGTAGGAGGTCGGTTACAGGAATTTGTCTCTGCTTGGGCCCGCCATTACTACCGACCAGTGGGTGCTCCAGATTATCAGAGAGGGCTATGCTCTAGAGTTCGACCATCCTCTGGTGGACGCCTTTGTTTTCTCTCCGTGCGGTCCTCTCCCCAAGAGGATGGTGATCCACGACACATTGCAGCGTTTGTTGCGGCTTCATGCAGTGGTTCTGGTACCTCCAGACCAGTACAGCTTCGGTCGATACTCGATTTATTTTGGGGTTCCCAAAAAGGAGCGTTCTTTTCGGCCAATCTTGGTTTTAAAAACACGTAAACCAGTGTTTGCGCGTTCCCCATTTCTGGATGGAGACCTTGAGATCGGTTATACGCTCGGTTCGTCCAGGAGAGGTTCTATCCTCCATAGATTTGACAGAGGCCTATCTGCACATTCCTATCAGACCGGAACATCTGAGGTTTCTTCGGTTTGCAGTTCCCATGGGTCATTTTCAGTTTCAGGCCTTGCCGTTCGGTCTAGCGACGGCGCCGCACACTTTTACCAAGGTGATGGTGGTGGTGGCAGCAGCCCTGCGCAAAGAAGGAATCCAGGTTCATCCTTATCTGGACGACTGGTTGATTCGAGCGGCGTCGCGGGAGGAGTCCTTCAGGGCGACCGCTCGGGTAGTGTCTTTTCTCGAGGATCCCGGATGGATTTTGAACCAGGCGAAAAGTCGTTTGGAACCGGTACAACAGTTGACTTATCTCGGGGCTTTCTTCGACACGGAAAGGGGAGTTGTCCTTCTACCTCCTGAGAGGTTTCGAAAGATTCTCTCGCAGGTGATGGCTTTATTGCGCGTCAGGGCTCCGACGGCTTGGAGGTACTTGCAATTGCTGGGATCGATGGCGGTGGCCTTGGATCTGGTTCCTTGGGCCAGGGCGCACATGCGGCCACTCCAGCAGGCCCTGCTTTCGCGGTGGTCTCCACAGCATCCGCTTTCGCATCGGTTGAGCTGTCCGGAACAGGTGCGTGTCAGTCTTCCTTGGTGGTTAGTTCCGAAGCACCTGCAAGCGGGGGTTCCGCTAGAGCTGCCCGCATGGATTTTGGTCACTACGGATGCCAGTCTGACCGGTTGGGGGGCGCATTGTTTGTCTCAGCGCAAGGATCCTGGTCTGCGGAAGAGAGTCTTTGGTCGATCAATGGGCTAGAGCTGAGAACGGTGCGTCTCGCGCTGGTGGAGTTTGCGAGCCTTCTCGAAGGGAGGCCAGTGCGAGTTTTCTCCAACAACTTGGTGACGGTATCCTACATAAATCGCCAGGGAGGCGCGGGCAGTGCTCTTCTCCTGGAGGAGAGTCAAAAGCTGTTCCAATGGGCAGAATTACAACTCGAGGCGCTTTTGGCGGCTCATGTGGCTGGAAAGGACAATGTTCAGTCCGATTATCTTAGTTGGCATGTGCTGGATCCCGGAGAATGGGAGCTCAATGCAGCAGTCTTTCACGAGCTTACGTTGCGATGGGGTCAGCCGGTCATGGATCTTATGGCGACTCTAGGCAATGCCAAAGCAGCGCGGTTTTTCAGCAGGCGCAGGGAGCATATGTCGGAAGGACTCGACGGCCTCGTTCAACCCTGGCCATTAGGACAGCTGCTGTACGTGTTTCCTCCGTGGCCCTTAGTGGGCCGGGTCATTCAGAGGGCGGCAAGACACCAGGGGCTGGTGATCCTCATTGCTCCGGATTGGCCCAGGCGACCGTGGTACGCGGATCTGATGCGGCTTCTGGTGGAGCCGCCTTGGAGGTTGCCCACTCGAGTCTACTTGCTGCATCAGGGGCCCGTTCAGATGCCCCAGGCGGATCGGTTCTTGCTTACGGCATGGCTCTTGAGAGGGAGCGCTTGCGCCGCAAGGGTTATTCGGGGGCTGTAATAGCCACGATGTTAAAGTCGAGAATGCGTTCCACGTCGTTAGCGTACATTCGGGTGTGGCGCGTTTTTGAGGCGTGGTGTGCAGATCGGACAGTCCGGCCAGGGAAGTCTTCCCTACCAGATATTCTGGTGTTTCTTCAGTGCTGGCTGGAGAAAGGACTCGCTCTTAGCACCCTAAAGGTACAGTTAGCGGCTCTGGCGGTTTTTCGCGGACCGGTTCAAGGAAATTCCCTTTCCGCTCATCCAGATGTTCTGCGGTTCCTTAGAGCGGCCAAAAACCTTCGGCCTCCGGTTAGACAGGTCATTCCCCCATGGGATTTGAATTTGGTGTTGGAGGCTTTGACGGAGCCTCTCTTTGAGCCGCGTACGTCCGGTAGTATCCGGGAATTGTCCTGGAAGATGGCTTGGTGGCATTATATTCAGCAAGGCGGATTTTGGATTTGCAGGCCCTTTCATGTAGACAACAGTTTCTTCAGTTTTCGGTGGAAAAAGTGGTCTTGTGACCGGTGCCGTCCTTTCTGCCTAAAGTGGTGTCCGCATGTCACATGAATCAACCGGTCTCGCTTCCCACCTTTGCGGCGTTGGGGGCAGGTTCGTTCGATCAATCTCTGCGAAAGTTAGACATGGGTCGGGTGCTCCATAGATACCTTAAGGAGACCGAATCATTTCGTAAATCGGACAGGTTGTTCGTTCTGTTTGGAGGTCCGTCCAAGGGACAGGCGGCCACCAAGTCCCCCATAGCTCGATAGGTGAAGCATGCGATACGGGTTGCGTACGAAGCCAAAGGCAAGTCAGTTCCAGTCGGGCTGCGAGCTCATTCTACCAGAGGTCAGGCTACATCGTGGGCGGAGTCAGCCTTGGTGCCGCTGGTGGATATTTGTCGGGCGGCGTCCTGGTCTTTTCATACGTTTACGCGACATTATCGTCTGGATGTGCAGGCCAGGCAGGATGCGTGTGTGGGGGCCTCGGCCATTGTTGCGGGGCTCACAGGTCCCTCCTGGGTTTAGGTACTGCTTTGGTACTACCCATCTGTTCTGGACTGGCCCGGAGAGAACTCAAGGAAAGACAATTAGCAGGTAAGGTCTAATTTCTCCATTACTATGTTGTAACTTTTGTTCGTTTCCCTGATTTATTTTAGCATTTCATTATCCATCTGTTCCTTCTGGCTAGGCGGTTGGTAGTGCACCCCCACTGTGGTCACCTTCCACTTTTACATGAAACTTCTGTCCATAGAGATTCTACAGTGTATTTTGTTTCCTGCAAAACTTTAATGCTATGTGATTCAATACACTTTCTAACATAGAGTGCAACTCCTCCACCAATATGATCTACTCTATCATTGCGATGTAGTGTGTATCCAGGTATCACAATGTCCCATTGATTTGTCCTCCTTTCATCAGGTAGGTCTCTGAGATGGCAATCGTATCTAATCTTTCACTTAGTGCTATATATTCTAGCTCTCCCATCTTATTTTTTAGGCTTCTAGCATTTGCATCCAGGCATTTTAGAGATTATATTTTATTCATATTAATCTGGTTATCAGTTGATAGGTGTAATTTGGAATCTTTCGACTCTATACAGAAGGACATCTGGGTTACTTAAATCTTTGTGGAACCTCTCTGTCAAGATGCTATAACCTCCTTGTTTTGGTAGTATCCTTCAAGGATACATCCTTTAGAACCATGCGCTCCTGGAATACTATTTGCGCTCCTGAGAGACTGTAGGGGAAAGCATAGTTCGAAATGATGTATCCTTGAAGGATACTAGCAAAACAGGAAAGTTAGAGCATCCTGACAGAGAGATTCCACAAAGATATAAGTAACCCAGATGTCCTTCAGTATACAGTTGAAAGATACCAAATTACACCTATCAAATGATAACCAGATTAATATGTGTAAAATAGTACCCTGCAGCATCGGTCGGTGTTCACATGGAATCGAAGAAGGCCTCTACTCCATCGGTGTCAAAGGGGGGCCCCTCGAAGCACCAGGTGAAGTCCCATGTGCATCGGCATTGGAGCCCTTCCAAAAGTGATATCGAGTGTGATCACCACAAATGGTCCGCCAAGGTGCCCCAGAGCGGAATCGACCTCCATAGTTTTGGAAGGGCACCGACAGTGTCCTGAGGACATAGGTCCTGTTGATACTCCTGCGGGGATGCTGGAGACACTTGCTGAAGCCACTCAGGCCCCAAGGCCTTTGGTTCGGCAGCCATAGAGGAATGCCTTCAAGCACTCAAGGCACGCATCACATCGATGCTGGAGAAGCAACTAGCTCGTCCTTCATTGCCCAGTGCATCATCATCGACCATTATGCAGCTGATCTGTGAAACGCATGTTCTGCCTACGAAGGCATCAACATTGGGGCATCGAAAAGAATTGATGCCGATTTCCTGGTGGGGCATCTCTCTCTCTCCAGTATATTGGGTTCCGATGTCCCAACATAGCCCCAAAAGCACTCAATGCATCATTGATCTTGTTGATGCTCCTGTTCCCCTTGAGGTCTGAGAGAGCTCTGGGCAGAGTCTCAGAGGTACTTCGACTTCCTCTTGGAATCTTATGATGGCTGGGTTACCGATGTGGAATCAGAGACTGTCGGAGGCTAGTACCCTTGAGCTTCAATTGGATGTCTCTCCTCTACACGAACAGCAGAAGTTTCCTCCAGAGGACATGTCCTTTCAGGACTTTATTTAGAATATGGCCAAGGCCATCTTTTTCTCTGGAGGCTGAAGTTGAGCCCAGGACAGAGGAGTTGGAAATCCTCCAGTACTCCTCAGCTCCAAAGGATGCAGTGACAGTGCACTGTATTCTACAAAGATTGCAAATGAGACACTGGGAGAACCCCATCACTCTGCCCTCTGTCAGTAGGAGGTTGGACTCGATGTACTGGGTTCAAAAGGCCCCAGGATTTGAGAAGCCTCAGCTTCCGCACCACTCCTTAATGATAGTCTGCCCTTAAAAGGATTAAGAGCACCAAGGCTCACTCCTCCATGCCCCTGGGTAGGGAGGCTCGGTCATTGGACTCCTTCAGCAGGTGCTTCTAGAACTTCATGCTCATGGCTAGAGTGCTCTCTTACCAGCTCTACATGAGCATGTTCCTGAAGGACATCATGCATGATCTCATCAACTTGTGCCCGTTTCTCCCTCCAAAGGAGCTGGAGTATTATCATACCCTGGTGGGCCATGGCAAAGACTGCTCGAAATTCCTGGACAGTGTGGCAAGGTCAGCTATCCTGAGAGTGGGGAAGGTGAGAAGCATAACAAATTCACCCTAGTTAAGGGTCCCCTTCTAGGAGTGCAGGGAGAGAAAGCCACAGACAAGGTTTCGAAGACAGAAAACCCCCAGCTGGAACAGGTTTCAGCCAATGACTGATAAAGTAAGAAAGAGGGATTGCAAGCACAAGGACCAAAGCCCTTACTTTAACAAGTGCACTGATTATTCTAATATCAGAAGGCAGGGGGATTACCAACACCTGGGAAAGAAAGAGGTGGGGTTAGAACCCTGGAGGTATAAGCCTGGGTTAGATTATGCAGAGGGAGAGAGACGAGAAGGAGAGCAGTCGGGAGAGCAGCTGAGACAGAAGCAGAGAGAAAGGATTGGATTCTTGGAGAAGAGCTGAGCTACCCAGAGCTGAGAGTTCTGAATTCCTTGCAACACGTTGGCAACAGAGGTGGGGACCAGGAAGTGGAGAAGCTTTCAGACCACCAGAGAGGTTGTCAGCTGAGCAGTCAGAGTTGGGGAAAGAAGATTGCTTTATGGATTGCTCTCTATGCCAAGCTCTAGACAGGAGGTCTTGAGGAAAAGCTAGCCCTGAAAGAAGTAATTCTCCTTGGAAGTTAACCATATGGCACAAGCAGTGTGGAGGTAAATTCCTGTCTGTTTTAAAAGGGAAATTTACTGCAACGTAAGCCTGATCAGGAAGCTCTGATTCATGCTTGTTTGTCAGCTGTGTTTGAACTGTGCAACGGCAAGAAAAGCCAAG
Organism: Ichthyophis bannanicus; assembly: GCA_033557465.1. Classification (NCBI taxonomy): domain Eukaryota; kingdom Metazoa; phylum Chordata; class Amphibia; order Gymnophiona; family Ichthyophiidae; genus Ichthyophis; species Ichthyophis bannanicus. Next base: position 1,170,240,575 of record CM066032.1, on the reverse strand, counting down.
TTAGCTGCTTGCTTGCTCCTCTCCTATATAGAAACCTGACAACAGAAAAAGACCACATGGCCTATCTAGTCTGTCCTTCCATAACAACTACAACAGTCCCCTTTTTACCTTTAGAGATCCACTGTGTTTGCCCCATGCTTTTTTGAATTCAGTTACTGTCCTCATCTCTACCACCTCCACTGGGAGACTATTCCATGGATCCACTACTCTTTCCATAAAGAAATATTTCCGCATATCACTCCTGAATCTATCTCCCTTCACCCTCATCCCATGTCCCCTCGTAGCAGAACTTGCTTTCAATTGAAAGAGGCTCTCCCCCTGAACATTTATGCCATGGAGGTATTTAAACATCTCAATCATATCACCTCTATCCCGCCTTTCCTCTAAGGTGTACATATTAAGATCCTTCAGTCTGTCCTCATATGCTTTATAATGAAGACCACTAATCATTTTAGTAGCCACCCTCTGCACCGACTCCATCCTGTTCACATCCTTTTGAAGGTGCGGTCTCCAGAATTGCACACTATACTCCAAATGAGGTCGCACCAAAGACTTATACAGAGGCATTATCACCTCCTTTTTTCTGCTAGCCATTCCTCTCCGTATGCACCCAAGCATCCTTCTAGTTTTTGCCGTCGCCTTTTCTACCTGTTTAGCTACTTTAAGACCGCTCTTCTTTAGTGGACAAAAGTACTTCACCCCCTAAACCATATTGCTCCCTTGGATTGCTGCAGCCCAAATGCATGATCCTACATTTTTTAACATTAAATCCTAGCTGCCAAATTCTAGACCATTCTTCAAGCTTAGCTAGATCCCTCCTCATGTTATCTACCCCTTCCTGGGTGTCTACTCTATTGTAGATTTTGCTATCATCCGCAAAGAGGCAAACCTTACCTGAAAGCCCTTCCGCTATATCACTAATAAAGATGTTAAAAAGAATTGGACCAAAGACAGATCCCTGGGGCACAGCACTGATAACATCCTTCTCCTCAGAGTGAGCTTCATTTACTTGTACTCTGTCGCCTCCCACCCAACCAATTTCTAACCCAAGCAGTAACTTTAGGGTCCATCCCTAGGGTGCTCAGTTTGCCTGTGAGGAACAGTGTCAAAGGCTTTACTGAAATCTAAATACACCACATCTAGGGCTCTCCCTCGGTCCAACTCCCTGGACACCCAGTCAAAGAAATCAATCAGATTTGTCTGACAAGACCCGCCTCTAGTGAATCCATGCTGCCTCAGATCCTGTAATCCGCTGGACTCCAGAAACCTCACTATTTTCTCTTTTAGCAGCGTTTCCAATAATTTACTCACCACCGAAGTTAAACTAACCGGCCTGTAGTTTTCAACTACATCCTTACTTCCGCTTTTGTGTAAAGGCACCACATGAGCCTCTCTGCAGTCCTTTGGCACCACTCCTGACTCCGAGGCATTGAAAAGGTCAGTCAGTGTTGCTGCTAGAATGTCCCCAAGCTCCCTCAGTATTCTCGGGTGTATCCCATCCGGTCCCATCGCTTTGTCTACTTTAAGTTGAGAGAGTTTCTCACGAACACCGTCTTTTGAAAATTGTTCAAGATGTCCTTTGCTTCTGTTCCTATTTGTGGGTGTTTTCTGAGGTCCTGCTCCTGGTTCTTCATCTGTGAACACAGAACAAAAATATTTGTTAAGCAATTCCGCTTTATCCTTATCAGTTTCTACATATTCCTTCCCTGCACCCTTGCGTCTGACAATACCACTCTTGCTCTTCCTCTTCTCACTAATATATCTGAAAAATGTCTTATCCCCCCATTTTATTGCATTGGCTATTTCCTCCTCCTTTTGAATCTTTGCCTTCTTGACTACTTAGCTAGCTTCTCTAAGTTTTTCCAAATACAGATGCCTGTCTTCCTCTCTCTGTGATCTCTTGTATTTCATGAAGGCCTCCCTCTTTTTTTCTTCACTTTTTCAGCTACTTCTTTCGAAAACCATAGCGGTCTCCTTTTTCCTTTTACCTTTATTTACCATTTTAACAAAAAGGTTGGTTGCCCTTAAAATATCCCCTTTCAGTTTTTCCCACTGTTTTTCTACATCCCTCAGCTGTTCCCATCCAACTAACTACTCCTTGAGGTATTGGCCCATCTTCGCAAAGTTAGTCTTCCTAAAGTCTAAGATCCTTGCCTTTTGAATGGATTCTAACAGTCCTAGTCCTAATACTGAACCACACCATCTGGTGGTCACTGGATGCAAAATGATCTCCCACTACAACATCAGAAACACTTTCACCATTGGTAAGCACCAAGTCCAGTATGGCCCCTTCACGTGTGGGGTCTGTTACCAATTGCCTGAATAGTTCTCCCTGTAGAGAATCCAGGATCTCCTTACTTCTAGATGATACTGCAGCAAGAATGTGCCAATCAACATCTGACATATTGAAATCTTCTATCAGTAGCACTTCCCCTTTCCTAGCAATGCTGCGCATGTCTTCAATTAACTCTGTCCACCTCTTCCTCTTGTGAGGGAGGTCTGTATATCACACCAATGTAAATAGATTTCTCTTTCCCTCTTTCTAGTTTAACCCACAATGCATCCCCTCTCCCTTTTAAGCTCTGTAATTCCAAAGCTTTAATAGTAGTTTTTACATATAGTGCCACTCCTCCTCCTCCCCTACCTCCTACCCTGTCCTTTCTGAATAAAGTATAGCCAGGTATAGTTACATCCCAATCATGGTTTTCTGTGAACCATGTTTCTGTAACTGCCACTAAATCCAAGTCAGCCACTCCCACCAAATCTTCAACATCAGGGATCTTATTTCCCATGCTACGGGCATTTATACACACTGCTTTCCATATGTTACCCCTGTTACATTAAATAACTTTATGGAAATGGGTATCACCTACCTGGGGGCTTTCACTTACCTAGGGGCTTTCTTCACCCATCCCCAACGAATCCCCAATGAAAAGCCTGCTAAGAGTTTTGATAACGGCTTGGAATGTTTGTTTTGTTCTAAGTTTGATTTCACGTAGAAATGCAGCCTAGAGAGGATTTTGAGGCTGGCAGAAGCCAAACTGCTGTGGAAGAATTAAGCTTGAATTTTTCTTTATGCTCTGATTAACAAGGACTAAAAAGGAAAGTGGCAGCCTAGTTTCTAAAGGCAATTGCTTCTGCAAGTAAGAGGACTTTAAAAAGCCATATCTGAGTTCTTTTGGTTTGTTTGCCAGTATTTGCTGTACCTTAAGCAAATCCTACAGTTATAATCCTGTAAATGATACCTTGAACCTGCTGTGTTTTGTGTTATGGAAATAAACTTTGTTACTAGCCTTACCCTCGGTTACCTCAACTACAAACCTTCTACTTAAAGCACCAACATATTTTAGCAGTACTACACTTCCCAGAAGCCAACACGAAGAAATAGTCTGCTAAGAGCTGATAGAAGAAGGAATCCTCAACCACCACGTCCCTCGACCACTAGAGGCAAGTGGCTTCGGGCGTTGTGCTTGTGAAAACAGGATAACATATGGCGCCTTTGAGATGGTCTCAGAGTGGCGGCTGTAGGTATTGGAGCCTGCTGTGTCACCTGGCTTCAGTCTTCCAACCTGGAGCAGTTGGCGCAAAATAAGTGGCAGATGTGCCAAGCTGGGGAGACAACCTCTTCAGAAAATAGGTGGAGGAAAAGGCTGGTGTCATAGAGAAGCAGCACATCACCCTCACCAGGCTCTTGAGATGGACTCCGATCCCTATCATAGAAAGTATCAGCGGGGAGGCCAGAAGAAGGCCTACTACTCAGAAGTGCAAGTACTTACCTGGTCCTCAAGCCCTCCCCCCGGCAAAAGTTACAGGCTCCTTACCTGCAACATCAGGAGAAGCCCAAAAAGTTCAGCCTGCCCCACAACCCAAGCCAGGGATGGGGTTTTGACTGACTTCTTCAGAGCATAGCCAGTCTACCAGTGGCCACATTGGGGAATCCTCCAGTGGGGGGACGGCACACTCTTTGCCCACTGGTGGCCTGTCATCACTTTGGATGCGTGGGTGCTACAAATAGTCCAAAGCAGCTACAGGTTGCACTTCACCAAATTGCCAAATCTTTGCCCCCTCGAGGGTGTTTTTCCCTCGACCATCTGTATCTAAACCTCCTTCAGGGGGAAATCTCTTCCCTTCTAGTTGATCTCACCATCAGACTTGTGCCTCAGGAGCAGATCAAAAAGGGCTTTTACTCCAGGTACTTTCTGGTCCGCAAGAAGACAGGGGGAGGGTGAGGAGTGCTTCGACCCAGAGACCTCAGCAGCTTCCTGGTGCGAGAGAAGTTCAAGGTGGACTCTCTAGGGGCCCTGCTGTTTTCTCTTCAGAAGGATGATTGGCTATTTTCTGGATCTCAAAGATGCCTATACCCACATAGCGATCCATCCCGCCTACAGAAAATATTTCAGATTCATCCTGGAACAGCGAGTACCAGGCTGTTACCCTTCGGACTGGCCTTGGCACCCTGTCTTCACAAAGTGCCTTGCAGTGATAGCAGCCTATCTCAGAACACTGAAAGTTTTTGTCTTCCCTTGTTTGGATAACTGGCTCATAAAAAGCCCCACTGCAGTCTGAGTCTGGCACTCAACACAATTGACCATCTGGGTGCTAGTGCTATTAGGTTTCATTGTAAATTACCCGAAATCCCACCTTTAGCCCACCCAATGATTAGAGTTCATAGGGGCTGTCATTGACACGACTCAAACAAAGGCCTTTCTCCTGCTGGACCAACTCCAGAGATTGACGGCTTTGGTTTACAACTCCCAGCGGCATCTGCAGACAATGGCTTGTGGGATGCTGATTGTGCTCGGCCATATGGCCTCTACAGTGCACATTTACTCCCCTAGCTTATTGGTGGTTGAGACGAGCTCAATGGACACTATGTGGAAGCAGGCCAAAGGCCGCCTCCAGGCCCAGGTGTCGGTCACCGCTCCCCTTGCCCAGACCTTGCATTGGTGGTTGGGGGCCTCCCTTTTCAGAAGGCGTCCCGCAGAAGACACTGACTATGGACGCATCCAAGCTGAGTTGGGGAGCATATCTGGATGGCCTCCACACTCAAAGTGTCTTGTCCCCAAACAGTAGAGCCTTCACCAGATCAACATTGTGAAATTACAAGCCATAGCGAATGCCCTTAGGGACTTCCAGAATTGCCTGCTAACCAGATCGTTCTGATTCAGACTGACATTCAGGTTGCAATGTACTATAGAAACAAGCAAGGGGACATGGGGTTGTATCTCCTGTGTTTGGAGGTGGTCCGGTTGTGGAAGTTTGCCATCACTCACAGTATCGAGTTAAGGGCCACATATCTGCCAAGGGCACAGAATATCCTGGCAGACTAGCTGAGCTGCATCATCCAGCTGCACAAGTGGACTCTGGCAGAGACTTTGTGGCCCAGGTCTTTCAGAAGTGGGGTACCCCCTCGATTTAGATCAGTTTGTCATCCAGCACAATGCCCAGGGTCGCCTCACGCAGCTGGCTAGCTCCAGATGCTTTCCTCATGCACTGTGGGGAAGGCCTGCTATTTGCATATCATCCCATATCTCTCATAGCGAAGACCCTGCTAAAATTCCAGGTCGACAGGAGGTCAATGATCTTGATCATGCCATATTGGCCCAGTCAGCCATGATTTCCCTTTCTACTTCAGCTATTCCAGTGGGAGCCTCTGCGGTTGGGCTCTGCCCCAGACTTTATATCAGAGGAGGATGGGAGGATGCTCCAACCCACCGTTGGATCCTTGGTCCTCGCTGCATGGATATTGAGAGGCTAGTTCTGTTGGCACTTAACTCTGACGCCATCAGGCAGGTTTTGTTGGCCTCTAGGAGCGCCTCAACGAGAAAGTCTTATGCTTTCAAATGGAGGAGATTTGCTTCCTGGTACACAGCACAGGCACTGGACCCCTTTATTAGTTCAGTCTACAGACTTCTTGAGTACTTCCTACAGCTCCTCAGAGTTGAGTCTCAAGTCCAACTCTGTCAGGGTCCACCTCGGCGCGATTGGGGCTTACCATCACAGTTTGCAGGAAAAGTCCATCTCAACTCAGCCGTTAGTGGTTTGTTTCATGAAAGGCTTGCTCCTCTGAAGACCTCCCTTCAAGCCTCTGGTGGTGGCTTGGTTCCTCCATGTTGTTCTGGTACAGCACATGCTGGCTCCTTTTGAGCCACTTGACTCCTGCCCTTTGAAATTCTTGACCTGGAAGATCTTGTTCCTGGAGGCAGTTACCTCAGCATGCTGTTTTAGTGAGCTCCAGGCTCTAGTGGCTCATCCATTGTATACCAGGTTTTATCATAATAGAGTGGTCTTACGTACTCTTCCTTAATTCCTCCCAAAGGTGGTGTTTGCTTTCCACCTCAATCAGTCAGTCATTCTGCCGACTTTTTCTGAGTCCTCACGCCCGTAGAGGGGAAGTGGTGCTGCACACACTGGACTGCAAGTGAGTCTTGGCCTTCTACCTAGAGTGGATGATGGTCCATCAAAAGTTCATCCAGTTGTTTGTCTCTTTTGACTCCAGTAAGCTAAGGATTGCCATTTCCAAATGTACTCTTTCCATTTGTCTGGCAGACTGTATCTTTCGCTTATGCCCAGGCTGGCCTGAGCCTTGATGGTCATGTTACAGTTCACAATGTCTAAGCCATGGCTGTATTGGTGGCCAACTTGTGCCAGGTCTGCATCAAAGAGATCTGCAAGGCTGTGACGTGGTCTTCTGTCCACACCTTCACATCTCACAACTGTCTGGATGAGGATTCCTGACATGACATCAACTTTGACCAATCTGTACTCCGGCATGTGTTTGGGGATTAGAATCCAGCTCCATCCCACCAAGGCCCTACTGACCATCCAGGCTACAAAAAAACCAACCAACCAAACAAAAATAAACAAACCTCTGAGCATAACTGTTTATGAATGAAATTGTATGGTAAATAAGCTGAATTGAATGTGTTCCCCCTTTGGTGGCTACCAGTGCTGTACATAGTTGATTCTCCAGTTCTTGTTCACTTTGCCCCTGTTTGGGCTTTTCAGTCTTCTCAGTTTTTGGTAGCCTGTAACTTGGGAGTCCCATACGTGAGAACTTCATTCCTGATTGTCCACGGAGAAAAAGTAGTTGCACACCTGTAGCAGGTGTTATCTATGGACAGCAGGAATCTGACCTCGCAGCCCTCCTAGAGAGGACTTTCCAAGGAGTTATCTTTTGCTACAGCTTTGTTATCTTGCTGAAAAAGATGGCACTGCGGCAGACCAGAAGACAGGCATGGTGGAACCTCCCAAAAGCTTCCAATAGAAACTGCGTGATATTCCCGTGCAGGGCTCAGTTGGTGATGTCACCTATACACGAGGACTTATTCCTGCTGTCTATGGAGAACACCTGCTACAGGTGAGTAACTTTCTTTTCATCAACTCTGCCTCTATCACCTGGCTTTTTCTTTTGCACAATTTTTTTGTTGTCTGCATTCCCACATGTGTTGGGGCTCTCTATGGATAATTTGGATAAAATTTGTAGGAAAACTGAAATCTTAGTGATTTTTTTTTCTATCAAATTTCATCCAAATCCACCCTGGTACATTGTATGGTGTGGCTTGATGAACAGACTGACATGCTGGTGCTGATTTGAACTGAAAAAGAAAAAGTTCCAAATTTATTATTGGGATTTCATAATGACATAATAGAATACAACATCATTGCAAGCATTCAAAAGTACAGACAAAATATACTTTAGCCCATCCATATCAACCTCAAAACCTTGGGTAGAAGGCTTGCCTGAAAAGTCCATCACTGACTTCCACATCATCCTGTTATCAGTTACATTATTATGTTCAGCCATTAATTTATAATCTTGTATTTTTCTGTTTTACATACCAAATTCCACCAGTACCGCATATTAGTTATCTTCCCTTCCTCCCAATCAGTCAAAATAATTGAATTTGTTTAGTAATTAAAGCTATTATACAGTTTATTCTTAAATTTCTCTGAGAGAGGGAGCCCACTTGATTGAACTATAACCACCTTGAACAAAATTGTAATTTGAATGTTTATTTAGCTGGTTTTCTATACCGCCTTTCAGAATGTCAAGGCTGTTTACATGGGACAAATTGAACATTAACATACATGGAACATTTTATAATAACTCAAACAACATCAAGCATATGGTCTGACATATGCTTGGGGTATCAGGAAGAACCTATGTGTATTATCCATAGTGAAAATATAAACATTTGATTAGAATTTGCAGTATCATTAATCTTAGGCATTACTTGCTCCAAAAATGTATGCATTTTTGAACAAACATATTCATGTGTTTCAAACCCTTTCCCACATAAGCAACATAAATTAGAATTGATGGTATTTACTTTATGCATTTTAACTGTTGACCATATTACTTCGTGCATCAAAAAATACATTGGCATCTGCACGTTCTTTGCAATCAATCTTCTATTACCTTTAGACCAAAAAATATTCCGTTCCATTACAAACTGCTAAATCCTCTGTATTCCTGGCTGCCTGAAAAACTTTATACAGTCTCAAGACAGCATGCCCCCTGCTTCCAGTATTTGTAGCATCAGCAAAGTTGGAGCCTTGCAAACCAGCACTCTTTAATATTTAGCTTTGCCATAACATAGTATTTGAGCTGCTCATCTTTAAAATATTGAGAATTTGTCAACCAAACCTGGATTTTAGCTCCTTAAATGATTAAAATAATGCTTCCCAACCACTATATCTTGCAAGATATTAATATCCTGGTTGTGCCACAATTCCCTGAAAAAGATATGGTCATTCTAAAACGTGAATAATAACTTGCAAACTCCTGTTTGGTTATCCTTCAACTTATATTCCTTATCTTGCTAGAGCAGTCCTGATGAGTGGGTTATGCAAGATCCAATTGGATAGGACAGTACTCCCTCACTGTTGTAGGAGGAGCAGTAGGCAGGGGTTTCCGTACCTATTCTGCTGCAGACTCCATCTAGTGTCCCGGCCCTCCTTGGACCCCCTCCATGTCACAGAATTTGGGCCAGGTGGGGGTTCCCAGAGTTTTCTCTCCAGAGTTCATGCTACTTCTCCACAAGATATTCTGCTTGCGCCAGCAGGGAGATGGGCACTTGGCACCAGGACACAGCACCATAAAGGTCTGTGGAGGCTCGCGAAGGTGAGCCAGGAGCAGGACCGGCAAAGAGACCCAGGCCCTCTGAGGAGGAGCTGGGGCGCACTCCCTTGTCAGAGGGTCTTGTGGGGGAGATCTGGATATGGAGTTGGACTTGGACGAGGAGTTGGAAGAAGATGAAATCTTGGAGCGCAAAGACCAGGCGCAAATCATCTGGGGTTTTTGCCAGGAGGAGTGGTAAGTGCTTATCATGGAATCCTTGAAGGCGCTGAATATGTTTAGCTTCGGTCCCAGCAGAGGAAGAATCCTTAGAAGACTCACTACTTCAGCCCATGCGCAGGATACAGACAATCTTTCCAGTGCATAGAGTGGTCAGGCAGATGATTCAGGATGAATGGGATCTGCCGGGGGCTGACCTTAAGAGGTCCAGGACCATGGCGCGCCTCCATCCGCTGTCAGAACAGGATCGCAATCTCTTTCGGTCTCCAAGAATGGATGTGGCTGTTTTGACAGTTACCAAGAAGACGACCATCCCAGTAGAAGCCAGTGCAGCACTCAAGAACACTCAAGATAGGAAGTTGGACGCCTTGCTAAAGCAGGCTTTTGATATTATGTCTGTCTTATGTTGAAATCAATGTTGCCTACCTGGTGATGGTCCCACCCTGTTACTTAATTCTCCCCACCCTTATATGTATCACTGCTTTGACCCGGTGAAAAGCGGGATATAAATACAGTTAAATAAATATTAATGCTCTTTCTCTTCAGGCTTCCATTTGTGGGGCCTGAGTGGCTAGGATCTGCCTCCACTGGTCCCAGAGAGTTCAGCAGCAGGAAGAGCTGGATCAGACGGGGGAAGCTGCCAGGTTGGAGTCCACAGCAACCTATTTGGCGGATATCCACTATGACCTCATCAGGGGACTCTCTCTAAGAGTATGGCCTCGGTGGTGGCGATTCGCTGTTATTTGTGGCTGTGGAACTGGGCGGCTGACAGTTCCTGTAAGAGCTGGCTCAGCAAGCTGCCCTTTTAGGGGTAGACTGCTGTTTGGCGAGGATCTTGACAAGCTGGTCAAGGACCTGGGAGACTCTAAGGGAGGACAGTTCCCAGAAGATGAGCAGAAACAAAGCCACACTACTCCTGCAGCCTAGGGTCAGACGTGGGACTTCACATACTTTCGCTCCTCGCACTTTACTTCCTTTCAGAGGGGATGTTTCCCCTCTAGAGCACAGGGGTTTCGGGGGTTTCAAGGGGCGGGTCACAGTTTTGCCTCTGCCTCTGCCTCGGCCCAAGAAATCCCAGTGAAGTGAGGGGGTGCCCAGGTGGCAGTGAAGCCCGTAGGAGGTTGGCAGCAGGACTTTTACCCTGCCTGGACAGTGTGGGCACAGATCACTTCCGACCAATGGATGTTGGAGGTCATTCGCAAAGGGTATGCCCTCGAGTTGGTGCGGCCAGTGGGCGATTCCTTCGTGCAGTCTCCCTGTAAAGTGTGGGCAAAAGTGAATGCTGTAAAAGAAACGTTGGCTTACTTGTTACAGCTCCAGGTCATAGTACCTGTTCCCACAGACCAGTTCAGCTACATTCTGTACTCCATTTATTTCATGGTACCAAAGAAGGAAGGGACCTTCTGTCTTTCTCAACCTAAAGCCCATAAACCGCTGTTTGCAGGTGCTGCATTTTCATATGGAAACGTTGCGGTCAGAAGATGAGAGTTCTTGACTTCTCTCGATATGATGGAAGCATACCTTCGTATTCCCATATGGTCAGAGCATCGGCGGTTCCTCTGGTTTTCAGTTCCTTCGGGGCATTTCCAGTTTCGGACGCTGCTTTTCGGTCTCGAGACTGTGCCACGCACCTTCACAAAGGTGGTGGTGGTGGTGGTAGAGGCAGCGCTGAGCAAGGAGGGTGTGCTGGTGCATCCATACCTAGATGACTGGCTGATTCGGGCAAAGTCCAAGGATGAAAGCGATCAGGTAACAGCCCAGGTGGTGCATTTCCTTCAAGGTCTCAGTTGGCTGGTCAGCATGGCCAAAATCCACTTGACCATCTCAGGAACTCAAGTATTTGGGGGCATGCTTTGACACCCAGGTGGGGAGAATCTTCCTACTGGATCAGCATGCCCTAGGACTTTGGTGATTAGTGAAGCAGTTCCTGAGAATGTCAAACCCGATGGCTTGGCATTACCTGCAGGTTCTTGGAACCATGGCAGCCACGCTTGAGCTGGTCCCATGGGCAAGATAACACATGCACCCTCTTCAGCGAGCTTTGCTCTGGTGCTTTTCACACTAGACCCACCCTTTGTTTCAAAGACTCTCATGTCCGCTGAGGACCAGGAGAGTGCTCTGGTGGTGACTTTGTCTGGAAAATCTGTTAAAAGGAATGCCTCTCGAGTCACCGTCATGGATACCCCTGATGACAGATGCCAGTCTGGCCAGTTAGGGAGCCCATTGTGAAGGACGGTTTTTGTGCAGGGGCACTGAAACTCATTGGAATCTCGTTGGTCCATCAACAGGCTGGAGATGCGGGCAGTGGCCCTAGCACTCAGAAGCTTCGAGTCCAGATTGCGGGGGAAGGCAGTTCAGGTTCTGTCAGACAATGCGACCATAGTAGCACACATTAACCAGCAGGGGGCATGGGCAGTACAATCTTAGAGGCGTAAGCGGAGTCACTGTTGAGGTGGGCAGAGGACCAACTCCAGGTGTTGTCGGCGGGCGTCCAACGTGACTGTGGACTATCTGAGCCAGGTATGTGTGGAACCCAGAGAGTGGGTACTCAACCAGGAGATCTTCGCCCAGGTGGTGTGCTGGTGGGGCACGCCGGTCATGGATCTGATGGCGACATTCGAATCCTCCAAAGCAAACTGCTTCTTCAGTAGAAGACAAGAGAGTATGTCGGAGGGCCTAGATTCCCTAGTGCAGCAGTGGCCCACAGAAGGGATCCTCTGTGTTACTGCCATAGGCTCTGATAGGCCGAGTAGTGCAGAGGATCGAAGCCCATCAGGGTTTGGTTGTACTGATTGCCCCAGACTGGCCAAGGCACTTGTGGTATGCAGACCTTGTGAGAATCCTGGTGGATCGGCCATGGTATCTCTCGGCTCGGAGGGATCTTCTTACGCAGGGACCATGGCTCATGCCGCAGGTAGATCTATTCTCGCTTACTGCCTGGCTCTTGAAAGGGAGCAATTGAAGAAAGGCTACTCGGGCCTGGTGATTTCCACCTTACTGAGAGCGAGGCGGAGGTCAACTTCCTCGGCCTATATTTGAGTCTGGCACATCTTTGAGGCCTGGTGTACAGAGACAGGTTCAGCCATCCACGACCTCCTTGCCTGACATTGTGGGGTTCTTGCAGGCAGATTTCGACAAGGGGCTGGCGGCAAGTTCCCTGTGGGTGCAGCCGGTGGTGATTTCTTGTTACTGTGGAAAAGTCCAGGTTGTGGCGTTGGACGCACCCGGACGTTGTTCGTTGTCTCAGGGTGATGGTCCTCCTGCACCCTCTGCGGCGATCGGTGGTACCACCATGGGATCTCAATCTGGTGTTAGCAGTGCTCTGTGGTGAGCTCTTTGAGCCGCTCAGTCAGGCTTCGTTAAAAGACTTGATGCTCAAGGCAGGTTTTTCTGGTGGCCATCTGCTCAGCGTATAGGATTTCCGAGCTGCAAGCCCTGTCTTGCCAGGAACTCTTATCTTTCATTATATGGGAAAAGGTGTTTATATGACCAGTCGGTGTCTTTGCCGGTGCTGGGATACTCTGAGGACATCTCCATTAACCTGGGGATGCAGCGTTTGGATGTTCAGCATGTCCTGAGACGCTATTTGAAGATGACAGTGTTTCACAAGTCAGATGGCCTATTTGCATGGCCCTCCAAACAGTACAAAGGGGAGGCTGCGGCAAAGGCCTCTATATTTCTAGATGGATCAGAGAAGCGATTAGCTCGGCATACATTCTTCAAGGGCCCAGGCAGCCTTGTGGGCAGAGTATAGCTTGGTGCCACCAGTGGACATTTTGCAAGGCGGCGACCCGGTCTTCACTTCATACCTTTTTTGCTAAGCATTATCACCTGGATATCCAGGAAGGATGGGATGCCTGTTTTGGATCTGCGGTGCTTCAGGCTAGTGTGGCGGGTCCCTCCCGTTAGATGTTACTGCTCTGATACCAGAGGTGTGGGACTGGACTGGAGGGATGATAAGGAAGATGAAATTAGACTTATCTGCTGTTTGTTGAATTCCAATCCAGTTCCAGATCCCACCCTGAATACTAGTGGTACGTGACAGGGACCTAAAGCGGATTTCTGGGGCTGGAGCAAGGGCCTGGGATGCCTGCAGTTTTGGGGGATGGAGGTGTTGAGGGTGGATCGAAGGGATGGCCTGTCTGACACTTAGTGCTGGACGTCATCACTTGGTTGGGCCTCAGGTAAGCCTCCTGGGTCGGGGGTGGGGAGGGGGAAGAGGAAGCCCTGTTTTTTGTTGTCATATCTGGCAATGTGGCCCCTATAGGCTTTTACCGCAACTGCTGCCTTTTGCCCCCATTATGGCTGCGAAGTCTGGGGTACCTATTTGCTGGCATTCTGGAACCCTGCCTCTCTGGGTCATCCAGGGCCCAATGCCATACTTGTGGCTTCTGTCACTTTTTTTTTTCTTGTATTGCTGGGAGCACTGCAGGTGCTTCAGATGGTGGCTTAGGCCCCACAAAGAGGATGAGGGCAGGGTGGCCATAGCGGCATGCCTGGTGCCTCCTTGGGGCCCTGTGGCACTACTTCTCAACCAGCTTATACTGCAGCTCCTGAAAGAGTTCTCAGACTGTGTTCAGTTGGCTCACTGCTTAGCAGTCCTTTCATAGGGGCCTGAGGCTCAGGCACCCCCCCTGGGGACCTGGGATCCATGAGCACTTGTTGGGGGCAGCTAGAGCAGTCACTCCCTTGCTTTGCCTTTGTACCCTTTTGTTCCTTTGGGAGTCCAACCTTCCCCCTATGGGGTTTGGCTGAAGGACTTAGTTTCTGTCCCTGGAAGGTAAGTCTGAGGTGGATGGAGCGGTGGTTCCCCCAGGGGTTGGTTAGGATCTCTGTGATGCACCTTTTCTCTGTTAGACCCTGTTTATGCCCTTTCAGGATGCTGTTGAGGATCTTCAGGTTGTGGAACTGCCTTTCGAGGAGTGAACCCCCTTTTTATATCTGGGGGATCCAGTGATTTTCTACATTCATACTTTTCCCTCTCCCTATATGTAGAAGCAAATAAAATGTGTGGGAAAAATCCCCTGAACTTAGGCCCTTGGGCTCTTAAGGTCTGCAGTTTTATCGGTCCCAAGGTGAATGGGATCAGCTTTTTTTGGGGCCTCCGGAGGGAAGTGCTGCATGTGAGGAGTGTCAGTTCTTGGAGGGTCATGATACTTGAGAAGGCCTTGGCAGGAGCCACCTTTAGACTTAGGCAGTGCTGTGTGCATACCTGGAGGCTAGCCCTCTTTTGATGGATGCTTCTTAAGTCGGTAGCATTGTGGCTCCAGCCATATGTCTATGGCCTCTTGTTTCCAGGGTTGCACCTAGAATTGGAGCACCTAGAATTGGTTGTGTGGAATGGTCATTAATCCTTATCAACTATTTCGATACTCAAGAGACTTGCAGTGGACAGCCTAAGTGGCTGCTGCTGGTCAAGATTTCTTCAGAATCTTTCCCATTGGCAGCAGTGGTATTTGCCAGTTGGCAGGACTGGAACTACTATTAGTTAACAAGATACTGGCTCCAATTTGTAGCAAATTAGTTTCATTTAAGGTTCAGCTTCTGTCTGGGAGGAGGAGCTCACCTACAGAGACTTCTGGAAGTCAGGCCTGAAAGGACCAAAGGGTCTTCTGAGGCCATCCATAGAGCTTAGAGATGCTCTCAGACTATTCTGAGCCCTTCAGGACTTTAGTTATAGTAGGGACAATCCTGTCAGAGCTTTGAGTGTGCTTGAGTTTCTCCCATGGCTCTTTGGGGAGCCTATAATCCCCCTCAGTGAATCCAGTGATCACCCCTGAAGTGCAGCCAGTTGGGATTTAACTCTGGCTATTCTCTCTGGGTGGCCTCATACTGCATTAGACTCATGGGTCTTTGGGGTGCTTAGTCAAGGGTGGAGATGTCTTATCTCTTTCTGCAATCCGCCTGCCTTCTGTCCCTCAAGTCTCTGAGATGGAGACATAACAGCTCTTCCTGCAAGATTATCTGCCTTCTAAACCAAAGGTCACTTATTCAAGACCAGCCTCTGACATGAAACAAAACAGTTATTTGAGTGTAATGTTATAAGGGTCTCCCCACAGAGTATCCCCTGTAGCTCTTCATTCATATGGGTGATATTTGAGGAACTCTTCAGCGCCTTCTGCAATGGCAGTTCATTTTCCCCATGCCTTCTGCTGCTGCAGGATCAGGAATATTATCCCTGATGCATAGCTATCCAGGAAGGAAGGTTCCTTCCAACATGTTCTGGACCTTGAGCTAGCTGTTTGCAGACAGAGTCTCTCATTTTCATAGGACGTCCTTTTGGAGCTGTCATTGGCTCGATCAAGTAAAGGATGCTCCTCATCTGCAAGATCTTGTCATTTTTCCATTGTGAACAGCATTAACTGTTTCTCCATTGCTGCATTCTGGGTTCAGTTCCGGGCCTTACTTTTGTCCCAGACGCAGCTTCCAGTACCTTTTTCACGGTGATAGTAGTGGTGATAGCAATGCTTTTATACATGCAGGGTTGCCATTATGTGGACATTGAACTGGTCCAGTCAGTCTCTTGGGTTAAGGTCAGAGACAACATAGGTTTGGTGAACTCTGGATAGGAAGACTGAGCTAGGTCATCGCCTGTCCTAAAATCAGCCATATTTCTCTCCTGGAATTTCAAGTACCTGGTTTGTTCCATATGTTCCTGAATTGAGCTTCCTCATAAGAGTTCACTCAAACCTCAGCTGATTCAGAACATGTGATTCTCAGTCACCTTTACAGGGCTGAGACTTCTCAGGCCCTTGGGTCCATGACTTTGACCTTGGAACCGCTTCCTTGGACCAGGGTGCTTAGGTGCTCATGCAGAAGCAGCTGCTGATCTCCATGTTGCCTGTCGTTTTGACCAAGCCTTTCCTCTCCCTTGGGAGATCAAGGAGCATTTGGGATTGTGCTTGTGGTTTCACCACCAGATGGCCAGGGAATGGTTGGAATCTCCGGATGGAATGCTTTTCTCTGATACTAGTCTGAAGTGTTGGGTGGGAGTGCTATACTTGATCCAGTTGACCCAGGGACTTGACACCCCCCCCGGAGGCCTCTTGGAGGCTCGCTCTTCTGGAAGTCGGCGTGATTAGCTTGATCCTGGAGAGATTCAGACCTCCTTTTAGTGGAAAAGGTGGGTTTTGTGTTCTCAGACACAGTCCTAGTGGTAATGTGTGTCCACAACTGAAGCAGAACTAGGCAACCTCATAGTGAGAACACAAGGCATTTCCGTGCTCACTGGATAGGCATATCCTTGAGTGGCTATGTGAGGAAAGGTTCAATGGATGGCAGGCTGGCTGCATTAGAAGTGGCCTTGGCAAGGAATGATGTCTGTCCCACTCCCTAGTCCTCGATGAACCATCTTTTGAACAGATTTCAGGCTCATTCAGACCTGATGATCAAAGGAGCCCAGGCTATCCTCAGAGCGTGGTTCACAGCCTGTTGATCCAAGGACTATGGCCTGTCTATCTGTCACAAGAAAATGCTCACTGGATCTCATGATATTATCAATACTTCAAAACGCAAGTCTGCTGTTTTGAAGACCAATGTCGATAAGAAAGTGAACGATAAAAGGATATTGATCATAGGTTTGATTAAATTGAAGAAGGACTTTGATAAAAATACAAGGGACTACAGTAAACTAGTGAAAGAAAGGAAGCTTAAAAAATGTAAATGTGTTGAAGATGATGATAAGAATGGCACAGTATATTGGGTGAATAATAATGGGAAACCCAGACCACACAATACATCCCATAGATGGGATTTTGAACCACCAAAACCAGGACCAGGCAATCATAATAATCGTTTTCACCAGACCCATTTTTAGAACATACCAGTAAGAGGAGACGTAGTCAAGTTGATGAACAGCACGAGCATGACACTTCAGCCCTCTCTTTTCCTCTGATATAACTTCCCAACATCCTCAGTTTTTTTTTCAATGGACACCTTATGGAAAGGGGGAGGCAGGAGGACAACTCATTATCACAGAATCCTATGAAATCACCACATTATCAGTATCAGGCTCGGGAATTTTGTCCCAGTTTTCCGCCACGAGGGAGGGGTCAAGGGAGAGGCCAGAGTTACCGGGGGATCTCGGAATAACGCATATAGGTGGTATTTTTTAACCTTTCAAATTACGTTCTTAATGATATCCAAATTGAAGTACTTGAAAAGGGTCTCTCATTTGTACCATTCACAAGGCATGATTAATTTGCCACACATGTAGAGCTGAATAAATTTTTTCGAAAGTTGAAAATTATGGATTTCTTTGGACAACAGGGCGTTGCTACAATGGATGTTTCAGTTCTCTGTAGACCTTCTACTTGGGTTCCACCCAACTCCATTAACGTCCTGATAGAGGCATTTGAAAAAGTTTTTATCTCGGGTAGAAGCCTTGTATACTAAGAAGTCACGTTCTTTCCATAACTTGACTTTATTGCAGAAATCAGCACTTTCTGAGTTACAAAATAATCAGTCTATTTGTCATCAAACCGGCTGATAAAGGTGGCGCTTTAGTCATTCAGAATAGGACAGACTATGTGAACGAAGTATTACGACAAATTGATACATCTTTCTATCAAAAGATTTTTGAAGACCCCACTGTTTCTTTGAAACCTAATATAGACACCTTAATTTTCGTTGGTCAACAAGCAGGTTACCTCATCACAAACGAGATTCAGTTTCTCACTGTCTCTCACCCCGTTACACCAACTATTTATACTCTACCAAAAATCCACAAATCTTTAACTAATCCACCAGGATGGCCCATTATTTCAGCCATAGGGTCCTTATTGGAACCCTTATCAAAATTCTTGGATTACTTTCTCTGCCCTTTTGTCCCACAGATTCCTTCTTATGTTCGTGATTCAACACATGTCATTAAACATTTTAAATGACTTTACAGGGTACCATCAACAGCTGATTATGGCCACACTGGACATAAATTCACTTTATACCAACATTCTGCAAGATGCAGCCTTAGAAATCATTGCTAACACTCTTATCAAAAGAACCCCACCAATACGTACTCCTACCTGCTTTTTAACTCAGATGGCCTCATTTGTTATGTGTGAAAATTACTTTTGTTTCCATGGATTTTCTATAAGCAAGTCAAAGGGGTAGCCATGGGTTCCTCTATGGCACCTGATATTGCCAATCTATATGTTGCCAATTTCGAGAATGAGTTCCTTCGGTGTCATCCATTTCAAAAATTTATTAAAATGTGGTTACGTTATATAGACAATGTTTTTTTTGATTTGGAACGGGACAGAAGACGACTTAAAAGATTTTTTTTTTTTTCCTTTGGCTTAATTCCCTAGATGAACATTTTACATTTTAAAGGCTCTTTTAGTTCAGATCAGATTTCTTATCTTGACATTAATATCAAAAAGGGTGTAAATGGCTTTATTACAGACCTGTACCGCAAACCAACTGATTGTAACGCATTTTTACGTTATGATAGTTTTCACAACAAATCTTTAAAAGAGAATTTACCCTATGGTCAACTCTTGAGGGTTAAGTGATTTTGCACTTCACAAAATGACTTTGAAAAGCATGCAGCAGATATGAGCCACAGGTTCAGAAAGCATGGTTATCCTGAGAACATCATTCATAGGGCATACAATAAAGCCAAGGCTATAGATAGGAAGATGCTTTTTGAGAAGAAAACAGTC
The DNA here is from genome assembly GCA_033557465.1 of Ichthyophis bannanicus. Taxonomy (NCBI): domain Eukaryota; kingdom Metazoa; phylum Chordata; class Amphibia; order Gymnophiona; family Ichthyophiidae; genus Ichthyophis; species Ichthyophis bannanicus. Next base: position 1,170,221,612 of record CM066032.1, on the reverse strand, counting down.
TAAAGATGGTCAGGTGGTTTGTGCCCTGACATTTTCAGCTCTGTCTAAAGATATTTCTAATATTCTTCAGAAGGAATGGCATCTTGTTTCGTCTCTTCCTGCCATGGCAAATAAGTCCTTTACTATTGCACATAAGAGGAATCGCAATTTTAAAGAATATTTTAGTTCCTTCAGCTCTTTCGAAGCAATACCGGTCTGTAAAGCCAAAGGTAATTTCCAATGCAGACGATGTTCGGTATGTCTGAATGCTCTTTCATTAAAAGATGTTTTTATACATCCATCTACTAAGAAGTTTTTCTTAAATCATTATTCAAACTGTAATACCATCAATGCCATATATGTTATTATGTGTCCTTGTAAATTAATATATTTTGGAAAACCACACGCCCAATTAAGACACGACTCATAGAGCATAAAAGTTGCGAAACTAGATGCGTCCCCGATAAACCATTGGTTTCCCATTGGGTAGATAAGGACCATCGTGTTTCAGACCTTAAGATTTTTGTTCTTAAAGTCGTTCATCCTCACTGGCGAGAAGGCAATATAGATGGAATACTCCTTCGATTAGAACAGCGGTATATTTACGAGTTGCAGTCCCTTGAGCCCCGTGGCTTGAACCAGGAATTTAATTTGTCTGTTTTTTTGTAGGAAGCATCCTTTTATCAGATGGCTTCTTATAGAATTAAGGTACAGATTTGTAGTCGAGGGGGAATATAAATATGACACCTGTGATGTGCACCGTGAATGGTGTTTTGTGTGTGTTTGTTTTTTTCTTCTTTTTTTTTTTTTTAGTTCTTTGTCTTTTTACCTTTTTGTTTAAAATTACTTCTTATACTGTATAAAATGTCTTCTTTTTAATGGTAGGTTCAATTATTTCTGTATCTTCTAGCACAGATTTGTTTTCTGATTTCTTCCTCGTTGTATAATCATGATGTGCCCCTCGGCCTTTTTAATCACAAAAGCACGGGTTTTTGGCGTCCTCAACAGATTCAGTGCTTTGCTGTACAGACTGGTCACAGTACAGGTATTCATTTTTAACTTTAGTTTTGCCTATTGTATGTTTTTAATCAATAGCCATTATGATTTAGCATTAGCCTTCATTGCTAGACGGGTTCCCTTTTCCGTACAACGCTTTTTACGGGTACCGCCTGACCGCGGTAGTTTTTTGTTAATTTTCTGGCCGGTTCATTTTTAATGTGCTTATGGCTTTGTTTTTAAATATTTGTTTCACATTTTTTAACAGTCTGTTTTTAACCTTTTGGATTAAATAACATGGTTGGGGCATATACACATATTGTTATATTCCTTCGTTATCAGCTACATTGACTTGTTTCTCTTAAATATATTTTTTCCGACCTTTTTTGCGGTTCTCAGCCCCCTGACGTCACAAGGTGACGTCTTAGGTGTTGCATATGCATATAGTCATGATGCACCCCTTGACCTTAAAAGAGCGTGATTTCTCGGCGTTTTCCAAGGATTCATTGCTGTGTTGTGTTGTACAAGCTGTCAACTACAGAGGTATTTGCCTTCTTTACGGTGGTTTTGTCCATAACATGTTTTTTAATAATTACTATGTTCTGTTACTATTCAGTTTCATTGATAGACAGGTCTCTTTGCTTTCTGACCATGGTTTTTGTCCTCTGTCTATTTTTTCAGACTGTTTTTGAGACTGGTTCGGCCTGATTGCGGTAGTCGGTTTTAACTTTCTGGTGGCATTGTGCCATCAGTTCTGCTTTTAAGTTTTTAATGTTCTACACAATTTTATACAGGTGGTATTATCATTTTTAATATTTTACTTTTATGATATTTAATTAAAAATGAGCGCTGTTTTCACAGCACATCATTCACTATGGGCTTCTTGACTTTTAAAAGGCGCAGTTTTCAGGCGTCTCTAAAGTGTTCTTTTTATACTGCACTTTTGAGATGGATCCGACTTTTTGGCCGCATTGTGCCATTAGGCCTGCTTCTAGGTATCTTTTGCTCTATACAATCTTATACAGATGACATTATCATTTTTAATAACATACATATTTTACCTCCTTTTTTAAGATATTTATTTGTTTAATTAAAAATGAGTGCTGTGCTTTCATTTTCTGGCCGCATTGTGCCATTAGTTCTGCTTTTAAGTATTTAATGTTTTAAACAATCTTATATCGGTGCCATTAGGATTTTTTTGTTTTAATTAAAAATGAGCGCTGTGCTTCCACAGCGCAACATTTATTATGTGTCTTTTGACTTTTAAAGACGCGGTTTTGTAGGCGTCTTTTAAGGATTTTATGTTTTATAGTGTAGATTGTTTTTAGCATAGGTATGTGATTACCCAAATACCCAGTGTATATACCTGATCAATCCTAAACCAAGCCATTGCATGAAACAGGAAACCCATTCAATGCAATCAAATGCTTTTTAGCGTCTAGTGAAATGGCTGCTACCAAAATAATTTAGTATCTGTGCCCCACACAAAGAATGACAAAATATTCTAGTATTATCTACTGATGGTTTCCTTTTTTACAAATCCAGTTTGATCTGGATGTATTAAACTTGGGAGAACCGATGCCAATCTGTGAGCCAACACTTCAGCATGTGTTTCGTAGTCAGTCAATTAAGCAGTGATATTGGTCTATAATTTTGCACATTCTCAAGTTTTCCCCCAGTTTCTCCAACAAAATCATTACTGCTTCTGAAAATGTATTGAAGGCTGATTCTCTACTTAAATAATCCCTATATAACTGAAGTACCAAGGCACCAACACAACATTAAACTACTGCTATAACTGCAATAAACCCATCCTGCCCCCCCCACCCCTGTGCCTTGTATTCAACAGACCAATAATTTTCATTATGTCCTAAAGCGTCTTATCAATGAAATCGTGGGTGCTCTGATCTAATGTGGATGGAACATATCTCTGCAAAAATTGTCTAGTTTGCTCCATCCATAATTTGCCCTTCTATCTTACAGGGCTTGTTGAAGATATTTACGAAAGCCTGATAAATATTCTTCTGAGATCTTAATATCTGCCCACTCTTTTCAGTCTTGTGAATATAACTTTCCTACTGCTTAATTTTGAGGTAATTGATCAGGTAAAATCCTGCCATATTGGCCCCCATATAATATTTTGCTTGGGTCTGAAGTAACATGGCATCTGTTCTTTCATTAAGAATATTATTATAATGAAAACTAAGTTCCTTATCATCCCTCCAGCCCAGTCCAGTCCCACAGCTCTGGGTAGTGTACCTCTTCCAGCAGCTTGGAGACTGAGCATGTCATCTTTGTGATGACACTAGTGTACTTAAGCAGCTGGCCCCGCCTACCAGCCCCTGCATGCTGAGTCTCCAAGCAGCTGGAGGAGGTAGTGAGCCAGGATGCTGTCCTTGCTGAAGGGACAACTAAGGAGATGGGTTTAGTTAGTTTCCTTTTTATTTCCCTTGTTAAGGTGCAGGTTTATTTGTTTTTAAAGGCAGAAAATAAAGAATCAGAAGGATCAGAAAGAACTCTGAGGACAACAGGGTTGAGGGGAGGATATTTCTCCCCCCCCACCCCCCGAAATCCTGGGGGGAAGTTCTGTGGGGGCCTTCCTCAGTCTGAGACTTTTGGTGGCTCCCAAACCCATTATCGGGTGAGGAACCGCTGTGGTGACAGTAGTTGATTGACGGGAGTGACACCCCCCTCGGCACTGAAGCCAGGAAGGAAGGCTGAGCATGAGGGGTAGAAAAGCCACACGGCAAAGAGGCTCCAAGGTAAGAGTGGAGGGGGTGGAGGATATCAGGAGCCCCTAGCAGCTGTCGTAACATGAGGAAACAGTGTCCTGCAGCTGCTTGTTTGGGAGCCTGCAGCAGCGCAGGAAACTCCCCGCACTGTGTTTAGGCGCGATTTTCTTCTTTAGGCCCACGTGTCCCCCTGCTGTGTTTTGGGCACCTGGGAGAGACAGCCACTGGAGAATAAAGCAGGTCTGAGCAGCTTCTTCCTAGGGGGCCATTTGCCGTTTCTTTTCGGTTTCAGTTGACTAGATTTTGGTAAAGTGGTTTTATTTTATTTTAATTTAGGTACTCTAGTGCTCCGTGCCTGAGCCCGTGGAGGTGCACTGCTAGGGATCCTTTTACCTACCCAGGTACAGATTGAGGGCGTTCTGGGGAGTGCCCGCAGCCCTCCCCACTATGCTGGTCAGACTGCAGTGCCTGGTATGGGATGGTATCAAGGGAGGGGTGAACCCCACTTCATGCCACATCGTTAAGTTTTGAGCTGTATAACACAAGGGATCCTTATTCAGTGCACAATGACTTGATGCAGACCTGTGGAAAAAGCCCAACTTATATTGTTGCTGGGCAGATTTCAGAGAGCTATTGTGCCTGGTCAGGTGATATAAGTGACAGTTGTTGAGACATTGTAACTTTCTCCTGGGAAGGGTCAGGCAAAATGTTAGAGACAGAAATAAGTGAAAGATAAGCAGGAAAAAGTGCTGCATAGAGGTTTGTAGTAGGTACAGTTTTGTTCTGTGAAAAAACAGGAAGTACCTGCATATAAGAAATCTATCTAACTAGAAAGATAGACAGTCAGTGGATAGAAGACAAATGAGATCCTTCCATCTGTCTATGGTCAGTGAGTAACCTGAGATGATCATCCCTTGTCTCTTAGCCCAAATTTTATTTTATTTGCTTTTATATATCGCCCCCTTCCAGAGATCAAGGGCAATTTATGATGAATATAACATGATTACATTATAACATGTTGTTGTTGTTGTTGTTGTTAAGTGCCATCGAGTCGGAGTCAACTCATGGCGACCCTCTGGATAGCTATTCTAAATTGTGTTCAGTCTTGAGTCAGGCGGCTCATTGTTGACAGACTGGTACCCGTAGCTGCTGTTATTGTATCGATCCATCTCATTGCTGGCCTTCCTCTTTATAAGAACATAAGATATGCCATACTGGGTCAGACCAAGGTCCATCAAGCCCAGTATCCTGTTTCCAACAGTGGCCAATACAGGTCACAAGTACTGTCAGAAGGCTGCCTAGGGTGAGAACTTACACAATCTTGACGATGCATATATTCATATGATTCTTGCAAGGTATTGTGGGTATTGTAGTTCATTCACTCCCAAACACAGCTGATGACAATAATTTGAGTTGTGAAACCAAGTGGTAAGATCAATAAAATACTTCTTTTATTGATGGGGTTTAATTCACCCAGCACATGTATGCTTGATAGCACTATAAATGAGGTTACTTGCTTGCAGTGTTTAAATGGATAACAAAAAGTCACAAAGTAAACCAGAAAACAACCTTCAGCTTGTCAGGCAATTAGCTAATGTTTTCTTAGCAAATAATTACCAAATACAAAGGCACAACGAAAAGAATAAACTTTGCTGGTTAGGTTAACTTCTGCTTATTTTCCACGCTGATCTCAGCAGTGATTCTCCCTTGCTCACACACACAATCAGGTGCAGCCCTAATTACTATCCATGGACCAGCTGAAAGCCTTTAGCTGGCTGGCTGCTACTGTGTGAGCCCAAATCCTGCTTTAAGAGCTGTTTGCAGTGGAAATAAAGAACAAAGTTAGGTTTCTTTGTGATGGCTGATGTGTTTGCTCATAGAAAACTAGCAATAGCATTTAGATAAAGAACAGTCCATGTAAATAGTTTCATCTGCTGTATTTCCCCCTGCATCAACAATCATAGGGTCAATATCATACATTGGCACAGATGAGTCTTTCATTAAGGCACTATCATGAGAATGCTTATTCCCTTGCTGCCATTCTCTATTATAGATAGGGTCTAGATCAGTGTTCATACCTGAGCCTCTCCTGCTATCATTATTCCTCTCTGTATAGCCTGGCCAATATGTAATCCAATTCTGATGTCCAGCCTTCCAATCTTGATCCCTGGACACTGGATCTTCTCTCACATACCTTCTGGCCTTGGTCTGAAAGTCCCTTCCACATGCAGTCTTCTCTCTTCCAGGTAGCCACTGGTGATTCCTATCTCTGCCACTCCATTCCTCTGGCTGAATCCAGTCCAATGGACTCTGCTGGCCTTTGGAATACCTCCCAGTATGAGTACTGCCTTGGAATCTCCCAGACCTTCCAATGGCCTTTCTTCTCTTCCTTCCAGAGAGTTTCCTTCTCTCTCTATCTGCTTGGCTTTTGCTGAAGCTGTTCTTCAAACTCTCCTTGAAGCCAACCTGGAGCTTGTAGTAACCGTTATCTGAAGAATAAGCTCTATTCTTATTCTGTCCTAATGTGTGCTGCTCCCTAACACAGCGCAGCTGTGTTGAATCAGGCCCTGCCCTTTGAGATGAGTGCTTAGGGATTACCTCATAGCTCTCTTGATTGCACACACATTCTCTCACTTCAGCCCCTCTCATGGCTGCTGGAAACCTGGTGCATTCTGGGACTGGTAGTCTTTTATGTGAAAACTCTGTTTTCTTGCTTCTACCAGAACTGACAGGTTGCTTGTTCAGAGTCACATCATCTTTTCTATAGCTCCTACCTGAGCTATGATAAGCTTCCTTATCACAGTACCTAGCAGTTTCCCCAAAAGACACAGGTTCCACAATGCTTGTACTGGGTCAAGCATTGATATCCTGGGTCCCTTCTTAATAATGGTTTATATAAGAACATAAGATATGCCATACTTTTGCGCTGACCTTCTATCTTGCCAAGCATGATGTCTTTCTCTAATGATCTCTCTCTTCACATGATGTGTCCAGAGTATGAAAGTCAAAGTCTTGTCATCTGAGCTTCTAAAGAAAGCTTAGGTTTGATCTCCTCTAGTACTGACTGGTTTGTTCTTCGGGCAGTCCATGGTATACACAGTATTCGCCGCCAGCACCATAATTCAAAGGCATCAATTTTCTTCCTGTCTATCTTTTTCACTGTCCAGCTTTCACATCCATATGATGACATTGAAAATATCATGACTTGAACAAGTCAAATCTTTTGTATGGAGAGAGACATCTTTGCTCTTGAGAATCTTATCTAGGTCTTTCATAGCCATTCTGCCAAGAGCAATGCGTCGTCTGATTTCTTGACTGCTTGTTGCTTCTTTATTGATAGTTGATCCAAGTAGGTTAAAGTTCACGATTTCAATTTCTTCTCCTTCAACGATGAACCTGTTGATTATGCCAGTTGTCATGATCTTTGTCTTCTTTACATTAAGGTACAGGCCCATTTTGAGACTATGTTCTTTGATTGTGAGAAGCAAATGTTTCAGATCTTCACTTTCAGCCAGTAATGTGGTATCATCAGCATAGCGAAGGTCAGACTGGATGAGTCTTCCACCAATCTTCACACCTCTGTTGTCTTCATACAATCCTGCTTCTCTGATTTGTTCTGCATATAAATTAAACAGGTAGGGGGGAAGTATGCAGCCTTGTCTTACACCTTTGCTTATTTTAAACCATTCTGTTTCTCCTTGTTAAGTTCGAACTGCTGCTTCTTGATCAATGTACAGATTGTGCAAGAGTATGATCAGTTCTGGTATACCCATGCTTCTTAATGTGGCCCAGAGTTTCTCATGGTTTACACAGTCAAAAGCCTTGCTATAGTTGATAAAGCACAAATAGATATCCTTTTGGTATTCTTTAGTCTTTTCAAGGATCCATCTCACATCCGCAATGATGTCTCTCGTTCCTCGCCCCTTCCTGAACCTTGCTTGCACTTCAGGTAGTTCTTGTTCCAGGTATGGTTGTAGTCTCTTGAATAATCTTCAGTAGAATCTTGCTGGCATGTGGGATCATAGTGATTGTGCGATAATTTCCACAGTCAGTTGAATCACCTTTGTTTAGTATTGGTATAAACACAGATCTTTTCCAGTCAGTTGGCCATGATGATGTCTTCCATATTTCTTGGCAGAGCCTTGTAAGTACGGTAACAGCTGCATCAGATTGCTGTAATACTTCTATGGGAATGCTATCAATGCCTGGTGCTTTGTTCTTTGATAAGGCTTTCAATGCTGCTTTAACTTCTTTCATCACCAATGGGTTTCTGATCATAAGGTACAGGTTGAAACGGCTGTTGGTCCACTTGATCTTTATCATATAAAAACTCTGCATATTCCTTCCACCTTTTCTTGATCTTCTCAGCATCATTCAACATAGAACCTTGAGCATCTTGTAACATTCCAATTCGAGGCTGGAACTTTTCCTTTAACTCTCGTAGCTTTAGGAAAGCTGATCTTGTTCTTCCTCTAATAGATTCTGCTTCTATTTCCTTGCATGCGTCATCGTAGTACTTTTTCTTTGTCCTGTCTTGCTGCACGTTGGAAATCCTTGAGTTCTGTTATTGTCTTCCTTTCTCCTCTGGCTTTAGCTTCTCTGCGTTTCTGGGCACTTTTCAGAGTTTTTTTCCATCATCCGTTTTGGCCGTTTTTTGCTTTTTCACCTTTTGTAGAGACTTCTCGCTTTTTCCAACACAACCTTCTTGATGTCGTTACGTAACTCTTCTGGAGCTCTGTCATTTGTATCTAAAGCAGCAAATCGATTTTGCAGGCGGTCTTTAAATTCCAGTGGTATATTCTCAAGGTCATATTTTGCTGCATTCATGAGTGGTTTGCTCTTTTTCAACTTTAGCTTGAGTTTACATACTAGTAGTTGATGATCTGTACCACAGTCAGCTCCAGGTTTTGTCTTTGTTGATGTTATAGAACTTTTCCATTATTGACTTCCACAGATGTAGTCAATTTGATTTTTATACAATCCATTGGGTGAAGTCCATGTGTACAGTCGCTGCTTGTGTTGATGGATGAAGGTGTTTGAGATGAATAGATCGTTGGGTCTTGCAGAATTCTATCAGTCTTTCTCCAGCTTCATTTCTGTTGCCAAGTCCATATTTTCCAACTACTTTACCTTCTTCTTTGTTGCCAACTTTTGCGTTCCAGTCACCCATGACTATCAGGATATCCTGTTTGCATGTTCTGTCAATTTCAGCTTGTACTTGTTCATAGAACTCTTCAATTTCATTCTCTTCTGCAGCTGTTGTTGGGGCATATACTTGAATTATAGTTGTGTTGATAGGCATTCCTCGTAGACGAATAGAGATTAAGCGTTCGCTGACTGCATTGTATTTCATTACAGTTCTTGCAAGTTTCTTCTTTATCATAAATGCAACACCATTTCTTCTTTGTCGTTCATTTCCAGCATAGTAGACCATGTGATCATCTGATGCAAAGTGCCCGATGCCAGTCCATTTCAGTTCGCTGACACCCAAAAGATCAAGTTGTACACTTTCCATTTCATTCTTGACCACCTCCAACTTCCCTTGGTTCATGCTTCGTACGTTCCATGTTCCAATGTGTAAGACATCTTTACAGCTTCTGGCTCTCATTTCATGCGCAGCTACATCAGCAGTCAGACATCCCAAGGGCTTTGATCCAACCACATCATAAATGCTGGCTTTACTCTGAGAAGTCTTCTGCTCTTCCCCAGTAGCTAGTTGAGTGCCTTCCAACCTGGGGGTCTCATCTTCCAGCACTATAGCACAATTTGTTTTGTTGTAACTATCCATTGGGTTTTCATGGCAAGATACAGAAGTAGATTGCCGGACCTTTCTTCCGCGCATTTTAAGTTTGGTGGTGTTGCCGTTGTCACAGAAATGTGATCCTCTGCCGTCAACACTATCCCATTCTGCTGCTGCCCAGATGGGTGGTTTGTCTTGGTCTGGAACCTCAGCTGAGACCTGTCCATCTTGGGAGACCCTGCCAGTAGTTAAACTACCGATAGTTTAGCTCTCAGCATCACTGATGCACACAAGCCCTCACAGCACGACAAGCTGCAAACCAAGTGAGATACATTATAACATAGAACTCACTTTTAACATCTTAAAAGCTATTTAGTAAAAGAGCTAAATAACATATGGTATTAAAATGACTTATTTAGAGTATTTTGGAATATACTAGCTATTCCATTTTCAAAGGGTGATATTGTGTGTAAGGGAAGCTGTACTCCTTATAAAAATATAAACTTTTACTCTGAGAAAGTGTCAGTCTGATTGGATCAGTGCATGGTCCATGTCATATCTGTGAGGTACAACACAGCAGCGCAATCTAAAAATCCTCAAGATATTCGGGACCCAACGGGGAGCGATCTCGGAGGAAGGTGTCTGCCTAGACTGCATGCAAGAGGCTAAGTCATTGGAGCAGGGCCTGCAGGACGAGAGTCCCTCCTGGTCACAACAGACCCTGGACGCAGGGGGTGCCGTGCTACTTTCAACGGATCTGTCTCCCGGTCACTGCATGATGCCCAGACCATCCACCCCTCAAGCCCAGGGAGCAATAGGGCTACCGGGGGAGTTTTTATTTATTTTTATATACTGCGCTTTTTCAGATCAGTGTGGTTTACATATAACGTTAACAATAAACTGGTTTGCATAGAACAATTTACATTCAGTTATCATTGAATTGGTATTAACATGAATGGTTAACAGTAAAACATTAACACAAACAGCTTTGGATAGGACAGGTTAACTTGGGTAGGAAACAATGGAGAACAGTAGTATACAGTTGTTGGCAGCTGGTAGCTATATGTTAAGTGTTTAGGGTGACTGGTTGTAGGCTAGTTGGAACAGGTATGTCTTTAATGCATTCCTGAAAGATGTTAGGTCTGTGATGGCTTGCATCGTTGGGGGTAGGGCGTTCCATCGAGTTGGCGCATAAAAGGAGAATGCACGATTCTTAGTGGCTTGGGTACACGGCCTTACTGCTGAGGGGATGGCGAATGAGTTCACCATGCATGATCTCCTAGTTCTGGTCTCCGGCATTCGTTTGTATGAGCTTTGTGAGAGAGGTTGCAGACATGCCTTGAAGGTAAGTAGGAGAGCTTTGTATATCAGGCGACTTGTTATGGGGAGCCAGTGAAGCTGAATCAATAGGGGTGTGATTGTGTTCATATCTGGATGCAGACAGGAGTGTTCGGGCAGCTGTGTTCATGGCTAGTTGTAATAGTTGGAGGGCGTGCTTTGGCAGGCCAAGTAAAATGACATTGGAGTAGTCCAGGGGAGGAAAGATGAGGACTTGGGATACGGAGTGGTAATCTGAGAGCTCGAGGAGAGGGCTTAGATGCCATAGGGTTCTCAGCTTATGGTAGACTGCTTTGGTGACGTTTTGAATGTGGGTCTCCCAGTTCAGATGTTGGTCGATTTTGTGATTCCAAGGTAGCGAACGTCTTGCTTAGCCATGAGATCAGTCTTTCACCCTGAGGGAAGTTGGCGGGGTAAAATTATGGTCTTTGGTTATAAATAATACCTCCGACTTTCTGCTGTTGACCATCAGATTGTGGGTAGCGAGCCAGTCTGAGACTGCATTGAAGCATTCTGCAATGAAAGAGTAGTCAGGGCTGTCTATGGGGAAGGGGGAGTATAGCAATACATTGTTGGCATAAATGTGGCAGTAAATGTTGAATGATTATATGATGGCACAGATTGGCTATATATATATGTTGAAAAGCAGGGCTGAAAGGGAAGATCCCTGTGGAACTCCTTGTGTCTGTTGGAATGGTCTGAATGATTGATTCTCTATGCAGACTTGTTGCTGCCGGTCAGAGGTATGATTTGAACCAGTTGAGGGCTAGCTTTCTTATACCTTTTTGATGAAGGCAGGTGAGTAGGAGATCGTGGTTGACTGTATCGAAGGCAGAGGCGATGTCCATGAATATTAGGATGAATCCTTGTTTCTTCTTGTCTAAGCCTGTGTAGAGTCTGTCCAGGAGAGTTGTCAGAAGGGTTTCCACACCATGTTGCTGAGGAAGCCCGTGTTGCAGGTCCAGTGGTGCATAGGAATCAATGTGGTCCTGGGTTTGTTGATGGATGATCTTTTCTAGTATTTTGGTTAGGAAGGGGAGGCTGGAGATATGTCTGTAGGACTTCATCTCTGAAGGGTCAATCTTGTTGTTCTTTATCAGTGACCTGATAGAGGCGATTTTAAGTGGTGGTGGAAGGATGCCTTCAGATAGTGATAGGTTAGCGATTCTGGCGATGACTGGGCTGAGGTAGGTTCGCGTTTGGTTAATCCATAATGCTGGACATGGGTCCACTGGGGAGGTGGTAGTGTTGATCCCGCTGATGATCCTCTCTATTTGTTCAGGAGAGTATGGATAAAAGGATTCTAGTGTAGTGTGGTGACGAGGCTGCACTAGAGCCTAGGAAAATACCTGGAAAAAGAGCATTTTCTTCTAGGCAGAAGAATCCCTCAGCTAAGCACATGTATCAGAATGCAGGTAGAGGAAAAAACAACACATTCAGAACTATTGAGTTCAGGCCACACCCAGGCTCCATGGCAATGCAGGGTGGAGATGGGAGACACCTAGGGGAGGAGCCAGGAAAGGGAAGACACTCAAGCACATTTAAGCTCTCAGGAAGAGGGAGCAGGAAGGAAGGAGGAAGCAGGCGGAGGAGTTCCAGGTCCAGTTCTTGTTCTAGTTCTAGTTCCAGATACAGAGACAGGCTCACGGAGAGCAGGAGACAGTCTCAGAGAAAGCCACGGCCAAAGCCAGAGTGGAGGAGAAGAACAGAATCAGACAGAGTCTCAGAGATGGGAACAAAGCCAGCCACCGTAGCAGGCACAGGACTGGAGACAGCCAGTCTCGAGCCATCCAGGAGAGAGGGACTGAGGAAGCAAATTACAGGCAATGTGAAAAGGGAATATACACAGTAGACTAAGGAGAACTCAAACTTCAGGCGTCAAAGGCAGAGAGTGTCTAGGAACAGACACCGGAGAAGCTCTCGGAGCAGCTTTTGTTCAGAAGACTGCACTCCAGAGAGGAGCCCCTGCCGTGAGAGGTTTACAGCCCATTTTGAAGGTAGGAGGGATACTCCTGGGGAAACTGAAGGTTATAGCCTTGTTAGAGGAGCAGCACTAGAAGATTCCAAGATAAAGGTTTTACCCCTTTTAAAGCCTGTGAGGCAGAGTGTTACCACAAGCAAGGTCAGGCAGTCAGAGCCTTTGGATATTTTATTCAGAGACAGGAAGCCTTGCAGTCACCCTAGGAACTCAGAGGGGAGACAGAAGTCTCAGTGGAACAAACTGTTTAAGCTTTTAAAAGAAGTCAAGCCTGCGTGCATAGAGCAAGTTCCAAGCCCAGAGGAATGTGACTCTGTTTGTGAAAGTATGGACATGGAGCCCTGTGAGAGGGAACAGGACTCTGGTGATAGTTTAATGGATTGCTCTCTTTGTCCAGCATCAGAGTAAAAGAAGGCCAAGAGTTTTAAGCTCAGAGAAAACTGGAACCGGTTTAGCCTAGAAAAAGCCTTATCATTCTGAGCGCCGGAAAACCTTGGAAAGAAAAAGGATTGCCATTGTTAGAGCTAAACTGACGTGCCTAAGTGTAAACTGAATGTCTTAAGAAGCTGTTATTCTGTGGATAATAGAAACAGGAAGAAGGAACCTAGTTTTAAGCTTGCACAGTTTAAAAGAAGCTGATATCTTTACTGAAGGCACTAGGAACCAGTGAGCGCTAAGTTTTAACCCTGGCATTTGAAGAAGCAAATACTGTTTGTTATACGTGAAACAAGTTTATTCTTGAGCACTACCAGGACATTGTTTTGTACGATAGTTCTAATTGGAGAAAATATCCTCTTTGAGTTGTCCTGCTCAAATGCTATACATGAAACCTGTTTGCAAAGTCTTGTAAAAAAAAAATAGTAAATTTCCTGTGTTTGCCAAAACCCACTCGGACTGTCTTCTTGACCCACAACTACGTCAGAAGTCCTAGCTCTTAAGATGGAGCAAAATAAATGTTATGAGGTGGCACGCTGCAGCCTATAGGCGACCGCCTAGTCGGGGTGCATCGCCACAGTAGGTATGAGTGTTCTGACCTTAAATCCTCTCCCAGGCACCCCCCCTCCCAACGACACAATCTGAGTTGGTCATTGTTGATGTTTTGCTTTGAAAGTATGTAGCAAAGGCTTCTGGGCTAGGAGTGTTTAATGGTTTATGCACAGATGCATCTTTTGTGTGTGATTTAACGAGGCTGAAGAGCTCACAAGGTTTATTAAGGGAAAACATGAGGGTGCTGGTGTGATGTTCTTTTCTCTTGTGGTTGACAGCTCTTCGATGTTGTAGCTTATTCAGATAAGCAGTTTGGTCGATGATATGCCTGGAGCGTCGCCAGCGGCGTTCAAGCTTTCTGAGTTGCACTAACGATTCACGTAAGTCAGTGGTGAACCACATGGCTAGGTGGGTTTTGTGGAGGGTGGTAGGAGTGCAGCTCTGGAGATGTTGTTCCAGCTGTCTATTAGCTTATCCAGGTTGTTGGTGTCAGGGTTGAGATGATGAAGAGTGTTACTGAGGAATGCTTCTTCATTGAAGTGTCTGAAGCGGCGGAGAACAGGAGGGTTTGAAGCGGAAGACTGCTGTTCTTCTCTGTTGTGTGGAATGAGAGAATGGCATTATGATCAGATCATGGCACTGGTTGTACGAGTGGTGAGTTCTGGTTGCGTAAGGTGTGAAGGGGTAGCAGAGCAAAAATAAGGTCCAGGGTGTTACCTCCAACGTGGGTAGGAGTGTGAATGAGTTGGTGGTAGCCCAGCGCAGACATTGCATTGAGGAATGATGTGGAGGGAATGAGGGGAGATTAAAGTCACCTATGAGCCAGAGCTGTTTCCAGTGGGTATTATGGTTGCATGCTAGGTCAAGGATTGTGGCCAGCTAATCGACATTTGGAGATGCTGGACGGTAAAGGAGACAGATTGCTTAGGTCTGTCATGCCCTAGCCCTCCGCCTAAGGCTTAGAGGGATAGGGATGCCATTAACTTCCCTTGTAAAAAAGCTCAAACAGAATATTTTCTTCTCCAGTGAAGGATGCTGGGAATAGTAGTTCTAGCCTTCTAATAGGAAGTGTAGTTATGCACCGAGAGTGTAGGCAAAAATGACAAGTTTATTTCCCCAAAACGCAAACAAAGTTCAAGCATGTTGTAATAGGATACTTTTCCAGGTATTCGCTCCAGGTCATTTACAAACTGGGCTGTATTAGCTTCACAGTCCTTTCTTTTATACAAGTGCTTCAAAATAACAGAAAAAAACATAGCTTCTTCATTCAGCCAAAGTAAAATACCTTCTTTTATCTTTGTCTTCATTCAGCACTCAAATACAGCGGCAATAAGTATTCTTCTCTTAACAAGAGCAAGCTGCTACCTTCTGCTTATGGCTAGGCTTCCTTACTCAGTTTTTCTGGAGACTTTTATCTTCTTAGCTATTTCTTAGCTGAGAGACTCAACACTATCAGCTTTACACAGTGTACAGTCCATGAGCTCCTCTGGCTGCATAGAATCATGCTCAATGAGGTCCACCTGCATTCCCTCTAGCTTTGGTAATGCAGTGCCCTGCTCTGAAGCTTCAACGGACGTCCCAGGGTAAACCCTCTCTAAGGAACCTTGCGTTTCTCTAGAGTACAGCTCTCCCTGGTAAGGCAACGTTATCTGTGAGGCTGTGGACACTTCCCCCTGGCTTTGTTCAGCCGTCTCCCTCCAGCTTCTGGGAAACAATCCCTGGCTTACTTGCCTGCGTTCCTCTCTGGAGCTCTGCCACGGATTCCTGTTCCAGACTGGGCTCTGTAAACTCTTGGGCTGAGTTCTGGGCTTTCAGCTCTGAACTCTCTGAATCCTTTCAACAAGAACTGGGGTTTGAAGCTTTCCCTGTGCACTCTCTCTGAACACTCCTCTCCTGGTCTCTCTCCTCCCAGGCTCTCTCCACGGCCTTCTCTTCTCCTCCCCAGCTGTCTCCTCAGCTCTGGGTGTGATCCTCCTCCTGGCTGTGGGTGTGGCTCTTCTCTCCACTGTGGATGTGACTCTCCTCTCCACACTCTCTAGCCTCGGTATATATCTCTGCTTCTCGGGCCGTGTCTTTCTCTTTAGACAGGTACATATAATCATCTTCCAAGCCTGCAACTACGTCAGCAGAGCTTGGGTGTGGCAGCCTAAGTTCAGATTCCCTGTGCTTGCTCTCTCTAGGGAAACGCTGAAACCTGTGCACTTCAAGGATGTCACTTTTCTTAAAGGTAAAATCCTTAGTTTTCTCCTATTTCCATAGGCTCACTATGGACTTCCTTATCACAGGTCTTATTAGAGATTTGGATGCTGTCCAAATTGGTTGTACTCTGAGTTAAGGTGCATTGTAAGTGGAGGTTGCTTCTGGCTATTATGAGGATGCCACCTCCTTGCCGGTTCATTCTTGGACAGCTGAAGAGGTCATAGTCAGGGAGTCTTAACTGGTTGGTGATGACTGTGTCTGTGTCGGTTAGCCAGGTTTCAGTGACGAACAGCAGGTCCAAATTCCGGTGGTTGATATAATCAGTGAGGACAGGCCATTTATTACATATGGATCGAGCATTAATTAGCATGCAGTTTAGGCTCTCATGGTGTGGGGGCTTGCGTCTCTTGGATATATCCAGGGGTAGACAGGTTATATGAATCAGACGGTGATGGTTTGCAGTCAGAGATGTTCTGTTGGGGTGGGGTGGGGGGTCGTCATAGCTTCTGCACACAAGGGTTCGCACAGTGGGTATTAGGCATTGGAGTAAAGAACATAACATAAGATATGCCATACTGGGTCAGGCCAAGGTCCATCAAGCCCAGTATCCTGTTTCCAACAGTGGCCAATCTAGGTCATACGTACCTAGCAGTTTTCCTAAAAGACACAGGTTCCACAATGCTTGTATTAGGTCAAGCAATGATATCCTGGGTCCCTTCTTAATAATGATTTATGGACCTTTCCTCCAGGAACTTGTCCAAACCTTTTTTTAACCCAGCTACCCTAACAGCCTTTACTACATCCTCCGGTAACAAATTCCAGAGTTTGATTACACATTGAGTGAAAAAATATTTTCTTTTATTAGTCTTTAAATAGTTTGCCCTGTAGCTTCATTGCATGTCCCCTAGTCTTTCTATATTCTGATAACGTAAACAATCGATCTACATTTACCCGTTCCACTCGTTCATTAATTTATAGACTTCTATCATATCTCCCCTCAGCCGTCTCTTTTCCAGGTTAAAGAGCCCTAACCTTTTTAGCCTTTCTTCATAGGAGTATCCTTCCATCCCCTTTACCATTTTGGTGGCTCTTCTCTGAACCTTTTCTAATAACGCTATATCCTTTTTAAGATACGGCGACCAGAATTGCACACAATATTCAAGGTGCGGTCTCACCAAGGAAAGATATTGAGGCATTATAATAGCTTTTGTTTTATTTTCCATTCCTTTCCTTATGATACCTAGCATTCTATTTGTTCGAATGACCCTGCCCATGATATAAGTTGGGCTAAGCAGAGGAGGTGGAGGGTACCAGAGAGATGCTCTGTCATAGTGGTGGTAAGCCGAGGGATAAACTAGGTGTGAAGGGATTGGTGATTAGCTATTGCAGGTGGCTTACTTCGCTGGGAAGATTTGCTTTTCCGCCTTTAGAGCAGCCTTAACTAATCTATGTTGATGTGATTGTGTTCAGGGGCTATTGCATGAGGTTGCAAGGGGAGAGAATAGTATAGATGCAAGGTCACTGCACTTACAGATAAATATTCAGAAGTGGAGATCGATAGCTGGTGGCATAAGCTGCATTAATGCGAGGTAGGAGGTAGAGATCTTTTGATCTACGCCTGTTTTCCACGCCTAAGGGTCATACCAAAGGGCCCCCGGGCGCGAGCGCACCCTGGAGCTGGCTGGCTGTTTAAAAGTTGCAGAAGCGGCCTGATTGGCCTTGCAGGGCAGATCGGGGAGGAGCGATCCTTTTCCCCCTCTACTCCCTGATGTTTGATCAGGTTGCTTGGGGCTCCGGTGCTGGCGTCGGTGTTTTGGTGGCTCTTCTGCGTGCCTCGGAGCTGGCTGGCTGCCTGGCTGTTTAAATGTTATCACTGGAATTTGTCTTTTTGCATAAGGTGTTTTGCCTACGTTGGCAGGGCTTGTCAAGCAGCTCTACAGCCCCGGAACGTGGGGCTAAGAGGGCGTCGGACACAA
The DNA here is from genome assembly GCA_033557465.1 of Ichthyophis bannanicus. Lineage (NCBI taxonomy): Eukaryota > Metazoa > Chordata > Amphibia > Gymnophiona > Ichthyophiidae > Ichthyophis > Ichthyophis bannanicus. Next base: position 1,170,203,687 of record CM066032.1, on the reverse strand, counting down.
TAGCACGAGTCAGGGGCTGTGATGTCTAAGCAGGCTAGAAGCACAGAGGAGTGGCAGCAATTGACGTTGTCAGAGGGTTTGGATGGAGAAGACTTCGACATGGAGCTAGATCTGCAGGAGGATTTGGAAGGAGGAGAGATCCCAGAACAGGAGGATCAGGCCCAGATTTGTTCGGGTGTTCTACCGGGAGGAGCTGCCGGCGCTCATCTTGGAGTCCCTCAAGATCCTGAATATGCCTGCTAACCTTGTGATAGAGGAAGAGGCGATGCAGAAATCGCAGAAAGTCTTCACGGTACAGGGGGTAGTATGACAATTCCAGGATGAGTGGGATCTGCCAGGGGCCAGCTTTAAAGGGGTGCAATCCATGATACACCTGTACCCGCTGCCGGAGCAAGAACAGGAGCTCCTTTGATCGCCCAAAGTGGACGGAGCGGTGTCAGCAGCAGTAGAAGAGTCCTTGACTTGTCTCCTGCATCTAAGAGCCGTGGAACCGGTTCTGCGAGACCAGTATGGCTGCAGTCGATACTACATGTATTTTGAAATTTTGTTCAATGTAAATAGTTAAACTTAACCGTTCATTGTAAATAGTTGAATCTGATTGTTCAATGTAAATGTATACATCTGTGTACAATTGTTAAAATGTTCCTTGTAAACCGCCCTTGATCGCTGGAAGGGGCGGTATAGAAAAATATAGATAGATAAATAAATAAATAAATAAATTTCATGGTGCCCAAAAAAGAAGGTTCCTTTCACCGGATTCTCAACCTTAAGGGCATGAACCACTATCTCCAGGTACTGCATTTCCACATGGAAATGCTGGGATCAGTAATAGTGGCGTTAGGAAGCGGTGTGTTCTTGACATCTCTCGATGTCATGGAGGCATATCTGCATATTCCCATTGATCCAGAACATCCACATCCAAGGGGCCATTTCCAGTTTTGAGTGTTGCCTTTCGGTCTGGTGGCCACCCTCCATACCTTCACCAAGGTCATGGTGGTGGTGGCGGCGGCGGCCGCTCTCTGCAAGGAAGGGGTTCTCGTCCACCTGTACCTAGATGATTGGCTGATCCAGGTGAAGTCCATGGATGATGGCAAAAGAGCAACAGCGCGGATGATGGAGTTCCTTCAAAGTCTCGGTTGGGGAGTCAACCTGTCCAAGAGTCAGTCACGGCCAGCCCAGGAGCTAGAGTATTTGGGAGCGTGCGTTGATACCCACGTGGGCAGGGTTTTCCTGTTGGATTGCCGGGTACAGGTGCTACGACAGTTAATACGGCAGTCCTGAATATGGTGAGACCATAGGCATGGCATTATCTGCAGGTTCTGGGGACCATGGCGGCCACTCTCGAGCTAGTCCCATGGCCAAGGGTGCACATGCAATGGCTGCAGAGGGCACCTTTCCCAAGTACTCCCCTGCCCGCGGAGCCCCAGGAGAGCCCTGGTGTGGGTTCTGCTGATGACAAATTCCAGTCTGTCAGGTTGGGGAGCCCATTGTGGATGACGCTTTGTTCAGGGTCAGTGGAGTCCGCAGGAGGCCCTAGGGTCGATCAATAGGCTTGAGATGTGAACGACGACCTTGGCACTAGAAGGTTTTGAGCCATGATTGCAGGGCAAGGCAGTCTGTCTTCTTGGACAATGCAACCATGGTGGCTTACATCAACTGGCAAGGAGACCTGCAGGAGGAGGCCAAAAGGCTGTTTTGGAGGGGCAGAGATTCGTCTCCAGGTGTTAGTGGCAGTGCACGTAGCGAGAGTCGACAGTGTGATGGCAGACTACCTCAGCCAAGTGCGCACAGACCCTGAAGAGTGGCAACTCAACCTGGGGGGGCATTCAAGCAGGTGGTCCACTGATGGGGCACACTGGTCATGGACCTAATGGCAACGTCCAAGTCCTCCAAGGCCTGCCGGTTTTTCAGCTGAAGGAGAGAAAGAATGTCGGAGGGTCTGGATGCTCTAATTCAGTGGTGGCCTGAAGAGGGTGTCTCCTATGTGTTTTTTTTTTCCCCCATGGGTGCTCATAGGCCGGGTAGTGCAACGGATTAGTAAGTCTGGTGACAGTGGACTGGCTGAAGCGCACATGGTAAGCCAACCTGATTCAAATACTGGTGGATCGATTGTGGTGACTTCTGGGTCAGAAGGACGTCTTGATGCAGGGGCCGCTTCGCATGCCCCAGGTGGATCGATTCTTGCTTATGGCATGGCTCTTGAAAGGGCAATGTTGAAGAAAAGAGGCTGTTCGAGCTCGGTGATAGCAACCTTGCTACAGGCCCGTAGGAGATCTAAGAACCTGGCGTGCATCCACTTAGGACGCATCTTTGAATTGTGGTGTGGAGAGAGGCGGGCGTGCCCTGCCACTGCCTCTGTCCCGGACATCTTGGCATTCTTGCAATCCAGTTTTGATAAGAGTCTAGCTGCCAGTTCCTTGAGGGTGCAGCAGGTGGTGATTTCCTGTTATCGTGGGAAAGTCAATGGGGTGCCATTGGGTATTCACCCAGACGTGCTGAGGTTTGTCTGCTCAGGAGGTTGTGGTGTACCGTCGAAGGATCTCAATCTGATGCTGACGATGCTGTCTGAAGAACCCTTTGAGCCATTGAGTCGAGCTTCCCTGAAGGATTTGACTCTGAAAACTGTATTCCTGGTGGCGATTTCTGTGGTTCGCAGGATTTCAGAGTTTCAGGCTCTGTCGTGCCAGAAGCCATTCCTTTCCTTCTCCAAGGAAAAAGTGGTCTTGCGCCCGGTACCTTCATTTTTGCACAAGGTGGTGTTAGCATTTCATGTAAATCAGGCCATTTCCTTACTGGCTTTGCCAAGCATGGATGTGGGCCTTGCCAAGCATGGATGTGGGCCTTGCCATTCCGCATCTATGCTGCCTGGATGTTAAGAGTCCTCTGAAGGTATGTGAAAAGGGCATCATCCTTTCGGAGATCGGACCGTCTTTGGATTCTATTTAGCAGGCCACGCAAAGGTGAGGTGGCAGCTAAGGCCTTCATTTTCAGATGGATAAGGGAGGCAACTGCGTCAGCATACATCTTGAAGGGTAAAGCAGTGCCAGCAGGGTTGTGGGTGCATTCCACGAGGGCTCAGGCAGCCTCCTGGGCATATAGTTTAGTTCCACCGGTGGAAATCTCTAGGATGGCAACGTTGCTGTCGCTGCATACTTTCTTTAAGTATTATTGCCAGGATGTCCACATGGCGGGGGATGCTCATTTCAGGCTGGTTGTGTGGGTCCCTCCCATTAGTTTAACTGCTATGATACATCCCAAAGGTGCAGGACTGGACTGGAGGGACGATAAGGAAAGAGAAATTAGATTTGCCTGCTAATTATTTTTCCTTGAGGAACTCCAGGCCAGTCCTGGAACCCTCCCTCAGTGCTTTCTGTGATAAGCTGTGTGCACTCTGGTCCTGAAGTTGGTTCCCTTGGAGTTGGTGGCCAGGAGAGCCGGGGAATGGGGTGTAATCAACAGGGGGGAGTGCAAATCGGAAGAGCTGTCAGTCGCTTGCTCCCAGCTGGTTGCTCGGGTGCTCAACAGGTAAGCCGCCTCATCCTAGAGGGGGAGGTGGGGTATCCTTCCCAGGGGATGCAGGGGGTACTAGTTTATTTAGGCATAGAAGTGTTTGTTGCATGTTCAACTACTTATTTGTTGCTCCTCTGAGTCTGCTTTATCAATAGATACTGGGGCTGGTAGGTGGTGCCAGCTGCTTAAGTACACTAGTGTCATCAAAAAGCTGACATACTCAGTCTCCTAGCTGCTGGAAGAGGTACAGTACCCAGAGCTGCGGGACTGGACTGGAGTTCCTCAAGGAACAACAATTAGCAGGTAAGTCTAATTTCTCTCTTATCCAAATGAAGTTGATAACATTTTTTGTTGTTTTTATCTCACTCCTAAATGTTTGAATGGCTTGCTCCTCTCTCTTTAGACATACATTGGTGGGGGGATAACGGGCTATAATGTATCCCTTTATATCCATCCCACATTATACTGAGAGCATTGACCATATTGCATATTCCGCTGTCAACTTGCCAATTTTTTTTTTCCTTTTGGAAAGCATCATTGGATGAGAAGGCTTCATTAAATCTCCATCTCTTTTTCTTGGTCCAGCTAGCTTTTAATTCTAGCTCCATTGACTCCACAGCAGGATGAGAAACATGTTGTATAGGGGCGATCTCAGTACTTAGGACTTGAACCAATTACCTAGATGTTTAAAAAAAATAAATTATTGAAAAAAATCAGGTGGCAACTGGCAAGGAAAAAAAAAACCCACATGCTCCAACTCTGATGGATTATACTTACCCCAGGACAAACATTGTGGAACATTTTGGGAACCTGCCAGATACTTGTGACCTGGATTGGCACGGAAACGGGATACTGGGCTTGATGGACCTAGGTCTGACACAGTATGGCATACCTTATGTTCTTATATGACCTCCATGGATCTACCAGTTTTATGTTATTAACCATTTGTAGCAGCACTTGATGAGCTTTTGCAAGCCACATCCACACTGTGTCCTATCCAAAATGTAATCCAACTGCATATTGAAATCGCCCTCTAATATCAGTGGGTGATCAACTGCTAAGACTATTAGATGCATCAACTGACTTAAACAAACAAACCAAAATACAGGTCAATCATGTGTTGGAGCCACATACATTAGCCAAAATAAGCATCCGGCCTGCCATCTCAACAACTGCTGTCACCCATTTACTGTCTGTATCTGCATTATGGGCAATTAATTTTTAAGCTATATGGTTGGCAATCAAAATAGCTACCACATTCTTCTTTTGCTGAATCTAGAGAAAAATAGTACTGCATTCAATTCCTTTTTTAATTTGGTTGACTCTGTATGATAAATGAATCTCTTGCAGGAAAGCAATAGTAGACTTTAATTTTTTTTCAGATGCACCAACATTTTTTTTTCATTTTTATTGGATGATATAATCCCTTCACATTTAAAGATGTAAACCTAACTTTATCCAGATTCCAAACTCATTCATGCTGGTTAACCCCACATCCCTGCTCATCTCATTCTCTTACACTTTCTCCCCACACCCTACAGTCATCCATTCTGATCCTTCCAGTATCCATTTCTGACCTATGCTTGCAATGATACATACAACACAAACACCACCATACATTCAGACATTCCTAATGGGCAGCAAGCCAAGCACTTCAGTGCTAAACTTTTCATTTAGGAGTTAGTAGGAGTTTATAGGAAGCTAACTAGTCAGGCTTGCGATGCTTGGCTGCACCCTCCCTTGAACTCATCACGGGTCTTTGTCTCTTGTAGTCCTCAAAAGTCCCTCTGTGCAGCCCTATTAATGAACATGCTTTGTATCACAGCCAGTGTTGCTCAGAAGAGCCCCCCTGCATTGCTGCAAAGTCGTGCACTAATTCTGTCATTCTGCTGAATGCTGCCAGAGTGGCTATACATACTGTAAACAACACTTTGTTGATACTGATGATGTATCATTATCAGAAAGTCCCATCCCTTAACTGTCCCTTGTTGCCTACATGACTCTCTAATTGCAGCAAACTATATTAAGAGACACTTTCTTTTATTGTAACATTTTATATACAGCCTGTGCTGAGGCATCTAGGCAGTTCACAAAAGTAAAAAGGCTACAAACAGTGTATGAAGAAAGAAAGGAAATCCAATATTAAAACAGGAAAGGAGAGAGAGAGAGCAAATGCAAGAGTGAGAGGTAGTGGGGCCTTGAAGTGGCATCTAGGAAGGGAAGGGGAGATTGAATGCAAGAGAAAAAAGGTGAGTTTTCAGTAGGGTCTTAAAACGGGGGAAGGAGAGCTTAAACGGAGATGGGGTGGGAGAGAGTTCCAGAGAGAAGGACTGAGGGGAAAAAAAGTGGAAGAATGAATAGATTCAAGGTGGACATGCATGGCAGATGGGAGGAGTAGGCGGTTAGCATGAATCTGTCTAAGGGAACGATGAGAGGTATGCAGATGGATTAGGTCTGAGAGAGAACGTGGGGTTCTGGTCTGAATGGAGTGGTGGACCAGTGTGAGGATCTTATATTGAATGTGGTAGGAAATTGGACGATATGAGTCAGTAGGATATTGGTAGCCAGTGCAGATGAATAAGTATCGGGGTAATATGATCAAAGCGGGAGGAGTGTGTGTGAGAATGCATGCTGCAGTTTTCTGGAGTAATTGAAGACGACACAGTTGGTATCGGGGAAGACCAGCAAGGACAACGTTACAGTAGTTGATATGGATGATGACCAGGGAGAGGAGGAGGGTAGTCAGTGAGTGGGTGAAAGAAATGGGCGAACTGAGCAGATCTGATAGAAAAATGAGCGTTGACTAGTGGACAAGAGATGGTCATGGAAAGAAAGAGAAGAATCAAGGGTGACACCGAGTTAACAAAGAGAGGTGACCAGTGGGATAAGTGTCCTGGACCAGGGAAGGAGCGAGAGGGAGCACGAGTGGAGAGAGAAAATCAAATGGGGCAGTTTTAGAGAGGTTGGTATGGAGATAGTTGGAGGCCATCCAGGAAGCTACGGCAGAGAGGCAGGCATTCAGAGGAGAAAAGGTCATGAGTAGAGGGTTCAGTGTGATGGACAAGGAGAATATCTGCGTAGTAGTAGGCTAAAATGCCATGTTGCCACCTTGAATACTACTACAGCCCCTAACGATCCATGCCCTGCTTACTGGATCAGATCGATGCGTGCTGAACTGAGCCCCACACTTGCCCTTATGCAACTTTCCTTCACAACCGGATCATTCCCAACATCTCTCAAGCAAACTTCAATACGCCCTCTCCTGAAAAACAATAAACTCGACCCAGCGAAAACTGACTCATATCGTCCAATTTCAAGTATACCCCTTCTAGCCAAAATCATCGAGAAGGTGGTACAAATTCAATTGCAGCAGCACATAGATAATTCATCCCCTCTTGATCCCTGCCAACACGGGTTCCGTGAGTCTCACGGCATAGAGACCCTACTCACATTACTTATCAACACCTTATCAAGAGGGATTGACAAAATTGAAAATGGATTCATCCTTATCTTCCTTGATATCTCGGCAGCTTTCGACTCGGTTAACCATCTGCAACTGCTCCACCGCCTTCAAGAAAAGGGAGTTCAGGGATCAGCTTGGGAATGGTGTCGATCCTACCTAACTAACCGCTGGCAACAGGTTCGGATAGGATCCTCAACATCTGATCCCTTCCATCAACAACAGGGTGTACCCCAAGGATACTCCTTATCAGCCCTACTATTTAACATATATATGCAACCAATCTGTGAAATCATCAGAGCATTCAACGCCTCGAGTTTGATCTATGCAGATGACGTACTGATATTCACTCCAATAAAAATAAATGCCCCCGACTTCTCCCCAATAATCGCTTGCTTCAGCGCAATTACAGACTGGCTCTTATCCCAGAACCTACGAATAAACTTCAAGAAAACTGAAGTCCTATTCGTAACCAGGAATAAGAAATTCTCCCCCCCCACATCATTGAAGGTGAGAGAAGCGGAACTACCGTGTAAATCATCGATTCGCTACCTGGGAGTCACCATAGATCAAGAACTGTCCTTCAAAGATCACATAAAGCAGACCGTCAAATCCATTTACAACAAAATAAGAACGCTGAAACCCTTAAGACCTCTACTCGCCCCTAATGACTTCAGAACAATCTTCCAATCCCTTGTAACCCCACATTTTAACTACGCTAACGTCATCCTGCATGGTCTGCCCAAGAGCACTCTCAACCCACTTCAATTGGCAATTAACTCAGCAGCCCGCATCCTCTGCTGTACCTCCCAGAAGAGACCACATCACTCCCATACTAACAGACCTTCACTGGCTACCCCTACAAGCCAGGATAACTTACAAAGCACTATTACTGTCCTTTAAAGCATTCAATCAAATAGCCCCACCTTCCATCTCCTCACTTCTTATCAACACCCCCACGAATAGGCTAAGAAGATCCGTGGCCGCTAATACCCTTGTTGTACCAAAGGATTACACCAAATGTAACCAAGCAACCAGAGACAGGGCCTTTACCTTATTCGCTCCAAATTGCTGGAACAATCTCCCTCCACATATCCGATCAATAAGACCTCTCTCAATTTAGAAAGGTCCTTAAACATTACCTATTCTGTCTTCACCTTTTAGGCCTTAACCCTACGCCTCCTCCCCCCATCTCTCAAATCACTCACACAGCCTCTGACACTCCAACAACATAGTCCTTACAGAACACGAACTAGACTCTCTGCACACCCAAAGTCAAGATCCCAATATATAACCTGAACTGTAAATTATCCACAGGTGAAATATCTGTTTGTATATAGTATGTATATAGTTTCCCCTGTTATTTCCAAGTTCTGACCCTGTTATAATGTAAGCAAAGGATTGTTCCAATGCGAAAATTTGTTATCTGTAAACCGCGCTAATGCCAAAGAGTGCGGTATATAAGAACTGTAAATAAATAAATAAATGTTACTGGATGATGAGGGTGAGGGGGGCCAAGAAGACATTGAAAAAAAGAGTGGCAAGAACAGAGCCTTGGGGGGAACACCACAGGTTAGGGGATGCTGGGGGAGGAGGAAAAGCCAGTGCGGACAGAGAAGGTTCGAGAAGAAAGAAAAGAGTGGAACCAATGGAAGACAGAACCAGAGAGACCTGCATTGCGGAGACTAGGAGAAGAGTGCGGTGGTCCACTAGATCAAAGGCAGAGGAAAGATCCAGAGAGACAGCCAAAGAAATGTTACCCTGATCATGCGCAGTGTGAAGTTCGTTGAGAAGGGAGAGGATAATGGTTTCTGTACTGTGGCCGTGACGGAAGCTGAGGCCATCCCCCTCCTCTTTGTGAATAAGTGAGTGAGCTGGCTTTCAGATGATATTTTTAGACACCCTGAGCCAGCATCAGTCGGCCATTTTTGGTTTGGCTGTTAGCTCTTTTGGTTGCTTTCAGTGTTTGGATTTACCTATGCTCTCTGTTCTTTGACTGTATATTAAGAGTACAGCATAACATCCAGTCAAATACTTGAAAAACAGTCCTGATACCAATTATCCACCTTCAGTGGCAGAGCCTTTAACTTTTACCTGGAGTGGCCTGTGTGTCCAGTGACTATACTCCATGTCACTTGGTTTGCTAAGTACCGCTCCATGTCTCCTGGTTCCAAAAATCTTTTTAGTAGTGTTGCAATATATCACTTTCTCACATGCTGGAAATTCAATACCCTCTTAACAAAGGGTCTAGGCCGAGCAGCTTTAGGGAATAGAAAAGAGATTTAGGCATCATCATGGATAATACATTGAAACCCTTGGCCCAGTGTGCAGTGGTGGTCGGGAAAGCAAATTGAATGCTAGGGAACGGAACATAAGGATAGGAATGGAGAACAAAACTAAGGATATTATAATGCCTCTATCTTGTTCCATGATGTGACTGCACCTTGAATATTGTGTTCAGTTCTGATCACCATATCTTAAAAAGGATATAGGGGAATTAGAAAAGGTACAGAGAATAGTCACCAAAATGATAAAGTGGATGGAAAGATTCCCCTATAAGGAGAGGCTTAAAAATTAGGGCCCTTCAACTTGGAAAAGTGACTGGGGAAGGGAGTGGAACAGGTAAACATAGAAAGACTAGGGAACACTCAATGAAGCTACAATGTAGCTCATTTAGGACTAATAAGAGAAATATTTTTTCACTCAACAGGTAGTAAGAAGGGGATGAGCAGTGGCACTATATGCAAAAAAAAATTAAAGCTATAGAATTACACAGCTTAAAAGGGAGCAAGGAGACACTGTGGGTTAAACTAGAAAGATGGAATGGGAAATCCATTTGTGGTGATGTGATTATACAAAGCTCCTTCGCAGGGAGAAGAAGTAGATGGAGATTTAATAGAAGACATAGGCAGTATTACCATGAAAGGAGAAGTGCTACTGATAGGTGATTTCAATATGCCAAATGTTTTTTGGCACATCCCTGCTACAGTGTCATCTAGAAGTAAGGGGATCCTGGATTCTCTACAGGGAGAACTATTCTGGCAACTAGTAACAGAACCTTCCTGTGAAGGGGCCATACTAGATGATGCTTACCAATGGGGAAAGTGTTTCTGATGTTTTAGTGGGAGATTATCTTGTATCCAGTGATCACCAGATGGTGTGGTTCAGTATTAGGACTAGGGCTGATAAAGTCCATTTAAATGCGAGGATCTTAGACTTTAGGAAAACTAACTTTGCCATGTTGGGACAATACCTCAGTAAGTCGTTAGCAGGATTGGAACAGCTGGAGGATGTAGAAAAGCAATGAGCAAAACTGATGGAATATTTTAAGGGCAACTAACCTTTTTGTTAGAAAGGTAAATAAATGGAAAAGGAGGACACTATGGTTCTCAAAAGAAGTAGCTGAAAAGGTGAGGAAAAAGAGGGTGGCCTTAAAATACAAGAGATCACAGAGAGAGGAAGACAAGCATCAATATTTGGAAAAACTTAGAGAAGCGAAGAAAGTAGTCAGGAAAGCAAAGATAAATAAAATGGGAGGATAAGACATTTTTCAGATATGTTTAGCAAGAGGAGGAAGTGCAAAAATGGTACTGTTAGACTCGAGGGGGAGGAATATGTAGAAGCCGGTGAGGATAAAGTGGAATTGCTTAACAAATATTTGTGTTCTTTATCTTTATAAATGTGCTTGATATACCGCACCTTTACACAAGTATCAGGGCAGTTTACAATAAAATGTTAGCTGCAAAAGGAAAGCCAGAAAAGAACTCCATTAAGGACAAGAAAAATGGTCAGTTAGGTCGAGGGGGAAGTAAGGTGGTGGCAGGAAAGGTCGTCGGCGAGTAGCTGCTTTTGTTCCCGAGTCTGAGCCTTGGAGTTGGATTTGTGATCGAAGAAATGGGTTGTTAAAAGTGGAAGCAGACAGACCTACCCCTGGGTCCTACTTCGGTGAATCCTCCTGGGCAAAAAACATTAGAGTCTTGCGGCTTTTCTTGCGGTGCTGGAGTAGCATCTTTGGCGGGGCCATTAGAAGAACTGTCGGCTCTGTGCGCTTCGGAGTATAGCTCTCTCTAAAGTTGCATAGCCCTCCACAGAGACCTGTAAGTGTGTGGCCAGTTGGAGCTGTGCTCCCCTTCGGCCTGCTGACAAGCACGCCGTTGAAGGGGAGTGAAGATGGCACTTCACTGGTTGGAGCAATTTCTCCAGATTTGGGGGCACAGCGCGGAGGGAGGAGTGGCCTAGTGGTTAGGACAGGGTACCTCAGGCTGGAGGGCCAGGGGTTCAATTCCCACCTGGGGACAGCAATCTCAGGCCGGAGGGACTGGGGTTTCTAGTCCTATAGGCACTCCTTGTGGCCTTGGGCAAGCCACTTAACCCTCCATTGCCTCACGTACACATAGATTGTGAGCCCTTTGGGGACACGAGGGATTGTATCCAGTACCTGCTTATATAGTGATTGTAAACCGCTCTGATGCCCTTCAGCCTGGGCGGTATATCAAGAATTGCATAAAACATAAAACATAAAACATTCTGTTGTGGACATAACATCAGGGCAGACTGGAGCATTGCCAGCTTCCGGAATCAAGGGTTTGGTAAAGCCATTTGTGATTACGCTGTGAGATACTATAGCAATGGTGAACTCTTCTCTTTCTTGTGGGTTCTGTAAGTACTGAATTATTAGAGGTTACGAATAATTGCTCAACTATTTTCAGTATTCAGGAGCAGCAAGCAGAGAAAATCCTTCTTCTGGAGCAAGAATCGGGTCAGCTTCGGGATCTGGTTGTAGCCTAGGTTAAGGACAAGTCTACGATTATATGGAAGACTGAATATTTAGAAAATTAAGTTGGTCGGAATCACATCAGATTTTTGGACTTTCCTAGATTTCCAATTTTGTCACCAGTGGAGATATTGAATAAATACTTTGGAGAGGTATTAAAACTCCCCTCGGAGCATTTCCCACAATTGACTCCTGCTCAATATTTGTCCCTGGAGGCTGGAGACCAAGGGGATGTTCCTGGGACGGCTTCCTTGGGGGTGGGGACTTAACAGGGTTTTTGGGAAAACTCCTCGGAGGTAATCACAGAGAAGTCCACCCTTCTTGCTACCCTGGCTTTGGAGTCAGATAATTTTCCGCTCTTATTTTAGGAACTTTAATGTGCCATTCCTAGGGTCTCAGATTAGAATGTTTCCAGCTTTGTCTCATTCCTAGATGAGAAGGAGGGAGTTCTGGGCCTTCGGCCTAGGGTCCTGGCCACTGTGGCCACTTTTCAGTTAAAATTTCCTGTAAAATGTTGTGTTCCTTACAAAGATAAATTGTATTTGTTCTTTGAGCCTAGGCAGTTCTTAGAGTTCTTAAGTTAGAGAAGAAATTTCAGTTCAGGTTGCTGTTCCCTCCCATACAGCTGACGTTTAAGTCTCCACCTGCTTAATTTTTTTCTTTCTTTTTTGGTAGTTTGTGGTAGGTTTGCCCTGCCACTATTAGTGTATTTCTTGGTACTCCCCTGCATTTCCTTTTATTTGTGGACTAATTTTGAAATGGCTGTATATTTCTTTTGATGTTTTCTTTTAGTTTGTTTATGTAAGCCATTAATCCATTATCTTTTCATTCATGTGACTACTTGGATGTATAATGTGAAAATCTCAATAAAAATTTAAATAAAAAGACAGGAAAAACAGGCCACTCATATTTATTTATTTATTTACATTCTCTTATATACCGCGCTATTCTGCATCAGTGTGGTTTACATTGAACAAACTGAAATTACATTGAACAGGGCATTATAACTTGGAGATAACTATTTTACAGGGAACATGGGCTATGGAGGGTTAAGTGGCTTGCCCAAGACCACAAGGAGCACCTGTGGGACTAGAAACCCCAGTCCTTCCGGCCCAAGGTTGCTGTCCTCTAGTGGGATTTGAACCCCTGACCTTCCGGCCCAAAGTACCTTGCCCCAACCACTAGGCCACTCCTCCACTCCTCCATATAGGACAAGAGAGCAGAGGAGAAGAAAAGACAGTATGTAGTTAGATACCAGAGGGAAGGGAGGTCGAAGGCTAATTGAAACTAGTGTGTTTACGCAGGCTTTTGAGTGTATTCACAGATGAAGGGCCAGGACCTCAGAAAACACCAACAAATAGGAGCAGAAGTGAAGGGGATCTTGAATGATTTTCATAAGATTGTGTTCTTGAGGAACTATCTAAACTAAAAGTAGACAAAGCGATGGAGTTGGATGGAATACATCTGAGAATATTGAAGGAACTTGGGGAAGTTCTAGTAGCTACATTGACCTTTTCAATGTTTTTTTTTAGGGTCGGGAGTGGTCCCAGAGGAATGGAGACATGCACATGTGGTCCCTTTACACAAAAGTAGAAGTAAGGATGAGGTTAAGAACTACAGGCCAGTTAGTCTGATCTCTTAATGGAAACGCTGCTAAAACAGAAGATAGTGAGGTTTCTGGAGTCCAATGGATTGCAGGATCCGAGGCAGCATGGGTTTACCAGAGGTAGGTCTTGTCAGAAAAATCTGATTGATTTCTTTGACTGGGTGACCAGAGAGTTGGACCAAGGGAGATTCCTAGGTGTACTTGGAGTTAAGTAAAGCCTTTGACACCATTCTGCACAGGTGACTTATAAATAGCTTGTACACCCTAGGGATGGACCCTAAAGTGATTGGATTAAAAATTGTTTGATTGGGAGGCAACAAAGTAGCTCCAGGAACAAGCAGGAATGTAGTCTTCACATATAGGTATCGTCGGTACCGACGGAGCCTGTGCGGGAACGCTCTCCAGCGTCCAATTAGAAAGCTTTTGGGAGCATCCCACAGCGTCTGCGTGCTGCCTTCCTGCCTTTTCCAACTGCCTCTCTCCAGTTCTTTGTTTTCCGCGGAGCCAGCAGGTCGTCGTTCCTGTCACTGCAGAAAATGTTTTCCTTATTCCTTCTTTTTTGTGGTCGTGTCTGCCTTCCTCGACGCTATACCGGTACCGCCGGTTCTTTCTTTCTTTAAAAATAAAAAATAAAATATAGATATAGATATAGATATAGATATAGATAGATATAGATATATAGATATATATATATATATATATATATATACGTATTGTTTCCAAACTTTTCTTTTCCAGGTGCACGTGCCATTTTGGGCCTTAGGCCCAAAATGTCCTCCACTATGGAAAAACCCGCTTCGGGTTTCAAAAAGCGCACCAAGTGTGGTGGTACCATCTCCGTCACAGACACCGACACTGAGTGGTGTCTTAAATGTTTAGGTACTAACCACTCCATTTCCGAGTGTATGGCTTGTGCCGTGATGTTCAAGAGGGGTCGACAAAACCGAGCTGCTAAGTTCGGCGCCCTTTTTCCCTCTGATGCAGCTTCTGTGGCATCGACGTCTTCCAGGGCTTCGTCTTCCTCCCATGGATCTCAGGTAACTAAACCTAAGTCTGACCAGTCCTCAAAGGGTAGATCTCCTTCCAAGCATCGAGATGCCTCTGACGTTGCCCTTGAGGGTTCTGTACCGGCAAAAGTGCCCCGGTGGGAGGCTTCGGCTTCCAAAGCATTATCGGGGCTCCAGGATGTTCGAGGCCTCGACCTTGGCAGAACTACTGGTGCCATGCTCTGGGGTACCGGTTGCTTCCGGTACCGATACCCAGGCATCGGCAGCGTCGATAGACCAGAGGTTCCTGGCTATAGAACGCAGTCTGGCGGCTTTCCTTGCGGCATCGACACCCTCGGAACCATGTCAGACAGTTCAACTGGTACCGACAGCATCGGCATCGACATCGGTGTCTGCTTTGCTGGCACCCAGTCATGCTATGCCTTCCGTTACCAATACACCAGTACCGATTCCCCCTGGTACCGACTTCGGTCGGTACGGGTACCGGGCTCTTCAAGAGCATCCGGACAGAAGGTACTTTGAATCCTCGGAGGACTCAGAGGATTCTGACAGCTCTGCCAGTACGGAATACTTCTCCCGGAGGAGCCTTCCTCTCCTAAACGTAGGATGTCTCCTCCAGAAGATATCTCCTTTCAGGATTTCATCAGGGAGGTGGCTCGAGGTCTCTCCATTACTGTGACTCCTGAAACAGAGCCCAGGGCTAAGGAGTTGGAGATTTTACAATATCCCAAAGCTCCTAAGGAGGCAGCTACTTTGCCTATCCATGAGATCTTACATGATCTCATGTTGAGAATGTGGGAGACACCTCTTACTACCTCTCCTCACTCTCGCAGACTGGATACCATGTATCGAGTCCCTCCTTGTCCTGGTTTCCTCAGCTTCCTCACCACTCTATTGTAGTGGAATCAGCTATGAGAAGGATCAGGAGTGCAAAGAGGCATGCCTCTAATCCTCCAGGACGTGAGTGTAGAACTTTGGATGCCTTTGGACATCGTACGTTCCAGGCTTCCATGCTTTCTGCCAGGATCAGTTCCTATATTCTATATATGGGAATGTTCCTTAAAGAAGTCACGGGAGACTTGGAGGTTTTAAGCCCTCTTCCTGAGGACAAGAGGCAGGATTTTCTCACACTAGTTAAACATGCTCAAGATGTTTCTAAGTTTGTCAATCGTGCAGCTTTTGACTGTTTTGAGTACATAAGCAGAACCTCTGCCATTGCCATAGGTTCACGAAGAATTGCCTGGCTCCAGGCATCCGACTTGGAGCTCTGGGTGCAGGACAAACTGGGAAATATCCCTTGTACAGGTGAGAATCTATTCGACAAGAATTGGCAAGAAAAGGCCAATGAGATGGATGCTAACAACGCCACTTTGGATAGATTATCCAAAGCCACAACTGATCCTGCAAGAGAAATCTTTCAAGAAACCTTTCTTTTCCAAGAAGAAGAGGTTTTATCCCTTTTATTCCCAGCAGGGACGTTCCGCAGGTCAGCTTGTCCGAAAGGGTCAGCAGCCACCTAAACAAAGAAAACCAGACTGCCATGCCTCAATCGTCTCAGCAGTCTCAGCCTCCACAAGGCCTTTGACTTTCATCTAGAGAACTTAGCCTTCCTGGCCCTCAATGGTCCCGAGCCTTCCACCATTCCAGGAAGGTTATGTCACTTTGCCCCCAGATGGGGGCAGATAACAGCACAGCATTGGACACACTCCATTATAAAAGAGGGGTACAAGCTTCACTTTTTGTGCATGCCCCCTCCCACAATGGTAAGACAGTTCAATTCTCAGACCTCTCTTATCAACCTGTTAGGTCAGGAGGTCACTATGCTTCTTGCCCAAGGGGCAATAGAAGAAGTACCCATTCATCAACAGGGTACAGGGTTTTACTCCCCTTATTTCCTTATCCCAAAGAAAAGAGGGGGACACAGACCTATTTTAGACCTCAGAGAATTGAACAAATTCCTGTTCAAAGAGAAATTCAAGATTTCCCTGGGAACTCTGCTGCCATACCTTCAGAGTCAGGATTGGCTTTGTTCTGTAGATCTCAAGGATGCATACACATGTTTTCATCCATCCAACTCGCCAAAAGTTCCTTCGGTTCCTTTTTCAAGGAAAGCACTACCAATACAGGGTGCTTCCTTTTGTCCTGGCCTCAGCACCAAGAGTGTTCACGAAATGCATGGCTGTGGAACCAGCATTTCTTCGCACTCTAGGGATATTCGTCTTCCCCTACTTAGACGACTGGCTCATTCGAGCCCCATCAGAGTCAGAGGTCAGGACCTCTCTATCTTGCACAATGCGTATCCTTCAGTATTTCGGTCTGGTCATAAACATCCCAAAATCCAGTCTAACTCCCACTCAGTCTCTAGAGTTCATAGGAGCTTTGCTGGATACCAGAAAAGCAAGGGCCTATCTTCCCCAGGCCCGTTGCCTTCGCATGGTGCAGTTAGCTTTTCAAGCAGTGCTAAAGCTTCATCTCACTACCCGAGAAATGTTACAGCTACTAGGCCACATGGCATCTACAGTGCATGTGGTTCCTTATGCTCGCCTCCATATGAGAGCAGCCCAGTGGACTTTATCCACTCAGTGGACCCAGGCATCAGGGTGCCTGTCAGACAAAATAGCAAACACAAATCACCTTATTTTGTCTCTCCAATGGTGGCAGTCCACTCAGAACTTGTTGCTGGGGTCCCCATTTCAACAACCTTTACCCCAGGCAACTCTCACAACAGATGCTTCACCAATAGGTTGGGGAGCTCATCTACAAGACCTCTCCACCCAAGGCACTTGGACTCCACAGGAGTCTCGTCTACACATCAATCTCTTGGAGCTCAGAGCAATCTTCCTTGCTCTGCGAGTGTTCCACACCCTGCTCAGCTACAAGACAGTCTTCATTCATACGGACAATCAAATAGCCATGTTCTACGTGAGCAGGCAGGGGCGAACAGGCTCTCTGTTGCTTTGCAATGAAGCTTTGCAACTATGGGCCCTCCCCAGAGCATCAGATTCATCTCCTGGCAGTGTATCGTCCAGGGATACAAAACTCTTGGGCAGACAGACTCAGTCGAGTTCTGCTTCCACACGAATGGTCTCTACATGCAGACCAGGTAGCCAAGATTTTTCAAATTTGGGGAACCCCGGACATTGGCATTCAATGGACTTGCAAAGAGGTCTATCTTCCCCAGTTCTGTTCGAGAATTCCGGCTCAGGGCTCTCAGGCCAGGGATGCTTTCCTCCTTCACTGGGGTCAAGATTTCCTTTATGCTTTTCTGCCCATTCTCCTAATTCCCAAAACCCTGTTCAAGCTTCAGAGAGACAGAGGCCGTATGATTCTCATAGCTCCACATTGGCCACGGTAAGTGTGGTACCCACTGCTTCTACATCTCTCTCAAGCTCCCTCCCTGGAGTTAGAATCTGCTCCAGATCTCCTGTCTCAGGAGGACGGAATGTTATGGCATCCCAATCCCCAGTCTCTGCATCTCAGGGCTTGGCTGCTGAAGGCCTAGATCTTCATGATCTTAACCTCCCTCAGCAAATAAAGGATATCCTTTATGCTTCCAGGAAGCCTTCCACAAGACGCTCTTATGCTTTCAAGTGGAAAAGATTTACCATATGGTGTTCGCAGAAGGGTCTTAACCCCCTTGTGATACCGCTGGAATCATTACTGGAGTATCTCCTTCATTTATCCAATGCAGGACTTAAAATGAACTCAGTAAGAGTCCATTTGAGTGCTATTGCAGCTTCTTTCAAGCCTTTAAATGGACAACCTATTTCCTCTCATCCTCTTATAGCAAGATTTATGAGAGGCCTTCTTCTAACTAAGCCTCCCATTAGGCCACCACCGGTGCCATGGGACTTAAACCTGTTTCTTGGTCAGCTCATGAAGCCACCTTTTGAACCCTTAGCTACTACCTCATTGAAATTCCTTTCTTGGAAGGTTATCTTTCTCATTTCAATCACATCAGCACGCCGCATCAGTGAATTGCAGGTACTAGTAGCTGATCCACCTTATACAAGGTTCCGTCATGACAAGGTAGTCCTTAGGACTCATCCACACTTTATGCCAAAGGTGGTCTTGCCTTTTCATTTAAACCAAGCGGTCTACCTGCCTGTGTTTTTTCCAAGGCCTCATGCATCTAATGCAGAAAGGAATCTTCATACTTTGGACTGTAAAAGAGCTTTAGCCTTTTACTTGCAAAGAACAGAGCAACATAGGAAGTCCTCTCAACTCTTTGTTGCTTTTGATCCTTCTCATTTGGGACTTCCAATCTCCAAGAGAACACTGTCCAGCTGGATTGCTCAGTGTATTTCCTTTGCTTATCAGAGTAAGAATTTTCCTCTGGGGGGCCATGTTACAGCTCACAATGTGAGAGCCATGGCAACTTCAGTGGCTCATCTGCACTCTGTGTCTATCGACGACATCTGTTGAGCAGCCACTTGGGCCTCGGTTCATACCTTCACAGCCCATTACTGCTTGGAAAAGGACTCCTGCCGGGATGCCTTGTTTGGTCAGGCTGTTCTTCAACACCTTTTCGATACCTAATCAACTCCTACCCGCCATCCCTGGTTGGATGCTAGAGATCCATGGGGGGAAGTGGAGCCCTTTCACAGGGACACGCTACTTCTGGGGTCTCTCCCTGGCATCTAAAGCTAGGGAGTCCCCATATGTGAAGACTACATTCCTGCTTGTTCCTGGAGATAGCATAGTTACTCCACCTGTAACAAGTGATCTCCGGGAACAGCAGGAATTTAGTCTTCACAACCCACCCACCTCCCCTAGGAGTTGTATCTCTCTATCTCTTTCTCTTTCTCTCTCTTTGTCTTAGCTTTAAACTCAACTGGAGAGAGGCAGTTAGGAAAGGCGGGAAGGCAGCATGCAGGCGCTGTTGGATGCTCCGAAAGGCTTTCTAATTGGACGCTGGGGAGCGTTCCCGCACAGGCTCCGTCGGTACCGACGATACCCATATGTGAAGACTAAATTCCTGTTGTTGCCGGAGATCACCTGTTACAGGTGAGTAACTATGCTATACAGGTAAATGGAGCTCACTCTGAGAAGAAGGATGTTACCAATGGTGTGTTGCAGGGATCTATCCTTGGTCTGATTTATTTTTAACTTCTTTGTAAGATTGTGGAAGGGTTGTCTGGTAAGGTTTGCCTCTTTGTGGATGAAATCTGCAATAGAGTAGACACCCAGGAAGGAACAGATAACAGGAGGGATCTAGCTAAGCTTGAAGAATGGTTGAGAATTTGGCAGATTTAATGCCAAAACATGTAGGGTCTTGCATTTGGGCTGCAAACCTCCAAGGGAGTGGTACAATGTAGGGGGCAAAGTACTTCTGTCCACAAAAGAAGAGAGCGGGACCTGGGTGAGATTGTTTCTGATGATCTTAAAGTAGCTATACGTGTAGAAAAGGTGACTCTGAAAGCCAGAAGGATGCTTAGATGCATAAGGAGAAGAATGGCCAGCAGAAAAAAAGGATGTGAAAGTGCCTCTGTATATGTCTATGGTGCAACCTCATTTGGAGTATAGTGTGCAATTCTAGAGACCACACCATCAAAAGGATTTAAACAGGATGGAGTCAGTGCAGAGGGTGGCTACTAAAATGGTCAATGGTCTTCATTATAAACCATATGGAGACAGATTTACAGATCTTAATATGTATATTTTAGAGGAAAGGCAGGATAGAGGTGATAAAGATTTTTAAATACCTTCATGGCATAAGTGCACAAGAGGAGAGCCTCTTTTGATTGTAAGTAAGCTCTGCAACAAGGAGGCTTAGGATAAAGGTGAAAGGGAATAGATTCAGGAGTAACGTGGAAATATTTCTTTACAGAAAGAGTGGTAGATGCATGGAATAGTCTCACAGTGGAGGTAGTAGAGACAAGAACAAAAACCAGTCCAAGGCGTGATAAATGGAAAGACAGAGTCCTTTATTGAGCCTTTGACCGCCCGACATCGTCACCCTTCGTCAGGGGCTAGCCAGGCAAAAACTAAAAACATAAATGTACAAATATTTAATGGTTGGTTTGTCTATTCTTTAATCATTTTAAATAAGTACAATAAGTACAGTTAAATGGTATTATAAAACAATGAATAAATAGTAATAAAATGTAAAACCAAATAAAACTGGTGTGCTCAGGACCAAAGACAAATATAAAAATGTGTGAATGTGTAGATACTTATAAATACACATAAATACCAACCTCTGTTGAAGGCAGTGAGAAAAGTCTTACTTCATGCTGTTATAAGAATGTCTAGGTAAGCATTTACACTAAAAAACATAAATAGTCTGATTAAAAACATATTAAAATAACATATGGCATAAATATACATATGAATGAATAAATAAATAAAACAATCAAAAAGGTGGGAAAAAAGAGAGAGAGGGAGGAGGCAGGATATAGAGTGAACATAAAATGTATAACTTGGTATGGCAACGAACAGTGCAGGAGATATAATCAATAGAAATGGCAGGAGTGAGTCAGTAAACAATGTAGCTGAAAAGGGGGGGGGGGGGGGAAATGACTGATTCTGAACTCCAGTTAAAATACATAGCATAGCAAACGGATTTGTCGATACGTGACCTAATACTGCAAAAATCAGGAACTGATACAAAAAAGCTGATGCACATGGACTTCATACATAAAAGGGACAAATAAATAAATGTAATACACACAGAAATCATGTATAAAAAGAGAATCAAACTTCTAAGGCAAAAAGGGGCGATGCAATTGTAAAACAAAAAAATGATAAAAGAATGTTGCCAGCAAATGGTGCATAGAGTTTAAAACATAAGGGATGTATCATTGCGCTGGTGAATATGACTAGGCCCATGAGGGCATAGAAAATAAAAGGAAAATTAAAACCAGGATCTAAAGAGATCACAAAGTTTAAAAAAGACTGAATGTATAACTCAGTCGGGACCAAACATGTAAACTGCATGCATAAAGGATGACTCCGGGTTCAAATTTCATCATATAACGTTAAAAAACCTTCAATCCAAGGATTTACATTAAAAATTTATGATGATGATAACATAAATACATAAAATTCCCGTGACCATGAAGGAAAAGTTACCTTTATAGAGCTGCCGTCTATTCTCTGTAGACCCGCAGCAGGCTAAAAAAACGCCGGCACATGCGCTTAAACAAGAGGTAAAAGGGGGCGGAGTAAAAACGTCTGGCGGGACTAATGAGGGAACTCTTGTAAAGAAGAATAAATGAAAAATAAAAATTACAACCAGGATCATGTAAGCTGAAAAAAGGGGGGGGGGACTTTAAAAACTGTATAAAAACTAGAATATGCACTACAACAAACCTTTAAAAAACAAGAGGTAAAAGGGGGCGGAGTAAACACGTCTGGCGGGACTAATGAGGGGACTCTTGTAAAGAAGAATAAATGAAAAATAAAAATACAACCAGGATCATGTAAGCTGGAAAAGGGGGGGACTTTAAAACCCAGAATATGCACTACAACAAACCTTTTAGATAAGAAAAGAGTTTTAACAATTGTAATCATAACAAGTGGAACCCAAAAGAAAGGGGTCAAGGGCATATGGGCAAATGGTGATCAAGATTGTGGTGTGTATAAATACATAAAGTCAAACACATGATAAAAATACAATGGTAAACTAAAAACGAAGGATCTCGTAAAGAAATACTTTCTAGGTAACAAAGAATGGAATTGTATACCAACACTGTAAGAAAATAAATAAATAGTTAATAACATAACCTGTAGGTCACTCATAAAGAGAAATAAAATCAGATATACAAAAAAACCTAATATCAGTTTGAAAGGATCTAAACCTTGTAAATAAAATGCCTTCATGAATAACAAAGAATGTAATTATGTGACAACACTGTTAAAGAAATGAATAAAAAAAATATAATAAATAGAAAATAAATAATTAGAAACATAACCCGTAGAACAACCATAAAAGGGAATAAAATCAAATATACCAAAAGACTGTCAGTTGAAAAGGAGATGGTCAGAAAACCAGTTAAACACGAGAGCTTGAAGTAAGACTCAAAAAAAGGAAGAGGTAGAGGGGATGGGTTGATAGGTTACATAGTCTCTTGTTTACATCTCTTTTGATGGATCTTTTTACCTGGTTTTCTGACCTTCTCCTTTTCAACTGACATTAGTCTTTTGGTATATTTGATTTTATTCCCTTTTATGGTGGTTCTACGGGTTGTTATGTTTCTAATTATTTATTTTCTATTTATTATATATTTTTTTATTCATTTCTTTAACAGTGTTGTCACATAATTACATTCTTTGTTATTCATGAAGACATTTTATTTACAAGGTTTAGATCCTTTCAAACTGATATTAGGATTTTTTTGTATATCTGATTATCTCCAGGAACAAGCAGGAATGAGTCTTCACATATGGGTACATCGGTACCGACAGAGCCTGCACGGGAATGCTCCCCAGCATCCAATCAGAAAGCTTTTGGGAGCATGCCTGCGCACTGACTTCCCACCTTTTCCACTGCCTCTCCTCAGTTTTCTTTTTTCCGCGGAGCCGGCAGGATGTCCTCCTGTCACCGCAGAAACGTTTTTCTTTAAATCTTTTATTCTTGTTTTCTTGTGGTCGCGGCTGTTTTTCCCGCCGCCACCGGTACCGCCGGTGGATTTTTCTGTTCTTTTTCTTAAACTCAGGGAGAGTCTTCCCTCAGTTTCTGTCTTAAAACTTTTGGGCCTACAAGGCCTCTCTATTATGGAGCCGCCTTCTCCTAAGAAGTGCCTTCACTGTGGAAACACAGTTTTCTTTTTAGACTCCAATGGCTGGTGTCTAACCTGTTCGGGTCCTGACCCTTTTTCCCCTGAACAATCAGGCTGCAAGACTGTGAGAAGAACTTCCCTCTTTCGAGTTTCCCTCGATACCGTTTTCCCTCCTTGGGTGAGGGCACCGGCCTTTTCTTCTCTACAGGATCAGGTAATCCACAAACAGTCTGTTAAGACTAGCCAATTCTTGAGTGGTAGGTCTCATGCCAAGCATGATGATGGCTTCGGCCTTGCCCTCAAGACCCCATTGGCACTAAAACCCCGGCGGGAGTCTCCGGGCTCCAAAGCACTTCAGGGGTTTCAGGTTGTTCCTGGGGCTCACCCCCCACAGAACATACCTGAGCCATGCTCGGTGGTGGCATCCGCTTCGAGCGGTACCGATTCCCTGGCATCGGCACCGGTGTTGAGTGATCCACTCTTCACCAGGGATCGTCATCTGGCATCCTCGGTACCTTCGGGACCGACCGATACGTTCCAGATTGACTTTCCCATATCTCAGCCATGTTCGGTGGCGGCATCCGCTTCGGGCGGTACCGATTTCCCCGGCATCGGCACCGGTGTTGAGTGATCCACTCTTCACCAGGAATCATCATCTGGTGCCCTCAGTACCTTTGGGACCGATCGGTACGACCCAGATTGACTTTCTGGTATCGACAACATCGCCGATACCACCACCAACATCGGTACCCTCTAGACATGCATCGATAGACTCGCTCCCTTCGATGCCGAGTCTGGAATCGATATCTAGTCTAGATGACTGGGTACCGACGCATCTCAGAACCGACCCTTATCGTTTCCGGATACGCAGTACCAAGGATATTCACCAAGCGTTTCTGGGGGCCTCGGTACTGCTTGAGCAGCCTCCGATGACTGCTTCGAGGACGTTACCGTCTCTGATTCCAACTCAGCTACCGGTATCGATGTCGGTTCCTGCAGTTGCATCGGTACCATCGATCCTTTCTATGCCTAGTTTGGAATTGATACCTGGCATGGACGATGCAGTACTGACTGCCTCAAATCGTGACTGCCAGTATCACTATCCATCTAGTGGGATTCTTTTTCTGCACCAGACCAGTATATCCTCTGGTGCCCAGGCTACTACTTCAGCTTTAGCCTCTCCAGGGATAGTTCCCATTGGAGATCCTTCTTTTCAGAAATTTCTCCATGACATGGCAACATTTCTTGTTATTCCTATCCCTGGCTGTGATCCTACTCGAGGCTCTCCTGCAGAAAAGGAAAATATAATGCTTCCTTTACATCATTCTTTGCAGGATCTTCTTCTGAGAATATGGGAATCACCTTTAAGGGTTCCCTCACCTTCTACAGCAACTGATGTTCTGTATCAGGTGCCCCCCTCTCCAGGCTTCCAAAAGACTCAACTTCCCCATCATTCCATTGTAGTGGAATCTGTAATGAGGAAAGTAAAAAGCAAAAAGAAGCATTCTTCTTTTCCGCCAGGTCGTGCATCTAAAGCACTTGATGCCTTTGGACGTCAAACCTTTCAAACATCTATGATGGCAACAAGGATTATCTCTTATATTTTTTACATGAGTCTTTCTCTCCAGGAGGTCACAAAGAAATTATCTCTTTTGACTCCTTTTCTGTCAGAGCCCAGGGCTGCAGACTATTCCTTACTACTTAGTCATAGCCAGAATCTCTCTTGGTTTCTTTCTCATGCTTCTCTAGACTCTTTTGAGTCTGTTAGCAGAACCTCTGCTATAGCCATAGGAGCACGACGTAAAGCCTGGCTTCAAGCTTCAGACTTGAACAGATGGGCACAACAACGACTGGGGAATTCTCCTTGTACTGGAGAAAATCTCTTCAATAAGGAGGCTTTGCGTCAGGTTGCTCATTGCTCCACTGACTTTCCTGGTTCTGGAGACCATTCTAAGCCGCCTTCTTCCCCAGGGGGTAGGAAATGTCCTACCAAACCTTCCTTCCCTAGGAAAAGAAGGTTTCACTCTTCTCCTGCCCATCATCCAGATGCCCCAAGCAGGGGACACCTCGCCTTGATCTGAAGAATCCAAACTCTAGCCAGGCTGAACAAACCCAGCAACCATAGGTTCCTGAAGGTTGCAACCTACAGTTAACTTCTTCTTAGCAGAAGTTTATTCTCTGTTTTTTCATTCCTAGATATGCTGAGCTGTACGGATATTCATGTCTATTGGTTTCAGATTACTCCTCTTCTTCCTGCCAAGAAGAGCAGTTAACTACTATCCCATAATAGTTTTCTGTTCCAACATGAACATTTTTTCCTTCAGCAGACTTACCATATGGTAAGTCATCCTTCAGCTCCTATTTTCTCTACCCTCTCATCCAGGGTTCCCCCTGAATGAGTGGTACCATATCACTTCTTTTGTCTGGGCAGCTCCTCAGGCAGGGTCAGGACTTTGTCCTCTCCTTTGCCTGTTCTCTCTGTTACACACTACCTTTTTCAGCAGCTGCCCATGCAGGAATTCTGGTGATTAGAGTACTGGTACTTTTCCACAAGTTTCCAGTCTATCTTCCACCACTTTCTGTCAAGCCTTAGTAGTCAGTACGCTATCTATCTTGGATAATCCTACTCACTTCAGGCTTTTTACATTATCTTCTTTCTTGCCATCTCCACTTTCTTGGATTTGGCAGCACAGCTGACCTACCGTCAGTTTTATCTCTCAATTCTCCTGCATAATGCTCTCTGCAATCTTCAGAGAAGCTTTCTACTATGGGCCTTTGCTAGAGAGCATAAGTTTGTCTCTAATGACTATTCTATATGATGGGAAAGGCTTCTCAGTCATTTTCCATGACTATGAGGTTTTTTCCACACCCTGTTGCCCCTGTTACCTACAGGGTATAAGCCTTTTCTGCGTGAATGTCCAAAGAGTTTTTTCCAATCCTGCAGGATTATGCTGTTTTTTTCCTTACAGCTTGTCCTCATGGTATCCTACTCCTTTATGGACAGCACATATTCTACTGGTAACGCATGATACCCTTTGTGTCCCTCCAGTGGGTCATCCTGGTATCTCCTCCTTGCGTTTTCTGTCCAGTTACCATGTCAGAGTTCCATAAAACTCAGGACTTGCTGTTTACAGACTGATATTATCCCCTGTTTTTTCACGCATCCATCCTGGTTATTTTGCTTAATGGCATTACTGCACCTTATTAGCCCAGAGGAATAGATTCTCTATATCTCTTCTCAAGTAGGTTCTACCTTCTTGTCATTACACATCTCTTATGTGGATGTTCTTCTGAGCATGTCTTTATCTGCTTAGCTGCAGACATGTATCTTCAAACATATATATTCATGTATGTATATGTCCCTATATTTTCTGTAGATACATATGTCTGTAAGCTGTGTGTGCATACCTTATGCCCTTTATATATCTATATCTATATCTCCTATGTATGTATGTATGTGTGCATCTCTCGAGATGCTTCCTTATAAGTAGATATGTATTACATACGTATCTCCATAACTGTCTATGCTATAAAGGTTTTTCCCTCCTCAGAGGTTCCCGACAGGGGACTTGCATATCTTCATACTGTTCCTCAGTATGTCGGTGATATTATGCACACAACCACTACTGTGGTATTGACAGCTTCCATTGTACTCTAGCTCTCGCTATCCCTGAAGCATCATGCTTCAATATCTTTTCTATCTCTCACCAGCTAGGAAAGACAGTTAGATCTTCAGTATTTCTGGGGTTCAGCCCTTCACACATCTGTCCTCCTTGGGAATATGGGTTTTTTTCCCATACCCCTTCTTCCCTCTAGGACTGGGCTAGTTGTCCAAATTGGTCAGTCTTCCTCTTTTACTCTCAAATGTTAATAAATCAGTGGATAAAAGAGTTGTTCAGCTTTTCCCATAAAGCTTTCCGCTGCAGACTTGCCGTTTTTATACTACCCCAGTTGACACCTGGGTCACCTGCCAATTCCAGATTTGGACCTTCACCCTCACTGCTGTGAGGCACCTTGAGGATACTCTACTGAATCTCCAGTAGACTCCATCACGCTCTCTCCTTCCTACAATCCAGTAGGTCAGATGCTTTTTCTCATTGTTCATTAAATATTTTTAATGATACTTATCACACATACCAAGGACTCCTCTCCTGTAGTCCTTCGCTTTGCTGTTTTTTCTTACAGCTACCTCTCCTTCAACTCTACCCACCATCCCTCATGGGATGCCGGAGATCCATGTGTGGGAACTGCAGTCCTGGTCCAGGGACACGCATTTTCTGGGATCTCCCCTGGCATCTATAGCTAGGGAGTCCCCATATGTGAAGACTCATTCCTGCTTGTTCCTGGAGATAGCACAGTTACTTACCTGTAACAGGTGATCTCTGGGAACAGCAGGAATTAATCTTCACAACCCACCCACCTCCCCTAGGAGTTCTATCTATCTATCTTCCTTTCCTCTTTCTCTCCTTTGTCTCAGCTATGAAACTCAACTGAGGAGAGGCAGTGGAAAAGGCGGGAAGTCAGTGCGCAGGCGCGAGGGATGCTCCCAAAAGCTTTCTGATTGGATGCTGGGGAGCATTCCCGTGCAGGCTCCGTTGGTACTGACGTACCCATATGTGAAGACTTATTCCTGCTGTTCCCAGAGATCACCTGTTACAGGTAAGTAACTGTGCTTTATTTCTCTTTATGGGTGACCTACAGGTTATGTTTTTAACTATTTATTTATTTTCTTAGTGTTGGTATACAATTCCGTTCTTTGTTACCTAGAAGGTATTTCTTTACGAGGTCTTTCGTTTTTAGTTTACCATTGTATTTTTATCATGTGTTTGACTTGATGATCAAGATTGTGGTGTGTGTAAATACATAATTTGCCCATATGCCCTTGACCCCTTTCTTTTGGGTTCCACTTGTTATGATTACAATTGTTAAAAACTTTTTTCTTATCTAAAAGGTTTGTTGTAGTGCATATTCTGGTGTTTTTATAAATTTTTTAAAGTCCCCCCCCCCCCCCCTTTTCCAGCTTACATGATCCTGGTTGTATTTTTAGTTTTCATTTATTCTTCTTTACAAGAGTTCCCTCATTAGTTCCGCCAGACGTTTTTACTCCGCCCCCTTTTACCTCTTGTTTTTTAAGCACATGTGCCAGCGTTTTTTAGCCTGCTGCGGGTCTACAGAGAATAGATGGCAGCTCTATAAAGGTAACTTTTCCTTCATGGTCACGGGATTTTTATGTATTTATCATCATAATTTTCAATGTAAATCCTTGGATTGAAGGTTTTTTAACGTTATATGATGAAATTTGAACCCGGAGTCATCCTTTATGCATGCAGTTTACATGTTTGGTCCCGATTGAGTTATACTTTCAGTCTTTTTTAAACTTTGTGATATCTTTAGATCCTGGTTTTAATTTTCCTTTTATTTTCTATGCCCTCATGGGCATATTCAAATTCACCAGCGCTATGACACATCCCTTATGTGTTAAACTCTATGCACCATTTGCTGGCGACATTCTTTTTTATCATTCTTTTGTTTTACAATTGCATCGCTCCTTTTTGCCTTAAAGTTTGATTCTCTTTTTATACACGATTTCTGTGTGTATTAGATTTATTTATTTGTCTCTTATGTATGAAGTCCATGTGCATCAGCTTTTTTGTATTAGTTCCTGATTTTTGCAGTATTAGGTCACGTATCGACAAATCCGTTTACTGTGCTATGTATTTTAACTGGAGTTCAGAACCAGTCATTCTCTCCCCCCCCTTTTTTCAGCTACATTGTTTACTGACTGACTCCTGCCATTTCTATTGATTGTATCTCCTGCACTGTTCGTTGCCATACCAAGTTATATATTTTATGTTCACTCTATATCCTGCCTCCTCCCTCTCTTTTTTCCACCTTTTTGATTTTTATTTATTTATTCATATGTATATTTATGCCATATCTTATTTTAATATGTTTTTAATCAGACTATTTATGTTTTTTAGTGTAAATGCTTACCTAGACATTCTTATAACAGCATGAAGTAAGACTTTTCTCACTGCCTTCAACAGAGTTTGGTATTTATGTATATTTATAAGTATCTACACATTCACACGTTTTTATATTTGTCTTTGGTCCTGAGCACACCAATTTTATTTGGTTTTACATTTTATTACTATTTGTTCATTGTTTTATGATACCATTTAACTGTATTTATTGTACTTATTTAATGGTTTGTTTGTCTATTCTTTAATAATTTTAAATATTTGTACATTTATGTTTTTAGTTTTTGCCTGGCTAGCCCCTGACGAAGGGTGACGAAACACGGCCTGTGTCGGGCGGTCAAAGGCTCAATAAAGGACTCTGTCTTTCCATTTATCACGCCTTGGACTGGTTTTTCTCTGCTTTGCGTGATTTGTTGCTTCGGTAGTAGAGACAAGGACAGTATCTGAATTCAAGAGAGCATGGGACACAAACAGAAGATCTCTAAAGGGAAAAAAGGGACTATATTTGATATGGAAGAGCAGACTAGATAGGAAATATGGTCTCTTTCTGCTGACATGTTTCCATGTTTCTAATCAAACTCTGGAATTCATTACCGGAGTTTGTAGTAAAAGCTGTTAGTGTAGCTGGCTTTAAATAAGATTTGGACGAGTTCCTGGAGGAAAAGTCCATAAACCATTATTATAGAGGACCAGGGAAATCCACTGCTTACCCCAGGATAAACATTGT
Organism: Ichthyophis bannanicus; assembly: GCA_033557465.1. Taxonomy (NCBI): domain Eukaryota; kingdom Metazoa; phylum Chordata; class Amphibia; order Gymnophiona; family Ichthyophiidae; genus Ichthyophis; species Ichthyophis bannanicus. The sequence goes on along the minus strand of CM066032.1, from coordinate 1,170,173,899 downwards.
GGAATCTGTGTACCTTTTTCGGAACCTGACTGGTACTTGTGACCTGGATTGGCCACTGTTGGAAACAGGGTGCTGGGCTTGATGGACCTTGGTCTGACCCAGTATGTTTCTTATGTTCCTATGAGGGGACACTATGGATTCGATCCATCTCAAAAGGTCATGTAAGTGATTATTGCAGTAGATGGGGCAAGAAGCACTCCATGGATGTCGCCGGGTCCAAACTTCACAGCTCTCAGGAATGCCAACCACTCTGGTTGTTCTAGCAGTTTCTGTTTGACAGATTCTCAGCATATCTTGCAAACCTGACACCAGCTTTTATTTGCCCTTACATGCCATTCACCATTTCTGCAACTCTTCAGACTTTGTTTGGAATACTGATTATCTTGAGTAACATCTCAACCTTGATTTCATTATAGTCAGTATTATTCTCTGGGAACAAGCAGGAAGTTAGTCCTCGCATATGGGTGAAGTCAGCGCCAACGGAGCCCACACGGAAGCATCTCCATAGCTTTCAAAGAAAGCCTTTGGGAGATGCACCATGAATGTGTGGTCCACTTCCCGCCCAAGGGTGCCATCTTGCCTCGGTCTCCTTTTCTCCACGGAGCCCTTCGGACATTGTTGTTTTTTCCCTGAAAAAAGTCTGATTTTATTTTATATTTTTTTAATGGCTAAATTTTGTCTGGTTTGCGTACCAGTTCCTTCCCGCCCCAAGCCAACTTGCCTTTGCATCGCTTCTCAGGTTCATCTATCCATTTTTCACTTTTTTCATTGAGGTTCACCTTGACTGGCATTCATGCCCTTTTTCAGCCGAAGGCCTTGGACCCCTGCCAGGAGGCAGAGACTCCCTTTTTCCGATGGCCTAAAGTGGCTTCAAAAAGTGTGACTGGTGTGGCAAAGTTATGTCACTAACTGACCCACACTACTGCTGCCTCCAATGCCTTGGCCCAGAGCAAACAACTCTGATTGTGAGCTCTGCAGAACAATGATCCCAAAGTCCTTAGAGTTGCCATCGGCAGCAGGAAATTTTTTTTTCATAAGTCCGACTCCACCCCAGAGTCTCTCTGTTAACACCATGCTCCAGGGCCTGCTCTGATACCTCAGTGTCCCACGAAGCCAGAGCCTCTTCTGATTCCCGTAGCTGTGGTTCCTTCAAGCAGAATTCCCCAGAGGTGGAGCATAAGAAGAAACAATCCTTGAAGACTGCCTCGGAGGATGGATCCGGGAAGAAGATGAAAACCCATCCCAGGTCGTGCAGTCCCAGGAGCAGCCCTCTAAGTTGCCCCTAAGGAGTCGTCGACCCCTGCCGTCCAGTCCTGGGTCTTCAAGGCCATTCTCATCGAGGACTCCCCCCTCAATAGTACAGACATCAGTCCCAAAGTCCTCTGTGCCTGCATCAAAGGCTGCGGCGCCAACTGGCATGGAGACCAGAATGGCAGCCCTAAAGATCAGTATATCTGTCCTAGTAGCCATGCAGTGGGCATTTATGTCCAGCTCATCCGGTTCATCTGCCCCGATGATGGGACACTTGACATCTAGGGCTTCTCCTGACGTTGAGCTAGTCCGCAAGCGCCATCTGCCTTGAGAGTCCCCAGCCCTGCTTGAGGTGCCAGTCCCATTCTTTGGGACACCAGCCTTCCCCAGCGAGCACCCATGGCTCAGACTGACGATCCTCCGGAAGTCTTGCACTGCAAAGAGCGGTCCTCAATCTGAGGTTATTGTGGTGCGTTTGACTCATACTCCGACTTTGAGTCCGAATGGAGACCAAGGATGAAGAGTCCCTTAACACGAAGCAACACCATAACATGCCCTCGGTCCTATCTCTCCTAGTGATCCGATGATGCTCCCTAGCTGAGGACGTTGCATTCTTGATTTTCTGAGGGATATGACCAAGTGTCTCATGATAGAGACTGAGACCGAGGCCGAGGAGGACCCTCGAACTGAGGAATTGGAGATACACCAATACAAGGCACCTCTGAAGGAAACCCTTACAGTCCCAGTGGCCCTGATTCTCGACCGCCGCCTCCTCAGGAAACACTGGCTTTGGTACCAATTGTCAGCAGGCGCCTCGATGCCATGTACCAGGTATGCCAGAGCCCTGGGTTCCAAAAGGCCCAGCTCCCCCACAACTCGATGGTCATAGAGTTGGCCATGCGCCAGCTTGAGAGCCAAAAAACCCCACTTATTAGTACCACCCGGCAGAAAGGCCCAAACCCTTGACACCCTCAGTTGAAAGGCTTTTCAGGGCTTGATGCTAGCATGCTGAATCCACTCATACCAGCTCTACATTAGCATGTACCTGAAGGAACTGTTGAGGGAGCTCGGGATTCTCGGCAGGCCTCTATGGAGAACCCCTACAGAGGTTCAAGACCCTAACCTCAGCTGTAAATGAATGTTTGAAGTTCCTGTCCCAAGCAGCCTATGATGTCTTCAAGTCATTGGCTAGGGTGGCTGCTGCAGGCATTGGGGCACAACGCCAAGCATGGCTGCAGTCATCTGACCTGGAACAATGGGTACAGGACAAACTGATTGATGTCCCCTGCACAGGTGAGATCCTGTTTGGGAAATCCATGGCGGACAAAGCAGCAGAGATAGAGACAGAGTATGTGACTAGAACCAGGCTCTCAAAAGAACTTTGTGCAACCCCAAAAGAAAACCCCAGGGAAAAAAACCTTCTTCCCGAGGAAGAAAGAGGGCTTTAGTACTACTCTGCACTTCCAAGCTTTCTCAGGCCCTCAGCAGGCCCAGCAACAAAAAGGCCAGAGACATGGTCCCAGAAAGCAAAAAGCCCCAGGCACCGGCTCAAGCCCAGCTGGGAAAAGCTTTTGACTGCCTGGGCGTGACCCCCACACCCCCCAAGGGGTTCTCTTCTGCCCACAGGGGGGCACCTAGCCCTGTTTGCCCACAGGTGGACAGCCATCACCAGGCCTCTCCTTCACCAGACCCTGCTCTTCATCGAGCTAGCAGGACTACTCCAGAATAAAGCAGTGAAGCCGGCCCCATTGCCTCAGGTACACTTAGATTGTGAGCCCTTCAGGGACAAGGGAATAAATAGTGCCTGTTAGCATATCTGTAAACCGCTTTGACCCGGTGAAAAGCAGTATATAAGCACAGCTAAATAAATAAATAAATAAAACACCTTTTGGGCACTGGCTTCTACTCCAGGTATTTCCTCATCCCCAAGAGGACTGGGGGCCTCAGGTCCATCCTGGACCTGCGAGAGCTCAACAGGTCAAGGAGGTCCAGGAGAAGTTGGCTCTCCCTTGGAACACTGCTGCCATTCCTCCATCAGGTTGATTGGCTTTGCTTCTTGGACTTAAGGGATGCCTACACTCACATCCTAATCTACCCTAGCCACAGAGAATACCTCCGGTTCGTGGTGGGGAAACAGCACTACCAATACAGGGTACTGCCCTTTTGGATCTCATCTCCAAGGGTCTTCACAAAGTGCCTCGGGGTTATTGCAGCCCACCTCAGGTTTCAAGGGGCCTTCGTCTTCCCCTACCTGGACGACTGGCTCATAAAGGGGGACACAGCTGCAGAGGCACAGTGTGTCACCGGATGCACTATAAACACCCTACAGCACCTGGAGTTCATCGTAAACTACCCTGAGTCCCACCACACTCCCTCTCAGAGCCTAGAGTTCATAGGGGCACAGCTGGACACCCTTCAGGAAAAAGCCTTCCTCCCTCACAAGAGGTCAGTATGCAGAGGTGCTACTGTGCAGGACACTACCCGCATGGCTTCTCCTCCACTTGCTGGGACACATGGCCTCCACAGTCCACCTGACCCCAGATGCCTGCCTACACATGAGAGCAGCCCAGTGGTGCCTCTGCTCTCAGTGGACCCAAGCTATAGACAGGCTCAGAGACAGAGTGCATGTGACCCGCTAGCAGGTGGACTCCCTAGGATGGTGGCAGAATCCAGGTCACCTTCAGGCTGGGATGCCCTTCCAGGCACCCACTACCCAGAAAGCCCTCACTACAGATGCCTCTCTAATGGGCTGGGGAGCGCATTGAGAGAGCCTCCAAACACAAGGCTGCTGGTCCCAGAGGGAATCTGAAATGCAGATCAACCTGCTGGAAATCAGGGCCATATTCCTGGCCCTCAAAGCCTTCCACTACCAGTTACAGTACCACCAGGTGCTGATCCAGACCTACAGTCAGGTCTTGATGTTCTCTGTGAACAAACAAGGGAGAACGGGGGTCATACTCCCTCTGCCAGGAGGCGGTAGCTCTCTGCTCTTATGCCACATGCAGAGGGATACTCCTGAGGGCGGTCTACCTTCCAGGCCAGGGCAATGTCTTGATGGACAAGCTGAGCAGGGTACTCCAACCACACCAGTGGCATCTGGACCCAGCAGTAGCCTCATGACTGTTCTGGCTCTGGGGTGTCCTGGTGATGGACTTCTTCACCAGCCCAGACCAGACAATGTGCAAGTTGCCCCGTTTTCTGCTCCCACCGATCGTAACCACGCTGGGTAGCAGTGGATGCATTCCCTATCCTGTGGTTGGAAGGCCCCCTGTCAGTCTTACCCCAACACCGCTGATAGCCAAGACCCTGTTCAAGGCTCAACGCGACAGAGCGTCGCTAGTGCAGATAGCCCCTCGGTGGCTCAGACAGCCCTGGTTCCCACTGCTCCTCTCCTTATCGACTGTACCGCTAATTCTCCTGGGCTGAACCCCAGAACTATTCTCACAGCAGCAGGGCTCTCTCCTAGACCCCAACCTCGGGATTCCTCTCACTCATGGCTTAGCCGCTCAAAGGGTAGTGCTAGCTCCCTTCAACCTTTCATGGGACGTGGAAGACATCTTTCTAGCCTCTCAGAAGGTCTCCACATGAAGGGAGTATGCCTTCAAGTGGCAACATTTCTCACCATGGCGCACAGAGAAGTGGGTGAACCCGTTCTCCTGCTCTGTGCATGTGGTATTCCAGTACCTGCTGCACTAGTCAGAGTACACCTAAGCACCATCGCGGCACATCACCACTCCGAGGGGAAGCCCCTCTCAGCTCAGCCACTTGTGTCTTGGTTCCTACAGAGCCTCATATTACCCAAACCCCCCTGTCCACACTCCGGTGGCTGAATGGGACCTTAATATGGTCTTCTCGCAACTCACTAAGCCTCCATTTGATCCTTTAGCTACCTGCCACCTGCGGTACCTTTCCTGGAAGGTCGCCTTCCTGGTAGCACTCGCATCAGCTCGCAGAGTCGGCGAGCTCCAGGCTCTGATGGCAGAGCCTCCTTACATGAGGTTCTACAAGAACAGGGTGGTGCTCCGCACACACTCTAAGTTTCTGCCGAAAGTGGTGTCCCCATTCCACCTTAATCAGGAAGTGGTGCTCCCCACTTTTTCTTTCCCAGGCTTCACGTTGGCGGGGCAGAGACCATTCTCCATACTCTGTATTGCAAGAGAGCCCTATCCTTCTACCTGCAATATACTCGGGGCCACCACAAAGCTCAACAGTTTTTCGTATCCTATAACCCCAGCCATCTGAGGCTCCCAGTAACTAAGAACTCCATCCACTTGGATGGTGGACTGCATTACCCTTGCCTACGAGCAAGTGGGGATCCTACTGAATCAGAGTCACGGCACACCGCGTCATTGGCCAAGGCTACATCCGTGGCCAATCTGCGCTCCGTCCCCATGACTGAAGTTTGCCGGGCCGCCACCTGGTTTTTGATCCATACCTTCACAGCTCACTACAACCTGGAGAGGGAGTCCCAATGGGACATGCCTTCGGCCAGGCCATACTCCGTAATCTCTTCAGGGTGTAGGCAACTCCTGCCCTCTGACCTTTTTATGTTCAGGCTACTGGAGTGCTGGTGTTCACTGGACGCTTGAGTCTTGTAAGAGTCTCTCCCTTGGGACTCAAATGCTGCTGATCACAGCTTTCCCTTTGCAGGTTGCTATGGCATTTTCTTTTGGTTACTGGTTCTCTGTAGCCTGTAGCTGAAGAATCCCATATGTGAGGACTGACTTCCTGCTTGTTCCAGATAAAGCGTAGTTACTCACCTGTAACAGGTGTTCTCCGGAGACAGCAGGAATCGGTCCTCACAACCCTCCCTCCTTCCCTTGGAGTTGCTTCTTTACCATCTTTTATTTTTGCCGTCTTAGCTATGTTATTTGATTGAGGCAAGATGGCACCCTTGGGCAGGAAGTGGACCATGCATGCGTGGTGCATCTCCCAAAGGCTTTTTTTGAAAGCTGGGGAGATGCTTCCATGCGGGCTCTGTCGGCACCGATGTCGCCCATATGCGAGGACTGATTCCTGCTGTCCCCGGAGAACACCTGTTACAAGTGAGTAACTATGCTTTCTCAGTCAACGTAGGCATTTTATTTTTTGTAATTGCTGTTTGTGAATTATACTCTGGTCTCTGCTTGCTTTGCTTGCTCAGCAATGTGGGTCAGTTTTTAGCTGTTTAATGCCAGCCCCAGCCATCGATACTGCTTCAATATTTTCTGACTTGTTCGCGGTCATCTCTGGAGGGACAGTTACTTTGTTTAACCTGTACAAAGCTCCTAAAATGATAACATGAGGATAGTAGCTGAACATCTTGTTGGAGCCTTAGAGCCCCCCTTTTCCTACTCAAATTGGCACTCTCGATTTATGGCGTTATGCCTAAGAAAGTTATAAAAAGGACTTTGCGGCAGCTTTTAGTTGATGTCATCAATATGTGCATCACATTCAGTGTTAACGCCATCATCGACATTAGGTGAAAGGGCTAGAGAATACCTTCCCTGACATCGAGAGAGGGTGAAAAGTTGCCCTTGTGCTCCTCTGTGTGTTTTCCTCCCCTGTATTGTCGATACATATACAAAAATCTTTTAGACCCAAGGATCATTCTCTCCCTCTTTGTTCCAGCTTTCACAATGACAATTTGAGCTCTGAGCAGTTTAAGTAAACCATTTTCAGTGGAAATGAGGCTTTAAACTAGGAGTCATAGAGCGATGCTCCAAGGGAATGGATCTAAGAGTAACATCAGAAAATCTTGGAAAGCGTAGCAGTGGAGGTGGAAGAAAAATCAGTAACAGAACTTAAAAATTTTAAGAAATATCAAAAAACCTGGCTGCTTCAAAAATCTTATAGTGGGTCTATCTTTTCTCTTAACCTTCCCGCTTAATTTATATATATGATGTTTTTTGAAATTGTTGTGCTAGTCATCCTTTCCCTTCCCCTTTTTGAACCTTCTCTTGTTTTTGTCTAGAATTTTAGGCCATTGGACTTGTTCATATAATTTGTGTTTATTACTTCAGTTGTGCCCTTTGCCTTTGTTTGTCTTACTTTGTTCGCTGCCACTGTCACCTTATTGCAAACAGTCATTGTTCAAAAGGTGATATAGCAAATGTTTTCAAATAAAATTAAAGAAAACCTGACATAAGCACAGAAGATTCTTAAGTAGAAAATTTTAAGGGGAAACCTGAGATCAGCTGGGATCTATGGAATGGAAAAGCAGAAACTGTATGGACTGAATGAGCTTCTTGGTCCTCATTGTTTATGTCCTGTTTCCGTGTTTCATATATAACAGCTAATGTTTTGTTTTTTTAACTCTAGGCTGCTATGCTCCATTTCTTTCCAAAGCAAATCGAAGCATTTTGTTTGATGTCCAATCCACTGTGACTGCTGCCCCAGGACCAGGCCACTATGATATTGCTAAAGTTCAGGTAAATTTATGGATATTGCATTTAGAGATATAGAGGGTAAAATATTTTTGGGGGAAAAATGAAAAAGAAAAATGGGAATTTTGCTGCATATGTTGAAAAGTTTGATTTTTAAATATTTCTCCAACTTCTTCAGATCTGTAGAATAGCTTCAGAAGAATAATTCATTAATTCTGAATGTCCTTAAAAGATATGTATATTTTGGCAAGCTTAAGGGGCAGTGGGCAGTTTGCTCTTTTTACATCTACTACCACCACTTAGGGACCTCGGCTCCAACTTTTTCCTCCTTTCATTCTCTTCATCTGTTTTATCGGCTTCTATTTCTTCTCCATTCCTTGGCATCTCTTCTCACATCTTAGTTATTTCACCTAGGGCCATATCAAGGGTTGTGTGAGCGGTGTGTCCACACAGGCAACTACAGAAGGATCACCAGTGCCATCACTGGGCTTCTAGAAAGCACAACAAAACAAGTTCCTGCGTGTAGTTGGGTGGAAGGGGGAGAGGGTGGCACCAAGTTAGTGAGTCTCTCAGGGAACATTTCTAGCTTGGTACAGTCCTGATTTCACCTACTGCTTCTCTCCAGCCCTTTTCTTTTTCTCATCTCCTCCACCAGCTCTCCATTTCTGCCTGCTGGTATATGTGAAACTTGCCCCATCCTAAAATGATAAAATGTTTAATATAAAGAGAATCATAGGAAGTAATCCCTTATCTCTTCTAACAGGGACTATACAGGTCAAACAACGGTAAGAATTTGAGGGTTTATTTTTTTTTTAATTGTTAGCTCTCTGACTGGGAGCTCTTAAAAGGGTTTTGGTATATTTTTAAAACATAGTAACATAGTAAATGACGGCAGATAAAGACTAGTTTGATCCATCTAGTCTGCCCAGTAAGATGGCAGGAGTAGGTGCACCTCTCCCCATGTCTTTGTTCAGGGGTGCATCTGCCACTCTGTGCAGGCCACCCCTCCCTATGTCTTTGTTTAGGGGTGAACCCACTGCTTCATGTAGGACACCCCTATTTGTTGAGAAATTTTATCCTGTTGTAAAGGGATCCATTGTGTCTGTCCCATGCCATTTTGAATTCTGTCACTGTGTTTGCCCCACCACTTCCATAAGGAGGGCATTCCAAGCATCCACCACCCTTTCAGTGGAAAACGTATTTCCTGACATTGCCTTTCAATTTACCACATTGCAGCTTCATGTTATGCCCTCTAGTTTTACAGCTTCCCCGTCTTTGAAAGAAGTTTGTTTGTTCATTATTTCTCTTTAAGTATTTAAAGGTCTGAATCATATCTCCCCTATCCCTCCTCTCCTTCAAAGTGTACAGATTTAGGTCTTCAAGTCTCTTCTCATAAGGCTTCTGACGCAGGCTCCAAATCATTTTGGTCGCCTTCCTCTGAACATTTTCCATTCTTTTTACATCCTTTGCAAGATATGGTCTCCAATACTGAACACAGTATTCCAAGTGAGGCCTCACCAGTGACTTATACAGTGACATTAGTACCTCTTCCTTTCTGCTGGTAATTCCTCTTTCCAGTTCATACTGCTAGACCAGTCCAGACAAACGGGTTGTGTCCCCCTGCCAGCAGATCTTGGAGACAGAGAATTCTACCAGAGCTCTGATAGGCTGGACTCTGGTGATATGGTCCTACCCCTAGGGGTCTCCCTCAGTATTTCTCTGTCTCCAGCAGATCTGGTTGCTTTTGTTGTTGTTCCCTCAAAATCTTTAAAATTATTTAGAATCCCTTTGGGGATTGGTATTTCCACTTGCCTGTTGCTGCCAGTATAGTTTCACTGTGCACCAGGGTGTTTGCAGCTGAGCTCCTGTTTCTGACACAGTAGAGCTCGCTGACAGGAAGAATCCCCAGCATCTGGCCATGAGGGCTTGTTAGCTGGACGAAGGCCTCCCTAAAATCAGGTTTTTCTGTATCTTGAGGCTCCTGGATGCACCCAGATTTCACAAGAGGTGTTACTCTGGGTTTCCCAGCAACTTGATTCCCCAGATAAACTTGTAGAGCTCCTGGGCCTGGCTTCAGTAGAGCTCCCAATTTTCTTTATGTAGCGCTGAGTCTTTGCCAGAGAGCTTAGACAGCAGGAGGATCAGGTATCAGTTTCTGAGAGAGACTGTAAGTAAACTGTTTTTCTTACTTGCCTCAGCTGCCCTGGGTTTATTTCAACTGCATTGGGACTGGCTGTCTCTGACCTGATTCCTTCACTTCCGGTTTCATCAGGGTCTGTTCATCTGGGTTTGACGTTCCTATTTTCTTCATTTTAATTTCCTGGATGCACCCAGAGCACACAAGAGGTGTTTCTCTGGGTTTCCCAGGCTTCCCTCCTTAATAGCTGTATTTTCTGTAATCAGCAATACAACAGGGTTTGAGCTTCTGATTTCACTGTCTGTGCAGCTCCCCTTTTCTCCAGAAACACCTTCCGGCCCCTGCCATGAGGGTCTAAGTGGCTGCAGAGGGATCAAACTCTAATTTCTCTACCTTTCAGTCACTGTAATTACCTTACACTGACTTTGAAAGTTTCTCTTCTCCATGGGAACTCAGCTCCTCTGTACCAGCACAGTGAATAACTTGACAGTTTCCTTCTCCCCTCTGTTTCTGGTGATTCAGGGTTCGTCAGGATTTGAATTTTTTAAGTTGCTAGCAGCACTCCTTGCCTCTTCCCCAGTGATTTCGCTGCATTTTTAAGGTTTTTAGAGCTTAGGGAACTTTTATTTTGCAGTTTTTCTGTGCCAGCGGCCATTTTGAAAATCAGGAGGGATTTCTCTTCAGTGTTTTTTGGAGGGAATAGCTCTGGGCAGCCATTTCAAAACATTTAAACATGCTGTGAAGGCACAGGGAGTTTCAAAATACCTTTTCTTTGAAGGGTCTTCTGTTTCCCTAAGCCTACCTTGATTTTTGTTTACAAACAAAAAGGGTTTAAGCCTCTGCAATGCCTGTTTCTCTGCACAGCTGTATTATATGTAATAATAAAAAAAAGCAGTTAATTGCTTGTGTTCCACCTGCATGCTGCATCCAGGAGAATCTTCTTCCTCCATTCCCTCTGCGCTGCCAGCTGGGGACATCAGCGCCTTAACTCCTCCCTCCTTAGAGCCTTTGCAGCAAGATCTTCCTGCAGAAAAGATTCAGTCAGCTCCCATTTTGCTTCCACAGCTGCTGGATGCCACGGCAGCCTTGGCTGACAGGGAGTTCCTGACGCTCTTCCGCCAGGCATGGCACCTGTGGCATTCTGAGTCTGTTGGTATACCTTCAGCACCCGCCCGGTAGCACACAAGGATATGGTGGGGTCTTGCAAGCGGTCCCGAAAGTCCTCAGACCTTAAAGCAGTACGTCCTTCTAGGAATGCTGAATATGGCTTGCGGGACACTACGGATATTCCAGAAGACTTTAAATCGTCGGAGGTGAGCCCTGACTCATTAGAGAAAGAAGATGGGGAATATTCTCCGTCTGATTCTTCGCTGACAGTTCACGAGGGCTCTCAAGATATCAGACGTTTTCGGAAAGGGAAGTTACCGGCCCTAATCACACAGGTGATGGAGTCACTATGCCTAGTCAACACGCCTGATCCTCAGAGTTCTCAAACCCTGTTGCATCTGGATCCCATTTTACAGGGCATTCGTAAGCCTTCCAAAGCTTTTTCCTTTCCAGCCGAGTTACAGCATATGGTATGTCGAGAGTGGGACTCTCCAGATTCCTCTCTACGTACGGCACGCGGTATTGGTCAGTTATACCCTTGGTCTCCTTCTGCCTTGGACCGTTGGCTGACATACCCAAAAGTTGATGCGTTAGTGACCGGGGTCACCAAGCATACCACAATTCCGGTTGAGGGCGGAGCTGCACTCCGCGACCAGCAAGACCAAAAAAAAAAAAAAAGTTGAGTCTGCTAAAGACGGGATTTTCGTTGTCCGCTCTTTCCCTTCAAGCAGGGGTGTGCGCAGGTCTAGCAGCACGGGCCTCCCTTCGATGGATTCTGCAGCTTCCAGGTGATCCCGAGTTGGCTCGTTTAGAATCCATCGCTGCATTCCTGGCAGAGGCCTTCTCTGATCTCTTGCGGCTGTCAGCTCGCTCCGTAGCACCGGTGACAGTAGCTCGGAGATGGCTCTGGCTGTGTCAATGGGCAGCGGATGTTGATTCGTTCAGATTCCAGCGTTTAGCTGCCATTCGTCCAGTTCCACCGTTGGACAGAGGACTAGGCCATTATGCTGTCTATTTCGTGGTGCCAAAAAAAAAAAAAAAAAAAAGACGGCTCCTTTCATCCTACCTTGGATCTCAAAGGTGTCAATCACAGTCTGCGGGTACCACACTTTCGAATGGAGACTCTGCAATCCGTTATTCAAGCGGTAAGCAAGGGGGAATTCTAGCTTCCCTCAATCTCGCAGAAGCATTCTTTCACATTCCCATTCGAGAGGGGCATCAGTGACTTGTTAGATTCGCGGTACTCGGTCAACGTTTCCAATTTCGTGCGATGCCCTTCGGTCTAGCTTCGGCGCCTCGAACCTTCTCCAAGGTAATGGTGGTAGTAGCTGCAGCTTTACGCAGCCACGGCATCAGAGTTCATCCTTATCAGGACGTCTGGCTCATTCGCGCAGACTCTCTCCCCGTGGCTTGCAGCACAGTCTCGGTGGTTGTTGCCTTTCTCGAAAGCCTCTGCTGGGTAATCAACCACGACAAGAGTTGTCTTCAGCCGCCCAGGAGATCAAATGTTTTTGGGGGGCTTGATTTGATACAGCCTTAGGTCGGGTCTTTTTGTCACTGCCTCGATTCCTCAAGTTAACTTCTCAAGTTCGCAGTCTCTTAGTGCAGGTCTCGCCTCGAGCATGGTGTCCAGAGGATTATCCAGTTCGGTTGCCTCTACTACCGGCGGTGAGACTTTGCCTCTGTTGGTGGCTCCGGCCCCGCAGTCTCATCTCCTTCGAGGGGTTCCCTTGGAGACTCCGCGCTGTGTGTTGGCAACGACAGACGCCAGTCTCTCCGGTTGGGGAGCGCATTGCGGCTCGCACTCAACGTAGGGGGTTTGGTCTCCTTGGGAGGCCAGGTGGTCCATCAATCGCCTTGAGACGCGAGCGGTGCGCTTAGCCTTGCGAAAGTTTCAGCCTCTTCTGCGGCATCAGGCGATTTGAATTCTGTCCGACAACGCTACGACAGTGGCATACCTCAACCGCCAAGGGGGCACAAAATGTCTAGGTGTATCAAAGATAATGGGTCTTTTCCTTCCATGGGCAGAGAGGCATCTGCAGGCGATCTCGGCGCAACACATCGCGGGGGTAGACAATGTAAAAGCCGATTTCCTCAGCCGACATGCTCTGGATCCGGGGGAGTGGGCTCTGGCATCAGAATCCTTTCTGTCCATTGTTCGACGATAGGGTCTACTGGTAATGGATCTCATGGCTACGGCACAGAATACCAAGGCACCGATCTACTTCAGCCGTTGGAGAGACAACGGGTCGCATGGGACAGATGCTCCGTCTCAAGCGTGGCCAACCCATCTCCTTCTGTATGTCTTTCCTCCCTGGTCCATGATCGGCAAGATTCTCCAAAGTCAGGGAGCATCGTGGCCCGGTGATCCTGGTAGCACCGGATTGGCCTCGCAGACCGTGGTATGCGCAGCTCGTCCGGCTGTCTCGGCCGTCTCCTCTACGCCTGGGGGCGTTCCCAGTGCTCCTGCTCCAAGGGCCGGTGGAAATGGGAAACCCGGCTCCTTACTCGCTTACGGCTTGGCTCTTGAACGCCACAGGTTAGTTCAGAAGGGATATTCGTCGAATGTGGTGGCGACAATGCTTAAGGCTCGGCGGTCTTAGACGTCGCTGGCTTACGCTCGTGTGTGGCATCTCTTTGGCACTTGGTGTTCGATGCGTCACATCTTGCCCTGGTGTTGCAACATCCCAGATATTCTTTCCTTTCTGCAGGCCGGTCTAGATAAGGGTCTGGCGCTCAGGGCCTTGCGCGTGCAGGTTGCCGCGCTAACTTGTTTTCGAGGGCCGATAGCGGGGCGTTCTCTCGCCTCGCATGTGGACGTTTCGCATTTTCTTAAAGGGGTTCAGACATTACTGCCCCCGATACGTCCTTTAGTTCCTTCTTGGGATCTCGCTCTCATTCTCCATGCCCTTGTTGCTCCTCCCTTTGAGCCCCTGAAGGCATGTTCCCTTAAGGATTTAACGCTAAAGACAGTTTTCCTAGTGGCCATAACCTCGGTACGTTGGATTTCCGAACTTCAGGCTGTCTTGTCGAGACCCCTATCTCTCGTTTTCTTTGGCGGGAGTTTCTCTTCAAACTGTTCCATCATTTTTACCTAAGGTGCTTACCCCGTTTCATGTCAACCAGCCTCTTTTCTTGCCTACCTTTGAAAGAGAGCAGTGTTCCGGTCACCTTCGTCAATCGCGTGCTTTATCGCTATCTTAAGATCACGAACACCTTCCGTAAGACGGATCATCTTTTTGTCCTGTTTGCGGACCCTCGACGGGGGTCCGCAGCCTCCAAATTCACCATTTCTAGATGATTGCGAGGAGCTATTGAGGCAGCTTATATACTGCAAGGCAAGCAGGTTCCAGCAGGGCTCCGAGCTCACTCCACTCTGTATCAGGCTTCATCTTGGGCCGAGCGGTCTCAAGTAGCCCCTCTCGACATTTGCCGGGCGGTGACTTGGTCATCGTTGTCCACGTTTGTCCGTCAATATAGATTGGACATTCACGCTCGGCAGGAGGGTCAGTTTGGAGCTGCAGTGCTGTCGTTGGCATTGACCCCCCCTTGAAAGCAGGTAGCTTGGGTACTGCCCGTTTGTCTGGACTGATCTAGCAGTATGAACTGGAAGGAGAAATTTCACTTACCGTTAATTTCCTTTCCTGGAATACTGCTAGACCAGTCCAGGACCCACCCTGCTGTCAGTTACGGTGCTGCTAGTGCGGTGAAGCCGCTGGCCTCTGATCCTTCCTTGTCAGTATGCCTCACCATGAGGGCCCGATGGCTGCGTTATCGGTCTTAGCAGCCTTCAGTTCTGGGGATACTTTTAGCTCCCTTGTACATAGTTGAATTAAACGTCCACTATGTGTGGTCTTATGGTTTAGTTGCGTTACATGTTTGGGTTCGCTTTACAGACAATACTGAGGGAGACCCCTAGGGGTAGGACCATATCACCAGAGTCCAGCCTATCAGAGCTCTGGTAGAATTCTCTGTGTCCAAGATCTGCTGGCAGGGGGACACAACCCGTTTGTCTGGACTGGTCTAGCAGTATTCCAGGAAAGGAAATTAACGGTAAGTGAAATTTCTCCTTGTATGCAGCCCAACATTCTCCTGGCTTTTGCCACTGCCTTGTCACACTCTGTTGCCACCTTGAGATCTACAGAAATAATCACACCAAGGTCTTTCTCCTGATCCGTGCACACCAACCTCTCTCCCCCTATCGCATACATTTCCCTTGGAGTTCTGCTACCCAAGTGCATGACACTGCACTTCTTTGCATTAAATCTTAATTGCCAAGCATTAGACCATTCTTCCAGCTTTTGTAGATCTTTCCTCATGTTAATCACTCCCTCTGAGGCAGTCCACTCTGTTGCAAATTTTCGTGTCATCCGCAAAAAGACAGAACTTTCCAGTCAGTCTTTCAGTAATATCACTCACAAATACATTGAACAGTGCCGGGCACCCCACTAATCACTTTCCTTTCATCCAAGTTAGCTCCATTTACCATCACCTTCTGTCGTCTGTCAGTCAACCAATTTCTGATCCAGTTTACCACCTTGAGACCCATCCCCAAACTACTGAGTTTATTGATAAGCCTCCTATGAGGGACAGTCTCAAAGGCTTTGCTGAAATCCAGGTAGATGACATCCATCGCATGCCCCTGATCTAGTTCTCTGGTCACTCAGTCAAAGAACTCAATCAGATTTGTTTGGCAAGATCGTCCTTTGGTTAAACCATGTTGCCTCAGATCTTGCAACCTGTTGTTTTTTTTTTTTGTTTTTTTTTTCAATTTAAATCCTTTTATTCAAGGAAAATCAAGGAAATACAGGAAACAATCAATACAAAAAAAACATCAAAAGAACATCATATTTCAAATCCAGCCCACAAAAGGAGTGTGATACAATAAAACAGAGTAAACCCGGCAATGAGGAGCCAATAATATATATAATCCCTTTTTTACTAAGCAGGTGTCCTAGACTCTAATAGACAAAATTAACAAACTAAATCCTCATTCTGAATCCAAATAAAAAAACCCTCCAAGAATACCATAAACAATCCTCAAGCCAATCCTTGTAAGAAAACCTCCAACTGGGAGGAATCAAAAAAGATAAATGACTTCCCCTTATGAACAATTACACACTTACAAGGAAATTTCAATGAGAAGGAGGCTCCCAGCGCGACAACCCGAGGGCGAAGCGCTAAAAAAGCTTTCCTTCTCAATTGAGTACTACGACTCACATCGGGAAATATCTGTAACGGTTGGCCGAAGAATTTTTCATGTCTGTTCTTAAAATAAGATCTAAGAATTATGTCTTTATCATTTTCTAACACAAAAGATACCACTAGAGTAGCCCGAGTAGGTATCTCCTCTGTTGATGTTTCTAAAAAGACAGATAAATCTAAACTTTTAATAGACAATTGGTCAATTTCGCCAGTTACAACATTGCCCCCCTCCGGATCTACTACCCTCCGCTCTCTAATCCCAGAAGGTAGATAATATAATTTAGACACTAAAATAGAATCAGGGTTAGAGATACGTAACACATCTTTCAAATATTTGGAGAGCAATATTTGTGGAGAAAGAAAATGAGTACGGGGAAAGTTCAGGATACGAAGATTCTTCATCCGTAAAGCATTTTCAAGTAATTCATCTTGACGATGAAGAACCAACGAATCCTGAACTGAAGATGTCAAAACTCCTTGCATAGTAGATAATTGAGTCTCCATCTTAGTCTTAGTAGACTCCAATACTGCCAATCTATCATGATGTTCAGTCAACGATTCGACAGTCTCTTTAGTAAATTGAGAGATTTTCACCAATGAAGACTTCAAAGATATTTCATGTGTACGAGAGACTATCTGCCAGATATCTTGAAGAGACACATCCTTCGGCGGAAGCATATTCTCAGAACATGAAGTAAACTCAATAGGTATAGGTAAGGACTTACCTAAAGAATTCAACCTCAAAAAAGAATCGGACAGTTTTATCGGTCCAGAAGAGGCCACCTCCTCTAATTCGGAGGCATCAGATACGGACTCCATGCTGGGTAGAGATAGAACCCTACGCGGATCAGGAGACAAGCGGAGCGTACCAGGACTAGCTGTACTAGAGGAATCCACCGAAGAGTCGACTGCCGGGGGAGGAGCCACGGACTTGAAATGACTGTCCATAGGCCCGACCACCTTTGTCGACTTACCGGTCGAGGTAACCAAGAAAACTTTCTTTTTTCGCTTCCCCATTAGCAGCGATGTAACAGCTGGAATTAATGCTCCTCAAGCTCCTCAAGGCGCCGAAGGGGCGCCAAAGGGGCGGGTCTGCCCCTTTGGACACGCCCCTTCGGAGCACACCCCCCGGGCACGCGCCCGCGGTGCGCGTCCCGCGGTGTGGGCACGATTTAAATAGCCCACAGGATCACGTGTTCTCCAGTGCTCACCGGCACGGTCCAGGCAACCCCTCTCACAGCACGGCTCAGGTATGGAAGTAAGTAAAACACACACTCAACTCTCCGCGGTGGGGGCACGATTTAAATAGCCCACAGGATCACGTGTTCTCCAGTGCTCACCGGCACGGTCCAGGCAGCCCCTCTCACAGCACGGCTCAGATATGGAAGTAAGTAAAACACACACTCAACTCTCCGCGGTGGGGGCACGATTTAAATAGCCCACAGGATCACGTGTTCTCCAGTGCTCACCGGCACGGTCCAGGCAGCCCCTCTCACAGCACGGTTCAGGTATGGAAGTAAGTAAAACACACTCAACTCTCCGCGGTGGGGGCACGATTTAAATAGCCCACAGGATCACGTGTTCTCCAGTGCTCACCGGCACGGTCCAGGCAGCCCCTCTCACAGCACGGCTCAGGTATGGAAGTAAGTAAAACACACACTCCGCAACCTGTTGGTTTTGAGAAAGTTCACTATTCGCTCTTTCAGGAGGGCCTCCATTATTTTTCCTGCCACCAAGGTAAGACTCACGGGCCTGCAGTTTGACACTTCTTCCATGTCACCAATTTTGTGTAGAGGTACGCCATCAGCTATTCTCTAGTCCTGAGGAACTTCTCCTGTTTCCAAGGATCTGTTGAAAACATCCTTTAACGGCCCTGCAAGAACCTGTCTGAGCTCTTTCAGTATCCTGGGATGTATCCCATTCGGTCCCATGGCTTTGTCCACTTTCAGTTTTGCAAGTTGTTCTAACACCTCATCTTCTTTGAATGGTGTGGTATTTATTTATTTTATTTATTTATTTAACTGCATTTATATACCGCTTTTCACCGGGTCAAAGCGGTGTAACATATAACATAAGGGGGGGGTAATTTTTTAGGGTGGGGCCATCACCAAGGGGCAACAATTAATGATTTGGGTAGACATAGACAGGTATGCTTCTGCTGAATCTAGGTATTAGATCATGCGGATAGGGTGGTATTTCTGTTCAGAGATGTTCATGGAATAGGATTGTCTTCAGCTGTTTCTTAAATGATGTGATGTCAGCGTTGTTCCTGATATGGTTTGGTAGAGAGTTCCAGATGGATGGAGCATAAAGTTCGAAGGCTCTGTTGCAGGTCCGTTGTGTGGATTTGGTTCTTTTGTGGGCGACGACGATAGAGTTATTGGAGGAATGTCTGGTTGATCTGTTGTGGGATGGGTGAGGCAGTAGGGGGTGGAGTGAGGTGTTCCGTGTTTGGTGGATAGTCTTGTGGATGAGTAGGATAGCTTTGTACTTGATTCTTGCTTGTATTGGAAGGAAGTGGAGGTCTCTTAGGATTGGGGTGATGTGATCCTGTTTTTTTGCATTCTGAATAATCCTTGCTCTGTAGTATTTAAGGCAGTTCGGAGGGGGTTGGTGTGTGAGGCAGG
Source organism: Ichthyophis bannanicus (assembly GCA_033557465.1). NCBI lineage: Eukaryota > Metazoa > Chordata > Amphibia > Gymnophiona > Ichthyophiidae > Ichthyophis > Ichthyophis bannanicus. The sequence goes on along the minus strand of CM066032.1, from coordinate 1,170,155,207 downwards.
AAGTCCATGGTAGATTATGTTGCAAAAATCCAGATGGGGGAGTGTCACAGCTTGCATTACTGTCGTAAAGTCATGAGGTTCTAGGAGGGGTCGGAGGCGTTGAATAGTTTTAGCTTTGTGGAATATCGTCCCAGCGGTTTTGTTGATTTGTTGTTTAAAGGTGAGAGCTTGGTCAATGATGACCCCTAGATATCTACTTCATTCCCGTTTTTATATTTGGGAGTCACAGGTGGTCCTTCTTCAGGATTTTCTTTAGTAAAAACAGAGCAGAAGTATTTGTTTAGCAATTTTGCTTTTTCAATGTCACTTTCTATGAGTCCGTTCCCAGCACTTCTGAGTCCTGCAATTCTACCTCTGATCTTCCTCCTTTCCCGAATATACCTGAAGAAAGTTTTGTCGCCACCCTTAACATCTTTAGCCATTTTTTCCTCTGCCTTTGATTTTGCTATTCTTATTTCTCTTTTTGTCTCTTTTGAGTTTGATCCTGTATTCATTTCTGTGTTCCTCTGTTTGCAAGCTTTTGAATTTTGCGAAAGCTGTGGTTTTTGCCTTTTATTTTAGCAGCCACTTCTTTGGAAAACCAAATAGGTTTCCTTCTCCTCTTGTTTTTATTTACTTTTCTTACATATTTATCTGTTGCCCCTTTTATTGCCACCTTTAGTTTAGCCCATTGCAATTCCACTTCTCTTATCTCCTTCCACCCTGTCAATTCCTCCTTTAGGTACTCGGCTATTTTATTGAAGTCGGTGTTTTTGAAGTTTAGGACTTTGAGCTTGCTATGATTGGACTGCACCTTGGCTTTTATCTCAAACCACACTGTGTGATGATCGCTGTTGCTCACAGGGGCACCCACCCAGACATTCGACATGCTATCACTGTTGGTGAGCACTAAATCCAGCGTTGAGCTTTCCCTGGTTGGTTCCATCACCATTTGTCTAAGTAACACATCTTGGAGAGCATCCACAATTTTTTTGCTTCTTTCCAGATGTGCAGAAGGAGTAATCCAATCCACATCAGGTAGATTAAAGTCACCCAAAATGATCACTTCCCCCTTTGTGGTTATCTTGGCAATATCTATGATCAATTCGTTATCTGTCTCTTTGATTTGAGTTGGAGGTCTGTAGACTACAGCAGTATGGATGACAGTGCCATCTCCTCTTTCCAACACAATCCAGAGCGCTTCTTTTCCCCATGCCCCCTGCATTTCAGTAGCTTTAATATTGCTTTTGACATACAAGGCTACTCCTCCTTTTCCATTTTCTCTGTCTCTTCTGAATAGATTATAGCCAGCTATGGCTATATCCCAATCATGTGATTCAGTAAACCATGTTTCTGTAATGGCCACAATATCCAAGTCCATTTCCACCATTAGGGCTTCCAGGTCTGGAACTTTGTTGGCTAAGCTTCGAGCATTTGTGCTCATTGCTTTCCAGCATTTAACTGGCTTGCGTGTATTTTGCATTGATTTTGTTCTGCCCACTTCTTCCCACTTGTTTTTGATGTGTGGTTTAAAAGTGTGGCCGTTTCTGATGATCTGCTTTTGCAGGGAGTGACGTCCAGAACTTGACTTTCCCATCCGTCACCCCCTTTTTCTAGTTTAAATGCATATCCACATATTACCTGAATTTTTCACTTAGGATTCTTTTCCCTGCGACAGAGAGATGTAGTCCATCAGCACAGTATAGTCTCTTGTTGGTCCATCTGTTTCCACAGTCACCTATAAATCTGAATCCTTCCTCTTTGCACCAGGTCGGGAGCCATGCGCTAAAGCTGTTTATGCAATGTTAGCCTTTCTGCCCCCTTACCAAGAACAGGTAGAACTTCTGAGAATGCTACAGTGTTAACAATGGGATTTAGTTTCTCCCCCAGAGTTTGAAAGTCCCTTTGAACTGTAGTGGCACTGTTTCTAGCCAGGTCATTTGTGCCCAAGTGGATGACAACATCAATTTTGGAGTGCTTACTTTTAGCACTAAGTACATCAACAATTTGGTTTCTATTTTTGCTAGCTGAAGAGCCTGGGAGGCATTTGAATAACTTCTCTCCTTTGAACTGTGTTCCCAAGTTGGTGCCTCTGATGGTGGAATCACCAAGTAGTAGTAGTTTTCTGTTCTTTGAGTCTTTCTTCATATTTGGTGCTTTATCAGGAGATTGGGCATTGACTGTCTCGTTTAAGGGCCCTTCAGCTTCCCTGGATTGTGCATCCTCATTAACCAAAGCAGAGAAGGCATTATGCAGTGATATCTCATGATGTACAGGGTGTTTCTCCATTATAGGATGCAATCTACCAGAGCCCACTGTGATCCATTTTTTCCTGGGATGTTTGATTCTCTGTGGGAGCGGCGGAGGACTTTGTTTGGTTTGTATCCTAGAAGAGGTGTGTTTCATTGCAGCTACTTCTTCTCTTAATAGAGTCAATTCTTTATGTATGGCTGCTAACTTGAGGCATATAGGGCAAGCTCTTAGGTTCCAGATGATTCATCTCAGAATGAAGGCACGACAATTATTACACTAAATACAAGACATGTGTGGTCCTAGAAGGAGAAGAGAAGGTGGACCTAACACCAAATTAAGAGGATAGATGTCGACGTATATGACCGCTATATAGGCAATGCAGCCCTGGGGTGGGTGGGGTGAGGGGTAGGGTCGGCGGGAACATAAGTGTCCTTGGCCAGCTTGCCTTACATGAACTGAGGGCACACTTAGATTTCTGATTTGAGGGCTACACAAGGAATGTAGGTAGTCCAGAATATTCCCAGAAGTGAATGTAAAACCAGCAGTAAAAGTTTATATCAGCTACAACAGGTAAAAGATAGAGCAGTTAAATGTTATATCAGCTACACAGCCAACAGGATAGGTAAATGATACAAAGCTGGAGCGTATCTGTTTGCAGGAGAAGCTGTGGAGCCCAGGTTCGACCAGGTGTCTGCAAGACCTCCACTAAGTTACATTCTTTTTGGTGCTTTAGTAGAAATATTTTCTTTAGTGGGGTAGGTTTAAAACTCTGCTTTGGTAACTTTCTCAGCTGTTGTGAATTGCTGACATCTAATTAGGTGTTAGTTCCCTCCCTACCCCCCCCCCACCCCTAGTGAGCAGCCTTGCTTTATAGGGCACCTCCCCATTTAACAAAACACAGGGACTTGGAACAGCACATTTTGAATGTAATTAAAGAGATTTAACTGCTTTTTCTCTGAAAGGATAGCTGGGAAACCAGCTGGTACTTTGGTAGATCTCTCTTTTTTGCTTTAACAGATACCTAAGCTCCACGAACAGAACAATGGCTGGGAAAAATCGTATCGCTAAAGCTGTTGCCCCCGTTACAGCTTCTGCCTCTGTCCAGACAGAGGTCCCAATGCCAGTTGAAGGACTGGTTCCATGTGCAGGGTGCCTGCATGCTGAAGCTCTGAGGAAACAAGTGGAGGAACTCAGAGAGGAGGCAACGAGGCTGAGGAGCATTCAAGACAGTGAGAAGTACATTGATGAGATGCTTCTTGCAGCAACCAAGCTCTCCAGCAGAGGAGAAGATGGGTGCCAACAGAATGAACGAAAGTTGAACACAAGTCACCAGGGCCTGAAGAATCACCAATCCAACTTCTCCAGCCCTTGAATTGAAGAACCATTATGCAGCCCTGGAAGAGGAGGAGGTGAAAGCATCCCTGGAAATGGAAGAACCAGAGCTTAAGTATCCCAAAGTTGCAGAATCAGTGACCACAAGGAAGCAAAGGGTAGTGGTGGTTGGTGACTCTTCTGAGGGGTACTGAGGCATCTATCTGCCGACCAGACTTGATGTCCAGAGAGGTATGCTGTCTGCCTGGTGCCAAAATCCAAGATGTTACGGAGAGTTTGTCGAGACTCATCAAGCCCACTGACTATAACCGAATGTTGCTAATCCCATGCTGGGACAAATGATACTGCCAGGTATCCCTCTGAGTGTATCAAAAGTGACTTCATGGCTCTGGGACAGAGGGTGAAGCAGTCTGGTGCGCAGGAGGTGTTCTCTTCAGTCCTCCCTGTGGAAGGTAAAGGCCAGGCAGAGAGGCTCACATCCTGGAGATGAATGCATGGCTGCGTGGATGGTGTCATCGAGAGCATTTTGGTTTCCTAGACCATGGGATGCTGCTCCAAGGGTTGCAGAGCAGAGATGGCATCCATCTGTCCCAGAAAGGTTGACGTGTCTTAAGTAGTAGACTGGCTAATCTACTGAAGAGGCCTTAAACTAGGTTCATTGGGGATGGGTGGTGAAAGCCCCCAGTTAAGTGATACATTAAATACCTTTATGGAAATGAGTTACAGGGGTAACATATGGAAAGCAGTGTGTATAAATGCCCGTAGCATGGGAAATAAGATCCCTGATGATGAAGCTTTGGTGGGAGTGGTCAACTTGGATTTAGTGGCAGTTATAGAAACATGGTTCACAGAAAACCATGACTGGGATAGAACTATACAGGCTATACTTTATTCAGAAAGGACAGGGTAGGAAGAAGGGGAGGAGGCGTGGCACTATATGTAAAAAATACTATTAAAGCGTTGGAATTACAGAGCTTAAAAGGGAGAGAGGAGGCATTGTGGGTTAAACTAGAAAGATGGAAAGAGAAATCTGTTTGCATTGGTGTGATATACAGACTTCCCTCACAAGAAGAAGAGGTGGACAGAGTTAATTGAAGACATACGCAGCATTGCTAGGAAAGGGGAAGTGCTACTGATAGGGAATTTCAATATGCCAGATGTTTGGCACATTCCTGCTGCAGTATCATATAGAAGTAAAGAGATCCTGGATTCTCTACAGGGAGAACTATTCAGGCAATTGGTAACAGACCCCACACGTGAAGGGGCCATACTGGACTTGGTGCTTACCAATGGTTTCTGATGTTGTAGTGGGAGATCATTTTGCATCCAGTGATCAGCAGAAGTGATCACCAGATGGTGTGGTTCAGTATTAGGATTAGGGCTGTTAGAATCCATTCAAAGGTGAGGGTCTTCGACTTCAGGAAGAATAACTTTGCCAAGATGGGTCAATACCTCAGGGAGTCATTAGCGGGATGGGAACAGCTGGGGGATGTAGATAAAGTGGGCAAAACTGAAAGGGGATATTTTAAGGGCAACCAACCTTTTTGTTAAAATGGTAAATAAAGGTAAAAGGAAAAGGAGACCGCTATGGCTTTCGAAAGAAGTAGCTGAAAAGATGAAGAAAGAGGGAGGCCTTCATGAAATACAAGAGATCACAGAGAGAGGAAGACAGGCATCTATATTTGGAAAAACTTAGAGAAGCTAGCAAAGTAGTCAGGAAAGCTAAGATTCAAAAAGAGGAGGAAATAGCCAGTGTAATAAAATGGGGGATAAGACATTTTTCAGTTATGTTAGAAGAGGAAGGGCAAAAGTGGTATTGTCAGACTCAAGGGTGAAGGGGAGGAATATGTAGAAGCTAATGAGGATAAAGCAGAATTGCTTAACAAATATTTCTGTTCTGTGTTCACAGATGAAGAACCAGGAGCAGGACCTCAGAAAACACCCACAAACAGGAACAGAAGCAAGGAGCATCTTGAACAATTTTCAGAAGACTGTGTTCGTGAGAAACTAGCTCAACGTAAAGTAGACAAAGCAATGGGACCATGTGGGATGCACCCTAGAATACTGAGGCGGGAAGTTCTAGCAGCTCCACTGACAGACTTTTTTCAATGCCTCGTTGGGGGTCGGGAGTGGTTCCAAAGGACTGGAGAGAGACTCATGTGGTGCCTTTACACAAAAGCGGACGTAAGGATGTGGTTGAAAACTACAGGCCGGTTAGTTTAACTTCGGTGGTGAGTAAATTATTGGAAAAGCTTCTGAAAGAGAAAATTGTGAGGTTTCTGGAGTCCAGCGGCTTACAGGATCCGAGGCAGCATGGATTCACCAGAGGCATGTCTTGTCAGACAAATCTGATTTGATTTCTTTCACTGTGTGACCAGAGAGTTGGACCGAGGGAGTGCCCTAGATGTGGTGTATTTAGATTTCAGTAAAGCCTTTGACACTGTTCCTCACAGGCAACTTATAAACAAACTGAGCACCCTAGGGATGGACCCTAAAGTTTCTTCTTGGGTTAGAAATTGGGTGAGTGGGAGGTGAGAAAGTGTACAGGAAAATGGAACTCACTCTGAGGAGAAGGAAGTTACCAGTGGTGTGCCTCAGGGATTTGTCCTTGGTCTGATTCTTTTTAACATCTTTTTTAGAGATATAGCGGAAGGGCTGTCGAGTAAGGTTTGCCTCTTTGCGGATGATACCAAAATCTGCAATAGAGTAGACACCCAGGAAGGTGTAGATAACATGGGGAGGGATCCAGCTAAGCTTAAAGAATGGTCTAGAATTTGGCAGCTGGGATTTAATGTTAAAAAATGTAAGGTCATGCATTTGGGCTACAGCAATCCAAGGGAGCAATATAGTATAGGGGGTGAAGTAGTTTTGTCCACTAAAGAAGAGCGGGACCTAGGCGTGGTTGTGTCTGATGATCTTAAAGTAGCTAAACAGGTAGAAAAGGTGACGGCAAAAGCTAGAAGGATGCTTGGGTGCATACAGAGAGGAATGGCTAGCAGAAAAAAGGAGGTGATAGTGCCTCTGTATAAGTCTTTGGTGCGACCTCATTTGGAGTATAGTGTGCAATTCTGGAGACTGCACCTTCAAAAGGATATAAACAGGATGGAGTCAGTACAGAGGGTAGCTACTAAAATGGTTAGTAGTCTTCATTATAAAGTATATGAGGACAGACTTAAGGATGTTAACATGTACACCTTAGAAGAAAGGCGGGATAGAGGTGATATGATTGAGATGTTTAAATACCTCCGTGGCATAAATGTACGGGGGGAGAGCCTCTTTCAATTGAAAGCAAGTTCTGCTATGAGGGGACATGGGATGAGGGTCAAGGGGGATAGATTCAGGAGTGATATGCGGAAATATTTATTTACGGAAAGAGTGGTGGATCCATGAAATAGTCTCCCAGTGGAGGTGGTAGAGATGAGGACAGTATCTGAATTCAAAAAAGCATGGGAGAAACACACGATCTCTAAAGGAAAAGGGGGACTGTTGTAGTTGTTGATATGGAAGGAGAGACTAGATAGGCCATGTGGTCTTTTTCTGTCGTCATATTTCTATGTTTCTATCTAGATTTTGTTGCATGGGCTCTGATAGTGTAGTTAACAGCCTTTAGGGAGGGCAAGGTACCTTAGCATTGCTCTTCATCTTCTGTACCCACTGGCTTGGCTGGGTGCACATCTCCTGGTTTCCAGACAGAATTGCAGTCTGCTTCCACAGCTAGAGGAAGCAGAGGGGCTGTTAATTTAGTGATTAGGCTACACCAGTAGGATTATAAAAAATCTAAAAACCCTGTATTTCAGCTGATAAAAGCTGATTGTGTTATAATCCAATTTGTGGCAGGTTTCAGTTTATTTTTGAAGTCCAAAGGATCTGGAAAAGATATTTAAAAATGTTAAATACAATAAAGTTTCCATATCGTTCTGCTAGACCAGTCCAGACAATTGGATTATGTTCCCCACCAGCAGATTGTTGGAGACAAAGAACCAATGAAAAGCTAGGTTTCAATGACATCACTCTCATGTCTCTATCTGCCTCAGCCACCAGAGGTCTCTTTAGTATTTTTTGGTATCCAGCAGATGGTGGATGGATTTTCTCCACTCTGAAGAAAATCTGAATAATTGAGAGGAAAAGATTGATTTAAACGCTCGTGAACGACCACTTTAAGGGTGACTCTCTCATTTTAGCATGATGTGAGAGGCTCCACTAGACTGTGGTCTCTTCGGTAGCCATTTTTTTTTTTTTAGGTGCCATCAAGTCAGTGCTGACCTTTGGCAACCCAGCAGCCCCTGGGTTTTCTTGGCAAGGTGTGACAAAATAGATTGCCAGGCCTTTTCTTCCAAGGCAATGACGGGTAAAGTGACTTGCTCAAGGTCACAAGGCATTGCAAGTGTGCACCCAGATCTCTTGGGTGCTAGGCTGTTGCTTTAACCACTAGGCCAGTTCTCCATTCCTTGATAGCCATAGAACAAGAGAAAATTGGTTTAACTCTGTGCACTTATGATAAGACCCTGTTGAGTAGCCAGAAAATTGGAAGGATTTGGAAGATTTTGGCAGCCTCCCACAACGTCAACAACCCTTCCTTCCTCCTCTGTCCCACGCCTGCTCTCTCCTGAAGATTGCAGAAGACTCTCAGAGGAATTTGCCTGCCAGCTACCTTAGACACCGTGCCTACAAAGCAAAAGAAAACATTTCAGGGGAGTAGAGCTGAGCTTGGCATGGATTTCTGCATGAAGGTGAGTACCAAGGCTTGACCTCATCCTTGTTAGGGGCTCCCAAATTCTGTCCATCTAGGGTGCAATTCTGGGGGACCACTGGCAACCATTGGTGCAGTGTGGAGGTTTCCCGCCTTTTCCTGCACATGCTCATAGCATTTTTACTGTTCTGCACCTGGCAGTCACGTGGTCCATGTGCATGAGCCGCTCCAATGTGCATTCCTACCAAAGTGCCCATAATGCGTGTTGATTTGTAAGCACTATTAATGCACTCCTTCTGGGCCACTGTGGCCTTAGCGTGCGCTGTTGTAATAATTTCCTTAACTCTCTCTGTCTTCTTCCAGGAAACATTGTTTGGCCTGTGGCAAGTAATGTGCCTCATCTCTGCTTCTGGACTTTGCTCTTCTTGCATGGCAGCTAGTCTGACCTTGCCTGCCTTGGCGCAGGAGCTGGTGGATGTTGCTGTGGGTAAGGATAACTAGCTGGTTGGAGGTTCCAGCAACCATGCTGTGGGCCACACTCCATCCTCCAGGGGATCAGCGGCAGCTATGTCCCCTGGTGTAGGGGCCTCAGCAAGGAGAGGTTATGGAGTCCGGATTGTCCTTCCTGGAATTCTTTTCCTATTTACAACAGGCCTGGTTATTTTGGTGTGGAAACTTAGACCCTGTGACCTCTAGGTTCCACCGAGGGCAGTCTTGTGAGGGGCAGGCTGAGAGTGGAAGCCCAGTTCGATTGCCTGTGATTAAGCGTCCCAGCAAAAGGTGTCCCCCCCTGGAGATAGGGAATCAGCTGGGATCTGTCTGAGATTTAGACTGTGACTGTTCCGGGCTCTGATGTTGACAAAGAAGTACTTTCTCTTTCGGAGTTTTGTGAAGAGGCTGATGTGTGATCCACCTGTTCCGGGAGCAGGAACTGGAGGTATTGGTTCCCAGGGTCTATCCACCTTGGGTTTGGCGGATGCTTCACACACAAACAGGAACTTAAGATGCATCCACTCCTGCAAGGGGTTTGGAAATCCACTACTGGCTTCTGATTCCCAGAGGTGCTCAAGGACCTGTTCTGGTCGGAATGGGATTCCCCTGACTTCCTGCCTTAGGGGCTAATGGTGTATAAGAAGATATACACTCTCTCGGGAAGGAGTACATTTAGTGGTTTGCTGTTCCCAAGGTGGATGCGCAGGTTACGGTGGTTACTAGATGGACCACCATTCCTGTGGAAGGCGGATCGGCCTTAAGGGATACTCTGGACCTTTAAAGTGGATTTGTTGTTGAAGAACAAGTTCACTGTGGCAGCTGGCAGTATGTGCAGGCCTGATGTCTTGAGCCTTGCTCCACTGGATTGTCTCTTCCTCCGGATAATACTTCCTCTTTTGGAGTTTGCTGCTGCCTTCCTTTCTGATGCCATGCATGATCTGGTACATCTAGAGGCCAGGGATAGTGCCCCGACAACAGTGACACTGCCTTGGATTTGGCCCTGATGCTGGGCAGCAGATACATCTTCCAAAGCCCAGTTGACCCAATTGGCCTTAAAAGGGAAACTTCTTTTTGGGGCTGGTTTAGGACCTGGGTGAGGTGAAATCTTACCGTCTTCTGGAGGACATGTGCAGGGGGCCTGTGAACCAGGCCAGGAGCTCCTTTTCTGTCAGCCTTTGCCCATTTCTCGCAGCTGCTTTGGTCAGGCTCCCGAGGGTCTCGGACTCTCATCGCTACTGGCCTGGAAATCTTTTCTTCCCCTCTGCTTCTGGACTTTGGGTTTGTTCTCAGTCCCTTCGGTGATCACGTGGATCCAGGGACTCTGTCCCCTCTACAGGAGGACACTCCTGGGCTGCGCAACGAAGCTTTGGGGGTCCATTTCCTGGTTCCTCCAGTTGGGGGTAGGCTTTGCCTCATCTTTCATGAATGGACCCGGGTTACCAAGGATCACTGGGTTCTAGACACTATTCAGTATAGCTATTTTCTGGAATGCAAAGAGCCAATCCCAGATGCTTTTGTCATCTCTCCTTGTGGGTCTGCGAATGGCAGAGCTGCTATGTGGATCACCTTGGACAAGTTGTTACCCCTGAAGGCAGTGGTGCTTGTTCCCCCAGATCAGGGCAATGGCAGATATTCTATCTATTCTGTGGTGCCAAAAAAGGACAGATCATTCTAGACCTCAAGAGTGTCAATAAGCACTTGCACTTCCGGATGGAAACCTTGCGATCCGTGATTTAAGTGGTGCACTGAGGGGTGTTCCTGGCATCTCTGGTTTTGGCTGAGACATATTTTCATATCCCAGTCTGGGAGGATCAACAAAAGTATCTGCATTTTGCCATGCTTAGCTCTCACTGTCAGTTTACCATCCTCCTATTTGGACTCTCCATTCCCCTGAGGACATTCTCCAAGGTCATGGTGATAGTGGTGGTGGTGGCTGCGGCACTATGGCATCAAGGGATTTGTGTGCACCCATATCTGGATGACGGGGTCATCCGAGCCCATTCTTTTTCAGAGAAATCTCAGGTAGCAACCTGAGTGGTATCCTTTTTGGAAAGCCATGGCTGGGTGATCAATTGAGGAAAGAACCAATTGATGCTTTCCCAGTTCCTGGGTGCATGTTTCAATACTTGATTGGGCAGAGTCTTCTTGCCAGAGGAGAAAGTCAAGATTATTGTATTTCCTAGTGCTGTTCTATTTGCAACAGGCTCCCAGCATCCGAGATTATCTTCAGTTCCTCAGATTGATGGCAGCGACAATCGAGATGGAGCAGCCACATTTGAGCATGTGCTCATGGTACCAATGGTCCTTGTTGACTCGATGGTCCCTAAGTTCTCAGGAGTTCAAGTTCAGAGACTCACTTCTGATGATGGTGGTGGCGGCAGCCCAGTCATCTGAGGAAGGGTGTGCCGCTGGATGGATTGCTCATGGAGCCCTCTGATGATGTCTGCCAGTCTCTTGGGCTGCGGGGAGCCCATTGTCAAGATCGAACGGCCCAGGGCCATTGGATCTGCAGGGGGGGTGGTGTGGTCCATCAACACTTTGAGGCGAGGGCCGTCAGTTTGGTTTCTCTGCATTTTCTAGCCCCTGGTTGAGAGCTGGGTGGTTTGAGTTTTTTCGAACAACACCAAAGTGGTGGCTTATGTCTATCGGCAAGGCAGCATGAGGAGTGTCAGGGTAGTCCTGGAGATGACTTTCCCGTTTGCCTGGATGGAGAAGAACCTCCTAGCTTTGTCTGCTCAGCCCATTGCCGGGTGGACAGTGTTGAAGTGTACTGTCTCAGCTAGCACTCTCTGGATTCAGGAGAGATTTCAGTTGATTCTGTACCACTGGGGTCGCCTCAAGATGGATCTGACGGTGACCTGTGTGCCGCTTCTTCAGTTGCCAAATAGAGATGGGGTCTGAGGGCATTGATGCATATAGAGTGCCACCAGGGAAAGATTATTCTCCAGGAACAAACAGGAAGTCAGTCCTCGCATATGGGTGATGTCGGTGCTGACGGAGCCCTCATGCGGAGCAATTCCCCAGCTATCAAAGAAAGCCTTTGGGATTGCATCGTGCATGCGCGGTCCCCTTCCCACCCAAGGGTACCATCTTGCTCAGTCTTCTTTTTTCCACAGAGCCCAACGGATGTGGTCCTTTTTTCACCGTGGGGAAAAAGTAGAAAAGTTGATTTATTATTTTTCAGCTTCCTGGTTCGACACCGGTTCCCCTTCCCGCTTCGGCTCGGTACACCGGTATCGAGTCCAGTCATATTTTTCGTTTTTGTCCTTTGTGACTAGCGTTCATGCTCTTTTTATTTTTTACTTACAGCCCGGTCGTTTGACCTCGCAGGGGCCCTTTCTCCCCCCGATGGCTGCCAGCGGGTTTAAAAAATGTGATCGGTGTAAGAAGTTGATGTCTCTCACCGAAACACACGACTGCTGCCTCCGATGCCTTGGCCCTGACAATGACCTGGTGGTCTGTGGGCCATGTGATAAGATGTCTTCAAAATCCTTGAAGAGCAGGCAGCATCGGCGTGACAGGACTTTTCCCGAGTCCACATCCGCCCGGGCCCAGACCTCGTCAGAAGCCTTGATATCTCAGGAATCGGAGCCCGAGCACTGTCGTTGGTCTTCTGAGAGGGGGTCTCCCTCCAGGGAACACCGGAGGAAGAATAAACTCGTGAGGGCGGTGTCGCTAGACGCCTCTGATTGGCTTGGGCCCTCGGGTTCCAGGCCACAGAGCTCGTACCGCCGCCCCGGGTCCTCGGAGAAGCCGGCTAAACAACCTTGCAAGGAGCCAGAGACGTCGGACAAGGTAACTTCTGTTGTCCTCGTGGACTCTCCTCCGGGAGAGCCGACGTCGGGACCCGAGCCGGGAGCTGCAGAGCCTTCTGAGCTACGTCTCAGGTTGGCGGCCTTGGAGAGCAGCATGGCTGCCTTCATGGAGCAGCAGCGGGCGCTGATGGCTGGTCCCGCCGGTCCATCCGCCCCGACCACTGTGACTTCAACGTTGAAGTCGACACTGGAGGCTGAGCTGATCCTCGAGTTGATCAGGTCTCGAGTCAATCCTCGGCCAAGGTCCCCCTCGACCTCCCATTCGGGACTGAGGTCGTCGACGCTGGTGCCCTCGGTGTTGGGGCGGTCGGGCTCGAAGCCCTCGAGGCCGGAGCCCATCAAGTCCTCCTTGGAGGACTCGGCGTGGGAGACAGAGGAGGAAGACTCCCCAGACACCTACTGAACCCGGTGTATCCTATCGGACTCTCCGGGTTCGGAGCCTCGGAATAGGTCCCCTCCGGAGGACACTTGGTTCTCGGACTTCGTCAGGGACATGGCCAAGGCTTTGGCATTCCCTACGGATGCTGAGGAGGAGCCTTGAGCCGAGGAGCTCGATGCCCTCCAATATGACTCTCCCCCGAAGGAGGCCCTTACTGTTCATAGGGGCAAAACTGAACATACTTCAGATAAGGGCGTACCTACCGCTGGACAGGGCAAGGCGGTTGCTGGACTTGGTTTGTGCTGGACCTGCTGTACCAAGTCTCCGCAAGGGTCTTCCTACGCCTCCTGGGCCACATGGCCTCCACGATGCATGTGACTCCATATGCTCGATTCCACATGCGCACAGCTCAATGGAGCCTCAGTGGATGCAAGCCACTGGCCGCCTCAGAGACAGAGTAGCGATTTCCAAGCTAATGGTGGCTTCACCCCCCCCCCTCCAACTTGCTTCAGGGAGTACCATTCCAGCCTCCCTCACACCAGAGTGCTGACGACAGATGCCTTCTTGCTGGGCTGGGGTGTCCATTGCCAGGGTTCATGCACTCGGGGTCTGTGGTCCTCGCGAGAGGCCGCACTTCAGATCAATCTTCTAGAGCTTCGAGCCATCTACTTAGCTCAAGCCTTCTGTCATCTTCTTGCACATCAGTCGGTGCTGATACAGACAGACAATCAGGTAGCGATGTTCTACATCAACAAACAGGGGGGCACAGGATCTCACATCCTATGCCAGGAAACTCTGGACCTCTGCTCTTTTGCAGTGGCACATCACGTGTCCCTAAGGGCAGTTTATCTGCCCGGCCAGGAGAACCTCCTGGCTGACAAGTTGAGCAGGGTTCTTCAGCCTCACGAATGGCAACCGAACCAGGATGTAGCCCAGCGGATCTTCAACCGTTGGGGTCTCCCATCCATGGATCTCTTTGCCAGTCCGCAAAACCATCAGTTGCCCCGGTTCTGCTCGAGGCAGCCACATCCTCTGAGCGTGGCGGCGGATGCTTTCCTGATCTCGTGGGCACAGGGCCTTCTCTATGCGTTCCCACCCATGCCCCTGGTGGCACGCTCTCTGTTCAAGATTCTTCGGGACAAGGCCTCGGTCATCCTAGTAGCCCCCAGGTGGCCCAGACAGCCTTGGTTCCCTCTTCTCCTTCAGCTGGTGGTTGAAACTCTACTTCCGCTGGGGGTGCAGCCTGACCTCTTGACCCAGGAACAGGGTTTCTTGCTACACTCAAATTTCAGATCCCTCAACTTAATGGCCTGGCTGCTGAGAGGGTAGTACTTGCTCCTCTACTCCTTCCTACGGAGGTGGCGGAGGTGTTGCTGGCCTCGAGGAGGCAATCCACTAGAAAATCCTACGTGTTCAAGTGGTGTAGATTTGAAGGGTGGTGTGCTCAGAATAAGGAGAACCGGTTTACTTGTCAAGTACCTCAGGTATTGCAGTACTTGCTCCACCTCTCGGAGTTAGGCCTCAAGTCTAACTCTGTCAGGGTCCACCTGAGTGCACTATTGGTTAACCACTCTCCAGTGGACGGGCAACCTCTTTCAGCTCACCCTTTGGTATCCCGATTCCTCAGAGGCCTCCTTCTCTTGAAGCCTCCGATTCGCCCACTGGTTACAGAGTGGGACTTAAATGTGGTCTTGCAGCGTCTTACATGCCCGCCTTTTGAACCAATGTCCACCTGTCCTCTCCGCTTCCTTTCCTGGAAAGCACTCTTTCTGGTGGCACTCACGTCTACCCGACATGTGAGTGAGCTGCAAGCCTTAGTATTGGATAGACCATATACACTGTTTTATAAAAACAGGGTGGTCCCACGTACTCACCCCAGGTTCCTTCCAAAAGTGGTTTCCTTGTTTCACCTCAAGCAAGAGGTGGTTCTTCCAACCTTCTTCCCCAGGCCACATACCAGCAGGGCAGAAGCGGTTCTGCATACCCTGGACTGTAAGAGGGCGCTCACCTTCTACCTGGAGCGTACGTGGGGAGATCGGAGAGCTTCCCAGCTTTTCGTCTCTTATGACCCTAGTAAACTGGGTCTACCTGTCTCCAAGCGCATGTTATCCACCTGGGTGGCAGACTGCATCGCCTGGACGTACAGGGCAGCTGACCTCCAGCTGCAGGGCGGAATCACTGCCCACTGTCAGGGCTAAGGCCGCATCAGTGGCTAAACACCACTCTGTTCCGTTGGCTGACATCTGCCAGGCCGCAACTTGGTCTTCAAGCCAGACTTTTGCAGCCCATTACTGCCTGGAGAGACAGTCCTGGCGGGACAGCGTTTTTGGTCAGGCGGTACTCCGTAATCTTTTCGAGGTTTAGGCAACTCCTACCCTCAGACCCTTTGGTGTCAGGCTACCGTTAGGATTTTTCTCCGAGAACACAACCCCATCACTGCTGCTGCGGCTCTTCTAGAGAGCCATTTTCAGCTATTGGGTTCTCGGTAGCCTATAGCTAGGGAGTCCCATATGTGAGGACTGACTTCCTGCTTGTTCTTGGAGAAAGCGTAGTTACTCACCTGTAACAGATGTTCTCCAGGGATAGCAGGAATCAGTCCTTACGACCCTCCCTCCTCCCCTGGACTTGCAGTCCTTTGATTCATTTTTTCTCATTTTTGCCGTCTTTTTAGCTATGTCATCTGACTGAGCAAAATGCCACCTTTGGGCGCGAAGGGGACCGCGCATGCGCGATTCAATCCTAAAGGCTTTCTTTGAAAGCTGGGGAATTGCTCCACACGAGGGCTCTGTCAGCGCTGATGTCACCCATATGTGAGGACTGATTCCTGCTGTCCCTGGAGAACACCTGCTACAGGTGAGTAACTATGCTTTCTGGTGGTGCTGGATTGTCTGAGGAGAGCTGGATTTGGAGATCCGATGTGGCTCCTGCAAGCACCACCTGTTCATTTTTCTCTTTCTTGGGGCCTATTGTATAAGGGACCGATTCGTCCTGGAAGACCCAGTTCCTGTCTCACTTACGGCTGGGCTCTTGAAAGGAAATGGTTAGTGGATAAGAAACATAGAAACATAGAAATATGACGACAGAAAAAGACCACATGGCCTGTCTAGTCTGTCCTTCCATATCAACAACAGTCCCCTTTTTACCTTTAGAGATCCTCTGTGTTTGTCCCATGCTTTTTTGAATTCAGTTACTGTCCTCATCTCTACCACCTCCACTGGGAGACTATTCCACGGATCCACTACTCTTTCCATAAAGAATCTATCTCCCTTCACCCTCATCCCATGTCCCCTCATAGCAGAACTTGCTTTCAATTGAAAGAGGCGCTCTCCCTTAACATTTATGCCACGGAGGTATTTAAACATCTCAATCATATCACCTCTATCCCGCCTTTCCTCTAAGGTGTACATGTTAAGATCCTTAAGTCTGTCCACATATGCTTTATAATGAAGACCACTAATCATTTTAGTAGCCACCCTCTGCACCGACTTCATCTTGTTTACATCCTTTTGAAGGTGCGGTCTCCAGAATTGCACACTATACTCCAAATGAGGTCACACCAAAGACTTATACAGAGGCATTATCACCTCCTTTTTTCTGCTAGCCATTCCTCTCCGTATGCACCCAAGCATTCTTCTAGCTTTTGCCGTCGCCTTTTCTACCTGTTTAGCTACTTTAAGATCATCAGACACAACCACGCTTAGGTCCTGCTCTTCTTTAGTGGACAATAGTACTTCACCCCCTATACTACATTGCTCCCTTGGATTGCTGCAGCCCAAATGCATGACCTTACATTTTTTTAACATTAATCCCAGCTGCCAAATTCTAGACCATTCTTCAAACTTAGCTAGATCCCTCCTCATGTTATCTACACCTTACTGGGTGTCTACTCTATTGCAGATTTTGGTATCATCTGCAAAGAGGCAAACCTTACTCGACAGCCCTTCCGCTATATCACTACAAAGATGTTAAAAAGAATAGGACCAAGGACAGATCCCTGGGGCACACCACTGGTAACATCCTTCTCCTCGGAGTGAGCTCCATTTACCTGTACTTTGTCGCCTCCCACCCATCCAATTTCTAACTCAAGCAGTAACTTTAGGGTCCATCCCTAGGGTGCTCAGTTTGTTTATAAGTCGCCTGTGAGGAATAGTGTCAAAGGCTTTACTGAAATCTAAATGCACCACATCTAGGGCTCTCCCTCGGTCCAACTCCCTGGTCACCCAGTCAAAGAAATCAATCAGATTTGTCTGACAAGACCTGCCTCTGGTGAATCCATGCTGCCTCGGATCCTGTAATCCGCTGGACTCCAGAAACCTCACTATTTTCTCTTTCAGCAGCGTTTCCAATAATTTACTCACCACCGAAGTTAAACTAACCGGCCTGTAATTTTCAACCACATCCTTACTTCCGCTTTTGTGTAAAGGCACCACATGAGCCTCTTTCCAGTCCTTTGGCACCACTCCCGACTCCAACGAGGTATTGAAAATGTCAGTCAATGGAGCTGCTAGAACGTCCCCAAGTTCCCTCCGTATTCTATGTTTGTTTATTGTATTTGATAAAAACCGCCTTTCACTGGAACCAAAGCGGTGTACAATTAAAATTCAATAAAAGAAGGCCAAGGCCAACGAAAAGGAAAAGAAATTACAATGTTTGACAGGACAGCTGAAAAATCAAGAAGACAGGACAAAACCATAGATAAGGGGTAGGCCAGGGAAACCAAAAGGAGGGAGGAGAGGTATTCGGACAAAAGGGGAGGGGACATCGAAGGCTAAGGAGAACAGGTGGGTTTTTAGCTGTTGTTTGAAGTTAGTAAACTGTGGGTCGAGGCGGAGGGAGGGGGGAAGAGCATTCTAGAGGGCGGGAGCGGCAAAAAAGAAGGCAGAGGAGCGGGTAGACTGCAGGTGGGTGGTGGGAGGGTGAGGCGGTTGAGATGAAAAGAGCGGGGAGTGTGTATGGGAGAGTGGAAAAAGAGGAGATCCGTTAAGTATTGGGGAGTGCTAGTATGGAAGGCTTTATGAGTCAGAATCAGAAGCTTGAAAGTGGCCCTGAAAGGGATAGGCAACCAGTGAAGATGGAAGAGTAAAGGAGTTATGTGATCCCGGGGAGAAGAGCATGTGACCAGGCGTGCAGCAGTGTTCTGAGTCCGTCGGAGTCGGGTAAGTTGACATTTTGGGAGACCAATAAAAAGGGAGTTGGCAAAGTCCACCCGAGACATAACTAAAGCCAAAACCAGGGTGACCAGAGCTGAGGGAGAAAAAAGGACGAATAGAGCGAATTTGACGAAGAAAGAAGGACGATTTAGTAACGTGAGAAATATGGGAATGAAAAGACAAGTCGGAGTCAAAGTGCACACCAAGGTACCGGAAGGTGGAGACCAAGGGTACAGGAGAGCCAGAGAAAGAAGGAGCCAGAGAAGGGGAGGAGCCACCGTGAGAACCAGATAGCAATAGTTTTAGCAAGATTCAAGTGGAGGCAGTTAGCTGTCAACCAATCTGCGACAGCAGCAAGGCAGGAGTCTAGAGCCGAGAGGTCAGGGCAGGAGGGGGAAGTGTGGTGGAGCAAGAGTATTCTAGGGTGTATCCCATTCGGTCCCATCGCTTTGTCAACTTTAAGTTGAGCTAGTTTCTCACAAACAGTCTTCTGAAAATTGTTCAAGATGTCCCTCGCTTCTGTTCCTGTGTGTGGGTGTTTTCTGAAGTCCTGCTCCTGGTTCTTCATCTGTGAACACAGAACAGAAATATTTGTTAAGCAATTCCGCTTTATCCTTATCAGCTTCTACATATTCCTCCCCTGCACCCTTGAGTCTAACGATATCAATTTTACCGTTCCTCTTTTCGCGAACATATCTGAAAAATGTCTCATCCCCCCATTTTATTGCATTGGCTATTTCCTCCTCCTTTTAAATCTTTGCCTTCCTGACTACTTTGCTAGCTTCTCTGTTTTTCCAAATATAGAAGCCTGTCTTCCTCTCTCTGTGATAACTTGTATTTCATGAAGGCCTCCCTCTTTTTCCTTCACTTTTTCAGCTACTTTCGAAAGCCAACGCAGTCTCCTTTTCCTTTTACCTTTTTTTACCATTTTAACAAAAAGGTTGGTTGCCCTTAAAATATCCCCTTTCAGTTTTGCCAACTGTTTTTCTACATCCCCCAGCTGTTCCCATCCCACTAACGGCTCCCTGAAGTATTGGCCCATCTTGGCAAAGTTAGTCTTCCTAAAGTCTAAGATCCTCACCTTTGAATGGATTCTAACAGTCCTAGTCCTAATACTGAACCACACCATCGGGTGATCACTTGATGCAAAATGATCTCCCACTACAACATCAGAAACACTTTCACCATTGGTAAGCACCAAGTCCAGTATGGCCCCCTTCACGTGTGGGGTCTGTTACCAATTGCCTAAATAGTTCTCCCTGTAGAGAATCCAGGATCTCCTTACTTCTAGATGATACTGCAGCAGGAATGTGCCAATCCAACATCTGGCATATTGAAATCTCCTATCCTAGCACTTCCCCTGTCCTAGCAATGCTGCGTATGTCTTCAATTAACTCTGTCCACCTCTTCCTCTTGTGAGGGAGGTCTGTATATCACACCAATGCAAATAGATTTCTCTTTCCCTCTTTCTAGTGTCAGACGGCTGCCTGGGTGAGAATCTTCACAGTCTTGGCAAGTGCATATATCTATATGATTTTGCAAGGGATTGTGGGCAATGCAGTTCATTCACACCAGACACAGCTGCTGACAATAATTTAATTGTGCTCAAGTGTAAAGCCAATATGATATTTATTTATGGGGTTATTTCTCCCAACACAGTTATGCTTGGTAGCACATAAATCAGGTTACTTGCTTTCAGTATTAAACTTGAAAAACAAAATCAGGAAAACAACATTTTAACTTATCAGGCAATCAAAGCAAAAGAAAATAAGACCTGGTTGGCAACAAACTGGTCTTTTCTGTAGGCATTAGCTAATGTTCTCTTAGCAATGTCAAACAACAAACCAAAAGCCACAAAGAGAAAAAAACTGTTCTTTTCAGGTTAACTTCTGATAACTTCCCACATAGATTCAGAAGTGATTCTCTCCTAGCTCACAAGCAATTAGGTAAGGCTCAATTGCTAGCAGTTATCCAGCTGAAACCCCTTAGCTGGCTTGCTTTTTACTGCGTGGCTAGAAACCCTACTCAGTAGCTTTTCTGAGTAGATTAAAGAACAAGTTGGTATTTCTTTGTGATGGTTGCTGTACTTTATAACAGAAAATCACCAAAGGAGTTTAGACAGAGAGCAGTCCATGTAAACAGATTCGTCATCTGCTATCACCCCCTCTTCTTCAACAAGCATGGGTTCAATATCATGGATTGGCACAGATGAATCTCCCAATGGAGCACTTTCAGGAGAATACTTGTTTCCCTGCTGTCTTTCAAGGTTATAGCTAGGGCATAGATCAGTGTTCATACCTGAGCTTCCATTGCTGTTAGAGTTCCTCTCTATATAGCTTGGCCAGTATGTAGTCCAGTTCTTATGTCCAGCCTTCCAATCCAGATCCCTGGACACTGGATCTCTCCTCACATACCTTCTGGCACGGGTCTTAGGGTCCCTTCCACGTGCAGCCGTCTCTCTCACAGGTACCATCTGGAGATTCCTAGCTCTGCAGCACCATTCCTCTGGCTTTTCCCAGTCCAATGGTGTATGCTGGCCCTTGGAATGCCTCCCAGTATACGTACTGCTCTGGACTCTTCTAGACCTCTCAAAGGCTTTTCTCCTCTTCCTCCCAAAGGGTTTCTTTTCCTCTCTGTCCGTCCGGTTTGGCTTCTGCTTCTGATGATGATGATCCTTAGGATAAGGATGATGATCAAGCTCAAGCTGATTCTCAAGATAAGGATGATGATCAAGCTCAAGCTGATTCTCAAGATAAGGATAATTCTCTGTAGAATAAACTCTACCTTTATTCTGCCCAGATGAGTGCTCCTCCCTAATACAGCGCAGCTGTGCTGAATCAGGCCCTGCCCTTTGAGATGAGTGCTTAGGGATTACCTCATAGCCCTCCTGATTGAACATATGTTTCCCCATTCCAGCTCCTCTAATGGCTGTTGGAAACAAGGTGCATTCTGGGACTGGTAGTCTTTTATGGGAAAATTCTGTTTTCTTATTTCTACCAGAACTGACAGGTAGCTTGTTCAGAGTCACTTCACCTTTCCTATAGCTCCTTCCTGAGCTATGATAAGCTTCCTTATCACACTAGTTTAACCCACAATGCCTCCTCTCTCCCTTTTTAAGCTCTGTAATTCCAAAGCTTTAATAGTAACTTTTACATATAGTGCCACTCCTCCTTCCTGCCCTGTCCTTTCTGAATAAAGTATAGCCAGGTATAGTTACATC
Source organism: Ichthyophis bannanicus (assembly GCA_033557465.1). Taxonomy (NCBI): domain Eukaryota; kingdom Metazoa; phylum Chordata; class Amphibia; order Gymnophiona; family Ichthyophiidae; genus Ichthyophis; species Ichthyophis bannanicus. The sequence continues at coordinate 1,170,133,897 of CM066032.1, read as the reverse complement.
CCAATCATGGTTTTCTGTGAACCATGTTTCTGTAACTGCCACTAAATCCAAGTCAGCCACTCCCACCAAAGCTTCAACATCCGGAATCTTATTTCCCATGTTACGGGCATTTATACACACTGCTTCCATATGTAACCCCTGTTACCCATTTCCATAAAGGTATTTAATGTATCACCTACCTGGGGGCTTTCACCTACCTGGGGGCTTTCTTCACCCATCCCCAACGAATCTAGTTTAAAGCCCTTTTCAGTAGATTAGCCAGTCTACTACCGAAGACACGTTGACCTTTCTTGGACAGATGGATGCCATCTCTGCTCTGCAACCCTTGGAGCAGCATCCCATGGTCTAGGAAACCAAAACGCTCTCGATGACACCATCCACGCAGCCATGCATTCGTCTCCAGGATGCGAGCCTCTCTGCCTTGGCCTTTATCCTCAACAGGGAGGATTGAAGAGAACATCACCTGTGCACCTAACTGCTTTGCCCTCTGTCCCAGAGCCATGAAGTCACTTTTGATATGTTCCTAGGGATACCTGGCAGTATCATTTGTTCCAACATGGATTAGCAACATTGGGTAATAGTCAGTGGGCTTGATGAGTCTCGGCAAACTCTCCTTAACATCTTGGATTTTGGCACCAGGCAGACAGCATACCTCTCTGGACATCAAGTCTGGTCGGCAGATGGACTCCTCAGTACCCTTCAGAAGAGAGTCTCCAACCACCACTACCCTTTGGCCTGTTTCAAAGTCTGGCGGCTGGCAAGTCTCTTGCCTTACACCCAGGTATTCCATACTTTCTTCAGGGGTTTCGGCATCTGCATCCTCTCCTCTGATCTGTGGTCCCTTCTTGGGATCTGTTTCTGGTGCTGGGGGCCCTGATGTCAGAGCTCTTTGAGCTGTTGAAGCACGCTACGCTGAAAGATTTGACACTCAAGATGGTCATTTTGATTTTGATTTGTTCCGTAAGGTGGCTTTTTGAGCTGCAGGCTCTGTCTTGCTGAGATCTTTGCCTATCTTTTTCTGAGGAGGCAGTTTCCATTTGTCTTGTGCCTTCCTTCTTACCTAAGGTGCTTTTTCCCTTTCATGTGAACCTGGTGGTTTGTCTGCCCTCCTTCTCTAAGGAGCAGTGTCGGGGGAAGGTTAAGGATCTTTGCCTTGTGGAAATCCAGAGGGTGCTTCTCCAGTACTCTGAGGTTACAAATTCTTTTTGTAAGTCAAACCATCTTTTTGTGCTGTTTACTGGCCCACGCAAAAGTGATGTGGCGGCGAAGTCTACATTGTGGTGCTGGATTAAGGAGGTCATTGTCTCGGCGTATCTGTTGTGGAAACCGCTGGTTCTAGTGGGTTTGTGCATTCATTCTACCTGAATGCAGGCAACCTTGTGGGTGGACAGAGTTCAGTAGCGCCTACAGATATTTGTTAGGCGGCAGCGTGGGCATCGCATTCCACTTTTGTCAAGCATTACTGTTTGGATGTCCATGCTCGGGTGGACATGGCCTTTGGCACTAAGGTTTTGCGAGTTGCTGTGTTGTCTTCCCTGCCAGTGGAGGTGTAGCTTTGGTATGTCCCACTTGTCTGGACTGATCTAGCAGGCCTCTAGGAGAAGACATTATCTGGTAAGTAAAATGTCACCTTACTAAAACTTCACAGAAATATTTCTGAAAAATCAAACTGACAAAAGAATATAGGAGCATGTTTGTTTGTTCCTTACCTTAGCACACAATAAGAGTCAAATTAGTGTGGGAGGTAAAACGCATTTTTCTCCAGGACCAAGCAGGAAGTCAGTCCTCACATATAGGTGACGACGGAGCCCCCGTGCGGAGCATTTCCCCAGCTTTCAAGGAGAGCCTTAGGGAATGCAGTGCGCATGCGTGGTCCCCTTCCCGCCCAAGGGTGCTCGGTCTTTCTTTTTCCACGGAGCCCGATGGACATGAGTTTGTGTCACCTGGGAAAGGTTGATTTTTTTTTTCTGTGATTTTCGCGTTGTCTTATCCGGTTCGCCGGTTTCCCTTCCTGCTTGGGCTCGGTACACCGGTATCGAGTCCAGAGTTTTGATTTTCGTTTTTTGTCCTTTGACTAGCGTTCGTGCTCTTTTTGTGTTTTCACTGGCAGCCCGATCTTTTGACCTTGCAGGGGCCCTTTTTCTCCCAATGGCTGCTAGCGGGTTCAAAAAGTGTGATCAGTGCAAGAAACATATGTCTCTCATTGACACACATGACTGCTGCCTCCGTTGCCTCGGGCCTGACCATGACCCGCTGGCCTGTGGCCCATGCGTCAAGATGTCATCAAATGCGCTTCGGAGCCGTCAACATCAACGTGAGCATTTTCTCTGACTCTGCCTCCGGCCGGGCCCGGACTTTGTCCGTGGCCTCGACATCTCAGGAGTCCGACCCTGAGCGCCGTTGGGGTTCTTCTGAAAGGGAGTCTTCCCACCCGGGAGCACAGAAGGAAGAAAAAGCTCACGAGGGCAGCATTGGTGGAGGCTCCTGGTCCCTCGAGGGCCAGGTCGCATAGCCCTGACCACCACCCCGGGCTCTCGGAGTCGGAGAGGCCTTCCAAGTTACCTCGTGTGGAGCCGGAGTCCCTAAGTGCCGTTGTCCTCGTGGACTCTCCTCCGGGGGAGCCGACATCGGACCCGACGCCGTCGGGGCCCAAGTCGGGGGCTGCTGAGTCTCCTGAACTTGGACTCAGGTTGACAGCCTTGAAGAGCAGCTTGGCTGCCTTCATGAAACAGCAGTGGGTGCTGATCGCCAGTCTGACCGGTGCATCTGCCCCGGCCACCAGGACCTCGATGTCTACGTCGACCCTGGAGACCGAGCCGATCCTCGAGTCGAAGTCTCAAGCCAATCCTCGGTCAAGGTCCCCCTTGACCTCCCATGTGCGGCCGAGGTCGTCGACATCGATGCCCTTGGCGTCGGGGCAGGTGGGACCAAGGCCCACACGGCTGGAGCCGCTCGATTCCTCCTCAGATGAGTCATCCCCGAACACCTTCCGGACGCAATCCTTCCCTTCAGATTCACCGGAGTCCGAGCTTCAGAGACGGTCCCCCCCCCCCCCGGGGGATACCCGGTTCTCGGACTTCGTGAGGGACATGATCAACGCCTTGGCCTTCCCTGCGGACGCCATGGAGGATCCTCGAGCCGAGGAGCTCGATACCCTCCAGTATGATTTTCCTCCGAAGGAAGCCTTTACTGTACCGGTTCCTCTGATGCTGGAACAGCAGCTCTTTATTTATTATTTATTTATTACAATTTCTTATATACCGCGCTATTCGGTATCAGTGCGGTTTACATCATAACACAACGACCATAACAAGCTGTCTGGTTTTACATCGAACAGGAATGCAAACTTGGATAACAGGGGTTAACTATATACATGAGATATTTACACGAACAAGGTTAGGTAACAATCACATAACGAATGTAAGGGACCTTCCGTATGTGGGAGGCACTGGCCTGGACGCCAGTTCTTATCAAACGGGTCGATTCCATTTATCGAGTCCGTAAGAGCCCTGGGTTCCAAAAGGCACAGCTACCGCACCACTCCATGGTTGTGGAATCAGCCATGCACCGTCTTGAGAGTCAGAAGATGCACTCTTTGGTGCCCCCCCGGCCAGGAGGCCCAGAACCTGGATGCCCTCAGTAGAAAATAATTCCAGGGCTCTATGCTGTCTTGCCGTGTCCAGACCTACCAGCTGTACATGGGCATGAACCTACGAGACCTGGCAAAGGAGATTGCCGGGTTCTCAGCTGGCCTCTCCGAGGAACCTTTGCAGAGGTTCAAGGCTTTGTCAACAGGGCTTCGAGAGTGCTCGAAGTTTCTCTCAAGCAGCCTATGATGGCTTTGAGGCTTCAGCCCGGGTAGCCGCGGCCAGCATCCGTGCACACCATCAGGCCTGGCTACAATCATCAGAAGTGCAGCCATGGGTGCAGGACAAGTTGGTCAATGTCCCCTGCCGAGGTGAAAACCTTTTCAGTAAGCCCATGACTGAAAAGGCTGCACAAATCGAGACTGAGACTCTCACCAGGACTAGGCTGTCCAGGAAGACTTCTGCCCCTTCTCAGGAAAGAAGCCCTTTTTCCCGAGGAAGGGTGCTGCCTACAAATCCTATCCTCAATATCAGGCCTCTCCAGCTCCCCAATAGGGCTAGCAGGCCAAGGGGCAGGGGCATGGGCCCCGTAGGCAGAAGACCCCCAAGCCGCCAGCTCCAGCTTCTGCACAGCAGGGAGCGGGGTCTTGACTCCCACAGCATTGCCTCTTCTCCACAGCTGGCTCCACTCAGCACAGGAGGTCGGCTGACCCTTTACGCCTACAGGTGGCCAGCCATCACAGGGGATACTTGGGTTCTCAGCATAGTCCAGAAGGGTTACTTGCTCCACTTCCACCAGATAACCTCCTCCTATTTTACAGGGGAGCCTCCAAGACTTCCTCTACACAGAAATCTCCTCCTTCAGGAGTTGGCAAGTCTTCTAAAGGAACAGGCGGTGGAACCAGTGCCCCACCACCTGGATGGTCAAGGCTTCTACTCCAGGTACTTCTTGGTACCAAAAAGGACAGGAGACCTCCGGCCCATCCTAGACTTGCGAAACTTAACAAATGTATCTGGAGAGGGAAAAGTTCAAGATGCTTACCCTTGGGATACTGCTGCCCTACCTCCAGCAGGGAGATTGGCTATGCTTCTTGGATCTAAAGGATGCTTATACTCACATCCTCATCCATCCAGACCACAGACAATATCTCAGATTTGTGGTGGGAGGAAACCATTTCCAGTACAGAGTACTTCCCTTTGGCCTAACTTCCGCCCCCAGGGTTTTCACCAAATGCCTGGTGGTGGTGGCGGCCTATCTCAGGAATCGGAATTTTCATCTTCCCATATCTGGACGACTGGCTCATCAGGGGCCAGCCTCTCCAAGAGGCCAGACAAGCCACTCTTCGCACTGTCTCTCTTCTTCAGCATCTGGGCTTTGTCATAAACTACACAAAGTCCACTTTGCTCCCCTCACAAAACCTACAGTTTATAGGGGAAAGGTTAGACGCCCTGCAGGCAAGAGCCTACTTGCCCGACGACAGGGCCCACAGACTGATGGACTTGGCTAACCAGTTCCAAAGCAATTCTCAGGTCTCCGCCAGACACTTCCTGCGGCTCCTGGGCCACATGGCATCCACAGTACATGTGACTCCGAATGCCCATCTGCACATGCAGGCTGCTCGGTGGTGCCTCCAGAGCTTAGTGGGCGCAGGCCACAGGCGACCTCCGAGACAGAGTAAAGGTGTCCAAACCACTTTTGGACTCCTTGCAGTAGTGGCTACATCTCCCAAACCTTCTCAGGGGGGGTACATTTTCAGGACCCATGCTGACGACCAATGCTTCCTTAAAGGGCTGGGGTGCACATTGCCAGGGCACGTGCACTCAAGGCCTCTGGTCTCCTTGCGAGGCCACACAGCAGATCAGTCTGTTGGAGCTGCAAGCAATCCGCTTGGCTCTCCAGAGTTTTTCTCATGCCTTCTCTCACCAGTCTGTCTTAGTTCAGACAGATAATCGGGTAACAGTGTTCTATGTGAACAAGCAAGGGGGCACAGGGTCCAGACTCCTTTGTCAGGAGGCGCAGGCCCTTTGCTCCTTTGCAGTCAGACAAGGCATGTTTCTCAAAGCAGTTTTATCTACCTGGTCAGGAGAACCTCTTGGCAGACAAACTAAGCAGGATTCTCCAGCCTCACGAATGGCAGTTGAATCCACTGGTGGTCCAGCAGATCTTTCTACGATGGGGACTTCCATCCATCGATCTCTTTGCAAGTCCACTAAACCGGCAGCTGCCCAGGTTTTGCTCCAGACAGCCGCATCCCCTGAGAATGGCAGCAGATGCGTTTCTGATCTCTTTGTCTACGGGCCTCCTGTATGCATTTCCTCTCACACCCCTGGTGGCCTGAACTCTGTTCAAAATTCTACGGGACAAGGCCTCTGATTCTGGTAGCCCCCAGATGGCTGAGGCAACCGTGGTTTCCACTTCTTCAGTTGGCGGTGAAAACTCCATTCCCTCTGGGGTTGCAACCCGATCTCCTGTCTCAGGATCAGGGTTCCCTTCTGCACCCCAATCTCAGATCCCTCAATCTGATGGCCTGGCTGCTGAAAGGATAGTGCTAGCTCCCTTACTTCTACCTAGGGAAGTTGAGGAGGTGGTATTGGCCTCTAGGAGGCAGTCCAACAGAAAGTCCTATGCCCTCAAGTGGCGTAGGTTCTCAATATGGTGTGCTCAGTGCTATGAAGACCCTTTCTTCTGCCTTGTGCCAGTAGTACTACAATACCTACTTCACCTGTCAGACCTAGGCCTTAAGTCCAACTTTGTTCGGGTCCACCTCAGTGCTCACCGGTGGAGGGTCAGTCTCTGTCGGTTCACCCCTTGGTGTCCCGCTTCCTCAGAGGCCTGCTTTTGCTCAAGCCTCTGATTCATCCACCAGCCACTGAGTGGGATTTGAACGTGGTCTTGCAGCAACTTACTCGCCCACCGTTTGAGCCGATGGCTATTTGCCGTTTACGCTTCCTTTCTTGGAAGGCGCTCTTCCTCATAGCTCTCACCTCAGCCAGACGTGTGAGAGCTACAAGCTCTGGTTTCTGATAGACCGTACACACGGTTCTATAGGAACAGGGTGGTCCTACGGACCCATCCGAAGTTCCTTCCAAAAGTTGTCTCCTCCTTCCACCTCAACCAGGAGGTGGTTCTTCTGGCATTCTTTCCCAGGCCGCATACCAGCCGGGCTGAAACAGTCTTGCAAACCCTGGACTGTAAGAGGGCGTTGTCCTTTTACATAGAATGTACGCGGGGGCACCGAAGGGCTGCTCAGCTCTTTGTCTCCTTTGACCCTAATAAATTGTGGTTGCCTGTCTCCAAGCATACGTTGTCCACTTCGGTAGCAGATTGTATCGCCTGGGCGTACAAGGCAGCCGGCCTCTCCTTGCAGGGTCGAGTCACGGCCCACCGTATCAGGGCGAAAGCCACGTCAATAGCTCATCTCTGCTCTGTTCCGTTGGCAGACATCTGCCGGGCCGCTACTTGGTCTTCAAGCCAGGCTTTTGCAGCCCACTACTGCCTCGAGAGAGAGTCCTGAAGGGGCAGTGCTTTTGGACAGGCGGTGCTCCGTAATCTCTTTGAGGTTTAGGCAACTCCTATCCTCTGGCCCTTGTGTTGGGCAACCGTACGGGGGCGTTCTCAGAGGATATTCTTATCACGGATGCAGAGGATATTCTTATCACGGATCAGAGGGAGCCGTTTTTTCAGCTTTGGGCTCCTGGTAGCCTAGAGCTGGGGAGTCCCATATGTGAGGACTGACTTCCTGCTTGGTCCTGGAGAAAGAGTAGTTACTCACCTGTAATAGGTGTTCTCCAGGAGCAACAGGAATCAGTCCTCATGACCCTCCCTCCTCCCCTGGAGTTGCAGTCATATACTTCATTTTGATTTTTTGCTGTCTTTTAGCTATGTCATCAAACTGAGCAAGATGGCACCCTTGGGCGGGAAGGGGACCACGCAGGCATGCTGTATTCCCAAAGGCTTTCTTTGAAAGCTGGGGAAATGCTCCGCACTGGGGCTCCGTCGGTGCCGACGTCACCCATATGTGAGGACTGATTCCTGCTGCTCCTGGAGAACACCTGCTACAGGTGAGTAACTACTCTGTACTGTTGGGGGCATGTCCGCTGAAGTTGATGCAATGAAAGGCAGCTCACCATGCAAAAACTACATTTGCAGTTAATGCGAATGCACTTAGAGCCACCATTGAGGTGGTGGTAAATGCACCAATGTGCCCCTGTACTGTCTGTATTGTGCAGTCAATGCCCCTTCTCTGCCCCATCACATGCTAAGCATTTAGTATGGAATTTTTACCACATTGGCTGTATTAACCCATTTATCTTTCAATCCTCAATTTAATGAAGGCAATGTATTCAATTAGATGTGTCTACTTTTTATTAATACTTTGTCAATAATGAGCTTGAATAGAACTAGGTCTCAGACTTATATCTGGTACTTTGCATAGGAAAAACTCCTTAGTACCCGTTTGCATCAACGACCATCGTTCTTAAAGTGGGGTTTAGCACATTCACTTCATAAGGCTCGATCGTGGTATGATAATTCGTAAGTCCACATTAATAAGAAAATGTATGCAAAAAAACCACCACTTATCTTGTAGTGTCTCTTCGATAGTATTAGTTTTTCATTAGGTATCCCTGAAAATCAAGGGATACCTAATGAAAAACTAATACTATCGAAGAGACACTACAAGATAAGTGGTGGTTTTTTTGCATACATTTTCTTATTAATGTGGACTTACGAATTATCATACCACGATCGAGCCTTATGAAGTGAATGTGCTAAACCCCACTTTAAGAACGATGGTCGTTGATGCAAACGGGTACTAAGGAGTTTTTCCTATGCAAAGTACCAGATATAAGTCTGAGACCTAGTTCTATTCAAGCTCATTATTGACAAAGTATTAATAAAAAGTAGACACATCTAATTGAATACATTACCTTCATTAAATTGAGGATTGAAAGATAACACAGGTACACTAAAAAAATTATTTTTTAAACTGCCTCTAATGTTTCGATTGATTTTTACGTTTTATGGTGCGCTGAATCCAAATCTGGTAACCAATTTGCTCCATCACGTACAGATTTTTTGCTACATTGGGTTAGCAGTTTGAGGTGAACGTTTCAGATTGAGTGCGATCGAGATAAAAGTTTCTTGGATTAATTCTTTATACTAATTGTTTAGTAGTTATTCAAATAAGAATAAAGAAAATTGTAACAAGGCAGCACATAAGAATAGAGTAATGTCAACAAAACACACTGTGATGGTAGCAAAATTGTCTGCACTTAAAACAGCCACATACATGTGCACAAACATTGAGCATATAAGAGCGAGGTTAGACACAAAGCAAAGCAAAGAAATGTGCAAAAAATGTTGTACAGGTATGTATGTAAGAATAGAAAACGCAAACCGCACCATTGCAATACATGAAGACAAACACCCGATGGTGTGAAAATAAAATTCTAATAAATGAGATCCGACACTGTGGTAATAACTAGCAAATTTTTATTTCAAAGTTTAGTAAAAACACGATATTTGTCAACACAGTTTAGATTTTAAAGTCATTCTTGGGTCAATCAATCTCCTGGTGGGCCCGTTTCTTCTTCCCCCGAATGCTTCTCTTGGTGCGCTGCTTGGCGTATTTTTCATCTGGGGTTTCCCGCAGCAGCAACCAGCAGAAATCAGCCATCATAGTGGTGTTCCATCTTCCTTGGTACCTTCTCTCTGCGTCCTTGATGTCCTGGTGAAACCTTTCACCTTGTTCTTCACTGTACGCCCCCAAGTTTTCGGGAAAGTAGTTCACATGGGAGTGCAAGAAATGGACTTTCAGGCTCATGTTACAGCCTTGTTCTTTGAAGGCATTGAGCATCCTGGCAACAATATCCTTATAGTTCTCATCCCGCCTGTTCCCCAAGAATTTGAGAAGAACATCCTTGAAGGAATCCCAGGCTTCTTTTTCCTTCTCAGACATCGTTTCAGCGAATGCTCCATCTGAAATGAGTTTCCTTATATCAGGGCCAACAAACACTCCTTCCTTTAGCTTTGCTTCAGAAAGTCGGGGGAACTTTCAGCAAAGGTACCGAAAGCACTCACCATCTTTTGGAAGGGACTTGATGAATTGCTTAATGAGACCCAACTTAATGTGGAGAGGTGGTAATAGAATTTTATCACGAGGTACCAAGCTCTCATGAAGAACATTTATCTCCAGGAACAAGCAGGAATAAGTCCTCACATATGGGTACGTCGGTACCGACGGAGCCCGTGCGGGAAAGCTCCCCAGCTTCTTAGAATAGAAGCTTTTGGGACCTCCCACTGCACATGCGCACTGCCTTCCCGCCTTCCTGAACAGCTCTCCTCAGTTTCTCTTTTTCCGCGGAGCCAGCAGGTCGTGTTCCTGTCACCGCTGAAGAAATTGTTATTTTATTTGTTTCTTTAGACCGCGTACCTGCCTTCCCCATACCGATACCGGTATCGCCGGTCTTTTCTTTCTTTCTTTAAAAAATTATAATTCTTTTTCTTATTTTTTAGCTTTTTGGTCACTTCAGAGAGGCCTCTCGGCCTACTCAATTTCTCCTCATGGAGAAGCCAGCCCCTGGATTTAAGAAGTGTACCAAATGTAATGCTGTTATTTCAGTCACAGACACCCATGAATGGTGTCTGAAATGTTTGGGGCCTGACCATTCCATACCGGACTGCCCATCTTGCTCCCACATGTCTAAACGTGGGCTGCAGAACCGGGCCAACAAATTCCATGTGCTGTTTGCTTCAGAGAATACAGCATCACAGTCATCCAGGTCTTCTTCTCCGGATGGATCTCAGGTAACCAAACCTTCTGTGGGCAAGTCCTCAAAGAGCAAATCTCCTTCAAAGCATCGAGAGGCTCTTAGCTTAGAACTTGAGGACCCTGCCCCAGCCAAACAACCCCGGCGGGAAGTCCAACTTCCAAAAACGCCAATTCAGGGGTCTCAGGTTGATATCGATGCTACGGCCTCGACAGATCACCTGTTAGCCTGCTCTGGGGTACCGGGTCACTCCGGTACCGACATCCAGGCAGCTATGGCGTCCATGGGCGATACTGTACAGTCCATGCAGCAGGCCGTCATGGCTTTCATTAAAGCTGCAACGCCATCGGTTCCGCTTTCAGCGGTTCCGGGCCCGATACCGGTATCGTCCGCCATGCCGGTATCGAGGCCGTCCACCTCTAAACGCAAGTCGGTACCGTATGGGCTTTCGCTCCATACCGGTTCCATACCCGATACGCCCGATATCGATACCGATCGGTACGCGTATCGTGCGTTAGAGGAAAGCACCGATTCCTCTGAGGATTTTCACTCCTCTGATGATTCTGCTGAGTTTTCACTCAACTTACCTGAGGAGCCCTCTTCTCCTAAAAGGAGAATGTCCCCTCCAGAGGATTTGTCCTTCCAGGACTTTGTTTTAGATATGGCTACAGCCCTTTCTATTACCACATCCTCTGAAAAGGAACCCAGATCCAAAAAACTGGATATTTTGGGATACTCAAAGGCCCCTAAGGAGGCAGTTACCCTGCCTATCCATGAAATCCTTCAAGAACAACTGATGGATTTCTGGGAAAATCCTTTGACTTTGTCTCCTTATTCCCGTAGGTTGGACACCATGTATAGGGTCCCTCCTTCTCCTGGTTTCCAAAAGACTCAATTGCCCCACCACTCTATTGTGGTGAAGTCTGCAATGAAGAAGATTAGGAGTACCAAAAGGCACTCTTCCACCCCTCCAGGACGGGAATGTAAGACTTTGGACTCTTTTGGTAGGAAAATTTTCCAGGCTAGTATGCTTATAGCCAGGATTAATTCCTACAGTCTCTATATGGGCATGTTCCTGGAGGAACTTGCCAAAAAGGTGCGGCATTTTGCCCCCTTTATCCCTGAGGATAAAAAGCAGGGATTCCTTTCCCTAGTGAAACAACTCTTAGAGGTTTCTAAGTTCTCTAATAGGGCAGCATATGATTCCTTTGAGGGAGCCAGTAGGGCTTCGGGCATTGCTATTGCAGCCCGACGTCTTGCTTGGCTCCAGGCCTCTGATCTGGAACCTTGGGTTCTAGATGGCTTACGGAATCTGCCCTGTACAGGTGAGAACTTATTTGGGGAAGAGTGGCAAATCAAAGCCACCCAGATGGATGCTGAAAATGCCACCTTGGAAAGACTTTCAAAGTCCACTTCAATTCCTACTAAGAAAAAGTCTTTTAAAAGGCCTTACTATAAGAAGGCCAGAGTTGCTTCAAATACTGGCCAGCAGTCTTCTCAACCTCGCTATACTGCTAAGCGTCAGCAATCCAAACAAGCACGAGCTAAGCCTGCAGCAGCTACTGTAGCTCAGCAGGCTCCAACCCCTCAGGGGTTTTGACTTGCTCCTAGGGAACTTGCCACTTCTGGTTCTAACACAACCAGAACCTCTCACCATACCCGGAAGGTTGGTTCACTTTGCTCCCAGATGGGAACAAATCACAACAGAACAATGGACCCTCTCTATCATTCGAGAGGGTTACAAACTTCATTTCTCCAGCCTTCCTCCCCATCATATGGTGAGACCATTCAATTCTCCCCCATCTCTCCTAACCCTGTTGGGTCAAGAGGTTTCCTCTCTTCTTGCCCAAGGGGCCATAGAAGAGGTTCCTCTTCCTCAACAAGGGTCCGGTTTCTACTCCCCTTATTTTCTCATTCCAAAGAAGACAGGGGGATTCAGACCAATCCTAGATCTGAGAGAATTGAACAAATTTCTCTTCAAGGAGAAATTCAAAATGCTGTCTCTCGGCATTCTCCTTCCTTACCTCCAGGGTCAGGACTGGCTTTGTTCTCTAGACCTACAGGATGCGTATACACATATACTCATCCATCCATCCCACAGAAAGTATCTTCGCTTTCTGTTTCAGGGAAAACATTTCCAATACAGAGTACTCCCCTTCGGTCTAGCCTCTGCTCCAAGAGTATTCACAAAATGCATGGCAGTCGTAGCCGCATTTCTAAGAGGCATGGGAATCTTTGTCTTCCCATATCTGGACGACTGGCTCATCCGAGCTCCAACTCAGTCACAGGCCCAGATTTCCCTGGACCACACAAGGAGCCTTTTGCAGTATCTGGGACTGGTAGTAAACCTTCCCAAGTCCCAACTCATCCCTACTCAATCTCTAGAATTCATAGGGGCCCAGTTGGACACCATCACTGCAAGGGCCTACCTTCCACATGTTCGAGGCCAGCGCCTCCTGAGTTTGGCCTCCCAAGCTCAGTCCAGCACTCACTTGACAGCCAGGGAAATGCTACGCCTACTGGGTCATATGGCCTCCACAGTGCATGTGGTGCCCTATGCTCGTCTTCATATGAGAGCAGCTCAATGGACCCTGGCCACTCAGTGGACTCAGGCGTCAGGAGCGCTCTCAGACCAAATACAAACCTCCGATCGTCTGTTTTGGTCCCTCCACTGGTGGACTTCCACCAAGAATCTGTTGTTGGGGGCTCCATTTCAACCATTGCTACCCCAAGCAACCCTCACAACAGATGCCTCCCAAACAGGGTGGGGAGCCCATCTGCAAACTCTCTCCACTCAGGGCACTTGGTCTCTACAGGAGACCACCCTTCATATCAATCTTCTGGAACTGCGAGCAATTTACCTTGCCCTCAAGGTCTTCCACTCCCTCCTAGCCAACCTCACTGTCCTAGTTCAGACGGACAATCAGGTGGCCATGTTTTACATAAACAAACAAGGAGGGACGGGCTCTCTGTCGCTTTGCAACGAAGCTCTAAGACTATGGGCCTTCGCCAGAGAGCATCAGATTCACCTGCTAGCAGTGTATCTCCCAGGAGTTCAAAACTCTCGGGCAGACAGGCTCAGTCGAGTTCTGCTGCCACACGAATGGTCCCTACATTTGGACCAAATAAACCGAATCTTTCAGGAATGGGGGACCCCGGACATAGACCTCTTTGCAAGTCCGTGGAATGCCAAACTTCCCCGGTTCTGTTCCAGAACTCCGTGTCAGGGAGCTCAGGCTACGGACGCCTTTCTCCTGAATTGGAGTCAGGCATTCCTATATGCCTTTCCACCCATTCCTTTGATTCCCAAGACTCTGTTCAAACTCCAGAGGGATCATGGAACTATGATCCTCATAGCTCCACGCTGGCCACGCCAAGTGTGGTTCCCTCTACTTCTACAGCTCTCCCAGGGATCCTACTTGGATCTGGGAGCTGCGCCAGACCTCCTGTCTCAGGAGGAGGGGACTTTGTGGCACCCAAACCCCAAATCCCTTCACCTCAGTGCTTGGTTACTGAAGGCTTAAGCCTTCAAGACTTTCATCTTTCCCAACCAGTGAAAGATATCCTTTCTGCCTCTAGGAAACCCTCTACCAGGCGTTCCTATGCTTTCAAATGGAAACGTTTTTCCATTTGGTGTGCTCAGCAGGGTCTTGACCCTCTGGCACTTCCTTTGAATTCTCTTCTTGATTATCTCCTGCATCTATCCAATGCAGGCCTCAAGACGAATTCGGTAAGAGTCCATTTAAGTGCTATTGCAGCATCCTTGAAACATATAAATGGACAACCTATCTCCTCTCATCCTCTTGTTGCAAGATTCATGAGAGGCCTGACTCTCACTAAACCTCCCATCAGACCACCCCCGGTCGCATGGGATTTGAATCTAGTGCTCGGTCAACTTATGAAGCCACCTTTTGAGCCAATGTTTTCCACCTCCTTGAAATTTCTTTCCTGGAAGGTCATCTTCCTCATTGCAGTCACTTCGGCTCGCCGCATCAGTGAGCTGCAGGCTTTAGTGGCTAATCCACCTTACACAAGATTTCATCATGATAAGGTGGTCCTTAGGACGAATCCCCACTTTATGCCTAAAGTGGTCTCGCCTTTTCATCTTAATCAAGAGGTATATCTACCTGTCTTTTTTCCAGCTCCTCATGCATCCAATGCAGAGAGGAACCTTCATACTCTGGATTGTAAAAGAGCTCTCGCTTTTTACCTTAATAGGACTCAGCCACATCGAAAGTCTTCTCAACTTTTTGTGGCCTTTGATCCTTCCCATTTGGGACTTCCAGTCTCCAAGCGTACACTTTCCAATTGGATTGCTCAGTGTATTTCTTTTGCTTACCAGAGCAAAAACATTTCTCTGGAAGGCCATGTCACTGCTCACAATGTGAGGGCCATGGCAACTTCTATGGCTCATCTGCACTCTGTTTCCATAGATCAGATCTGTCGAGCCGCTACCTGGGCCTCGGTTCATACCTTCACAGCCCATTACTGTTTGGACAAGGACTCCCGCCGGGATGCCTTGTTTGGCCAGGCTGTCCTCAAGCACCTGTTCCATTCCTAAACAACTCCTGCCCACCTTCCCAGAATGGATGCCTGAGATCCATACGAAGATGGCGAACCTTTACAGGGGATCCCATGCATCTAAGCTAGGGAGTCCCCATATGTGAGGACTTATTCCTGCTTGTTCCTGGAGATAGCACAGTTACTTACCTGTAACAGGTGATCTCTGGGAACAGCAGGAATTAGTCCTCACAACCCACCCACCTCCCCTAGGAGTTGTATCTTTTATCTATCTATCTTCCTGTCCTCTCTCTGTTGACTCAGCTATAAACTCGAAACTGAGGAGAGCTGTTCAGGAAGGCGGGAAGGCAGTGCGCATGTGCAGTGGGAGGTCCCAAAAGCTTCTATTCTAAGAAGCTGGGGAGCTTTCCCGCACGGGCTCCGTCGGTACCGACGTACCCATATGTGAGGACTAATTCCTGCTGTTCCCAGAGATCACCTGTTACAGGTAAGTAACTGTGCTTTCTCACCGGGTCTCAAATACTCCCGAATTGGCCAGTCTTTTTTCCCCCAGTGTAGGTCAAGGGCCCGGCTATCCCACAAGCAAAGGAAGCAGGGATATTTGGTGAAACCGGATTGCTGCCCTAATAGCATGGATAGAATTTTAAAGTCTCCACAAATCATCCACTTATGCTTATCATAACAAATCTTCTGAAGAATCAGGGCCAAATTCTCATATTTTTCTTGGAGAATAACAGAGTGAGCAATAGGAACTGAAGCGAATGTGTTGCCATTATGAAGAAGAACACCTTTTATGCTGTCTTTTGACGAATCAATGAACAGCCGCCATTCAGCAGGATCATACTTGAGTTTAAACTTTTCCATCACTCCGTATATATCGTTGCAAAATACCAAATCTTCCTCTTTGCTGAAATACTTCAAAAATTGTGTCTCGCGGTTGCGCGGTACCAATAAAAAGTTGTTCCTGGCGACAATAGATTTTTCTGTTTAAGCCGAGAACCTAGCAGTTGGGCAGCATCTTTTGGGAGTCCTAAATCCCGGACTAAATCATTCAATTCAGCTTGAGAGAAAAGTTCAGGTTTCGGATCTGGTTCAGTTTCAAACTCGGAAGTACTGGACTCATCGGGAAAAGCCATCTGATGAGTCTCATCATGATCAGAACCGTCCACACAAATATGATCCAAAGATTTTGGTGGTTCAGGCACAGGTACTTCGTTGCTATGAGGCATAGGCCTAATTGCTGAGGGAAGGTTGGGGTAACTTATTACGTTCTTATTTTTTAAGTTGTATCCCTTCACAATGCAAGAGCAAAAATAGCAGTCACTGCTGTGGTCTCTTTGTTCACGCCACATCATAGGTATTCCGAAACGAAATGCTTGTTTTTTACCTTTCATCCATAAGCGTAGATCTTCCTCACATGTCTTGCACACTTTGTGAGGAGCCCACGGTTTGTCTTGATCGCCTAACTTCAAACCGAAATAGGCGAAATATACTTTTTTAATAAATGCAGAAATGTTCCTCTGCCGCTTTTTCACGGTATATTCCCCACAAATAAAACAAAAACTGTCCGGAGAGTTGACGCAACCTCTGGCTCTGTGAGCCATCACAAATACACAGCACTGCAAACTACAACTGTAGTGAACCACTTCGGAATAAAGCTGGATTACGACTGAGCAAACAAAAGGTAATAATGAACTTGCAAGAAACTGAAATTTGACAGGAACGTTCATGTCGCAACCACCGTGTTTGAGCGAGCGAACGAGGCGAGGCGAACAGGAAAGAACATGCGCCAGCGTGAGTACTGGATTTAGCCCCCCGCCTCCCAATTGTCCTGTTAATGTATAAAATGAATACAAAACACTCTAAAATATCATGAGGGAGTGTTTCTAGTTAGTTAACCATTACAACCTCTATTTTGGGCCAAGAAAATAAACTGCAGTCGGCTAAAAAGAAATTATGTGAACATTCCTTATATGGGTAAGAAATCTAATTTTGCAAGAAAACGTGACGTGATGGAACATTTTGGCTATTTTTCCTGGATTCAGCACCCCAAAATCTATAGGAATCAGTTGCAAAACTGGAGGCAGTTTTTTGGTAGTGTACCTGTGTAATAGTCACTGTAAGCAGAGTCCTCTGATAAACTATAAACCTAATTTCTACATGTATTAACCCATGGCAGCTGTTACCATGTTCCCATGCTAACTGTTTCATGCATTTTAGTAAACATTCTCCATAATGAATAGCTTCATCAGACACATCAGATTAGGATGAATTATGTAACAGTATCTGGTTTACTGTAGCTATGTGTTTGCAGGTTTCTTCCTACTTGTTATTCCGTGTAACACAACATGACAGTACATTTTTCCCCGTTACAGATTGTGGAATTTTAATTCATAGAGAATACTAGTGCAGTTTATAGTAAATTACATTCTAACAAAAGTCCTGTGGCTTAAAATTTCAGGATAATGTGAAAGGTGGACGGAGTCTGCAGAACAAAGAGAAACGTTTTAATGAAGTTCAATCTCCTAATCCTGGACCTGGAGCTTATAACGTGTTTCTTGGAGAACATTTAAACAGGATGGTCAGGAGTCGTAGTGAGTCGGGTTCTAGACATCTCAAACAGTCGGTATGTCAAATTTGCTTTATTTTCATGAAATTAAAACATGAATCTTGTTGGTTATAGGAAATAATCCTTCAAAAACACCTGTTTGCATTACCAAACATTTTCTGGAGGTTAGGCTATAAAACCATAGTTTAGTACATTACAACTCAGAGAGAAATAAAATGTATTTATTTATATATATAGATATAAATAAGTTGAAGTGATATACATATACCTAAAACTTATTGCAGTTTCTCCATCAACAGTACACATCAGTCACTTCTCCTCTTTAACATCACTCTCCTGCTCCCCAAAGGCTTGCCTCTAAAGCTAGATTTTTAACTACATTCTGAAAGAAAAAGATCAGCACAAGTCCTCAGACTGTTTGGTAAGCTAGTCCAACCCAGTGCCTGGTGCACTCTAAACTTGCTTGTGATGTACCCAGAACCACCAACATATTTTGACATGCAGAACATAATTGCCTCATGGGGCAGTACTCTTGAAGCCTAGTGCCAGGATAGTCTGGTGCCCACTCTCTGATCTCCTATATATCAAAAACATCTTAAAACAAGTCCATGACTGCACAGGCAACCAGTGCAAATATTGCAACAAAGGGGGGTAACATTATCTCAAATCCACCTCTTCCTTATCGTCCTTCCAGTCCAGTTCTGGTTACCTGCAAGTTGTCTCACCCCTCCAGTAGCTTGGAGACTGAGCATGTCACATTTTGATGACATCACCCTGCATAAGCAGCTGGCACTTCCCTCCTGCCTCTAGTATCTCAGTCTCCAAGCAGCTGGAGGATGTGATTCAGTGAGACTCACTGAAGGGACAATTAGGAATTGGTAGTTGGATAGGTAGAGAACGATTTACTTTTTCGGATTCCTTTTGAGAAAGAATTCTGGTAGCACAGATTGTGCTTAAATTTAAAAAAAAAAAAAAAAAAAAAAAAAAAAAAAGCAGCACAAAGGAAATGTGGGGTAATTTTGACGGGCTGTGCATGATCTCATATCCCCCTTCTTTGTCACAAGTCTGGCCACTGGATTCTGAACCAGCTGAAATTTGTGAATATTCTTCTGTGATTATCCTGATTGCTGAATCATCCTCTCCCCATAACTTTTGATATAACTTAAAACCAATTATGTTTTTCAGCAGTTGCTTAATTTCCACCAACACAGAACAATATTATAAAGAATTATTTTAGTATGTTTCAAAATAAATTTGCATTAGGTTTTTGGTAGTAGCTTGCTATTTCCAGGAACAAGCAGGAATGAGTCTTCACATATGGGTATCATCGGTACTGACGGAGCCTGCGCGGGAACGCTCCCCAGCGTCCAATAAGAAAGCTTTTGGGAGCATCCCACAGCGCCTGCGTGCTGCCTTCCCGCCTTTCCCAACCGCCTCTCTCCAGTTCTTCTTTTCCGCGGAGCCAGCAGGTCGTGTTCCTGTCACCGCAGAAGAAGTTCTTTATTTTTTCTTTATTCTTTTGTGTCGCGTCTGCCTTCTTCGACGTCGGACCGGTACTGCCGGTCGGTCTTTTCTTTTCTTTCAAAAAAAAAACAAAACGCTTTATCTCTACTGTGCATTTTCAGTTTTTGGGCCCTAGGCCTAAAATTTTTTTTCCTCATGGAGAAGCCCGCTTCTGGGTTTAAAAAATGCACAAAATGTGGCGGTACTATTTCTGTCACCGACACCCATGACTGGTGTCTAAAGTGTTTGGGACCTGACCATTCCATCACGGATTGTATGTCCTGTACCATGATGTCTAAGAGGTCGGCAGAACCGAGCAAGCAAGCTCAGTACCCTGTTTCCCTCTGATGCAGCTTCGGTGGCATCGACGTCTTCCAGGGCCTCCTCTTCCTCCCATGGATCTCAGGTAACCAAGCATAAATCTGGCCGGTCCTCGAAGGGCAGATCTCCCTCCAAGAATCGAGATGCCTCCGGGTTTGCCCTCGAGGATTCCGCTCCGGCAAAATTACCCCGGCAGGAAGCTCCGGCTTCCAAAGCATTATCTATGGGGTCACAGGTTGACATTGATGGCTCGGCCTCGACAGATCACCTGTTGCCGTGTTCTGGGTTACCGGTGGCTCCCACTGGTACCGACATCCAGACTCTGGTGGCATCGATGGATCAGAAGATTCTGACCATGCAGCGCACCTTAACGGCTTTCATACAGGCTGCGATGCCTCCGGTACCGCAACAATCCCCGTTGCTGGTACCAGCTCCGGTACCGGCATCGCTCCCGGTACCAGTACCGATTGCATCGACATCGGCTTCAGTGTCGACTGCAACGGTACCCTGTCCTATGATGCCCATCGGTACCGAACCGGTACCGATTACTCCCGATGTCGATCCCACTCGATACGGTTATCGGGCTTTACAGGAGCATCCAGACAGGCGATACTTTGATTCCTCTGAGGACTCTGAGTCTGAGGGTTCTGTAGAAGCATCGATACTTCTTCCTCAGGAGTCTTCTTCACCTAAACGAAGAATGTCTCCTCCAGAAGACTTGTCTTTTCAAGACTTTGTTAGGGAAGTGGCTAGGGGCCTCTCTATCACAATGGCCCCTGAGTCAGAACCCAGAGCCAAGGAGTTGGATATTTTACAATATCCTAAAGCTCCTAAGGAGGCAGCTACTTTACCTCTTCATGAGATTCTATATGATCTCATGTTGAGGATGTGGGAGACACCTCTCACCACCTCTCCTCATTCTCGCAGGTTAGACATCATGTATCGTGTCCCTCCTTGTCCGGGCTTCCACAAGACTCAGCTTCCTCACCACTCTATTGTGGTAGAGTGTGCCAATTAAGAAGATAAAGAGTGCAAAAAGACACTCATCTAATCCTCCAGGGCGTGAATGCAGGACCCTGGATGCTTTTGGCCGAAGGGTTTTCCAAGCTGCTATGCTAGCTGCTAGGATCAATTCCTATAGTCTCTATATAGGAATGTTTCTAAAAGTCACAGATCATCTGCAGACTTTAACCCCTTTCATTTCAGAGGATAAAAGACAGGAGTTTCTCACTTGGCTCAAACATGCCCAAGATGTCTCCAAATTTTCCAACCGTGCAGCCTTTGACTCTCTTTTGAGTGTGTAAGCAGAGCTTCGGCTATTGCCATAGGGGCACGCAGAATTGCTTGGCTACAAGCTTCTGATTTGGAGATCTGGGTCCAAGATCAATTGGGAAATCTCCCTTGTACAGGTGAAAACCTTTTTGGTAAGGATTGGTAAGCAAAGGCCACTCAGATGGATGCTGAAAACTCTGCTTTGGATCGACTTTCAAAGTCTACCTCTGCTCCTGTTAAGAAAAGATTGTTTAAAAAGACATTCTTTTCCAAAAAGGGAAGATACTATCCTGCTTATGGTCAGCAGGCATCTTCTACAGGTCGTTTTGCTGCAAAGCGTCAGCAACCACCCAAACAGGCCAAGTCAAAGCCAGCTAGATCTTCCACGGCCCAGCAGCCTCAGCCTCCTCAGGCCCTTTGACTTGCAACTAGTGAACTTAGCCTTTCTGGCTCTGGAAGGACCAGAGCCCCTTACCATCCCAGGAAGGTTGACTTACTTTGCTCCCAGATGGGAGCAAATCACAGCAGAGCAATGGACACTCTCCATCATAAGGGAAGGGTACAAGCATCATTTCTTAAGCCTTCCCCCTCACACCATGGTGAAACAGTTCAATTCTCCAACATCTCTCCTCAACCTTTTAGGTCAGGAGATTGCCATCCTTCTTGCCCAAGGGGCAATAGAAGAAGTGCCTCTTCTTCAACAAGGCACAGAGTTCTACTCCCCTTATTTTCTTATTCCAAAGAAGACAGGGGGGGGCTACAGACCCATCTTAGATCTCAGAGAATTGAACAAATTTCTTTTCAAGGAGAAATTCAAGATTTCTCTCGGTGCTCTGCTTCCATACCTTCAGAGTCAGGACTGGCTTTGTTCTCTAGATCTCAAGGATGCGTACACCCATGTCCTCATCCATCCAACTAACAGAAGGTTCCTTCGGTTCCTTTTTCAAGGAAAGCACTACTAGTACAGGGTGCTTCCTTTTGGTCTGGCCTCTGCACCAAGGGTGTTCACGAAATGCATGGCAGTAGTAGCTGCATTTTTATGCACTCTAGGAATATTTGTCTTCCCATATCTGGACGACTGGCTCATTCGAGCTCCATCTCAAGCAGAGGCCAAGACTTGTCTAACCTGCACAATGCGTGTCCTTCAGCATTTGGGACTAGTAATAAACATCCCAAAATCCAGTCTCACCCCTACTCAGTCCCTCGAGTTTATAGGGGCTTTGTTGGATACCACAACTGCAAGGGCCTATCTTCCTCAGGCCCGTTGCCTACGCTTTTTGCAGTTAGCCTCCCAAATATGTTTATGTTTATGTTTATTTATTTGATAAAAACCGCCTTTCTGAAATAACCAAGGCGGTGTACAATTAAAACAATTTTAGTAAAAGAAGGCCAAAGGCCAACGAGAAGGAAAAGAAATGTACAATTTTTTTTTAAAAAGGATAGTAGAAGAGAGGAGGCAGGACGAGACAGAACAACATGGGGGAGCGTCAGAAGGAGGGAGGAGAGAGGATAGTAGAGTCACACAAAAGGAGAGGGAAGATTAAACGCTAGGGAAAACAGGTGGGTCTTGAGGTTTTGCTTAAAGACATTGTATTGGGGTTCTAAACGGAGGGAGGAAGGGAGAGAATTCCAAAGGGCGGGGCCAGCAAAAAAAAAAGGCAGAGGAACGAGTGGATTGTAGATGAGCACGGGAGGGGGAAGGCAAAGTGAGACGGTTGAGGTGAAAAGAGCGAGGGGTGTATCTGGGAGAATGAAAGTAGAGGAGATCTGATAGGTACTGGGGGGTGCTGTCATGGAAGGCTTTATGGACCAGAGTTAATAGTTTGAAAGTGGTGCGGAAGGGGACAGGCAACCAATGAAGATGAAATAGCTGAGGTGTAATATGGTCGCGGAGAGAGGTGTGCGTAAGGAGGCGTGCTGCAGTATTTTGGATGCGTTGCAAGCGATTCAGTTGGGATTTGGGGAGACCAATGAAAAGTGAGTTGGAAAAATCCACACGGGACATAACCAGGGAAAGCACCAGGGTAGTGAGTGCAGAGGGGGAGAGAAAGGGACGAACAGAGCGGAGCTGACGAAGGAAGAAAAAGGATGTTTTAGTAATGTGAGAAATGTGTGTATGATAGGACAGATCGGAGTCGAAGTGTACACCAAGGTACCGGAAAGTGGAGACCAGAGGCACAGAGGAGCCAGAAAAAGAGGGGGCCAGTGAAGGGGAAGGAGCACCGTGAGTGAACCAAATAGCGATAGTCTTAAGTTTAGATGAAGACAATTAAGTGTTAGCCAGTTTGCCACGGCTGAGAGACAGGAATCCAATGCAGAGAGATCAGGACTAGAAGGTGAAGTGTGGTGAAGTAGCAGAATGTCATCAGCGTAGAAGAAAGAGGAGATACCAAACTGTTGTATTAGAGAGGCAAGAGGGGCTAGGAAGAGATTGAAAAGAAGTGGTGCAAGGACAGAACCTTGAGGGACCCCACAGAGGAGGGGGTGGGGATCAGAAGGGGGAATAGAAGAAGAGGAAGGAAGAACCGAACAGGACCGAGAGGAGAGAAAAGAGTGGAACCAATGGTGGACTGTGCTGCAAAGACCCGCATCCCGTAGGCGTTGTAGAAGTAGGGAGTGATCGACCAAGTCAAAAGCTGCAGAGAGATCTAGAGCAACTGCCACAGAGATATCACCACGATCTTGTGCTACATGTAAAGCATTTGTGAAGGCCAAAAGAACCGTTTCAACACTGTGACCCTTACGGAACCCAGACTGACGAGGGTGAAGGAAATTAATGGATGCAAGGTGGTGAGAGAGTAAGGCAAAGACGTATTTCTCCAGTAGCTTAGAAAGAAAGGGGAGATTAGAGACAGGACGGTAGTGAGCAGGGAGTAGAGGATCCAGAGAGGGGTTTTTCAGAATGGGGCGTATATAGTTAAATATAGTTAAAGCCCCTTTTAACTGCTCGAGAAATGTTACAACTCTTAGGCCACATGGCATCCACTGTGCATGTGGTTCCATATGCTCGCCTTCACATGAGGGCAGCTCAATGGACTTTGTCCACCCAGTGGACTCAGGCATCAGGTTGCCTGTCAGACAAAATAACAAACTCCAGTCGCCTTTTTTGGTCTCTCCAGTGGTGGAAGTCCTCTCAAAACCTGTTGCTGGGGTCCCCTTTTCAACAGTCACTTCCCCAAGCAACCCTTGCAACAGATGCCTCTCCAATGGGTTGGGGAGCTCATCTGCAAGATCTCTCCACCCAGGGCATCTGGTCTCCACAGGAGACTTCACTACACATAAATCTCTTGGAACTCGGAGCAATTTTCTTAGCTCTGAGTGTTCCACTCCCTGCTCAGCTACAGGACAGTCCTCATCCACACGGACAATCAAGTAGCCATGTTCTATGTAAACAAGCAGAGGGGGACTGGCTCTCTGTCGCTTTGCAACGAAGCTTTGCGACTGTGGGCCTTCGCCAGAGAGCATCAAATTCATCTTATGGCAGTATATCTTCCAGGCGTTCAAAACTCTTGGGCAGACAGACTCAGTCGAGTTCTGCTTCCACACGAATGGTCCCTCCACAGGGACCAGATAGCCAGGATTTTTCGAATTTGGGGAACCCCGGACATAGACCTACTTGCAAGTCCGTGGAATGCCAAACTTCCCCGGTTCTGTTCCAGGATTCCGTGTCAGGAAGTTCAGGCCAAGGATGCCTTCCTCCTTCACTGGGGTCAAGACTTCCTTTATGCCTTTCCACCCATTCCCCTAATTCCCAAAACACTGTTCAAGCTTCAGAGAGACCGAGGTTCTATGATCCTCATAGCACCACATTGGCCACGCCAAGTGTGGTACCCTCTACTTCTGCATCTCTCTCAAGCTCCATCTCTGGAGTTGGGCTCTTCTCCAGATCTTCTCTCCCAGGAAGACTGAACATTGTGGCACCCAAACCCCCAGTCTCTCCATCTCAGGGCCTGGTTGCTGAAGGCCTAGACCTTCAAGTTTTCCATCTCTCTCAGCAAGTCAGAGATATTATTCATGCTTCTAGAAAGCCTTCCACTAGACGTTCCTATGCTTTCAAATGGAAAAGATTTACCATTTGGTGTGCAGAGAAGGGTCTTAACCCTCTAGCAATACCTTTGAATTCTTTACTAGAGTATCTTCTGCATCTTTCACATGCAGGCCTCAAAACGAATTCGGTAAGAGTCCATTTGAGTGCTAGTGCAGCGTCCCTCAAGCCTCTCAATGGACAGCCTGTTTCCTCTCATCCTCTTATAGCAAGATTCATGAGAGGCCTTTCTTTTAACTAAACCTCCCATTAGACCACCTCCAGTGGCATGGGACTTAAATCTGGTTCTTGGCCAGCTTATGAAGCCACCCTTTGAACCTTTAGCCACCACCTCCTTGAAATTTCTTTCTTGGAAGGTTATCTTTCTCATTGCAGTCACCTCAGCAAGTCGCATCGGTGAGTTGCAAGCCTTGGTGGCTAATCCTCCTTATACAAGGTTCCATCATGATAAGGTAGTCCTCAGGACCAATCCACACTTTATGCCCAAAGTGGTCTCGCCTTTTCATCTGAACCAAGAGCTATTACCTGCCTGTCTTTTTTTCCAGGACCTCATGCATCAAGTGCAGAGAGGAATCTTCATACTTTGGATTGTAAAAGAGCTCTTGCCTTTTACTTACAAAGGACACAGCAACATAGAAAGTCTTCTCAACTCTTTGTTGCTTTTGATCCTTCCCATTTAGGACTTCCAGTTTCTAAGAGAACACTGTCCAACTGGATTGCTCAGTGTATTTCTTTCGCCTACCAGAGTAGGAACCTTTCTCTGGAAGGCCATGTCACAGCTCACAATGTGAGGGCCATGGCAGCCTCAATGGCTCATCTAAACTCTGTGTCCATCGACCAAATCTGTCGAGCGGCCACCTGGGCCTCGGTTCATACCTTCACAGCCCATTACTGTTTGGACAAGGACTCCTGCCGGGATGCCTCGTTTGGTCAGGCTGTTCTCAAACACCTGTTCCATTCCTAATCAACTCCTACCCACCTACCCTGGTTGGATGCCAGAGATCCATGGGGGGAGGTGGAGCCCTTTTCAAAGACACACAACTCTGGGGTCTCTCCCTGGCATCTGCAGCTAGGGAGTCCCCATATGTGAAGACTCATTCCTGCTTGTTCCTGGAGATAGCACAGTTACTTGTAACAGGTAATCTCTGGGAACAGCAGGAAGAAGTCTTCACAACCCACCCACCTTCCCTAGGAGTTGTATCTCTCTATCTATCTTTCCTTCCCTCTCTCTCTTTCTTTGTCTCAGCTTTAAAACTCGAACTGGAGAGAGGCGGTTGGGAAAGGTGAGAAGGCAGCACGCAGGTGCTGTGGGATGCTCCCAAAAGCTTTCTTATTGGATGCTGGGGAGCCTTCCCCCGCAGGCTCCGTCGGTACCGACGATACCCATATGTGAAGACTTATTCCTGCTGTTCCAAGAGATCACCTGTTACAGGTAAGTAACTGTGCTATATGGTTTTTCCGTGGACAAGCAGGAAATAAATCCTCACGTATGGGTGACGTCACTGACAGAGCCCACGCAGAACGCTCCCCAGCTTTCATCGGAAGCTTTTGGGAGTTGCACTGTGCATGCACGCCTGCCTTCCTGCCTACCATGTGCTATCTTCTCCAGTTTTTTTTTTCCTGTGGAGCCCATAGGACGTGACCTGCATCAGTGGAAAAAACTATTAATCTTCTAACCCCTGCAGGTACTCCTTTTTTTTTTTTTCTTAGTAATTTTTACCCATTTTGGTCGTGGACCGGCATAACTGATGCCTGCAGTGCCTGGGGCCTGATCACCTGCCCACATCTTGCAATCTCTGCCTGCAGATGATGAGGGAGGGGCCTGAAGGTATGGGAAAAGCAGGAGGAGTCCGTCTTTGTAGTGTTGGATCCAGCATCAACGACACCATTGCGGAGTTCCAGTGAGGCATCAATTGGGTAAGATGCCCGGGCACATTCAGAACCCAGGGACCGAGGCACTGAGTGGAGACTCTGTCGATACTCTACTCAACCAGAAGTGAGGAACGACCTGACTCCGATCCCATTAGCGTCGAAAGGGGGGCCCAAGCATCAGGTCAAGCCCAAGGTGCATCAGCACTGCAGCCCTTCGCGATGTAATATGGACAGCGAGGGCTGCGAGCAGCCAGCCAAGTTTCTCCAGCGGGAGGAATAGACTCCAGGATGGGAGGAATTGATTTCCACAGCCCTGGAGGGCAACCAAATGTCTCCCATTAAGCCTGTCATTGTGGGATCCCCACTGGAGACATCCGCACTGGTGGCCGAAGTTCCAGTTCTGGCCCTGCTTCCCTCCGAGGCGATGGTACTGGAGGAATGCCCAAAGGCCTTTGAGGTTCACATGGTGGCAGTCTTAGTCTTGTGGCATGCAGGCTCAGCAATGGCTTTGGTGTTGTCACTGCACTTCATCCAACTCATCCTGGAGACCCATGTGCTGCTGGCAGAGGCAGGTGTGGGAGATCGGAATCAACATCGGTTCCCACGGCGATCTCCCTGTCAAGCATATCCGGTTCTGATGTCCCAGGACAACCGCGCTCCTGCTCAGGATGCCACGGATCCCACTGCCACCCACCCTCTCCGTATAACCATATAACCCACCCTCTCTGTATAACCCACCCTCTTGGACTCTGAGTCTGAGGACTAGGAAACTGAGAAGGGCTCTCATCTCAGACCTGAGATCTCCTGACCTTCCCTCTGATCTGTCTACTCCTTACAAGCAGTATAAATCACCACCGGAGAACATGTCCTCTTTGAGCTTAAGAGATATGGCCAAGGCCATACCCTCTTCCCTTGAGGCAGAGGAAGAGCTGAGGGTGGGGGAGTTTGAGTTCCTATGATATCCATTGACGCCCAAGGAGTCAGTGATGGTGCCAGTGCACCACCACCTGCAGATGCTGCTACTACAGTTGTGGGAAAATCCCCTCATGGTTCCTGCCTTCAGCTGGCAGCTGGACTCGATGTGCTGGGTCCAGAAGATGCCGGGCTTTGAGAGGCTCCAGCTACTGCACAACTTCATTGTGGTTGAGTCGGCCTTGAAGTGTGTGAAGAGCACCAAGACTCGCTCTCTGCCCTTGGCGTGTGAGGCTAGAACCCTGGACTCCTTTGGAAAGAGATGTTACCAGGGCTCTATGCTGGTGGCTCGGATTCTCTATCAGCTGTATATGAGTGTTCCTAAAGGACATAATGTTGGACCTGGTGGGGTTTGCTGCCTATGTCCCCCTTGACCTCCCCAACTCCTTCCGCACCTTAACAGGCCACAGCAAAGATTGTTTGAAGTACATTCTGTGAGCCATGTATGATGCCTTGGAGTCTGCCTGCAGGATAGCAATGGTGAGCATTGGTGGCTTGCCTGGCTCCAGTCCTCCGACCTGGAGCAATGGGTCCAGGATAAGCTGGCCAATGTTCCCTGCAGTAGGGACAACCTTTTTGGGAAGCCGGACGAGGAGAAAGCTGACGACTTCGAGAAGGCGCTCATGACGCTCTACAGGCTATTGAGGAAAACTATGGATCCTTTACGTAAAAAGTACCAGGGTAAGAAGGCCTTCTACCTGCACCTGCGCCTGCGCCTGTATTAGCCAACACCCCAGAGTGCTCAACGGAAGGTGTAGGCCCCTCATCTGCAGAGACAGGAGAAGCCTCAGAAGGCCCAGCCAGCCTCACAGCCCAAACTAGGGACGTGTTTTGACTGAATGGTTCATCAAGAGCATAACCAACTCTCCCATACCTGCCAGAGGTCCCTCTCAGGTAGGGGGGTGGCTTGTCCATTTTGCCCACAGGTAGCCCCTTATCACCTTGGAAGCCTGGTGCTGCATCCATCTCATCTTGAAGGACTACAAAAGGGGACTGCTACTTCTGGAGAAAGATCTGCAATTTTAAGTATTTACTAATGGGAATTTTTCTAAATCTTAAGGAAAAAGGAATTCTTTAGATTAAAGCTGATTAATCTGTGAACCCAATGTATTAAATCAGTCGGGGCATAGTAGCAGCAAAGAGCTTTCAGTTTAAATTTAAAACACGGAAGAGAGCTTTCTGGTTAAATTTAGAATCCAGAAGAGAGAGCTTCTGGTTAAATTTAGACTCCAAGCCTCCCTCTATCCAAGCAAGGGCTGTGGGACTTCCTCTGGAAATTAGTCTCAGATTACCTTAGAAGCACAGGACAGGGTACTATGTAGCAGACAGCTTTTAATAAGTCTTCTTTCCCTCACTCCCTGACACCCACCCACCCCTGGGATAATCACAGCTTTATAGGTGCTTACACCTCTTAAAGGGAAGGAGGTGCCATATTCACTCTCAGGTGCAGCTGTTTATCTTCATCAGTCATACATTAAGGACCTGAGATTAACTAAGTTTCAGATGAACAGGGTACATTAAATGTATTAGGTATAGTTCTATTAGTATAAGTATCTCCAGCAACACTTAATAAGTAAAGAATTTAAATATCTAAACACAACCTTAAAACTAAAATGCAGACAGCAGTCCAGCAGTGAGATGGGGGCTTTCCAGTCTTTTGCATTGAGTGTCACAAGTATGATTTTCTCCCAGTTGGTGAGGGGTCTTATGTGTGCACTAGTTGCAAGGAGTTCTTTGCTCTCAGGGAATGAGTCCAATCTCTGGAGGCTAGAGTAGCAAACTTGGAGGACATAAGGAAAACAGAGGTACATAGCCGAGACCTGCAGGGATATAGTTCTGAAGTCCCACCTCCAGTCCGGCAGCATCCCTGTTACCATGGAGGAGAGAGGTCACATGACAGGAGAGCACCACCCTGGTGTGGCAGGAAGTGATCCTGTAGCTAGGACCTGTCCTCCAGGTGATGTAAAACCATCTTGCACCGAGGAAGTTTCTCCAGGGTCATCTGCCCATGAGGGAAGGGTTAGGACAGCCGTTATAGTTGGTGATTCGATCATTAAGCATGTAGATAGCTGGGTGGCTGACGGACATGAGGATCGCCTGGTAACATGCCTGCCTGGTGTGACGGTAGCGGACCTCACGCATCACCTAGACAAGGTCTTAGATAGTGCTGGGGAGGAATCTGCTGTCTTGGTACATCTTGGTACCAGTGATATAGGAAAATGTGGTAGGGAGGTTCTGGTAGCTAAATTCAGGCTTTTAGGTAGGAAGTTGAAATCCAGAACTTCCAGGGTAGCATTCTCCGAAACGCTTCCCATTCCACACGCAGGACCCAAAAGACAGGCAAAGCTCTGGAATCTCAATGCATGGATGAGACGATGGTGCAAGGATGAGAGTTTTGGATTTGGTAGGAACTGGGGAACATTCTGGGGAAAGGAGGGACTCTTCCGAAGGGATGGGCTTCACCTTAACCAGGATGGAACCAAGCTGCTGGCATTAACCTTTAAAAAAAGACAGAGCAGCTTTTAAACTAGATAATAGGGGAGAACCGACAATTACCCAAGAGCTCATGGTTCGGAACATTGTATCCTTGAAGGATACTACCAAAAGATTGAAGTTAAGGCATATCAACAGAGAGGTTCCAATAAAGACTAAAGTAACCCAAATGCCCTTAAGCAGACAGATCTTAAAAATTCAAAATTACCCCTGCCTACCGATAGCCAGATTAATATGAGTAAAATACAGTCTCTAAAATGCTAGTATGCAAATGCTAGAAGTCTAAAAAATAAGATGGGAGAGTTAGAATATATAGCACTAAATGAGAGGTTAGATGTGATTGGTATCTCAGAGACATGGTGGAAGGGCAACCAGTGGGACACTGATCTCCAGGAACAAGCAGGAATGAGTCTTCACATATGGGTACATCGGTACCGACGGAGTCTGCGCGGGAACGCTCCCCAGCGTCCAATCAGAACGCTTTTGGAAGCATCCCAACATGCCTGCGTGCTGCCTTCCCGCCTTTCCCAACTGCCTCTCCTCGGTTTTCTTTTTTCCGCGGAGCCTGCAGGACGACGTCCTGTCACCGCAGAAAATTCTTCTTTTATTTTTTGGTTTTCTTGTGGTCGCGTCTGCCTTCCCCAACGCCACCGGTACCACCGGTGTTTCTTTTCTTCTTTTTTTCTTGTAAATTTTCCTATTTAATGTAATGTGTGCCTTCGAGTCAGTCCTGACTCCTGGCGACCCAGAAGCTCCTGGGTTTTCTTGGCAGTATCACCGGAAGTAGATTTCCAGGCCTTTCTTCCGAGGCAATGGAGGGTTAAGTGACTTGCCCAAGGCCACAAGGAGTGCCAGTGGGAATTGAACCCTGGCTGCTTGGTTACCAAGCCAGTGTTCTAACCACTAGGCTACTCCTCCACTCCAAATTTTCCTATTTAAGGAATACTTTTTTCCTTGTTAGTGCCTCACGGCTTTTTAGGCCTGCTAGGCCTACTTACTGTCCTTCATGGAACCGCCAGCCACTATCCCTAAGAAATGTACAAACTGTAGCGGTACAAAATTAATTTTTAGACACTCATAATTGGTGTCTAACCTGCTCGGGTCCTGACCACTATCCGCTGGAGTGTCCCTCCTGCAGTAGTATAGTCGGAAGAAGTCTTCAGCATCGAGTTCACCTCGATACGCGGTCCCTATTTAACTTCAGGGCACCAACCACCGTTTCTTCTTCACAGGATCAGGTAACCCAAAAACAGTCTGTTAAGACTAGCCAGCCCTCGAGTGGTAGATCTCATGCACAGCATAGAGAAGCCTCTGGCCTTGCCCTTGAGGACTCACTGGCTTTAAAACCCCGGTGGGAGTTTTCGGCCTCCAAATCCTTAGTGGGGTTTCAGGTTGTTCCTGAGGTTCACCCCTCTCCGAACATACCTGAGCCATGCTCGGTGGTGGCATCCGCTTCGAGCGGTACCGATACCCCGGCATCGGCAATGGTGTTGGATGAAACATTCCTCACCAAAGATCGTAGTCTGGCGTCCTCGGCTGCGGGCCCGTTGGATACGCTACAGACCGATCTTTCAGTATCGGTATCGATCTCGGTACCGGTACTGGTACCGACGCCGGTACCCTCCAGATGTGCATTGATAGACTCGCTTCCCTTGATGCCGAGTCTGGAATCGATCTCCAGTCTGGATGACTGGGTACCAACTCGCCTTGGTACCGATACCAGACGGTACCGAAGGCACGGTTCCGATGATCCATGTCCAGCACTCTCGGTTTCTTCGATACCGTTAGAGCTGTCACCGGCTGGCCTTCACCGGTATCGGATACGGTGCCGGGGTTGGTACCGGTATCCACATTACCATTGCTGTCGGTGCCTTCCATGCTTCTCTCTTCAGGCTCATTTCCTCGGTACTGAGTTTGGAATCGATCCCTAGCATGGACGATATGCTACTGACTGTTGCTGGTCCCGACCTCCTGCGGTACCGGCAAGCATCCTCTAAGGATCCGATACTCCACCCTTTAGGGTCTTCTATTCCTCAAAATTTGGATAGATCCCTGGGTGCCAATGCTAGTTCTTCAACAGATCTAGCCTGTCCTCCTCTTTCTAGAGCTTTTCCCTCTGGGGATTTTTCTTTTCAAGCATTCCTGCTTGATATGGCAAAGTCACTTGCCATTTCTGTACCGGGTCAGAACCCTACACCAGGGAATACAGAATCCCTGTATGTTCCCTGGAGTCCAAAGGAGAGCATCATGCTTCCTTTGCATCAGACCTTGCAGGATCTCCTCCTTCGAATGTGGGAAACCCCTGTAACGGTACCCCCACCTTCTAGGGCAACTGATCTTCTATATCAGGTGCCCCCCTCTCCAGGTTTTCAAAGGACTCAACATCCTCATCATTCCATGGTTGTAGAATCAGCAATGAGGCGTATTAAGAGTACTAAAAAGCACTCTTCTTATCCGCCAGGTCGTGAGTCTAAGACTTTAGATGCCTTTGGACGCCAAACCTTCCAGGCATCCATGCTTTCAGCAAGAATTCTCTCATATATTTTCTATATGGGATTATCTCTTGAAGAGGTCACAAAGAAATTACTGTTTTTGACTCCTCTTCTTCAAGAGCCCAAAAGAGCAGACTATTCCTTACTGGTTAGTCATGCTCAAAATATCTTTAGGTTCCTTACTTGTGCTTCCCTAGACTCCTTTGAGTCTCTTAGCAGAACATCTGCTATAGCTATAGGGGCACGACGTAAAGCTTGGCTCCAAGTTTCAGACTTGGACAAATGGGCACAAGAAAGACTGGGAAATACTCCTTGCACTGGAGAAAATCTTTTTAACAAGGAGTCTTTACTCCAAGTTGCTCAGTTAACCACTGACATTCCTGTTTCCAGAGGCTGTTCTACGCCTTCCTCTTTCCCAGTTGGTAGGAAATGTCCTACCAAACTTTCTTCCCCTAGGGGGAAAATGTTTTATCCATCTTCTGCCCATCATACAGATGTTCCCAAACAGGGGAAACATCGCCCTGGTCTGAAGAAACCACAACCTCAACAGGGTCAGCAAACCCAGCAGTCGCAGGGTTTCAAATAGATCATCATTACCTCTCTTGGTTGGGGTTTAGAGTGGCAGTCTGCTTCTTTTCACTTGAAGTATCTGCACTAATTTTATCCTAACCTTTTCTAGATATCTCTTCAAGAGACATCTTTTCTTTTACTCTAAGAGTCTTTTTGATGATCATGCCCATACTTAACAGGTTTCTCTTCCTCTTTGGGGGAAAAGAGAAGTGACAACTATCAATAAGACAGTTTTCTCCCTGTACTGGCATGTATCATCTTACTTTTCAGACTTCCTGCATAGTCTGTCTCCTTCAACTCTCTCTTACCTCCCTCTTACTACAACATTTGATTTGTAAGAGTGGCTCTTTTACACTGGTAAGCCCCTATGGTCCTCTACCTATTCCACAGGGGAATTCTCCCTTCCAGAGTTGTCTCCCCCTTTATTACCTTAGGGCAGCTCATCAGACAATAGGAAGTCCTACCATGTCTGTTTCTTTTCCCAATCTAAAAAAGGAGGAGAAAAATTTTCTTCCGCTGCCCTGGTAGTTGCTGCAGATACAGCAATTCCTAGTGGTTAAGCCACCGGTTCTGTTCACCACACAACCAGGGTTTCCCCTCCACTAGCAATCCTTCTAGCCTCGGTGCTAAACCCCAAACAGGTTATTAACCTTGTTTGGAAACACTATTATCACAGACTGGTTGGTTAACTTCTATTCTCTGCCCCTTGTCCTTGGCAGAATAGTTAAGTTGCCCACTGGCTTTAAACAGTCAGTTTTTTCTTCTAATCAACCTGCAGTATGCTCTCTGCAACTCTACAGAGTAGCTTTGCACTATGGGCCCTTGCTAGAGAGCATTAGTATCTTGCCTAGCAGATAACCCCTGATGGTTAGGAGGGGTTCACCCAGTCATGTTCTCATGACTGGCAGGTGTTCCCTACCCTTACCATCTCATCTAAAATCTCTTTTGAGACATAAGACACAGGCCTTTCATCACGTGAAAACCTAAAGAATGGCCAGTTCCCTGGCTTGGCCCATATCTCCTTTGGACTTCTCGCCAGAGAGAGTTTTCTTTCAGTGGCAGCTCAAGAATGCCTGATACCCATCTTGCCCTTATAGACGGGTCACTATGGTATCTTATTCCAGTGGCGTCCTCTATCCATTCGCCATACTGCAGTTCTGGAGAGATCTGGACTTGCTGCCTGCAGACTGAAGTTATCCTCTGCCTTTTTCACGTAGGCCTTCCTGGTTATTCAAGAGCTCGAATTCTTAAAAGAATCTAGACTCCTTGTCAGGGAGACCATTCCTCTGACTCTGTCAGTCATAACCAGGGAAAGAAGATTCGCTATGCATCTATTCAAGCAGGTATCACCCTTCTTGCTATTAGATGAATCTTTCTCTCTCCCCATATTCCTAGGGGGGTCTAGTTATATAGGCATCTCTCCATCCACATACCTGGAGACATGTGTCTATAGATATATAGATAGATAGAGATATAGATATAGATATATTTATATATAGACACGTGTCTATATCTATATATCTATATCTCCAGGAACAAGCAGGAATGAGTCTTCACATATGGGTACGTTGGTACCGACGGAGCCTGTGCGGGAACGCTCCCCAGCTTCCCAAAAAGGAAAGCTTTTGGGAGCATCCCACAGCGCCTGCGTGCTGCCTTCCCGCCTTTCCTAACCACCTCTCCTCAGTTCTTCTTTGCCGCGGAGCCAGCAGGTCGTGTTCCTGTCACCGCTGAAGTTCTTTATTTTATTTTATTTCTTTGGTCGCGCGTCTGCCTTCTCTGATGTCGGACCGGTACCGCCGATCTTTCTTTTCTTCAAAAAAAAAAAATATTGTTTTTCCTCTTGGGCCTTAGGCCTCACGAGTAAATTTCCTCATGGAAAAATCAGCCTCTGGGTTTAAAAAATGCACTAAGTATAGCGGTACTATTTTTATCACCGACACCCATGAATGGTGTCTTAAATGTTTGGGTCCTGACCATTACATTTCTGAATGTCCGTCCTGTTCCTTAATGTCTAAACGAGGTTTACAGAACCGAGCAGCTAAGCTCCATGTGCTGTTTCCCTCTGATGCAGCTTCAGTGGCATCGACATCTTCCATGGCTTCTACTTCCTCTCATGGATCTCAGGTAACCAAACATAAATCCAGCCAGTCCTCGAAGGGTAGATCTCCCTCCAAGCATCGAGATGCCTCCGGGCTTGCCCTCGAGGATCCTGCACCGGCAAAACAACCCCGGCGGGAAGCTCCGGCTTCCAAAGCTCCACCTATGGGGTTACAGGTTGACATCGATGGCACGGCCTCGACCGATCACCTGTTAGAATGCTCTGGGGTACCGGCGCAACCTTCTGGTACCGAATTCCAGGCATTCATGGCGTCGATGGATCAGAATGTTCTATCCATGCAGCAGGCTATTGCGGCCTTCATTCAAGCTGCGACGCCGCTGATACTACAACAAACTCCGTTGTCGGTATCGGCTCCGGTACCGGCACCAGCGCTGGTACCGGTACCGACTGCATCGGCATCAACCAGGATACCGACTGCAGCGGTTCCCTGTCCAGGGCTGCTCATCGGTACCGATGACGCCCGATGTCGATACCGCTCGATACGCGTACCGAGCTTTAGAACAGCACCCTGACAGGCGGTACTTTGATTCCTCTGATTCAGATACATCAGAGGAGTCTCCTGAAGTATCCATAGCCCTTCCTGAAGAGCCTTCTCCAAAAAGAAGAATGTCTCCTCCAGAGGACTTGTCCTTTAAAGACTTCATAAGAGAAGTAGCTAAAGGACTTTCTATTTCAGGAACCTCTGAATCAGAGCCTAGAGCAAAAAAATTAGATATTTTAGGTCATTCTAAGGCTCCTAAAGAGGCAGTCACCTTACCAATTCATGAGATTCTTTATGAACACATGATTGACTTATGGGAGACTCCTCTCACTATCTCTCCTCATTCTCGCAGATTGGACACTATGTATCGTATCCCTCCTTGTCCTGGTTTTCATAAAACACAGCTTCCTCACCACTCTGTTGTGGTGCAGTCAGCAATGAAGAGGATAAAGAGTGCAAAAAGACACACTTCTGCTCCTCCAGGAAGAGAATGCAGGACCTTGGATGCTTTTGGTAGGAAAATCTTCCAAGCCAGTATGCTCATTGCCAGAATCAACTCCTATAGTCTCTATATGGGTATATTTCTCAAAGAAGTTGCAGATAAACTGCACACTTTCCTCCCTCTTCTTCCAGAGGATAAAAGGGAAGAATTCCTTCTTTGGCTTAAGCATACTCAAGACATTTCAAAGTTTTTTCCAACCGTGCAGCCTTTGACTCCTTTGAAGGTGCCAGCAGAGCTTCGGCCATTGCCATAGCTGCTTGCAAGATTGCTTGGCTCCAAGCTTCTGATTTAGAACCTTGGGTCCAAGATGGCTTAGGGAATCTTCCCTGTACAGGTGAAAACCTGTTTGGCAAAGATTTGCAAATTTAAGCCACCCAAATGGATGCAGAAAATTCTGCTCTGGATAGACTTTCAAAGTCAACCTCCATTCCTGCCAAGAAAAAACCTTTCAAGAAGTCTTTTTTTCAAGAAGGACAGATTCCCTTCTGCTTCTGGCCAACAATCGTCTACAGGTCGCTTTGCTCTAAGCGTCAGAACCTAAACAGGCCAGGCCTAAGTCTACAGGGGCTGCTGCAACTCAGCAGACCCAGCCTCCTCAGGGTTTTTGACTTGATGCTAGAGAACTTAGCCTTTCTGGCTCTAAAACAGCTAGAGCCTCTCACCATTCCAGGAAGGTTAGCTCATTTTGCTCCCAGATGGGAGCAAATTACATCAGAGCAGTGGACCCTCTCCACTTCATTTCTCAGACCTTCGTCCCCACACCATGGTGAGACACTTCAATTCTCCAACATCTCTTCTCGACCTTCTAGGTCAGGAGGTGGCTAACCTTCTTGCCCAAGGGGCAATAGAAGAAGTTCCTCTTCTTCAACAAGGGTCAGGGTTTTACTCCCCCTATTTTCTGATTCCAAAGAAAACAGGGGGATACAGACCCATATTAGATCTCAGGGAATTGAACAAATTTCTATGCAAGGAGAAGTTCAAGATGCTTTCTCTGGGCACTCTCCTTCCATACCTTCAAAGTCAGGATTGGCTTTGTTCTCTAGATCTCAAGGATGCATACACACATGTCCTCATCCATCCATCTCACAAAGATTCCTCCGTTTTCTTTTCCAAGGAAAACATTATCAATACAGGGTGCCTCCTTTTGGTCTGGCCTCTGCTCCAAGAGTGTTCACCAAATGCATGGCAACAGTAGCTGCATTTCTATGCACTCTGGGAATATTTGTTTTCCCATACCTGGACGTCTTGCTCATCCGAGCTCCATCTCAGTCAGAGGCCCAGATTTCCCTGGACCGCACAAGACGCATTCTGCAATATCTGGGACTTGTGGTAAACCTCCCAAAGTCTCAGTTCACCCCTACTCGGTCCCTAGAATTCATAGGGGCCTGGTTGGATACTACCACTGCAAGGGCCTACCTTCCTCAGGCCCTTTGCCAACGTCTAGTGCAGTTAGCCTCCCAGATTCAGTCAAAGAACCACTTAACTGCCCGGGAGATGCTACAACTGCTAGGCCACATGGCTTCCACAGTGCATGTGGTGCCCTATGCTCGCCTACACATGAAAAAAGCTCAATGGACTTTGTCCACCCAGTGGACTCAAGCATCAGGAGCTCTCTCAGACCAAATAGCAACCTCCAAACGTCTTTTGGTCTCTCCAATGGTGGATGTCCACTCAAAATCTGTTGCTGGGGTCCCCCTTCCAACAGTTGTTGCCCCAAGCAACCCTCACAACAGATGCCTCCCAAACGGGTTGGGGAGCTCATCTACAAGACCTCTCCACTCAAGACACTTGGTCCCCAAGGAGACCTCTCTTCATATCAACCACTTGGAGCTTCGAGCAGTTTTTCTAGCTCTCAAGGTCTTTCATACCCTGCTCAGCTACAAGACAGTCCTCATTCATAGGGACAATCAAGTAGCCATGTTTTACATAAACAAGCAAGGAGGAACTGGCTCTCTGTCGCTTTGCAACAAAGCTTTAAGATTGTGGGCCTTCGCCAGAGAGCATCAAATCCATCTCCTGGCAGTATACCTCCCAGGAATCCAAAACTCTTGGGCAGACAGACTCAGTCGAGTTCTGCTTCTTCACGAATGGTCCCTGCACATGGATCAGGTACTCAGAATCTTCCAAGAATGGGGAATCCCGGACATAGACCTCTTTGCAAGTCCGTGGAATGCCAAACCTCCCCGGTTCTGTTCCAGAATTCCGTGTCAGGGAGTTCAGGCCAAGGATGCCTTCCTCCTTCATTGGGGTCAAGGCTTCCTGTATGCCTTTCCACCCATTCCCTTGATTCCCAAGACTCTGTTCAAACTCCAGAGGGATCAAGGATCTATGATCCTCATAGCTCCATGCTGGCCACGCCAAGTGTGGTACCCTCTACTTCTGCATCTCTCCCAAGCCCCCTCTCTGGACTTGGGAGCTGCTCCAGACCTTCTGTCCCAGGAGGAGGGGACTTTGTGGCACCCAAACCCCAAGTCCCTTCACCTCAGGGCTTGGTTACTGAAGGCCTAGACCTTCAAGGCTGGAATCTTTCTCAGCAAGTGAAGGATATCCTCCATGCTTCCAGAAAACCTTCTACCAGACGTTCCTATGCTTTTAAATGGAAAAGGTTTTCCATTTGGTGTACTGAAAAGGGTCTTGACCCTTTAGCACTACCTTTGAATTCTCTATTGGAATATCTCCTGCATCTCTCCAATGCAGGCCTTAAGACAAATTCGGTAAGGGTCCATTTGAGTGCTATTGCAGCATCCCTTAAGCCTATCAATGGACAGCCTATTTCCTCTCATCCTCTTATTGCAAGATTCATGAGAGGCCTAACTTTAACTAACCCTCCCATTAGGCCTCCTCCAGTGGCATGGGACTTAAATCTGGTTCTTGGTCAGCTCATGAAGCCACCTTTTGAACCCTTAGCCACCACCTCCTTGAAATTTCTTTCCTGGAAGGTTATTTTCCTCATTGCAGTCACCTCAGCTCACCACATCAGTGAACTGCAGGCCTTAGTGGCTAATCCACCTTATACAAGGTTCCATCATGATAAGGTAGTCCTTAGGACCAATCCACACTTTATGCCTAAAGTGGTCTCACCTTTTCATCTTAATCAAGAGGTATATTTACCTGTCTTTTTTCCAGCTCCTCATGCATCAAGTGCAGAGAGGAATCTTCATACTCTGGATTGTAAGAGAGCTCTTGCCTTTTACTTGCAAAGGACACAGCAACATAGAAAGTCTTCTCAACTCTTTGTTGCTTTTGATCCATCTCATCTGGGACTTCCAGTCTCTAAAAGAACACTGTCCAATTGGATTGCTCAGTGTATTTCTTTCGCCTACCAGAGTAAGAACCTTTTTCTGGAGAGTCATGTCACAGCTCATAATGTGAGGGCCATGGCAGCCTCTATGGTTCATCTAAATTCTGTGTGCATCGACCAGATCTGTCGAGCGGCCACCTGGGCCTCAGTTCATACCTTCACAGCCCATTACTGCTTGGACAAGGACTCCCGCCGGGATGCCTTGTTTGGTCAGGCTGTTCTCAAACACCTGTTCCATTCTTAATCAACTCCTACCCTCCTTCCCTGGATGGATGCCTGAGATCCATAGGAGGAGGTAGAGCCCTTTCCAGGGTCTCATAACCTTGGGGATCTCCCAGGCATCTTTAGCTAGGGAGTCCCCATATGTGAAGACTCATTCCTGCTTGTTCCTGGAGATAGCACAGTTACTTACCTGTAACAGGTGATCTCTGGGAACAGCAGGAATAAGTCTTCACAACCCAACCACCTCCCCTAGGTGTTGTATCTCTCTATCTCTCTTTCCTTTCCTCTCTCTCTCTTTGTCTCAGCTTTAAAACTCGAACTGAGGAGAGGCGGTTAGGAAAGGCGGGAAGGCAGCGTGCAGGCGCTGTGGGATGCTCCCAAAAGCTTTCCTTTTTGGGAAGCTGGGGAGCGTTCCCGCGCAGGCTCCGTCGGTACCGACGTACCCATATGGGAAGACTTATTCCTGCTGTTCCCAGAGATCACCTGTTACAGGTAAGTAACTGCTATATAGACACGTGTCTATATCTATATATCTATAGTCTGTCTGTATGTATGTGTATATATATGTGTATGTATGTATTGTCACACTTCACCACCCTCCAATATGTATAGGCGGTTGCCTAGGAGGGGTTGGCAGGCGAGACAGGAGAAGAATACATATTTTTGACCTTGTAAGTGCTGCAGCCTGGTATCCGTTGTAGTTGTGGACCAAGTAAGTACAGCGAAGGCTTGATTGGGGTAACAATAACTTTTATTGTTGCACAGGAATTTTACTGAACTACTTCCCCAAACACAGACATTAGATGTGGCTACTAGATTGTGTCAAATAAAAGTCCAAGGTTCTCCTGATACTTCTCAGATACTAGATTAAAGCAAAAACATACAGCTTTTCAAACTTCTTCCCGCTTCAAATACAACTGCAGTTTTCCATACATAAGCCTTGCTTTCAGGTACAAGCTTCAATAAAGGAAAACTTCCCTGCGTTGCATTTTTACTCTTCCAGCTTTCAATTACAACTGCTGTTTCCCAACATAGGCATTGCTTTCAGGTACATGCTCTAGACAAAGGAAAACTTCACAGCGTTGTACTTCAGTTCACAGCTGCTTAATTAGGCTTGCGTTTTCACACAGGCAGAACGCTGCCTTTCTCTGTGCAAAACTCAGGTTAGAACAGTTAGGCTTTCTCAGCACTTCTACAGGATACAATTATACAGCTTTCACTCCCTTTGACAAAACCCACAGTCCATATCTGAACCATTGCTATCACTTAGAGGTGCTTCAGTTTGCATTTCCTCAAGCTCAGGATCTGATACGTCCTAATGACCAGGTTTAATGGAGTCTACAGATTGCCACTGCTTAATCAGTGCTCTAAGCTGCTTCCGTTTGCTATCCTTAAAACTCCTAGGCACTTGCAAGGATTCAAAATCACCAGCACCTTTTAAAACATTATAAAAAGGGCTCACCTTCCTTCTGGTCTGCCTAGTATATGCTTTCTGGTTGAGAGGCAAATATTTCTCTTGATACTGCTTTACCAGCTCCCTTAAAACAGCGTGCTCTTCAGGGTCTGACTCTAGCCCTCGGCTGTGATGCCTGCAATTTGTAGTTTGCTTGGTGGCACCTGGGCTGTACTCTGAGCTAGAACTCCTGACACGTTCTCTACGGTGGGACAACTTCTGCAGTCTTTTAAATGGGACTTTCTCTCTGCCCAACCTCTCCTCTGTAATTATAGCTTCCAGAGAAGGTTCCAGAGAACTACTCCTGTCTCTTCTAGGCACGTTATCTAACCTTTTCCCCTGAGGTTTGAAATAGTTTCTGACCTGTTTCTCTTTGCTGCATGGCTCAAGGTAGTTCCTTCCTGGAAACTTTTTCAGATGCCTCTCCTGAGACCTGGCTGTCTCTCTGCAGTCTGGCCAGCAACTCCCCAAGCACCTTGTGCTAACCGGGTACTGGTTGCTCTTGGCTTTGCTTCTCCTGGTCCCCAGATCTCTCCCTGGATCTGACTCTCTTGGACCCTCCTGGAACTGCTCTCCCTCCAAGGCTGGATCCACCTCCAATTCTGAGTCTCTTCCGGATTCTCCTCCGCCCTTGGATGCCACTCCTCTTTGGGATTCTACTCCTCCCTTGGATGCCAGCTCTCCCTTGGCTGCTTGCTCTCTCTTGGCTGCCTTTTTTCCCTCGAAGGCTCCTTGCCTCTGACTAACAGTTGCTTCCTGGTTATGTGAACAGGGCTGCCCTATCAGGTGTGACTCCGCCCCTTTTCCTCCCACGTCAGCTCCCTGGGTTTGCCTGGAGCTGGGGTGTGGCTCACTTTCTGCTTTCCTGTGCAGAGAAGCTTTCAGGGCTGGATCCTTAACCCTTTCCTGACCTGTTTTACTGACAGCTTCTGAGGACAAAAAGTGTTTTAAACCCCTATTTTTAGGTTCTGCAGCCTCTGCCTTGTCACAGTATGTGTATATATACACAGACAGACATGTCTCCATGTATGTGGATGGAGACGTGTATCTTCTGCCCATGTATATCTCTCTCTATATATATATGCATATATACCCTATATGTGTATATATTTATGAATCTACATATATATATATGTTGAGATATATCTTTTAGTCTTTTAGGTAGATATATATCCACA
This sequence comes from Ichthyophis bannanicus, assembly GCA_033557465.1. NCBI lineage: Eukaryota > Metazoa > Chordata > Amphibia > Gymnophiona > Ichthyophiidae > Ichthyophis > Ichthyophis bannanicus. The sequence goes on along the minus strand of CM066032.1, from coordinate 1,170,091,650 downwards.
TACTTATCTATCTGTCTTTTTAGGTTCAGATATTCATATATTCCTATATGACCCTGACAGATGGGCACTCCCCCTATCAATGCTGTGCCAGCATGCTTAGGGTTCTACACATACAACCACTCCCTGTGGTAATTAGCAAACCTTTTTCTTACCATACCTTTCAGGGTTAGGTACCTCTGAAGCTCTCCATGTACCTTTTTTCTTTTCTAATTGACCCCATTTAGGAAAGACATTGCGGCTCTTCAGTTAATCTAAAGCTGTAACGCTTCTTAAGTCTGTCCTTACTTTCTTATCAGATACAGGGGTCTTCCATACCCCTTCTCTCCTACATGGACTAACTCCACTGTCAGTCCAGATGGGTCAGACTCATTTTCCTTTTGGTCCTAGGATTGTACTGTTCTTGGGCCAAAACAGCTTAAGCTTTATCTAATAGTACCTTCTGCGTTTTTCCGCTGAAGCTCTACCTCATTATACTACCCCAGTTTCCCCTGGGGCTATTTCGCACCCTGAAGGGTTCTGACCTCCACTTGTTTTTTCTACAGTTATTGCCTCTACTTCACAGTGAGGTACTCCTTGAGGATCTTCTACTGGCTCTTCTAACAGATCCATATGAATCTCAATAGACTCTTTACAATGCCACCAAGGGAGGTCCATATTAGAATATTGCACTCGGTATTTTACTACTAAATGTCCTCTATACAGGGTCTTCCCCTATAGAAGTCCTGCTCTAGTCCAGCTGTTCCACAGCACCTTTCTGTAATTCAACTCCTACCCTCCATCCCCAGGATGCCTGAGGTTCTGAGGAGTAGCATGGCTCTTTCTAGATTCGCAACATGCTAGGACTCCCTCTGGGCATCTTAGCTTGGGAGTCCCCATATGTGAAGACTCATTCCTGCTTGTTCCTGGAGATAGCACAGTTACTTACCTGTAACAGGTGATCTCTGGGAACAGCAGGAATAAGTCTTCACAACCCACCCACCTCCCCTAGGAGTTGCATTTCTCTATTTCTATCTTTCCCTTTCTTGCTCTCTCTCTCTCTCTCTCTCTCTCTCTTTGCCTCAGCTTTAAAACTTAACTGAGGAGAGGCAGTTGGGAAAGGCGGGAAGGCAGCACGCAGGCGTGTTGGGATGCTTCCAAAAGTGTTCTGATTGGACGCTGGGGAGCATTCCCGCGCAGACTCCGTCAGTACCGACGTACCCATATGTGAAGATGTATTCCTGCTGTTCCCAGAGATCACCTGTTACAGGTAAGTAACTGTGATTATACCTTAGTAAAACTATATCGTAATGAGAGAACTGATCAAATTGATGGAGGGTTTGTGCTCTGTTGGCGAGGGCATTAAGTCACAAAGGATTAAAGTTCTACAGGAAACAAAATACACTGTAGAATCTCTATGGATTTAAATTCCATGTAAAAAGGGGAAGGCGAAGACAGTGAAGGTGTACTGTCGACCGCCTGGCCAGAATGAAAAAATGGATGATGAAATGCTCAAAGAAATCAGGGAAGATAACAAAATTTACAGTACAGTAATAATAATGGGTGATTTCAATTACCCCAGTATTGACTGGGTCAGTGTCGTGACAGGACATGCTAGGGAGAAAGTTTCTAGATGAAATAAATGACTGTTTCTTGGAGCAGCTGGTTCATGAACCGACAAGAGGGGAAGCCCTTTTGGAACTAGTCTTTAGTGGAACACTAGATCTTGTGCAAGAGATAAGGGTGTTTGGGCCATTGGGCCATAGTGATCATAGCATGATCGCGTTTGATTTAATTAATGGAGGAGGGATGGTAAGGAAACACAGTACTACCTTTTAACTTTCGAAAGGGAGACTATGATAAAATGAGGAAAATAGTTAAGAAAAAACTGAAAGGAGCAGTTGCAAAGGTTAAAGACTTACATCAAGCTTAGGTGGTGGTTAAAAATACTGTCTTGGAAGCACAGACCAACTGTATTCCAAACTTTAAGAAAAGTGGAAGGAAATCCTAAAAACTGCCAGCATGGTATAAAGGTGAGGTCAGAGGCTGATGCCAAAAAAGCATCTTTAGGGAAATGGAAAAAAGAGCCAAATAATGAAAACTGGAAACAGCTCAAGCGCTGGCAAGTTAAATGCAAAGCATTGATAAGGCAGGCAAAGAGAGAATTTGAGAAGAAACTTGCTGTGGAAGCAAAGACACATCATAAAGATTTTTTTCAAGTACATTCATAGCAAAAAACCTGTGAGTCATTTGGACCATTAGATGATAGAGGTTGTAAAACGGGCACTAAGAGTGGACAAGGCTATAGCGGAGAGACCGAATGAGTTCTTTCCTTTGGTGTTAACTTCAGTCTTTACTGAGGAACATGTAGGGGTGTTACCCATGACTGAAGTGATATTTAAAGGTGATACTGCAGAAGAATTGAAAGACATATTGATACACCGGGAGGATGTATTACGACTATTTGATAAGCTGAAGAGTGGCAAATCACCTGGTGCGGATGGTATACATCCAAGGGTGTTGAAAGAACTGAAATATGAGATTGCAGACCTGCTTTTAGTAATCTGTGAACGATCATTAAAATCATCTGTAATACCTGAAGATTGGAGGATGGTCAATGTAACGCCAATTTTTTAAAAAGGTTCTAGGGGTAATCCGGGAAACTATTGACTGGTGAGCCTGACGTCAGTACTTGGGAAAAATGGTAGAAACCATCATAAAGAACAAAATTACTGAACATGTAGATAGTCATGGCTTAATGGAGACAGCCAACACGGCTTTAGACAAGGCAGATCTTGTCTTATTAATCTGTTATGTTTTTTTGAAGGTGTGAATAAACAGGTAGACAAAGGTGAGTCGGTTGATATAGTGTATCTGGACTTTCAGAAAGCTTTTGACAAGGTCCCTCATCAAAGACTTTCGGCAAAACTAAAAAGTTATGGGATAGAAGGCAGAGTACTATTGTGGATCAGGAACTGGTTAAAGGATAGAAAGCAGAAGGTAGGGCTTAATGGCCAATTTTCCCATTGAAGAAAGGTGAATACTAGAGTACCCAGGAACCTGTGCTGGGTGCTCTGCTTTTTGACATATTCATAATTGACCTGGAAAAGGGAATAATGAGTGAGGTTATCAAATTTGCAGATGATACAAAACTATTTAAATTTGTTAAAACCCATGACGATTGTGGAAAATTTCAAGAAGATCTTGATAAATTTAGACTGGGCATTCTAATGGCAGATGAAATTTAATGTGGATAAGTGCAAAGTTATGCACCTAGGAAAGAACAACCCAAACTATGGTTACACGACGCAAGGTTCTGCATTAGGAACCACCACCCAGGAAAGAGATTTAGGTGTCATCATGGATAACGTGTTAAAATCCTCCACCCAGTGTGCAGCGGATGCCAGGAGAGCAAATAGAATGCTAGGTATCATAAGGAAAGGAATGGAAAATAGAACAAAGGATATTTTAATGCCTCTGTATCGTTCCATGGTGCGACTGCACTTTGAATATTGTGTGCGGTCGTCATATCTTAAAAAGGATATAGCGTTATTAGAAAAGATTCAGAGAAGAGCCATTAAAATGGTAAAGGTGATGGAAGGATACCCCTATGAAGAGAGTCTGAAAAGGTTAATGCTCTTCAACCTGGAAAAGAGATGGCTGAGGGGAGATAGGACAGAGGTCTATAAATTAATGAACGGAGTGGAACAGGTATACGTAGATCGATTGTTTACGTTATCAGAATATAGAAGACTAGGGGACATGCAATAAAGCTACAGGGTAACCTATTTAAGTCTAATAAGAGAATTGGTTTCGCTCAATGTGTAATCAAACTCTGGAATTTGTTACCAGAGTATGTAGTAAAAGCTGTTAATGTAGCCGGGTTTAAAAAGATTTGGAAAAGTTTCTGGAGGAAAGGTCCATAAACCTTTATTAACAGGGACCCAGGATATCACTGCTTGATCCAATACAAGCATTGTGGAACCTGTGTCTTTTGGGGAAACTGCTAGGTACTTATGACCTAGATTGGCCACTGTTGGAAAAAGGATACTGGGCTTGATGGACCTTGCTCTGACCCTGTATGGCATATCTTATGTTCTTATAGTCCAGCAGGGCTACCGGCTGTTTTTCACCCAGTTGCCTCTTCCCTTAGTTCAAACGGAGTACCTAATGGACCCACTGCACAGAAGCCTATTGCGGGAGGTCATCTTTTCTCTTACCAACCTTGCCATCGAGCTGGTCCCATCGACTTAGGTTGGAAAGGGGTTTTACTCCAGGTACTTCCTGGTCCCAAAAAAATCAGGTGGATTCCTACCCATTCTGGACCTCCAGAACCTCAACCAGTTTCTCATGCTGGGGACGCTGCTCCCTTATCTTGTAAATGATGACTTGCTATGCTCCTTGTATCTGAAAGATGCATACATACACATCTCGATCCACTCAAGTAACAGAAAATACCTCAGGTTCATACTGGGAGAACAGCCCTACTAGTACCGGATGCTCCCCTTCGGGCTTGCTTCAGCACTTAGGGGCTTCACCAAGTGCCTCTTGGTAGTGATATCCTACCTTTTGAACCATGGGAATCTTCGTCTTCCCCTATCTGTATGATTGGCTCATCAAAGGTTCCACTCCAGGCACTGTCCGGCAGTCTGTTCACCTCACCTTTCAGGTCCTTGAGGAGCTGGGGTTAGTCATCAGCTACCTAAAGTCTCACCTCCAGCCCATGCAGCAGTTGGAGTTCATTGGAGCCCTCCTTGACACCACTTGAGCTTGGGCATTTCTACCACTGGACCGTATGCAGCGACCGATGGATGTGGCGTCAGCGCTACACCATGGTCCAGGGATTCTAAAGGTTTTCGGCCACATGACTTCCACATACATGTTACCCCTTTGAACCGCCTCTCCATGTGGTAAGCGCAATGAACCCTTTGTGCACAGTGGAAGCAGGCCACAGGTCACCTCCGGGACAAGGTAGTGGTTAACACTCCCTTGATGCAGTCCCTTGGCTGGTGGTTGGAACCAATGAACCCGCTTCAGGGTCTCCCGTTCCAAGCAGAGCCTTCACCAAAGAACTGACAACTGACACATCCAAGCTTCGGTGAGGAGCAAATCTGAATGGCCTGAAGATGCAGGGCCTTTGGTCAGAACAGGAGAGCCTACATCAGATCAACTTATTTGAGTTGAGGGCTATAGCGAATGCCCTTCATGCCTTCAAAATGCACCTAGCAAATCGGGTGGTCCGGATCCATATGGACAACCAGGAGGGCAGTGTTCTATGTGAACCAACATGGAGACATGGGCTCATACCCCTTCTGTTGTGAAGTGGTCTGACTGTTGCAGTTTGCCCTGGTTCACGGGATGGAGCTCAGGGCAACCTATCTTCCTGGCGAGCTCAGCATTCTTGTGGATCAGCTGAGCAGACTCCTCCAGCCACATGAATGGACCCTCTACAGAGGGGTGGTGGAGCCGATCTTCAAGGAGTGGGGCACCCCCACGAATGACTAATTTGCCATATCACAGAATGCTAAGATGACCCGGTTCTGCTCGAGGAGGCTGTCCAGCAACTGCCTTGCCTCTGATGCTTCTCTCCTCCACTGGGGCATGGTCTGCTTTATACTTTTCCCAGGGGTAGCCCACAGGTGGTGCAGGACCATATTCAGTGGCTCATTGCAGGGCCTCATTTGCATATCCACTGGACCTCTTTTGCATAAATTTTATTTATTTTATTATGTTGCCACTACAATTTTAGGTGGCTTTCAAAGGAGCCCATCACAAGCCTTTCTTTTGTCCTGCCAATGACTTAATGCACATTAATATTTAGTAAACATTCCCCTAAGTGCCACTGCACCAATAGAAATAAACGGGTGTTCCTGCACTTAGCGCACATAAGAACATAAGATATGCCGTACTGGGTCAGATCATGGTCCATCAAGCCCAGTATCCTTTTTCCAACAGTGGCCAATCTAGGTCACAAGTACCTAGCAGTTTCCCCAAAAGACACAGGTTTCACAATACTTGTATTGGGGCAAGCAGTGGTTTTCCCGGGTCCCCTTTAATAATGGTTTGTGGACCTTTCCTCCGGGGAATTGTCCAAAACTTTTGTTTAAACTCGGGTACATTAACAGCTTTTACTACATTCTCCGGTAACGAATTCCAGAGTTTGATTACACGTTGAGTGAAAAAAATATTGTCTCCAGGAACAAGCAGGAATCTAGTCATCACATATGGGTATCGTTGGTACCGATGGAGCCTGCGCGGGAACGCTCCCCAGCGTCCAATTAGAAAGCTTTTGGGAGCATCCCACAGCGCCTGCGTGCTGCCTTCCCACCTTTCCCAACTGCCTCTCTCCAGTTCTTCTTTTTCCATGGAGCCAGCAGGTCATGTTCCTGTCACCGCAGAAGAATTTCTTTATTTCTTTTTGTGGTCGCGTCTGCTTTCCCTGACGCTTTACCGGTACCGCCGGTATTTCATTTCTTTCAAAAAAAAATTAATTTATCTATTCTTTTACTTTCTTCAGGTGCACCTGTCTTTTAGGGCCTTGGGGCCCAGAAATTCCCTTAATATGGAAAAACCTGCTTCAGGTTTTAAAAAGTGCACAAAATGTGGCGGTACCATTTCCGTCACTGACACCCATGAATGGTGTTTAAAGTGTTTAGGTCCTGACCACTCCATCACAGATTGTGTGTCCTGTGCTATGATGTCTAAAAGAGGTCGACAGAACCGAGCTGCTAAGCTCAGTACCCTGTTTCCCTCTGATGCGGCTTCGGTGGCATCGACGTCTTCCAGGGCTTTTTCTTCTTCCCGTGGATCTCAGGTAACTAAACATAAGTCTAGCCGGTCCTGAAAGGGTAGATCTCCTTCTAAGCATCGAGATGCCTCTGGTGTTGCCTTCGAGGATTCTGCACAGGCAAAATTACCCCGGCGGGAGGCTTCGGCTTCCAAAGCACCATCATCGGAGTTCCAGGATGTTCTCGATGGCTTGGCCTCGACAGATCTCCTGGTGCCATGCTCTGGGGTACCGGCAGTTTCCACCGGTACCGATTTCCAGGCATTGGCAGCGTCTATGGACCAGAGAATTCTGTCCATAGAACGCAGTCTAGCGGCTTTCCTTGTGGCATCGACGCCCTTGGTACCGCGACAGACAACTCCACTGGTATCGGCACCAGTATCTGTATCGCAACCGGTACCGATAACATCGACATTGGCATCGATGCCTGCTATGCCGGTACCTTGTCCTTTGATGCCCGCCGGTACCGATTCCGCGGGACTGGGTATTCCCGATACCGATTTTGCTTGGTACGGGTATCGGGCTCTGCAAAAGCATCCAAACAGGCGATACTTCGATTCCTCAGAAGAATCTGAGGATTCTGAAAGTTCTGTCGATGCAGCGATGATGCTTCCACAGGAGTCCTCCTCCCCTAAACGCAGGATGTCTCCTCCAGAGGACATGTCTTTCCAAGACTTCATCCGAGAGGTGGCTCGGGGCCTGTCCATCACTGTGACCCCTGAAACAGAACCAAGGGCCAAGGAGTTGGATATTTTACAATATCCCAAAACTCCTAAGGAGGCAGCTACCCTACCCATTTATGAGATTCTATATGATCTCATGCTGAGGATGTGGGAAACACCACTTACCACCTCTCCTCATTCTCGTAGGTTAGATACTGTGTATCGTGTCCCTCCTTGTCCTGGTTTTCCATAAAACTCAGCTTCCCCACCACTCCATTGTAGTGGAATCTGCTATGAGAAGGATTAGAAGTGCAAAAAGACATGCCTCTAATCCTCCAGGACGTGAATGCAGAACTCTGGATGTTTTTTGATGTAGAGTCTTTCAAGCTTCCATGCTTGCTGCAAGAATCAGTTCCTATAAGTCTCTACATGGGAATGTTCCTAAAGGAAGTTACTGATCTTCTACAGACTTTGTCCTTTCATCTTTGAGGATAAAAGGCAGGAGTTTCTCACTTGGCTCAAACATGCCCAAGATGTCTCTAAATTCTCCAACCGTGCAGCCTTCGACTGCTTTGAATGTATAAGCAGAACCTCGGCTATTGCCATAGGTGCACGTAGAATTGCTTGGCTTCAAGCATCTGTTTTAGAGCTCTGGGTACAAGATAAATTGGGAAATATCCCTTATCTCCAGGAACAAGCAGGAATGAGTCTTCACATATGGGTACGTCGGTACCAACTGAGTCTGCGCGGGAACACTTCCCAGCTTCCAATCAGAAAGCTTTTGGAAGCATCCCACCACGCCTGCGTGCTGCCTTCCCGCCCTTCCCAACTGTGTCTCCTCAGTTTTCGTTTTTCCGCGGAGCCGGCAGGACATCCTCCTGTCACCGCAGAAAATTCTTCTTTAATTCTTTTGTTTTCTTGTGGTTGTGGCTGTCTCCCCGACTCCACCGGTACCGCCGGTGTTTCTTTTTTCTTTTTCTGAAATTCAGGGAATATTTTCCCTCAGTTTTTTCTCTTAAATTTTTTAGGCCTTCTAGGCCTCTCCGTGTCCCTCATGGAACCGCCAACCTCTTTCTCTAAGAAATGAATAAGCTGTGGCGGTACAGCTTTATTTTTAGACTCCAAAAACTGGTGTCTAACCTGTTTGGGTCCTGACCGTTTTCCTCCGGAGCTCTCGGGCTACAGTATTGTGAGAAGAGATTTTCAGCATTGAGTTTCCCTCGATACCAGGTTCCCTTCCAGTGTCAGGGCACCGACCGTTTCTTCTTCTACACAGGATCAGGTAACCCACAAACAGTCTGTTAAGACTAGCCAACCCTTGAGTGGTAGGTCTCATGCACAGCATGAAGACTGCTCCGGCCTTGCCCTCGAGGGTCCATTGGCTTCAAAACCCCGGCGGGAGTCTTCGACCTCCAAAGCCTATGAGGGGTTTCAGGTTGTTCCTGGGGCTCACCCCTCACAGAACATACCTGAGCCATGCTCGGTGGTGGCATCCGCTTCGAGCGGTACCGATACCCCAGCATCGGCACTGGTGTTGGACGGTACACTCCTCACCAGGGATCGTCATCTGGCTTTTTCGGTACCTTCGGGACCGGTGGATACGCTCGAGATTGACTTTCCAGTATCGGCATCAACGCCGATACTACCACCGACGTCGGTACCTTCTAGACATGCATCGATAGACTCGCTTCCTTCGATGCCGAGTCTGGAATCGATCTCTAGTCTGGAAGACTGGGTACCGACACGTCTCGGTACCGATACTTACCGGTACTGGATGCTCGGTACCGAGGGTGATTACCAAAGGCGTTCGGTTAACTCGGTACCGATTGAGCAGCCACCGATGACTGCTCCGATGTCGGTGTCGCCTTCCATTCCGACAGTGCTACCGGTATCGGTACCGGTATCCGCAGTAACATCGGGGCCAGCTCCTTCCATGCTTCTTTCACCAGGGTCACTCTTTTCTATACCAAGTCTGGAGTCGATACCTGGCATGGATGATGCAGTACTGACTGTCACAGGTGCTGACCTCCAGTACCAGCATCCATCTCTTAAGGTTCCTTTTTTGCACTGTGCAGGATCTTATATTCCTATATACTCAGGTAGATCCTCAGGTGCCCAGGCTAGTTCTTCAGGTCTAGCCTGTCCAGGGAAGGTTCTCTTTGGAGATCCTTCTTTTCAGAATTTCCTCCTGGATATGGCGAGATCTCTTGCCATTCCTATCCCTGGCCATGATCCTACACAAGGCTCTGTTTCCACTGAAGCAAAGGAAGACATAATGCTTCCTTTGCATCATTCCTTGCAGGATCTTCTTCTAAGAATGTGGGAAGCACCTTTAAAGGTACCCTCACCTTCTAGAGCAACTGATCTTCTGTATCAGGTGCCCCCCTCTCTAGGGTTTCAAAAGACTCAACTTCCCCATCATTCCATTGTGGTGGAATCAGCAATGAGGAAGGTGAAAAGTAAGAAGCACTCTTTTTACCTACCAGGTCGTGAGTCTAGGACACTAGATGCCTTTGGACGTCAAACCTTCCAGACATCCATGCTATCAGCAAGGATTCTCTCTTTTATTTTTTATGAGTCTATCTCTTCAGGAGGTCACAAAGAAATTATGTCTTTTGACTCCTTTTCTTTCAGAGCCCAAGACTGCAGACTATTCCTTACTACTTAGTCATATTCAAAATATCTCTTGGTTTCTTACTCGTGCTTCCCTAGACTCTTTTGAGTCTGTTAGCAGAACTTCTGCTATAGCCATAGGGGCACGACGTAGAGCCTGGCTCCAAGCTTCAGACTTAGACAAATGGGCACAACAAAGACTGGATAATACTCCTTGCACTGGAGAAAATCTCGTCAATAAGGAGTCTTTACATCAGGTTGCTCAGTGGTCCACTGACTTCCCTGTTTCTGAAGGCTATCCTAAGCCTTCTCCTTCCCCAGTAGGTAGGAAATGCCCTGTCAAACTTCTTTCCCTAGGAGGAGAAGGTTTTACTCTTCTCCTGCCCATCATACAGATGTTCCCAAGCAGGGGAACCATCGCCCTGGTCTGAAGAATCCAAACTCTCGCCAGGCTAAACAAACCCAGCAACCATAGGGTTCTGACTAATCTTTTTTCTGCTTCTTGGAGTTTAGAACCTACAGTTGACTTCTTCTCAGCAGAAGTTTTTCACTGTTTTTCATTCTAAACTTTACACATGGCATCCAGTTCTCCTAGATATACTGAGCTGTCAGGATATTCATGTCTAGGGGTCACAGCTTTCTCCTCTTCTTCCTGCTAAGAAGAGGGATTTAACAACTATTGCATGATAGTTTTCTGTACCAACATGAATTCTTTCCTTCTACAGACTTACCACATGGTAAGTCACTTTTCAGCTCTTGTTTCTCTACCCTCTTATCCAGTTTTTGTTTTCCCTGTAAGAGTGGTACCTTTGCACTGGAGGGCTTCTTCTTCAGCCTTTCTAGTCTTTCCATTCCAGTGCGGAGTTTTTTCTCTCAAATAAACTCCCTTCTTTTTGCTTGGGCAGCTCATCAGACAGGGACAGAGCTTTCTTACTCTTGTTCTGTCTGTTCTTTGTTTTACACAGAGAGATTCTCTCTGCTGTCTTATCAGTAGCTGCCCATGCAGGAGCTTTAGTGATTGGACCACTGGTACTTTTCCACAAGTATACACAGTTGTCTTCTTACCACTTTCTGTCTGGCCTTAGTAGTGATTCCAAGACAGTGCATACATATTTCTTGGGCAATCCTTATCACTACAGGCTTATCACACTATCTTCTATTGTCGCCATCTCCAATTCCTTTGGGTTTGGCAGCATAGTTGACGTGGCTGCTGGCTTTTCCATCAGCCAGTTCTATCTCCCAATTCTCCTGCATAATGCTCTCTGCAATTTTACAGAGAAGCTTTCCACTATGGGCCCTTGCTAGAGAGCATGTGTTTTTTTCTCGAATAGCTATCCTACATGGTTGAAAAAAAGGCTTCCTCAGTCATGCCTCCCATGACTGAGGGTTCTTCATACCCTACTATTTCCTTTTAAAACAAAGGACATAAGCCTTATCTGCGTGAAAGCCTAAAGAGTGGTCAATTCCTACAGGGAATATGCTTTTTTTTCCTTGCAGCTTGTCCTCATGGTATCCTACTCCTTCAGGGACAGCACATATTTAACTAAAGAACGCATGATACCCTTTTTGTTCCTCAAGTGGGTCAATCTGGTATCTTTCTTATGCGTTCTCTGTCCCTTTACCATGCTAGAGTTCTACAAGACTCAGGACTTGCTGCTTACTGACTGTTTTTTCACGTAACCATCCTGCTTATTTCACTGGACAGCATTCCCATCAAAACCAGGGGGAATAGATTCTCTATATATCTTCTCAAGTAGGTTCTTCCTTCTTGTTATCAGATGAATCTTTCCTCTTCACATCTCTCATGTGAATGTACTTATAGGCATATCTCTGTCTGCTTAATTGCAGACATTTATCTTTCGACCTATATATTCATATATAGATATAGATATATATAGATATAGATATATATATGTCTGTCAGCTGTGTTATGCCCTTCTAGATCTCACTATAGATATATATATCCTGCATATCTATCTATGTATATGTGTATATGTATGTGTATGTGTGTATGTGTATATATATATGTGTATGTGTATATGTGTATGTGTATATGTGTATATATATATGTGTATGTGTATATGTGTGTATGTATATGTATATGTGTGTGTGTTGTGTGTATCTGCCGAGATACTTTTTATAGGTAGATATGTATTTACATACGTATCTGACTGTCTATGCTCATATAGGTTTTACCTTCCTATATGTTCCAAACAGTGGGCTACCCATGTCCATGCTGTTCCACAGCATGTTTGGGGTGCTACACACACAACCACTCCTGTGGTACTGACAGCCCTATCATAACCCTAAGGGTTAGGTATTCCTGAAGCTCCATGTTCCAATATCTTTCCTACCTCTCACCGGTTCGGAAAGACATGGCGGATCTTCAGTACATCTGAGGTTCCAAATCCTCAAACACCTATCCTTTCCCTGGGAATACGGGTTTTTTTCCGTACCCCTTCTTCCCTCTGGGACTAGGCCAGTTTGTCCAAATTGGTCAGTCTTCCTCTTTTGCTCCTAAGTGTGAATAACTCTGCAGCCAAAAGTTTGCAGCTTTTTCCATAAAGCTTCCCACTGAAGGCCTGCCGTTTTTGTACTACCCCAGTTGAATCCTGGGGTCACCTTTCTCTTCCAGATTTTGACCTTCACCTTCACTTCAGTGAGGTCACCTTGAAGATTCCTCTACTGCATCCCCAGTAGATTCCATGAGCTTCTCTACTTCCTGCATTCCAGTAGGTGAGGTCCATATTGCAATTGTTCTGTTCAATATATATTCATGATAATTATCATACATACAAGGACTCCTTGCCTGTAGTCCTATCTTAGGTTAGCTGTTTTCTACAGCTCCTTTCCATTTCAATTCCTACCCTCCATCCTCAGGATGCCTGGCCATATGAGGTGTAGCATGTTTTCAAACCCCAACATGCTAGGGCTCCAGGCATCTTAGCTTGGGAGTCCCCATATGTGAAGACTCATTCCTGCTTGTTCCTGGAGATAGCACAGTTACTTACCTGTAACAGGTGATCTCTGGGAACAGCAGGAATAAGTCTTCACAGCCCACCCACCTCCCCTAGGAGTTGTATCTCTCTATCTATCTTTTCTTTCCTCTCTCTCTCTCTTTGTCTCAGCTTTAAAACTTAACTGAGGAGAGACAGTTGGGAAGGGCGGGAAGGCAGCACGCAGGCGTGGTGGGATGCTTCCAAAAGCTTTCTGATTGGAAGCTGGGAAGTGTTCCCACGCAGACTCCGTCGATACCGACGTACCCATATGTGAAGACTTATTCCTGTTCCCAGAGATCACCTGTTACAGGTAAGTAACTGTGCTGTACTGGTGAGAACCTGTTTGGTAAAGATTGGCAAGAAAAAGCCAATGAGATGGATGCTGAAAATTCCACTTTGGATAGACTATCCAAGTCTACTGCTGATCCTGTTAGGAAAAAGTTGTTCAAGAAAACACCTTTTTCTAAGAGATTTTATCCTGCTTATGGTCAGCAGGCATCTTCTGCAGGTCAGTTTTCAACCAAACGTCAGCAACCACCCAAACAGAAGAAAGCAAAGGCTGCTAGGCCTCAACCGGCTCAGCATCCTCGGCCTCCTCAGGGCCTTTGACTTTCAGCTAGAGAACTTGGCCTTTCTGGCTCTGGAAGGACCAGAACCGTCCACCATTCCCGGAAGGTTATGCCATTTTGCTTCCAGATGGGGGCAAATAACAGCAGAGCGTTGGACACTCTCCATCATAAGAGAGGGGTACAAAGTTCATTCCTGTTCGGTAATCCAGTTTAGTCCTCCAACATCGGGTAGTGCCCCTACTCCTGCAGCCGGGAGACTGGACCAATCAAATCTTCTGTAGTATATATGCAGCAGGAGCTCCCAGAAGTCCCCAGTGTGTCCAGTCTCCCTGCAGCTGGAGGACTTCTGTGCCCTTGCTGGGCACGCTAAGTGACATTTGAAGGAGCAACACTAGTTAGTTAGTTCTTTTGGGGTTTATTTCTGGTCCTTTATATTCTATTTCTTTTGCTAGGTAGCTGTATCTTTAAAAAAGAAAAAGACACAGGAGACTTTCTGGGGAAAGCCAGACCTGCCTTGGGCTCCTGCCTTTCTGCCTGGGAATCTCTGAAGCCTGGGTTGAGCTCTCCCCAAGGCTGTTCGGGGAAGAGCCATACCGGCTGCAACATTGCCTGTCACTTGGAGAAGTGGGCTGAGTTCCTTGCTGTTCCCAGAGCTGGTAGGAATTTTCCTTGTTTTAAGCTCTCTGTTCTTTGCTTGGGCAGAGGCTCTGTCGGCTCCCCTGGCTTCCAAATTGCACTTTTTCCTGCTTTTTTTCGCTTGCCCTGTATTAGAGGGTCGTTTTCTTTCTTTTCCATATTATTTGGGTACCTTTGTATTTTCGCGCCGTTTTTTACCGCGGGTGAAAAAGTGCGGCGGCCATTTTGGATTTCTAAAGTGTGCTTTTTAAGGGCACTTTTTAACACTTGCGCACGGGTTCCCCTGGTGTTTTTGGGGTTTCTTTTGCTGGCGATTTTGCTCAGGGCACCCCTAGGATTCTGGGGAGTATTTTGTTTACTGTAAAAAAAAAAAAAAAAAAAAAAGGTTTTAAATTTAATACTGTGCTGAATTGAATAAGGTTAGTCCCCTTGGTGTAGGCTTTCCTGTTCCTGTTGCCTTATTTTTCCCTGAGAGCAGGTGGCCTGGGCATGGCTGCCAAACCTCAGTGTGTAATTTGTGGCTCCCGCAGAGGTACAATGACTGACTCTGGAATCTGTAAGAGCTGTGCTGCAGTTTCTTCAGAACTGGAGCTGCCTATTGAAATTAAGGAACAGCATGTGCCCGGGGACCCTTCCCTTTCGGGGGACAGTGTCCCTTCACCGAGCATCCTTCCTTCTGGTCTGGGCCCGGCGTCTAATACGTCGGTCCCTGAGCTCCAGCAGGCGGCTATGGTAGCGTCGCCTATAGACTTTTCCCCGGATTTTGTTCTTCTCATGCATCAGGCCTTCCGCTTAAGCCAGTCTGGTCATTTGCCGGAGGCTTGGCCCGCCTCTCTCCCCCCAGCATCCGCGGGGGGGGGGGTTCAGCGGTCTTCCCAACCCGCGGTCAAGCGGCCCAGGTTGGGGGACCAGGATCAGGGCGCCCTTTGCCTCCCGGATTCCGAGACTGAGGGGGATCCGGATATTGAGGCGGAGGAGTTAGAAGACGGAGAGCTTCCAGAACTGGAAGATCAGGCTCGCATCATTCGGGTGTTTCGAAGGGACGAGCTGGTACCTTTGGTCACGGAGTCTCTCCAAGCACTTAACCTCTCTGCGGTGCGGCCGCTGGAGGAGGAGGGTCTCGAGGATCCTCTCATTCAGGCGGTCAGGGATGCCCAGGTAGTTTTGCCTGTGCACCGAGTAGTTGAGCAGATGATCCATGCGGAATGGGAGCAACCGGAATCCGCTTTGAAAGGGATTCGGACCATGAATCGTCTTTACCCCCCTTGCAGACAAGGACAGGGACTTGTTTAAGTCTCCACGGGTGGATGCTGCCGTTTTGGCAGTGACTAAGAAAACCACCATCCCGGTTGAAGGGGCCGCGGCCCTGAGGGATGTTCAGGACAAAAAGGTTGATAATTTGTTGAAGCAAGCCTTCGAGACCAACGCCTTATCGTTACAAGCTTCTATTTGTGGGGCGTGGGTAGCTCGAGCTTGTTTGCGATGGTCGCAGCACCTGCGCTCGGGGTCCGGTATGGACCAACAGGGGCTGTTGGACGTTGCCCGCGTGGAGTCGGGATCGGCCTACTTGGCGGATCTGTGTTATGATTTAATACGCTCCCTAGCTAATAGCATGGCCTCCATGGTAGCGGCACGACGGTCCATCTGGTTGCGCAATTGGGCGGCCGACGGTTCTTCCAAGTCTCGCCTCAGTAAACTACCCTTTAAGGGCAGGTTGTTATTTGGTGAGGCTCTGGATAAGTTGGTGAAGGATCTCGGTGAGTCTAAGGGTGGTCGGCTTCCAGAGGATAAGCCTAAGCTTAATAGGTCGTCCACCTCAGCGCGCGGCCAGTTTCGGGATGCGCACAGATTTCGTTCTTCCCGGCTGTGGACTTCGCAGCGCGGTCGTTTTGGAACCCGTCATCAAGGGTTTCGTGGTTTCAGAGGAGCGGGAAGGGGCTTCTCCGGAGCCGCCTCTTCCTCGGCCTCTTCCTTTAATCGCAAGCCACAATGAAACGAGGCGGGCTCTAGAGGAAGACCCGGTCATCGGGGGTCGTTTGCGCGACTTTCTTCCTTCTTGGGCCCAAATTACGTCAGATCGGTGAGTGCTGCAGATTATAGAAGAAGGTTATGCCCTAGAGTTTGCGCACCCACTTCCGGATTCGTTTGTTCTGTCTCCCAGCAAGGGAGCTCAAAAGGCGCGGGACATCCGCGTGACCCTGGATCGGCTTCTCTCTCTGGGGGCCGTGGTTCCGGTCCCGTCCTTGGAAAGAGGCGCAGGTCGCTACTCCATCTATTTTGTGGTTCCCAAAAAGGGCGGTTCCCTTCGTCCGATCTTGGATCTCATAGGCGTGAATCGCGCTCTCAGAGTACCGCACTTTCGCATGGAGACCCTGCGGTCAGTCATCGTAGCGGTGCGTCAAGGGGAATTTTTGACATCCCTCGATCTTACAGAGGCCTATTTACACATTCCCATCCGGCCCTCCCATCAACGGTTTCTCCGCTTTGCGCTCCCGTGGGGCCATTTTCAATTCCGGGCCATGCCGTTCGGACTCGCCACGGCTCCCCGCACCTTCACAAAGGTAATGGTTGTAGTCGCGGCGGCGTTGCGCAAGGAGGGCATCCTGGTCCATCCATATCTCGACGACTGGTTGATTCGAGCGAAGTCCAGTCAGGAGTGTGTGCAAGTCACGAGCAGGGTGGTGGATCTCCTTCGGTCCCTCGGATGGGTGGTGAACGAATGCAAGAGTTGTCTGTCTCCGTCACAGGATCTCGAGTATCTGGGAGTCCGCTTTGACACAGCAAGGGGCTTGGTGTGCCTTCCGGAGCGACGCGTGCTGGCGTTGCGGGCTCTGGTCCGTCTCTTCCGGGGGATGCCAGCTCCGTCGGCGTGGTGGTACCTGCGGCTCCTCGGCACGATGGCGGCGACCTTGGAGGTGGTGCCTTGGGCGCGCTTCCACATGCGTCCGCTGCAGAGTGCTCTTCTGCGACGTTGGTCCAACCAGTTCGACTCGCTGAACAAGAGATTGCCTTGCCCAAAGACGGTTCGCCGATCCCTCCGGTGGTGGCTCTCCGCCGAGAACCTGTCGCGAGGGATTCCCTTGGAGCCTCCTCTGTGGGTTCCGTTCATGACGGATGCGAGCTTAACCGGCTGGGGGGCTCACTGCGAGTCCCGCTTTGCTCAGGGGGAATGGTCTCCCCTGGAGGCCTCTTGGTCGATCAACCGTCTCGAATTGCGGGCAGTCCGGCTAGCCCTGGTGGACCTGGAGACCCTGGTTCTCGGACGGCCGGTGAGAGTCCTGTCGGACAATGCGTCCACTGTAGCTTACATCAATCGCCAAGGGGGTACCGGCAGCGTGGCCCTGGAGGAAGAAGCGGCGGCCTTGTTCAACTGGGTGCAAACTCGCCTTCCAGCAATCTCGGCGGCTCACATTGCGGGCGTAGACAATGTCCAGGCCGATTTTCTCAGCAGAGTGCGGGTGGACCCCGGAGAATGGGAGCTAAACCCACAGGTTTACGCACAAATCGTCCGGCGGTGGGGTCCACCCATCATGGATCTCATGGCGACCTTTCAATCAGCCAAGACAGGGCGCTTCTTCAGCAGGCGAAGGGAGCGCATGTCCGAGGGGCTCGACGCTCTCATTCAGCCGTGGCCAACGTCCGGTCTTCTTTATGTCTTTCCTCCGTGGGCTCTGATCGGCCGGGTCGTACAACGTATCGAGAGCCACCGGGGTCGCGTGTTACTGGTGGCCCCGGATTGGCCCCGGAGGCCCTGATATGCCGATCTGGTCCGGTTGAGCGACGGCGTTCCTTGGCTCCTGCCCGCTCTACCGGATCTTCTTCTTCAGGGTCCCTTGCGGATGCCCCAAGTGGATCGATTCTCGCTTACGGTTTGGCCATTGAGAGGGCTCGGCTGAAAAGGAAGGGCTACTCCCCCGCGGTGATTTCTACCCTTCTGCGGGCGAGGAAAACGTCCACTTCTCTTACTTACGTTCGGATTTGGAGGATTTTTGAAGACTGGTGCTCCCGGCGGGGAGTCCGGGCGGCGACGGTTTCAGTGCCCGTCGTTTTAAGTTTTCTTCAGGATGGTTTCGATAAGGGCCTTGCGGCTAGTTCCCTAAAAGTCCAGCTGGCGGCTATCTCGTGTTACCGCGGCAAGGCTTTGGGTCGTCTGCTCGGGGCTCATCTGGATGTACGCTGATTCCTTACGGCTGTTTTTCATTTGCGGCCCTCCCGCAGAGTTTTCGTTCCTCCTTGGGACTTGAATTTAGTTCTGAGGGCCCTGGTTCGTGAACCTTTTGAGCCCCTGCGCAGGGCGTCTCTGAAAGATCTCACGCTGAAGGCGGTTTTTCTTGTAGCCATCTGTTCGGCACGGCGCATTTCAGATCTGCATGCATTGTCCTGTCGAGAGCCTTTCTTGTCTTTTTCCGCGGATCGGATCGTTCTCCGTCCGGTTCCTTCCTTTCTGCCAAAGGTGGTGTCTCCCTTTCACATGAATCAGGCAGTGTTTCTTCCAGTGCTTTCTTCGCAATCTGTCGGGTCAACGGACAAAGGTCTTCTCCGGCTCGATGTGGGTCGTACGCTCCATCGTTATTTAAAGGTTACCGAGTCTTTTCGGAAATCTGACCGGCTTTTCGTGCTCTTCGGGGGTGCGCGTAAAGGGGAAGCGGCGGCTAAAGCCTCCATTGCTAGATGGCTCAAAGAGGCGATCGCGTCCGCGTATCTGTTGCAACAGCGGTCTGTTCCGGAGGGTCTGAGGGCTCATTCTACTAGGGCTCAGGCGACCTCTTGGGCGGAGTATAGCCTGGTTCCGCCGGCAGATATCTGTAGGGCGGCCACTTGGTCGTCTCTGCCTGCTTTCAGTAGACACTGTCGCTTAGATGTGTCAGCGGCTCGGGATTCCTGTTTTGGTTCGGCGGTTCTGCGCGCCGGATGGCAAGGTCCCGCCCGGTCTTAACTGCTCTGTTACATCCCGATGTTGGAGGACTAAACTGGATTACCAAACAGGAAATGGAAATTACACTAACCTGGTAATTGTAGTTCCTGGAGGGTCCAGTTTAGTCCTCCTTCCCTCCCGACTATTTGCTAATGTGGTGCGGCGCGCCTTTCCGAACGGTTGATATTAAGACGGTTCCTCTTGCCGTTCGGTCCCTCTGTGGCAGCCGCGTTTTTTGCAGAGGCTCTTCCCTGTCTCGGGGGTTCAGGCAGCTCCTGAACTTCTGGTGGGGAGCGGTGTTTTGATTCCTGAGGCGTCGGTGCCGGCGCAATGCAGTGTTCTGACTTCCTCGTTTGGGGAGGGGGTTGGATATTCCTTGGGGGGGAACAAATTGTTCTTTAATTAGGTCATTTTGTATATTAATCTAATGTGTTGCTTCGTTAAGTATGCTTTGTTACTAGTACACTGGGGACTTCTGGGAGCTCCTGCTGCATATATACTACAGAAGATTTGATTGGTCCAGTCTCCCGGCTGCAGGAGGAGGGGCACTACCCGATGTTGGAGGACTAAACTGGACCCTCCAGGAACTACAATTACCAGGTTAGTGTAATTTCCATTTTTTCAAGCATGCCCCCTCCCACAATAGTGAAGCAGTTCAATTCTCAGACCTCTCTCATCGACCTGTTAGGTCATGAGGTTACCATCCTTCTTGCCCAAGGGGCAATAGAAGAAGTGCCTCTTCACCAACAGGGCACAGGGTTCTATTCCCCTTATTTTCTTATCCCAAAGAAAACAGGGGGATACAAACCTATCTTAGATCTCAGAGAATTGAACAAATTCCTTGTCAAGGAGAAATTCAAAATTATTTCTCTCGGAGCTCTGCTTCCATACCTTCGGAGTCAGGATTGGCTTTGTTCTCTAGATCTCAAGGATGCGTACATCCATGTTCTCATCCATCCAAACCACAGAAGGTTCCTTTGGTTCCTGTTTCAAGGAAAACACTACCAATACAGGGTGCTTCCTTTTGGTCTGGCCTCTGCACCAAGGGTGTTCACGAAATGCATGGCTGTGGTAGCAGCATTTCTATGCATTCTGGGAATATTCGTCTTCCCTTACTTGGACGACTGGCTCATTCGAGCTACAACACAGTCAGAGGCCAGGACTTCTCTATCCTGCACAATGTGTATCCTTCAGTATTAAGCGCTTGTCATAAACATCCCAAAATCCAGTCTAACACCTACTCAGTCTCTAGAGTTCATAGGAGCCCTGCTGGATACCACAGAGGCAAGGGCCTACCTTCCCCAAGCCCGTTGCCTTCGCTTTGTGCAGTTAGCTTCTTAAGCAGCCCTAAAGCCCTTTTTAACTGCTTGGGAAATGTTGCAGTTGCTAGGCCACATGGCATCCACCGTGCATGTGGTACCATATGCTCGCCTTCACATGAGGGCAGCTCAGTGGACTTTATCCACCCAATGGACCCAGGCATCAGGTTGCCTGTCAGACAAAAATAGCAAACACAAGTCGTCTCATTTTGTCTCTCCAATGGTAGAAGTCCACTCAAAACCTGTTGCTGGGGTCCCCCTTTCAGCAACCTCTGCCCCAAGCAACTCTTACAACAGATGCTTCTCCAATGGGTTGGGGAGCTCATCTGCAAGACCTCTCCACCCAGGGCACTTGGACTCCACAAAAGAGTTGTCTACATATCGATCTCTTGGAGCTCAGAGCAATCTTCCTTGCTCTGCGAGTGTTCCACATCCTGCTCAGCTACAAAACAGTCCTTATTCATACGTACAATCAAGTAGCCATGTTCTATGTGAACAAGCAGGGGGGAACAGGCTCTGTCGCTTTGCAACGAAGCTCTGCGACTGTGGGCCCTCGTCAGAGAGCATCACATCCATCTTCTGGCAGTGTATCTTCCACGCGCTCAAAACTCTTGGGCAGACAGACTCAGTCGAGTTCTCCTTCCATGCGAGTGGTCTCTGCATGCAGACCAGGTGGCCAAGTTTTTTCAACTTTGGGGAACCCCGGACATAGACCTCTTTGCAAGTCCTTGGAATGCCAGACTTCCCCGATTCTGTTCCAGAACTCCGTCTCAGGGAGCCCAGGCAAAGGATGCTTTCCTCCTTCATTGGGGTCAAGACTTCCTGTATGCCTTTCCACCCATTCCCCTAATTCCCAAAACCCTTTTCAAGCTTCAGAGAGACAGAGGCCACATGATTCTCATAGCACCACATTGGCCACGGCAAGTGTGCTACCCTCTGCTTCTACATCTCTCTCAAGCTCCCTCCCTGGAGTTAGGGTCTGCTCCAGATCTCCTATCTCAAGAGAACAGAATGTTATGGCATCCCAATCCCCAGTCCCTGCATCTCAGGGCTTGGTTGCTGAAAGCCTAGATCTCCAAGATCTTCATCTTTCTCAGCAAGTGAAAGATGTTCTTTATGCTTCTACTAGACGTTCCACTAGACGTTCTTATGCTTTCAAGTGGAAAAGGTTCACTATTTGGTGTTCAGAAAAGGGTCTTAACCCCCTTGCTATACCTCTAGAATCTTTACTGGAGTATCTCCTCCATTTGTCCAATGCAGGCCTTAAGACAAATTCAGTAAGAGTCCATTTGAGTGCTATTGAGCTTCTCTTAAACCTCTAAATGGACAACCTATTTCCTCTCATCCTCTTACAGCAAGATTCATGAGAGGCCTCCTTCTAACTAAGCCTCCCATTAGACCACCTCCGGTGGCATGGGACTTGAATCTGGTTCTTGGGCAGCTCATGAAGCCACCTTTCGAACCCTTAGCTACCACCTCCTTGAAATTTCTTTCTTGGAAGGTTATCTTTCTCATTGCAATCACATCAGCACGCCACATTAGTGAATTGCAAGCACTAGTACCTAATCCACCTTATACAAGGTTTCATCATGACAAGGTAGTCCTTAGGACTCATCCACACTTTATGCCTAAGGTGGTCTTGCCTTTTCACCTCAACCAGGAGGTCTACCTACCTGTCTTTTTTCCAGGACTTCATGCATCAAGTGCAGAGAGGAATCTTCATACCCTGGACTGTAAAAGAGCTCTGGCTTTTTACTTAGAGAGGACACAGCAACATAGAAAGTCCTCTCAGCTCTTTGTTGCTTTTGACCCTTCTCATTTGGGACTGCCAGTCTCCAAGAGAACACTATCCAACTGGCTTGCTCAGTGTATTTCTTTCGCCTATCAGAGTAAGAACCTTTCTCTGGAGGGCTATGGCAGCTTCAATGGCTCATCTGCACTCTGTCTGTTGACGACATCTGTCGAGCAGCCCACTTGGGCCTCTATTCATACCTTTACAGCCCATTACTGCTTGGACAAGGACTCCCGCCGGGATGCCTTGTTTGGTCAGGCTGTTCTCAAACACCTGTTCCATACTTAATCAACACCTACCCACCATCCCTGATAGGATGCCAGAGATCCATGGGGGAAGTGGAGTCCTTCTCAGGGACACACATTGTCTGGGGTTTCTCCCTGGCACCCAAAGCTAGGGAGTCCCCCATATGTGATGACTAGATTCCTGCTTGTTCCTGGAGATAGCATAGTTACTCACCTGTAACAGGTTATCTCCGGGAACAGCAGCAATGTAGTCCTCACAACCCACCCACCTCCCCTAGGAGTTGTATCTCGCTCGCTCTCTGCTTTACAACTCAACTGGAGAGAGGCAGTTGGGAAAGGCGGGAAGGCAGCATGCAGGTGCTGTGGGATGCTCCCAAAAGCTTTCTGATTGGACGCTGGGGAGCGTTCCTGCGCAGGCTCTGTCGGTACCGGCGATACCCATATGTGAGGACTAAATTCCTGCTGTTCCCGGAGATCACCTATTACATGTGAATAACTATGCTTTCTCTTAAATAGGTTACACTGTAGCTTACTTGCATGTCCTCTAGTCTTTTTATGTTTTGATGACATAAACAATCGATCTACGTTTACCCGTTCCACTCTATTCATTAATTTATAGACTTCTGTCATAGCCATCTCTTTTCCAAGTTGAAGAGCTCTAATCTTTTTACCCTCTCTTCATAGGGGTATCCTTCCCTCCCCTATACCATTTTGGTGGCTCTTCTCTGTACTTTTTCTAATAATGCTATATCCTTTTTAAGATACAGCAACCAGAATTGCACACAATATTCAAGGTGCGGTCGCACCATGGATCGATACAGAGGTATTATAATTTCCTTTGTTTTATTCTCCATTCCTTTCCTTATGATTCCTAGCATTCTATTTGCTTTCTTGGCCGCCACTGCACACTGGGTGGAGGGTTTCAACATGTTGTTCACGATGATGCCTAAATCTTTTTCCTAGGTGGTGGTTCCTAATGTGGAACCTTGCATCGTGTAACCATAGTTTGCGGCGTTCTTTCTTAGGTACATAACTTTGCACTTGTCCACATTAAATTTCATCTGCCATTTGAATGCCCAGTCTTCCAATTTTTCACAATCCTCACAGGTTTTAACAACGTCAAATAAATTTGTTTCTTCTCCAGGACGAAGCAGGAAGTCAGTCCTCACATATGGGTGACGTCGGTGCCGACGGAGCCCTCGCGGAGCAATTTTCCCCAGCTTTCAAAGAAAGCCTTTGGGAATTGCAGCGCGCATGCGCGGTCCCCTTCCCGCCCAAGGGTGCCATCTTGCTCAGTCTTCTTTTTTCCGCGGAGCCCTACAGACGTTGTTTGTAATTCACCGCCAGAAAAGTTGATTTTATTTGTCTTTTTTTCTCGGTTCGACGCCGGTTCTTTTCCCGCCTGGACCCACGACGCCGGTTGCGAGTCCGTTCTTTATTTTTCGTTTTTTTGTCCTTCGTGACAGATTTCGCGCCTTTTTTTCTTTTTCACTGGCAGCCCTGTCTTTTGACCTCGCAGGGGCCCTTTTCCCCCCGATGGCTGCCAGCGGGTTTAAGAAGTGTGATAGGTGTAAGAAACTCATGTCTCTTACCGACACACACGACTGCTGCCTCCGCTGCCTCGGACCCGATCATGACCCGATGATCTGTGGTCCGTGTGGCAAGATGTCCTCAAAAGCGTTGAGGAGTCGGCAGCATCAGCGGGAACGTATCTTCTCTGACTCCGGCCGGGCCCGGACCTCGTCAGAGGCTTCGACGTCTCGGGACTCTGGTCCTGAGCATCGTCGAAGTTCCTCTGAGCGGGGGTCTCCTACCCGGGAACATCATCGGAAGACGAAACCTGCGAGGGCGTCGTCGGTGGACGCTTCTGGTTCCTCGAGGGCCAGGTCGCATAGCCCCGATAGGCGTCCCGGGTCCTCGGAGATGGAGAGGTCTTCCTAACGTCCTCGTCTCGAGATGGACTCGCCTGCTCACGTAAGTGCTGTAGTCCTCGTGGACTCACCTCCGAAGGAGCCGACGTTGGGCCCGACGCCGTCGGGGCCCGAGTTGGGGGCTGCTGGGTCTCCTGAGCTCGGACTCAGGTTGACGGCCTTGGAGAGCAGTCTGACTGCCTTCATGGACCAGCAGCGGGCATTGATCGCTGGCCTCACCGGTGCTTCTGCCCTGACCACCGGGACGTCGACGTCCAAGTCGACCCCGGAGACCGAGCCGATCCTCGAGTCTATGAGGGCTCGAGTCGATCCTCGGTCACGGTCTCCTTCGGCCTCCCGTTCGGGACCGAGGTCGTCGACGCCGTCTCCCTCGGCGTCGGGGCGGACGGCATCGATGCCCGCCCGACCGGAGCCGCTCGACTCCTCCTCCAAGGAGTCAGCCTGGGACTCCGAGGACGAAGAGTCACCTGGTTCTTTTCGGACTCGGTGTGTCCCATTGGACTCCCCCGAGTCCGAACCTCGGAGACGATCCCCCCCGGAGGATACCCGGTTCTCGGACTTCGTGCGGGATATGGCCATAGCCTTGGCCTTCCCCGCGGATCCCGAGGAGGAGCCTCGAGCCAAAGAGCTCGATGCCCTCCAGTATGACTCTCCCCCAAAGGAGGCCTTTACTGTACTGGTTCCTCCGATGCTGGAACGACTTCTCTTCCGCATGTGGGAGAGCCCGGCGTCGTCGCCGGTGTTAAGCATGCGGGTCGATTCCATTTATCAAGTCCGCAAGAGCCCCGGGTTCCAAAAGGCACAACTACCGCACCATTCCATGGTGGTGGAATCGGCCATGCATAGACTTAAGAGTCAGAAGATGCACTCCTCGGTGCCTCCCGGTCGGGAGGCTCGAAACCTGGATGCCCTCGGTAGGAAGTGTTTCCAGGGCTCTATGCTTGCTTGTCAAGTCCAGACCTACCAGCTCTATATGGGCATGTATCTCCGAGACCTGGCTAAAGAAATAGCCGGGTTCTCTGCTGGTCTCTCTGAAGAACCTTTGGAGAGGTTCCAAGCCTTGTCAACTGGTATTCGGGAGTGCTCAAAGTTTATCTCTCGAGCAGCCTACGATGGCTTTGAAGCATCGGCTCGAGTAGCCGCAGCCGGCATCGGTGCCCGCCGACAGGCTTGGCTTCAGTCATCTGACCTCGAGCCATGGGTGCAGGACAAGTTGGTCGATGCCCCCTGCAGAGGTGAAAACCTCTTTGGCAAACCCATGGATGAGAAGGCTGCACAGATCGAGACCGAGACTCTCACCAGGACTCGGCTCTCAAGGAAGACCTCTGCCCCTTCTCAGAAAAAGAAGGGCTCGGGGAAAAAGCCCTTTTACCCGAGGAAGGCGGCTGCCTATAAACAATACCCTCATTTTCAGGCCTCAGCAGCTCCCCAACAGGGTCAGCAGGCCAAGGGACGGGGTCATGGGTCCCGTAGGCAGCCAGCCCCCAAGCCTGCACCACCGGCCCCTGCTCAGCAGGGTGGGGGTTTTTGACTTCATCAGCATAGCCTCTCCCCCTTAGCTGGTTTCTCTCAGCACAGGAGGCCGGCTGGTCCACTTTGCCCACAGGTGGTCCAACATCACTACAGATACCTGGGTGCTTCACATAGTCCAAGAAGGCTATCTCCTGCACTTCCACCAGGTACCTCCCTCCTACTTTCCAGGGGAGCCTCTCAGACTCCCTCTGCACAGGGACTTACTCCTTCAGGAGTTAGCAAGTCTTCTTCAGGAACAGGCTGTAGAACCGGTGCCCCACCACCTGAGAGGTCAAGGCTTTTACTCCAGGTACTTTCTGATACCAAAAAGAACAGGAGGCCTCAGACCCATCCTGGACTTGCGGAACCTCAACAAGTTCCTCGCAAGGGAAAAGTTCAAGATGCTTACCCTTGGAATACCTCCAGCAGGGAGACTGGCTATGCTTCTTGGATCTAAAAGATGCCTACACTCACATCCTCATCCACCCAAGCCACAGACAATATCTCAGGTTTGTTGTGGGAGGCAATCATTACCAGTACAGAGTACTACCCTTTGGCCTATCCTCCGCACCAAGGGTGTTCACCAAATGTCTAGCAGTGGTGGCAGCTTATCTAAGACTTCAAGGCCTCTTTGTGTTTCCATACCTGGACGACTGGCTCATCAGAGCACAGTCTTCCCAAGAGGCCACTCACGCCACGCACCGTACTGTGGCTCTGCTCCAGCACTTGGGCTTTGTCATAAACTTCGCAAAGTCCACTTTGCTCCCCTCTCAGGATCTCGAGTTCATCGGCGCAAGGTTAAACACGCTTCAGGCGCGAGCCTTTCTGCCTCTCGACAGGGCAAACAGGCTCATGGATCTTGCCAGCCACTTTCACAGCAATTCCCTGGTCTCTGCCAGGCAATTTCTGAGACTGCTCGGCCATATGGCTTCCACAGTCCATGTGACCCCCAATGCCCGCCTGAACATGTGGCCTGCTCAATGGTGCCTTCGCACACAATGGCATCAGGCCACTGGGAGCCTAGCGGACTCTGTACTGATCTCCGACCCGCTGGTCTCTTCTCTGCAATGGTGGCTTCATCTGCCAAACCTAGTGCTCGGAATGGCTTTTCAGTCTCCTCCGCCTTCTCAGGTCCTAACGACCGATGCTTCTCTCCTGGGTTGGGGAGCACATTGCCAAGGGACATGTACTCAAGGCCTCTGGACTCCTTGGGAGTCTGCCCAGCAGATCAACTTCCTGGAGCTCAGAGCAATCCGCCTGGCTCTGAGGGCCTTCTCCCACCTCACTTCTCACCAGTCTGTGCTGGTCCAGACGGACAATCAAGTTGCAATGTTCTACGTGAACAAACAAGGGGGCACAGGCTCCTTCCTTTTCTGTCGGGAAGCACAAAAACTGTGCTCTTGGGCAGTCAGCCGCGGCATCCTCCTCAAAGCTGTTTATCTCCCGGGTCAAGAAAATTGTCTGGCAGACAAACTGAGCAGAATCCTCCAGCCACACGAGTGGAGATTGGATCCGTTGGTGGTTCAGCGGATCTTTCTTAAGTGGGGCCTCCCCACCATGGATCTCTTTGCCAGTCCTCTGAACCGGCAGCTTCCCAGATTCTGCTCTCGACAACCGCATCCTCTCAGAGTAGCGGCGGATGCTTTTCTTCTCTCCTGGTCCACAGGCCTTTTGTATACCTTTCCCCCCATGCCACTGGTGTCTCGGACACTCTTCAAGGTTCTCCGGGACAAAGCCTCAATGATCCTCATGGCTCCCCGGTGGCCGAGACAGCCCTGGTTCCCGCTTCTGCTGCAGCTAGCGGTGGACACTCCTCTTCCTCTGGGGTTTCAGCCCGATCTCCTGACACAGGATCAGGGGACTCTCCTACACCCCAACCTCCGGTCCCTTCATCTGATGGCCTGGCTGCTGAAAGGGTAGTCCTTGCTCCCCTCCTGCTGCCTCTAGATGTGGAGGAAGTCGTCTTGGCCTCCAGGCGACCCTTCACCCGGAAGTACTACGCTCTTAAGTGGCGTCGGTTCTCCGTCTGGTGTGCTCAGCAGTCTCAAGATCCCTTCTCCTGTTCGGTGTCAGTGGTCTTGCAGTACTTGCTTTGCCTCTCCAATCTTGGACTTAAGTCCAACTCGGTCAGGGTCCACCTCAGTGCTCTTTCTGCGCATCACATGCCGGTGGATGGCAGGCCTCTTTCCAGCCACCCTCTAGTGGCTCGTTTTCTCAGAGGCCTCCTTCTCCTTAAACCACCTTTGCGCCCGCCAGCCCCTGACTGGGATCTCAACGTGGTTTTACAGCGGATTACCTGTCCGCCTTTTGAACCTATGGCTACCTGTCCTCTTCGTTTTCTTTCTTGGAAAACCTTATTCTTGGTAGCCCTCACTTCTGCTAGACGCGTTAGTGAGCTGCAGGCCCTAGTATCTGATCCCCCTTACACTAGGTTCTACAAGAATAGGGTAGTCCTATGGACTCACCCTAAGTTTCTTCCTAAAGTGGTTTCCCCTTTTCACATCAACCAGGAGGTGGTACTTCCGACCTTCTTTCCCAGGCCACACTCCAGCCGAGCTGAAATGGTCCTGCATACCCTGGACTGTAGGAGGGCGTTAACCTTCTACCTTGACCGTACGCGGGAGCACTGAAGGGCTGTTCAGCTCTTCGTGTCTTATGACCCCAATAAGTTGGGGCTCCCTGTCTCCAAGCGTACTCTGTCCATCTGGGTTGCTGACTGTATCGCTTGGGCTTATGGGGCAGCCGGCCTCTCATTGGAAAGTCGAGTCACGGCTCATCGTGTTAGGGCGGAGGCTGCGTCAGTGGCTTACCTCCGCTCTGTTCCATTGGCAGACATCTGCCGGGCCGCTACTTGGTCTTCAAGCCAGACTTTTGCGGCCCATTACTGCCTGGAGAGGGAGTCCCGCAGGGACAGTGCTTTCGGTCAGGCAGTCCTCCGTAATCTCTTTGAGGTATAGGCAACTCCTATCCTCCGTCCCGGATGTTGGGCTACCGGTTGGAGACGTCTTCAGAGAAGATTCCTTCCTTCTGTGCTACTGAGCTTGAGGGAGCTCCTTTTTTGTGCTTAGGGTCTCCGGTAGCCTTAAGCTTGGGAGTCCCATATGTGAGGACTGACTTCCTGCTTGGTTCTGGAGAAAGAGTAGTTACTCACCTGTAACAGGTGTTCTCCAGGAGCAGCAGGAATCAGTCCTCACAACCCTCCCTCCTCCCCTTGGAGTTGCAGTCCTATGATTTCGTTTTTGCTAATTTTTTTGCTGTCTTTTAGCTATGTCATCAGACTGAGCAAGATGGCACCCTTGGGCGGGAAGGGGACCCTGCATGCGCGCTGCAATTCCCAAAGGCTTTCTTTGAAAGCTGGGGAAAATTGCTCCGTGAGGGCTCCGTCGGCGCCGACGTCACCCATATGTGAGGACTGATTCCTGCTGCTCCTGGAGAACACCTGTTACAGGTGAGTAACTACTCTTTCTGCAAATTTGATTACCTCACTCATTATTCCTCTTTCCAGGTCATATATGAATATCTTAAAAAGCAGCGGACCCAGCACAGATTCCTGGGGTACTCCACTATTCACCTTTTTCCATTGGGGAAAATTGGCCATTTAGCCCTACCCTTTGCTTTCTATCTTTTAACCAGTTCCTGATCCACAATAGTATACTGCCTCCTATCCCATGAGTTTTTTAATTTTGCCAAAAGTCTCTCATGAGGGACCTTGTGAAAGGTTTTCTGAAAATCCAGATACACTGTATCAACCGACTTACCTTTTTTCTAACTATTTATTCACATTTTCAAAAAAAAAAAAAACAGATTAGTAAGGCAAGACCTTCCTTGGCTAAAGCCATGTTGGCTGTCTCCCATTAAGCCATGACTATCTACATGTTCAATAATTTTATTCTTTATAATGGTTTCTACCATTTTTCCTGGTACTGACGTCAGGCTCACCAATCTATAGTTTCCCAGATCACCCCTGGAACCCTTTCTAAAAATTGGCGTTAAATAAGTGTAACATTTTTTATATAATACGCTTTTCAATTTATCAAAGCGGTTTACAGTGAACGGAACAGGTCATACAAGGAACAGTATAAGAACTATTTACATTTAACTGTTTAACACCATAGCTATATACAATATGTATAGATATTAAGATTAGTGTCATGTTATGAAGGTGGTTGTGTAGGTGTTCCATTCCGGTGGTTGTGTGCATCATGTGCTGTTGTAGTGTTTGTTAAAGAGGTAGGTTTTTAGATATTTTCTGAAGTCAGCAATGTCTGTGGTATCTCTGAGGTGATGTGGGAGTGAGTTCCATAGTGCAGGTTAATAGTATTTGAATGCTCTGTATAGCAATATTTGTGAGGAGTTGGACAGTATAGAGGGTGTTGAAAGGTTTTTTTTTTTTTGTTTTTTGATGGAGCTTCCTTCTTGAACCGGTGTTTGGTACTCTTTTGATGATTTCGCTTAAACAATGAGCGGACTGGTTGTTTAATATTTTGTATGTCATCATTAAGGCCTTATATTCTATTCTGGATCTAATGGGTAGCCAGTGGAGATCTTTTAATGCGGGGGTGGTATACTCATGTTTCTTTGATCCAGCAATTAATCTGGCCACAGTATTTTGTGCCAGTTGCAGGGTATGGGTTGTGCTCTTGGATAGGCCGTGGAGAATCATATTACTGTAGTCTAGGTGCAGGGTGATTATTGCCTGGCAGACAGTTCTGAAGTGATTCTGTTCTAATATGCGTCATAGGTTTTGCAGTAATTTAATTTTGTGGTAGACTTTGGAGGTGGTTATGTTGATATGAGTTTGAAAGTTGAACTGCTTGTCCAGATGTATTCCAAGATCTTTTACCTCGTTCTTGATTGGGATTGGACAATTTCCAATGAGTATGTTTGGTGGGTTGAATGAAGTGTTTCTTGTGATTACAAGGGCTTCATATTTCATGTAATTGTTAAATTGCATTGTGCTAGCCATTTGGTCGCTTCTAACATGCATGCAGAGTTGGATGAAAAGTCTGGGTTAGAGGTGTCAATAGAGGAGTATATCATAATGTCGCCTGCGTATAGATGATAGTGTATGTTGTGCTTTTGTATGATGTTGCAGACTGGTTGGTTGAATATATATGTTGAATAGTAGGGCGGATAGGGCTGGAGTATCTTGGGGTAGGCCTTGATGTATGGTGAATGGTCTTGATTTGTTCCTTATCTTTACTTCTGTTCTATCTGTTAAATAGGAGTGGAACCAGGCTAGTGGGGTGTCACTTATTCCAATCTCTTCCTGCTGGTCCAGGAGTGAGGCGTGCAATATAGTCAAATGCGGCAGAAATATCGATGAAAATAAGAAGAAACCATATTTGCTATTTTCGATCCCTGTGTGGATTGTTAATCAGAGATGTGGACAGTGTTTCGACTCCGTAGGATTCTCGAAATCCATGCTGCTGCGGAACGAGGGGGAAGTTTGAGTCTACATGGTCCTGAAGTTGACACTGTACAGCTTCTTCAATTATCTTGGATAGGAGTGGTATGCTTGAATTTGGACGGTATGAAGATGGTGAGTTTGGGTCAGAAGCTGTGCTTTTTTTTTAAGAGGTCTTATTGAGCTGTGGTGGCATGACTCCTTGTGTGAGGGAGAGGTTTACCATTTTGCATAGTGTTGGTGATGTAGCTTTTATCCAGGTGGTGGGGCAGGGGTCGAGAGGTGATGTATTGAGAGCTTTTATTAGGTTGTTGCGGTATTCTTCGGTGATTGAGTAGAACGCTGTCCAGTTCTTTGAGGTATCCTGTTTAGATGATGGCGGTGCTAGAGGGGAAGGGGGGGTGTTGTTGAGGTATGCAGACAATTGAGCTTACTCTGTAGATAAGTTGCATTTGTCTCGGGGGTTATTAAGTCTGTATTGTTATGGGGTGTTCTGGTTAGGTCTTTGACTATTGCAAAGAGCTCTCTAGGGCGGTTGAGTGACTTCATTATGATATTTGTATGGTGTCTCTTATGGTCCTGTATCAGTTTGTTGTATTCTTGTTGCTTTGCTCTGTATTCTTGTCTATCTGTATGCTCCTTAGTTCTCCATCTACGTTCCAGTCTTCTTAAAGTGAGCTTTGCTTGCCTTATATCTGAGGAGTACCATGGGGCTTTATGGTCTCTGTGAGATGTTATTCTTAAGTGGTGCAAGGGCTGCTGGTGAGATAGTGTTCCTGAGCGGTCCTCCAGTTTAGTCCTCCACATCCGGGTAGTGCACCTCCTTCCTGCAACATGGAGACTGGACCAATCAGAGTCTTGAATACCTCAGGGTATATGCTGCTGGAGCTCCCATCAGCCCCCAGTGTGTCCAGTCTCCAGCAGCAGGAAGACGTGTGAGCCCGCCTGGCTCACTTAGGGGCTTATTAGCAACACTAGTTAGTTTTGTTTTGTTTTGTTTGGGGTTGCTTTCATTTTAGTTTGGTTTTCTTCCCTTTACTTAATTTCTTTTAGTGCAGTCTGTCACTTAAAAAAAAAAAAAAAAAAAAAGAAACGAGCCGCGCCGTCACTGCCCTTCTCTCTCCTTTGCCTGAGGCAATTTTCGGCGGTGCTTAGATCGCTCCCCCTGGAAGGTACGGGGGAGAGATCTGTTCTCCTGGCAGCAGCCCCTTCTCTGGTGCAGAGGGCTGGCTCCAGAGTGTTGGACGGCAGCTAACATCGCTGCGGGGTGCTCGGCTCTCCACTCCATTTCCTGAAGCAGCCCGGTTCTCACAGTCTAACTCCGCTCTAGATTCGAGCAGTTTTTTGCTGTTCTTTTGCTGCGGTGAGTTAATTATCCTTTTTTCTTCTATTTTCCGGGTCTCTACAATCCATTTATTTTCATTTTGTTTGGTGTTTTCGCGCCTTTTTCGCCATTCCCGGTGGCCATTTTCGGTTTTCTTTTTTGCCGCGGGCTCTTCATTATTCCTCGGGGCTTCCAAGCTACAGCCCTTAGCGTTTTGCAAGTTGCTTCATTTGGGGTTTTTTAGTTGGTCCCTTCATTTTCAGGTAATAAAAAAAAAAAAAGAAAAGAAAACGGGGTTTTGCTTAGTTTATTTATCCATTTTTAGTAGTCCTGTGCCCCTCCCCCCCCCTTTTTGGATGCTGAGATTTTTTCCTTTGTCAGCAAGGCCCCAGTGCGTGGTCTGCGGTTCCCGCAGAGGCACTGTGCCGGATTCGGGGATTTGCAGGGGCTGTGCTGCTGTCTCTGTGACTATGGAGCAGCAAATGGAAGGCAGGTCCGTGGCAGATCCCTTGGACTCTTCCTTACCTCCGGACGGGGAAGCTTCGCTTGGCTCTCTCATTCCCCAGGCGCAAGCTGTTCCTAAGGCGTCGGGGGCTGGCTTGAGGGACAGTCTTCTTCCTTGACTGATCTCTCTCCAGACTTCGTCCTCCTTATGCATCAGGCTTTCCAATTGGGGCGTTTAGGTAAGCTACCGGACGCCTTCGCGGTGCCGCCCCCTCTGTCGTCTCCTAAAACGGAAGGGGCCGGTCGGACTTAGCTGAAGCCGGCTAAAAGACCTCGGGTTTCTGACGTTGACCAGGATGATTTGGAGTGGCACGAGGTGGAGCATGAGATGGAGTCTGAGGATGTTTTTGATGATCTGGTAGACGGGGAGATTCCTGAACCCGAGGATCAGGCAAGGATTATCAGGGTGTTTCGTAGGGAAGAACTGGTTCCTCTCATCACGGAAGCCCTTCAGACTCTCAATCTCACGGCTCCACGCTCGGCTGCGGAAGAGGGGTTGGAGGATCCCCTCATCCAGGCGGTTCGGGATTCTCAAGTTGTGTTCCCTGTACATAGAGTTGTAGAGCAGATGATTCAAGCAGAGTGGGATCAGCCGGAGGCGGGACTGAAGGGTATTCGGACAATGTACCATCTCTATCCCCTAGCAGACAAGGACAAGGAAAAATTCAGGTCGCCTCGGGTTGATGCGGCTGTCTCGGCGGTGACCAAGAAAACCACCATTCCGGTTGAAGGCGGTGCGGCCTTGAAAGATACTCAAGACAGGAAGGTGGATGGCTTGTTGAAGCAGGCTTTTGAGACCAATGCCTTGTCTTTGCAGGCCTCTATTTGTGGGGCCTGGGTGGGTAGAGCCTGCTTGAGGTGGGCTCAGCATCTACGACAGGATGCCCGCTTAGACCAACAGGGTGTACTCGAGCCCACCAGGTTAGAGTCTGGTTCCGCTTATTTGGCAGACGTACAAAATGATATGATCAGAACGTTAGTGAATAGTATGGCTTCCTTGGTGGTGGTGCGTAGGTCCATTTGGTTGCGTAATTGGGCGGCCGACGGATCTTCCAAGTCTCGACTCAATAAACTCCCTTTTAAGGGCAGATTGTTGTTCAGAGACGATCTGGACAAGTTGGTGAAGAATCTTGGCGAATCCAAAGGCGGAAGGCTGCCGGAGGATAAGCCTAAGTTAGACAAAAGTTTCCGGTCTCGCGCGGTCCATTTCAGGACTTTCGGAGATTTCGGTCCTTCCGCCCTTGGGGGTCTCAACGTGGCAGATTCGGTTCCAAGTCGCCGTCCTTTTGGGGATTCTGAGGAGCCGGCAGAGGTTTCTCGGCTTCGTCGTCCTCCTCTGCCTCTTCCTCTGGTCGCAAGCCGCAATGAAGCGCGGTGGACCCAGGAGGGAAGCCAAGTGATCGGTGGTCGTCTGCGGGACTTCCTTCCTTCTTGGGTCTGCATTACCTCGGATCAGTGGGTGCTCGAGATTACCAGAGAGGGTTATGCGCTGGAGTTTGCTTCCCCGCTCCGGGACTCCTTCGTGCTGTCTCCCAGCAAGGGACTGTCTGAAAGAAGCCGTGATTCGCTCAACGTTAGTTCGGCTGGTAGAGTTGGGGGCGGTAATTCCCGTCCCGGAGTCCGAGCGCGGGGAAGGCCGTTACTCCATATATTTCGTGGTGCCAAAGAAAGACGGGTCTCTCCGTCCTATCTTAGATCTCAAGGGCGTGAATCGTTGTCTCCGGGTGCCTCATTTCCGCATGGAAACCCTGAAATCCGTCATTGTAGCGGTTCGTCTAGGAGAGTTTTTGACGTCTTTAGACCTCTCAGAAGCCTATCTGCATATCCCGATCCGGCCGGTTCATCAGAAGTTTCTGCGTTTCGCCTTTCCATGGGGTCACTACCAGTTTCAGGCTCTGCCGTTCGGTCTTGCTACCGCTCCGCGCACCTTCACCAAGGTCATGGTGGTGGTCGCGGCGGCGTTGAGGAGAGAAGGTGTTTTGGTTCACCCTTATCTCGACGACTGGTTGATTCGGGCAAAGACAGCAGCGGAGAGTTCACAGGCCATGGACAGGGTCATTCGTCTTCTTCAGAATCTCGGCTGGGTAGTCAATGCGAAGAAGAGTCACCTGGTTCCCTCGCAGTCCCTCGAGTACCTTGGAGTCATATTCGACACGGCACGAGGCTTAGTGCTTTTGCCGGCTCGCCGCGCCCAAGCCTTGCGCCGTCTGGTGCGCACGTTCTTGGGGATTCCAGCACCATCCGCGTAGTGGTACCTTCGGCTCCTGGGGACAATGGCATCCACTCTGGAGGTGGTTCCTTGGGCCAGATTTCATATGCTTCCGCTTCAGAGAGCCCTGTTACGTCGGTGGTCGAACCAGTCCGATTTCTTGAGCCGCCGATTGCCCTGTCCGAGACGAGTCCGGCTGTCGTTGCAGTGGTGGCTTTGCGCGAAGTCCCTTCAAGCGGGGATGCCATTGGAGCAGCCGGTGTGGCTTCCATTGATTACCGATGCGAGTCTAACGGGCTGGGGAGCCCACTGCCAGGGCCATTTTGCTCAGGGGATGTGGTCAGCCAGGGAGTCCCTGTGGTCGATCAACCGTCTCGAGCTCCGAGCGGTGCGGCTAGCACTTCAGGCTTTCGAGGCGTCCGTTTCGGGAACAGCAGTGCGAGTCCTGTCGGACAACTCCGCTACGGTGGCGTACATCAACCGTCAGGGCG
The DNA here is from genome assembly GCA_033557465.1 of Ichthyophis bannanicus. Taxonomy (NCBI): domain Eukaryota; kingdom Metazoa; phylum Chordata; class Amphibia; order Gymnophiona; family Ichthyophiidae; genus Ichthyophis; species Ichthyophis bannanicus. The sequence continues at coordinate 1,170,055,759 of CM066032.1, read as the reverse complement.
GCACAGGAAGCATGGCAATGGAGCAGGAGGCGGAAGCGCTCTTCGCCTGGGTGGAGGTTCGCCTTCTCGCCATATCGGCTGCGCATATCGCCGGAAAAGACAATGTGATGGCGGACTTTCTCAGCAGAGAGTGCAGGTGGACTCCGGAGAGTGGGAACTGCACCCGCAAGTTTTTGCGCAAATCGTTCGTCGCTGGGGGCCTCCGATAATGGACCTCATGGCGACGTTTCGGTTGGCAAAGTCAGGTCGGTTTTTCAGCAGGAGAAGAGAACGCATGTCGGAGGGGATCCGACGCTCTCATCCAGCCGTGGCCTGGCTCCGGTCTTCTGTATGTTTTTCCTCCTTGGGCGTTGATCGGCAGAGTAGTCCAGCGTATCGAGGCGCACCGCGGAAAGGTTCTGCTGGTGGCTCCAGACTGGCCCTGGCGGCCTTGGTACGCGGATATGGTCCGGCTTCTCGACGGGGTTCCGTGGAAGCTTCCTCACCTGGTGGATCTGCTAGTTCAGGGTCCGCTGCGCATGCCTCAGGTGGATCGATTCTCGCTTACAGTATGGCCATTGAAAGGGCTCGGTTGAGAAAGAAGGGTTATTCGCCGGCGGTCATTGCCACTCTTCTTCAAGCTCGAACGCCTTCTACCTCGCTGACGTATGTCCGGGTTTGGCGGATTTTTGAAGATTGGTGCTCACGGAATCAAGTTCGGGCTTTGACGGCTTCTGTCGCTGTTATTCTCCACTTCTTGCAGGACGGTTTCGACAAAGGTTTGGCGGCCAGTTCCCTGAAGGTTCAACTGGCGGCTATTGCTTGTTACAGGGGGAAAATTCAGGATGTGCCCCTTGGGGCACACTCGGATGTGCAGCGTTTTCTTAAGGCAGTGTTTCGGCTGCGGCCATCGCGTAGAGTGCCTATTCCCCCGTGGGATTTGAATCTGGTTTTGCAGGCGCTCGTGCAGAAACCTTTTGAGCCTCTTCGTCAAGCTTTGGTTAAGGACTTAACTTTGAAGACAGTTTTTCTCGTAGCTATTTGTTCAGCGAGGCGAATCTCGGAGCTACAGGCTTTGTCTTGCAAGCCTCCCTTCCTCTCTTTTTCTCCTGATAAGGTCGTTTTGCGGCCGGTTCCTTCCTTTCTGCCTAAGGTGGTGTCTCCCTTTCATGTAAATCAATCCGTCATTCTGCCAGCATTTCCTTCGGACTCCGTAAATTCGTCCGAGGGCAGCTTGCGTCATCTGGATGTCCGACGGGTGTTGCGTCCGTATCTGAAAGTGTCTGAAACTTTCCGTAAATCAGATCGCCTCTTCGTGCTTTTCGGAGGAGCTCGGAAGGGAGAAGCAGCGGCGAAGGCTTCTATTTCTAGATGGATTAAGGAAGCAATTGCATTGGCATATATATTGCAAGGCCGTTCGGTGCCTTTGGGTTTGCGAGCCCACTCTACTAGAGCGCAAGCGGCGTCTTGGGCGGAGCATAGCCTTGTCCCTCCAGTGGAGATTTGCAGGGTGGCTACTTGGTCTTCTCTTCATGCTTTTAGTAAGCATTATTGGTTGGATGTTGCAGCGTCTCGGGATTCTTGTTTTGGTTCGACGGTGTTGCGTGCCGGTTGGCAAGGTCCCCCCCCCCGTTAATAACTGCTCTGTTACATCCCGGATGTGGAGGACTAAACTGGAGGACCGCTCAGGAAATGGAAATTACACGTACCTGGTAATTGTAGTTCCTGGAGGGTCCAGTTTAGTCCTCCGTCCCTCCCAAGGCTCATCTTTCTGTATTTCCTATACGGCGTGCTAACACCGGTGTGCGGGGAATCGCGTGAGTACCATTTTTGTTTTCGGTTCCTCGTAGTTGGTGTCTTTCTTTCGCTCCTTTTCGGTGAGAAGGGAGTTTTCTTTTCTTCTGCTGACAGCTCTGAGTACCTTTTGCTTCAGGTAAGGGGGAAGAAGCAAGGTGCGCACTTCTGGCTCTCTCGTTTGGGGAGGGGGCCACTTTTAATTATGGGGGGCTACAGCTCTTTATAGTTGTACTATTTTTCTTTAATGTGTTGCTTCTTTGAGTCTGCTTTGTTAATAGTTCACTGGGGGCTGATGGGAGCTCCAGCAGCATATACCCTGAGGTATTCAAGACTCTGGTCCAGTCTCCATGCTGCAGGAAGAGGTGCACTACCCGGATGTGGAGGACTAAACTGGACCCTCCAGGAACTACAATTACCAGGTACGTGTAATCTCCATTTATTCCAGTTTGTTATAAGTGCTGTGAGATCTGTAGACAAGTTGACTAGGGTTGGAAGGATTTGTTTGAGGATGGTATCTTTATTGAATTCTTTGAAGCGTCGGGTTAGTTGAGTAGTTATGTATTGCTGAGTCAGATTGATGGGTATCTGGAAGGTGATCATATGATGGTCAGACTAGGGTACTGGGGATACATTGTAGTTGATGAGAGAATGGAGGTTGGAGGGGACAAACACTAAGTCAAGGATATTCCTGCTATCATGTGTTTGGGTATCAATGATTTGTTTGAAGTCCATGGATCTTAAGGCGTTGATGAATTTTGTAGCTTGTGTTGGGGCTATGGAGTTCAAGTTGAAATCTAGTAGTATTGGCGGTTTCGCCTTGTTGGAGTATCTTGTGGCAAGTTCAGTTATATGAGAGAGTTCATCAAGATCAGATGATGGAGCTCTGTATATTAGGGTTATTATGTTCTTGTTTTTAAGGGTGTTAGAGTTTAGGGTGGGAGTTGACAGGTTGTCTATGATCTACAGATTCAGTTGCTTGTTGGAGAGGATGAGAGTTCCACCGCCTCTGTCGGGTTCTGGGGCAGTGATGGAAGTCCATGGTTGCAGGTGTAAGTTGGTTTAGAAGTACGTTGTCTGAGTCGGTCAGCCATGATCAGGCTATGCACATGATTTCTACTTTATTTTCTTGGATGTATTTGTTTCGGATAGAGCATACGTTTATTAGGCACCATTTGATTGTTGTGATATGAGGCTGAGGATGCAAGAGTATCTGTGTAGTTCCTTTTGTTTGAATCTGTATAAGGTGGTGCTGTCTCTCTTGATAGTTGGGATACCATGTTTGGGGTGCAAGTTGTTGTCTGGGTCTGTAGAAGATTGGGATTGGGTTATTCCATGTGCATGCAGCATTGGATGGCTTTATCAGGAAGGTGGCTAGCAGTAAGATGAGTAGGGTAGTTAGAAGCCCTTCCATTTTTTGTTGGTGTAAAGCTGACTAGGCTGTGTGGGAGATCTTGGCATCTTATGATTTGAGATGGTTGCTTTGTGTGTTCCTGTTGGGTGGTGGTGCTATCGGTAGCAAGGGGGAGAGTATGTAATTGGTAGGGGGGGCAGGAGTGCACCGATGAGAGCGAATAATGATTTGTACCACATGTGTCAAGGTGTTCGTAGGGGAAGGGAATGAATGACTGAGAGCTGAAGCTACAGACACAGGTTATTTTCTCTTATAATTGTTAGCATAAATATGATCTGATAAGGTGATTAGCTTTATTGTACAAGTTATAAGTTATAGCAATTGTGGAGAAAGAGCTATATAGGCAATAGATATAAGGTAAGCTAGTTACCAAGTCCTTTGTGCGCGTGCAACTTGTGATTGTCTTCGATTGGATTTGGGGGTTAATCTGCTTGATTGGAGTGTCTTCCTTGTGGTTGGTCGCCTTGGTGCCTCGCCTAAGGGCCATGCCAAAGTGCCCTCTGGTGAGGCCCTCAGGCGAGGCACATTGGCCATCCTCGAATCTTCAGGTATTACAGATTTTAATGATAGTTCACAGATTACTAATAGTCTACAATCTCATATTTCAGTTCTTTCAACACTCTTGGTCCAGGTGATTTGCTACGCTTCAGTTTATCAAATAGTTGTAATACATCTTCCCGGTATAGTGATATTTCTTTCAATTCTTCTGCAGCATCACCTTTTAAATACCATTTCAGTCATGGGTAACATTCCTACGTATTCCTTAGTAAAGACAGAAGCAAAGAATTCATTCAGTCTCTCTGGTATGGCCTTGTCCCCTCTTAGTGCCCCTTTTACCCCTGTATCATCTAATGGTCCAACTGACTCTCTCTCAAAGGTTTTTTGCTACGAATGTACTTGAAAAAATTCTTTATTGTTTCTTATATACCGCACTCTTAGAAATCAGCGCGGTTCACATATAACAAAGGTTGTGCCAAGGCACTTACATTGAACTGGAAGCTTAACTTGGATATCAACTAGGATTAACTATGTACAACAAAACATTTGATTGTGTTTTTGCTTCCACAGCAAGCTTCTCAAATTCTCTCTTTGCCTGCCTTATCAATGACTTGCATGTGACTTGCCAGTGCTTATGTTTCAGTTTTCATCATTTGGCTCCTTTTTCCATTTCCTGAAAGATGCTTTTTTGGCAATAGCCTCTCTGACCTCACTTTTAGACCATGCTGGCAGTTTTTTGTACTTCCTTTCACTTTTCTTAAAGCGTGGAATACAGCTAGTCTGGGTTTCCAAGATAGTATTAACTTTTAAGTATGCCTCTTAATGAGTGTCTGAAAGGCATTTGCATGGGCAGTGAAGATAAAGAAAGATTACCAGACTTCTACATTACGATATTTCAGTGCCAACTGCCAGGCACATTAGGAAGTACTGTAAACCCTGCTCATTTAGAACCCATAGCAAACCCGCCATATCATAATAGAACTACCAGGACTGAGAAAGCACCAAACCCTACCTATCAAACACTGCAAATATTAAATCGATATCTCAAAGAATACCAATACACCTCCTACAGAGGAAAGAACAAGTGGGGTTGTGTCATATAGAAACTACATAAACGGAATACCGCAGCTCAGTTACACATGCAAAACATAGACCATCACCAAACATAGAACAAGGGATCACAATTGGGAAATATGAAGACAATAATTAAACTGGGAACCCCAAAAGCCAAACTTGGAATGTACAACACTGGAGAAATAAAACTATACATTAATTTCCTCTTGTAACTAAATAAAATGCAAAGATATTAGCGATGCACACTTCCCACAGCTGATATATTCCAGTTAATAAATTCAAAATAAAAAGTCTTTTTCTACTTTGTTTGGGCATATTATTTTTCAGTCTCAATTGCTCCAGTTGCTTTCTTCTGGTTTCTTTGTGTCTTTTGTTAACTCTCCATTGTCTGTCCATTTGTCCTTTCTTCTCTCTTCTAGTTTTTTCCCTTCTCTCTCTACATCTGCTGCGTTGTTGTTGTTGTTGTTAAGTGCTGTCGAGTCAGTCGACTCATGGCGACCCTCTGGATAGCTATCCTAAATTGTGTTCGGTCTTCAGTCAGGCGGCTCATTGTTGACAGACTGGTACCCGTAGCTGCTGTTCTTGTAGCGATCCATCTTATTGCTGGCCTTCCTCTTTTGCATTAACCTTCTATCTTGCCAAGCATGATGTCTTTCTCTAATGATCTCTCTTTGCATGATGTGTCCAAAGTATGAAAGTCTTAGTCTTGTTATCTGAGCTTCTAAAGAAAGCTTAGGTTTGATCTCCTCTAGTATCGACTGGTTTGTTCTTCGGGCAATCCATGGTATACACAGTATTCGCCGCCAGCACCATAATTCAAAGGCATCAATTTTCTTCCTATCTTTTTCACTGTCCAGCTTTCACATCCATATGATATTGAAAATACCATGGCTTGAACAAGTTGAATCTTTGTATGGAGAGAGACATCTCTGCTCTTGAGAATCTTATCTAGGTCTTTCATAGCCATTCTGCCAAGAGCAATGCGTCTGATTTCTTGACTGCTTGTTGCTTCTTTATTGATTCAAATAGGTTAAAGTTATTCACGATTTCAATTTCTTCTCCTTCAGCGATGAACCTGTTGATTATGCCAGTTGTCATGATCTTAGTCTTCTTTACATTAAGGTGCAGGCCCATTTTGAGACTGTTCTTTGATAGTGAGAAGCAAATGTTTCAGATCATCTTCACTTTCAGCCAGTATTATTTTTATTTATTTATTTACGTTCTCTTATATACCGCGCTATTCTGCATCAGTGCGGTTTACATTGAACAAACTGAAATTACATTGAACCAGGGCATTATAACTTGGAGAACTATTTTTTTAGATTTAAATCTGTTTTATTCATTTTAAACAGATGAAAACATCAGAAGCAGCTTACATACGTAAAGCACGTAAAACAAAACAAAGGGAAGCATGGTAAGCAGCAGATAGATGATACAATGCAAGGACATGATCCAATGCAGACAGCGTACATAGGAAACCATCATAGGCAGCAACATTTTGATCTGCTAACGAAATTAACTGTAAGGGTAACCCCCCCCCCCCAAACCAAACCCGAACCCCCCTCCCCTCCTCCCCCCCAACCCACCCCAACGACACCAAAGAGACATTCACTCCTACTCACAGACGCACCCAAACCTACAAAGAGTCACACATTCCTCCCTGAAAACTCCCTGAAAACTCCAGGAGAGCCCCAGTGAAAGAGGAAGACCCCAAAGAAGAGCCGTAGGAAAAGGAAAGGAAAGAAAAGAAGGAAGGAAAGAAAGAAAGGAAAAAGAGGAAGCAAGAGGGATCGTGCCACCCCTCCAGCTAATACCCTCTGAGAAGTCTATGACGAGCTCCAGCTGGCAAAGATTGTAGATGGGGGCCCCAACCCTCCAGAAATCTCTCCCAGCGCCGTGGGTGACCCCCAGCCCTACGCCTTTCCATCACCAACACCTGGTGTAACCGAGTTCTCCATTCCCCATACGTAGGGCCACGACCATCCACCCATCTGTGCAAAATAGTCATGCGAGCAGTCACTAATACCAGACGAACCCACTGCCACACCACACACCCAACTTGCTCCTCAAAGGACTCCTGCCAAATATCCAAGACCACACTCGCCGCGGAGAGCCCCAGTCGCATCTGCACGCAACCCTCCAGATACACCAGTACCCTTCCCCAAAAGACCTGTACCCGTGGACACAACCAAAACATATGCCCTAGAGTAGCTCTATCCCCTTTACACCGAGGACAACAGTGCGACTTCCCAATTCCCGCCTTCCACGCCCGAACCGGAGCAAAATAAAGTCTGCGGAGCAGTTTGTATTGCATATCCCTATGCGCAACCACTGCGCTCAACTTCGGGATGCCTGCCAGACCCCGCAGGACCCCTTCCCCGTCAATTTCCTCCCCCAAATCCCTAGTCCAGGCAGTCGCCAGAGCAGCTATCCGGAGAGGGAGTATGGACTCCCACAACATTTTATGAAGTCTGGATACACCACTCCCCCGTACTCCTCCCAACAAAGCCCCCTCGATATCGGTATTCACCTCCCCTCGCAGAGCCTCCGAGCGAAGACTATTTATATAACTACGAATCTGAGCATAGGGAAACACATCGCTTCCCGTTAAAGGGTACTGCGCCTGGAGAGCAGCAAAGGACTCTATCTTACCTTCTACCGTGACCAAATGTGCCAAATCCACCATGCCAAACCGGCACCACCTAACAAAACTCACTCTCCCGTCAAGCCCGGTTGGAACGCCATGTTGCCCCGTATCGGCAAATAAGGAGAGCAATCGGCCCGAAGCGCCCTGTTCTGGCAGAAGTACTGCCAAGCTCTACGTACTGGGTCTAATAGTACCTCACGGGTAACCCGATCAGTCCCAGGAAGCGATGGCGCATGCAGAACGTATCGCAAGTGTAAGGGTCTCACCAGCTCCCGCAGCAGAGGCAGGGGAGTATGCACATCCATGTCCCATAACCAGTCTCGGGCGTGACGTAGAAGGCAGGCCACGTTATATTTTTTGGCATCTGGGAAACCCCATTCCCCCAAGTATCCAGGGCTGCCGCAGGATCCCCAAGCCCACCCGAGGTCGCCTACCCCGCCAGAGAAATTTATTGATCAACCCATCCATCTTACGGAGGTCTGCGCGCTTCAACAGTATGGGCAAGGTCTGCAATACGTAAAGCAACTTGGGAAACAACGTCATCTTATAGAGAGCAATACGACCCCCCAACGACAATGGTAAATCCCGCCATCTATCCACCCTGTCCGACAAATCACCAAGATACTTATTTACATTCAGACTGTAGAGAACCATCAAATCTGCAGGTAAATAAACTCCCAAATATTTAAAGTACCCATCAGCCCACCGGAGCGGAAAGTCACCCCTCCCATTCCAGGGGACCAGCGATCCCACCTGGAGCGCCTCTGACTTGTCTAGATTCAGACGTAGACCCGAGGGCCTCCCATAAACCTGAAAGAGTTCCAACAAAAAAGGCAAACCCTCCCACGGATCCGCCAAATGAACAAGCAGATCATCTGCAAATGCAGCCACTCGAAATTCACCCTTACCCACAGGAATACCCCGAAACAAGGTAGATGATCGAATCCGAATCAACAAAGGCTCCAGCGTCAGCACAAACAGCAAAGGGAATAGGGGACAACCTTGACGCGTGCCTTTCTGGATGCTGAACTCAGAGGTTAGGTTCCCATTTACCATAATTGCACCCTTTGGGGCAGCGTACAGCAGTCGCACCACATCCACAAAAAGGCCAGAAAAACCCATCCCCTCCAGGACCTGGTACATAAAATCCCAAACCACCCGGTCGAACGCTTTTTCGGCGTCAAAACTAATCAGCAAAGTTCCCATACCTGCCCTACGACCCGCACAAATAGAAGCCATAATTCTTTGTAAATTAAATGAGGCATGCCTCCCACGCACAAAACCCACCTGATCCGTGTGTATAAGAGCCGGTAAAAACTCCGCTAAGCGATCTGCCATAATTTTTGCCAAAATCTTAATGTCCACATTCAAAAGAGAAATAGGCCGATAAGAGCCCGGAAGGAGGGGGTCTCGACCAGGCTTCGGTAAAATAGTAACCACAGCCTGATTTGCTTCATAAGGAAATCGGCCCTGGCGGACCAAATCGTCAAAATATTCCAGCATAGGGACCACTACCTTATCCCCAAGCAGTTTGTAAAATTCCCCCCGTAGCCCGTCGATCCCCGGAGCGCGCCCTCCCTTGAGCTGCTTAATCCCCCGCTGCACCTCCCGCACCGATATAGGTTGATTAAGAACCTGTAAGTTGTCCTCTAATAATTTGGGCAGCTCACAGCCCCGCAAAAAGTCCCGACCCTCCTCTAGGCGTGCATCACGGTCGCCGCTATACAACTGTTGAAAGAAGTCACAGAAAACCCGCTCAACATCGGTCCGCTCCGTCTTAAGAGACCCATCCGGGTGACGAATCGCCCCTATCAGCCGAGAACCCCCTGCTGACTTAATCAAAGAAGACATCAGCTTTCCCGCCCGATTGCCATGAAGATACAACTGGAACCGATAATACATCAGTGATTTCTGTGCGCGCTGATGGAGTAGCATTTCGAGCTCCATCTGGAGCTCCTGCATAGTAAGCTGATTACCCCGGGTCCTGTTCGACGCCAACCGCCGCCGGGCCTTCCCCAACTCCCGCTCCAATTGTAAAATATGTCGGTTCAACCGCTTACGTTTAGAGCTATAATAACTAATAATTTCGCCGCGCATCACGGCCTTGCCCGCCTCCCAGAACAAAACAGGGTTAATCTCGGGTTGGTCATTAATTTCCGCATAGATCGCCCACCTTTCCCGAAGATACTGCTCGAAATGAGCATCCCCAGTTAACTCCAAGGGGTATCGCCATAACTTGCGACCTCCTTGTACCTTCCTCCCCAGCTCTATGATCACCATCGCATGATCTGAAAGGACTGAGGGACCCACCCCTGCCCCATATATCCGACTGAACAGCGCCTCGGATGTCAAAAAATAGTCGATACGTGACCAGGTACCGTGCGCCCTGGACATATGAGTGTATTCCCGATCTCCGGGATGCAACACCCTCCAAATATCCAGCAAATTATTTCCCTCACACAACCCTAAGATCTTTTTCGCACTTCTCCGATCTCTGTGCCCCGAGACCGCCGATTGATCCAGGTGCTCATTCAGTATCGAGTTAAAGTCCCCGCCCATAATAAGCTGATAACCAGCAGTGTGATTTACCATACAGGCCAACTGTTGGTAAAAACGGGCGTCATACTCGTTCGGAGCATACACCGAACACAAAACCACCTTTAAGCCCTCCAAGAGGCCCCAAACAAACACATATCGCCCATGGACGTCAAATTCCACTCTCCTCCACCCAGTCCAGAGATTTCGCCATCAGGATAGCTACGCCCCGTTTTTTCCCCAGGGCGGGTGCGCCATACACCGTGCCTATCCGCCCCTTACACAGTTTCGCGTGTTCCACTGCCGATTGATGGGTCTCCTGAAGCATCGCAATATCAATCCTTTGGCGGCGCAATTGTTGCAACACTTTACATCTTTTCATAGGGGAGCCCAGCCCACAAACATTCCAGGAAGCCATCCTCATACAATTAGCCATTCCTCAATCTCCCCAACATACTCCCACGAAAGTTCCAGTCATACATTTGAAGCAGGAGCCCCCCCAGCCCAGGACCCCCCCTCATTACCACTCCCTTTCCAGACTCAAACGCACCACCCAACCAATGGACTCGAATCCCAGTCATCCCTCTAAAGGTACTTGTACAGCTATGTGTCGCCCCCCCCCTTGCCCCCCCACCTCCGCCCCCGGACCCCCCACCCCCTCCCAACCCCTCATTCCCCCCCCCCCACCCTCTACCCCCAAAACGCTCAACCCCTCCAGGCTGCCTATGCCACATCCCCTAGTCCCAGTCTAGAGGTCCCTCCGCACTTCCGGGACATGCAGAGCCCCCCCCCCCAAACTACCCCTCCCCCTTCCCATCACCAACACAGCAACCCAGAACCTCGCGTTGTGTGGTGCTCACATGCACAACGAACCTCACAGGCATCCAACATGAAACTCAGACTCGCATCCAAAGTTCCCTCTAATATTCTGTAGGCTGTGCACGTACTAAACATCAGTTGTGTGTAGCCATTTGACAGAAGGCCAAATTCCCGGAGGAAAGGTCCATAAACCATTGTTAAGAAGGGACCCAGGACATCCATGCCTGAACCAAGACAAGCATTGTGGAACCTGTGTCCCCCGGGGAAACTACGAAGTCCACACAATCCAGATTTGTCACTGCTGGAAACAGAAGACTGAGCTAGAGGGACCCGGGTCCAACCCAGTATGGCATATCCTACATTCCCATGTTCTGATGTTCCTGTGCGCCCCACCACGACACTCGGAATTAGATACTTCAAAACCTAACCACACACCAGAATACAACATGCACAACCCATGAATGCTACTCAAATAGAATGAAAATAAACGATTACTAAACAAAGCAAGAAGTTGCTAGTAATTACAATCATAACTATTAAATTTGAAGGCGTCTGTGTTTCCTTTTCTCAGAATCAAAGCCGTAAGCCCTGGGCCACTGTTGTAGAGTAGGGGCTCCCAGCCTATCTCCAACCCCGCATCTCCGGGTCCCATAGGCTCTCAACTAGTCCAAGTCAGAGACCTATCCCATAGTACAAATATGAAGTTAGGTAAGTGAAACCCATGAGAAAACTTGGGCGTCCCAGGCACATGGCGTCGGGATTGATAATGCAGCTGGCAATGTGTTCATCCCTTATGTCTATAGCAAAAGAATAGCACACAGCATATGAGGCTAAGTACGCTGTCCTCCAGGAGCATAAACATATGAACAATGTAATTTATGTAAAAGCATATTGAGAATTGGGCAAAGTGAGGAGGCCCCCTCGCTAAAATGCCATCCCCACGTGCTCAGACACATAGGGAATGTATTTATGAACACTTGGACAAAGTTGGAAGATACAAAAAACACAGACCAATAAAGAGACCATTAAAGAAAAGGACAAAAAAGAAAAGGACAAAAAAAAAAAGGGGGGAGTAAGATAGACTAACATAGAAAATATAAACAAAATAGCCATAGAAAGAAAGGCAGCAAAGAAAAAGAAATTAGGATTATAAAAGAATGACAAAGGCAAGGGGTACTTGTGCTCAACTGGACAACAGGAAGGGCCTTAAAGTGGGCAACAGCATAAAGAGGGAAAGGAGTGTTGATAAAACCCCCTGTGACATATAAGCTGCAAAGATGAGAACGGAGACCTGAAGACACTATAACAGTATATTCTACAAGGTGCATATGGGGAAGGTGAAGATTCAAGCAAAGAACCATATTTTTCTCACCAATAGCTACGTTATAACACAATCAGTCGGTGATAATGTATGCAATTGTTTAAAGAACAAAATAAATAATAAAGAAAAACAAAAATAATTACAAAGATGCAAAAACCAAGAGACCCAAGCCAAAGATTTGAGGCCCACACAAACCCACATAAAACAGCAGCCAACCAGCCTTAACAAGTGGGCACCCCTTAGCCATCCCTTATGCCCCACCACTTGTACACCATAGGCAATCCTAAGCACCCCGGACAAAAAGCAGAACAGCATGTAGCAATAAAACATTCCCAAGTGGCAGCAAAAAACAATAATCCTCAAGGATCAACAGAACTAGCACAACCATGCGCCAGGGCACAGGGTCTCCAGACAGTCTGTGACATAGGTGAGGCAGCCACTACTGTCCACCCCAGCCCCGAGTCCAATCTTGCCCACTGGGCAAATGACGCCCCGATCCAACTTGTGACCAGTCCGGGCTAGAGTCTCACCGAAACCAGTAGGGATGAACAAGTTCATCTGCGCTGTCGGCAGTATTCCAAGGCTTCCTCTGGAGTCGAAAACAGACGCTGTGTGCCATCACAATCCACTCTCAGTCGTGCGGGGTAAGCCAGCGTGAAGCGGAGGCCCTTCTCCACGAGCAGGCCACATACTTCCTTGTAGGCCTTTCTACGGAGCGAGACCCCCGCGGAATAGTCCTGGAAAATTAAAACACCAGTGCCACCATTCCGACGCTGCTGTCGGGCCGCCCGCAAAACTCCCTCCTTCTGAGCAGCGTTGAGGAACCTGGCAATTACTGCCCGCGGCCTATTATCCCCGGCCCGGTAGGATCCCAAACGGTGAGCCCTTTCCAGGACAATCACCCCCAGCTCCGCATCTACCGGCAAGTTCTCAGGGATCCATTTTTCCAGGTATTTCCTTAAATCCAGCTCTTTCACGGATTCGGCGATGCCGATGAACCTAAGATTATTTCTCCGGCTCCGATTTTCCAGGTCCTCGATCTTATCCGCCTGCTTGGCCAGCAAGTCTTCCAACTTCTGGATCCGAGCAGAGGTCTGAGTATGGCCGTCCTCCAGCGTGCTGATGCGCTGCTCGGCCTGCTCCACGCGCCCATTGAAATCAGTGACGGCTTGAGCCACGGCACTGATTTGAGCTGCCAGGCCCCCAAAACGATCTTCCAGCGCTGCCACCACCGCCTGGGAAACTTCTGCCACCACCGAGCTGTGGACATTTAAAGCCTGGCCCTCCACTCCGTTCTCCGCCATCTTGGCATCCGTTCCACGAGGCCTCTCCTTCTTGGCAGATTTCGTTGCCATAGCCCGTTTCTGCCGCGATATCCACTCCTCTGCCACCCCGTCGTTCACAGTATTTCACGCCCTTCCCCAGAGATGATCTTGCAAGAGAAATTCAGTAAAGTAACGCTGATGGGGAAGGGGTAAGCTCCGGAGCTAAGAAAGACACGTCTTCCTTAGCCCACCATACCACCGGAAGTCACTCTGGAGAACTATTTTTACAGGGAACATGGGCTATGGAGGGTTAAGTGGCTTGCCCAAGACCACAAGGAGCACCTATGGGACTAGAAACCCCAGTCCTTCCGGCCCAAGGTTGCTGTCCTCTAGTGGGATTTGAACCACCGACCTTCCGGCCTGAAGTACCTTGCCCCAACCACTAGGCCACTCCTCCACTCCAGTAATGTGGTATCATCAGCATAGTGAAGGTGGATGAATCTTCCACCAATGTTCACACCTCTGTTGTCTTCATACAATCCTGCTTCTCTGATTTGTTCTGCATATAAATTAAACAGGTAGGGGGGAAAGTATGCAACCTTGTCTTATACCTTTGCTTAATATTTAAACCATTCTGTTTCTCCTTGTTCCGTTCGAACTGTTGCTTCTTGATCAATGTACAGATTGTGCAAGAGAACGATCAGGTGTTCTGGTATATCCATGCTTCTTAATGTGGCCCAGAGTTTCTCATGGTTTACACAGTCAAAAGCCTTGCTATAGTTGATTAAAGCACAAATAGATATCCTTTTGGTATTAAGTCTTTTCAAGGATCCATCTCACATCCGCAGTGATGTGTCTCATTCCTCGCCCTTTACTGAACCCTGCTTGCACTTCAGGTAGTTCTTGTTCCAGGTATGGTTGTAGTCTTTTTTTTTTTTTTAATAATCTTCAGTAGAATCTTGCTGGCATGTGGGATCAGAGCAATTGTGCGATAATTTCCACAGTCGGATCACTTTTCTTTAGTATTGGTATAAACACAGATCTTTTCCAGTCAGCTGGCCATGTTGTCTTCCATATTTCTTGGCAGAGCCTTGTAAGTATGGTAACGGCTGCATAAAATTGCTGTAATACTTCTCTGGGAATGCTATTAATGCCTGGTGCTTTGTTCTTTGATAAGGCTTTCAATGCTGCTTCAACTTCTTCTTTCATCACCAATGGTTCCCGATCATAAGGGACAGGTTGAAACGGCTGTTGGTTCACTTGATCTTTATCATATAAAAACTCTGTATATTCTTTCCAACTTTTCTTGATCTTCTCAACATCATTCAACATAGAACCTTGAGCATATTGTAACATTCCAATTCAAGGCTGGAACTTTTTCTTTAACTCTCGTAGCTTTAGGAAAGTCGATCTTGTTCTTCCTCTAATAGTTTCTGCTTCTATTTCCTTGCATGCGTCATCATAGTACTTTTCATTGTCCTGTCTTGCTGCACATTGGAAATCTGAGTTCTGCGATTGTCTGTCTTTCCTTCTCTGGCTTTAGCTTCTCTGCGTTTCTGGGCAATTTTCAGATGTCATTCCATAACTCTTCTGGAGCTCTGTCATTTGAATCTAAAGCAGCAAATCAATTTTGCAGGCAGTCTTTAAATTCCAGTGGTATATTCTCAAGGTCATATTTTGCTGCATTCATGAGTGGTTTGCTCTTTTTCAACTTCTGCTTGAGTTTGCATACCAGTAGTTTGATGATCTGCACCATAGTCGGTTCCAGGTTTCGTCTTTGTTGATGTTACAGAGCTTTTCTATTGTTGACTTCCACAGATGTAGTCAATTTGAATTTTATACAATCCATTGGGTGACGTCCATGTGTACAGTCGCCGCTTCTGTTGCTGGAAGAAGGTGTTTGAGATGAATAGATAATTGGTCTTGCAGAATTCTATCAGTTTTTCTCCAGCTTCATTTCTGTTGCCAAGTCCATATTTTCTAACTACTTTGCCGCCGCCTTTGTTGCCAAACTTTGCGTTCCAGTCACCCATGACTATCAGGGTATCCTGTTTGCATGTTCTGTCAATTTCAGCTTATACTTGTTGATAGAACTCTTCAATTTCATTCTTTTCTGCAACTGTTGTTGGGGCATATACTTGAATTATAGTTGTGTTGATAGGCATTCCTCGTAGACGAATAGAGATTAAGCGTTCGCTGACTGCATTGTATTTCATTACAGTTCTTGCAAGTTTCTTCTTTATTATAAATGCAACACCATTTCCTGATCGTCCCTCCAGTCTAGTCCCGAAACCTCTGGATTGTGATCCTCTTCCAGCAGCTTGGAGACTGAGAAACGTCATTCTTGTGATGTCACTTGAATATAAGCACAGGAACCGCCTCCTGACACCAGTTATCTCCGTCTCCAAGCAGCTGAAGGATTGGTGAGCCCAGGAGTTCGGGGCTCACTAGAGGGACATAAGAACATAAGATATGCCATACTGGGTCAGACCAAGGTCCATCAAGCCCAGTATTCTGTTTCCAGCAGTGGCCAATCTAGGTCATATGTACCTAGCAGTTTCTCCAAGAGAGACAAGTTCCACAATGCTTGTACTGGGTCAAGCATTGATATCTTCGGTCACTTCTTAATAATGGTTTATGGACCTTTCCTCCAGGAACTTGTCCAAACCTTTTTTAAACCCAGCTACACTAACAGCCTTTACTACATCCTCCGGTAACAAATTCCAGAGTTTGATTACACGTTGAGTGAAAAAATATTTTCTTTTATTAGTCTTAAATAGTTTACCCTGTAGCTTCATTGCATGTCCCCTAGTCTTTCTATATTCTGATAAGGTAAACAATCGATCTACTTTTAACCGTTCCACTCCGTTCATTAATTTATAGACTTCAATCATATCTCCCCTCAGCCGACTCTTTTCCAGGTTAAAGAGCCCTAACCTTTTTAGCCTTTCTTCATAGGAGTATCCTTCCATCCCCTTTACCATTTTGGTGGCTCTTCTCTGTACCTTTTCTAAAATCGCTATATCCTTTTTAAGATATGGCGAATAGAACTGCACACAATATTCAAGGTGCGGTCTCACCATGGAACGATATAGAGGCATTATAATATCTTTTGTTTTATTTTCCATTCCTTTCCTTATCATACCTAGCATTCTATTTGCTCTCTTGGCCGCCGCTGCACACTGGGCCGAGGGTTTTAACATGGTATCCACAATGACGCCTAAATCTTTTTCCTGGGTGGTGGTTCCTAATGTGGAACCTTGCATCGTGTAACCATAGTTTGGGTTGTTCTTCCCTAGGTGCATAACCTTGCACTTGTCCACATTAAATTTCATCTGCCATTTTGATGCCCAGTCTTCCAATTTATCAAGATCCTCTTGCAATTTTTCACAATCCTTTTGGGTTTTAACAACTTTAAATAGTTTTGTGTCATCTGCAAATTTGATAACCTCACTCGTTATTCCACTTTCCAGGTCATTTATGAATATGTCAAAAAGCAGCGGACCCAGCACAGATCCCTGGGGTACACCACTATTCACCTTTCTCCATTGGGAAAATTGGCCATTTAGCCCTACCCTCTGCTTTCTATCTTTTAACCAGTTCCTGATCCACAATAGTACACTGCCTCCTATCCCATGACTCTTTAGTTTTGCCAAAGGTCTCTGATGAGGGACCTTGTCAAAGGCTTTCTGAAAGTCCAGATACACAATATCAACCGACTCACCTTTGTCCACCTGTTTATTCACTCCTTCAAAAAAAACATAACAGATTAGTAAGACAAGATCTTCCTTGTCTAAAGCCATGGTGGCTGTCTCCCATTAGGTCATGACTATCTACATGCTGAGTAATTTATTCTTTATGATGGTTTCTACCATTTTTCCCGGTACTGACGTCAGGCTCACCGGTCTGTAGTTTCCCGGATCACCCCTGGAACCCTTTTTAAAAATTGGTGTTACATTGGCAATCCTCCAATCTTCAGGTATTAGAGATGATTTTAATGATAGTTCACAGATTACTGATAGCAGTTCTGCAATCTCATATTTCAGTTCTTTCAACACTCTTGGATGTATACCATCCGGCCCAGGTGATTTGCCACTCTTCAGTTTATCTAATAGTTGTAAGACATCTTCCCGATGTATCGATATTTCCTTCAATTCTTCCGCACCTTTAAATACCACTTCAGTCATGGGTAACGTTCCTACATCTTCCTCAGTAAAGACCAAAGCAAAGAATTCATTCAGTCTCTCCGCTATCGCCTTGTCGCCTCTTAGTGCTCCTTTAACCCCTTTATCATCTAATGGACCAACTGACTCTCACAGGTTTTTTGCTACGAATGTACTTGAAAAGGTCTTTATTTCGCGTTTTTGCTTCCGCAGCAAGCTTCTTCTCAAATTCTCTCTTTGCCTGCCTTATCAATGCCTTGCATTTGACTTGCCAGTGCTTGTGCTGTTTCCAGGTTTCGTCGTTTGGCTCTTTTTTCCATTTCCTGAAAGATGCTTTTTTGACAACAGCCTCTCTGACCTCACCTTTAAACCATACTGGCAGTTTTTTGGACTTCCTTCCACTTTTCTTAAAGCGTGGAATACAGCTGGTCTGGGCTTCCAAGATAGTATTTTTCAACACCCAAGCTTGATGTACGTCTTTAACCTTCACAACTGCTCCTTTTAGTTTTTTCTTAACTGTTTTCCTCATTTTATCATAGTCTCCCTTTCGAAAGTTAAAAGGTAGTACTGTGGATTTCCTTACTATCCCTCCTCCACTAATTAAATCAAAGGTGATCATGCAATGATCATTATTGCCAAGTGGCCCCAACACCCTTATCTCTTGCACTAGATCTGGTGTTCCACTAAGGACTAGGTCTAATATTAATTCCCCTCTGGTCGGTTCATGAACCAGCTGCTCCAAGAAGCAGTCATTTATTTCATCTAGGAACTTTATCTCCCTAGCATGTCCTGACGTGACACTGACCCAGTCGATACCGGGGTAATTGAAATTACCCATTATTATTACTGCGCTGTAACCTTTGTTAGCTTCCTTGATTTCTTTGAGCATTTCATCATCCATTTGGTCATTCTGGCCAGGTGCTCGATAGTACACCCCAACTGCCATCGCCTTCCCCCTTTTATATGGAATTTCAATCCATATAGATTCTACAGCAGATTTTGTTTCCTGCAAAACTTTAATCCTTTCTGAGTCAATGCCCTCTCTAACATAGAGCGCAAACCCTCCACCAATTTGATCAGCTCTATAATTACGATATAGTTTGTACCCAGGTATCACAGTGTCCCACTGGTTGTCCTCCTTCCACCATGTCTCTGATATTCCAATCATATCTAACCTTTCATTTAGTGCTATATATTCTAACTCTCCCATCTTATTCTTTAGACTTCTAGCATTTGCATACAAGCGTTTTAGAGAATGTATTTTATTCATGTTAATTTGGCTATTGTTAGACATGGGTAAATTGGGATCTTTAAGTTCTGTCTGCTCCATACTTGAGGGCATTTGGGCTACTTTACTCTTGGAGAGTTTAGTCTTAGAGTTAGATTTAAACCTTAAAAAAAAAGTTTGTTTTTCCTGTGACAGAGTGTTTGGGTGCTCAGGTGCTCTTTCTCTCCCGTTGGTCTGGGGTCCTCTCATTTCTTACCCTCCCTCCCTCCCCCCTTCCCCTCCCTCCCTCCCCCCTTCCCCTCCTTGGGAGTAGCCTTGTGCCTTCTGTTTAGCTGAAGCAGGCTTTGAGAGAGGACAGCATCCTGTTACCAATCCCACCAAATTGGGGGAGGAACCGGCAGTGTGCAGAGCTCAGCGCATGCAGTGGTCTTTGCCTGCCAGCTCAATTGAGCCCACAGATGGAAGTTCAGTAGCTATTTGCAGTGTTTGCAACCGGCTTTCTGAGCCGATAGCGGTAGCTCCTGGTAAGCGGTAGAGCGCGGGGGAGGAGGCACCAGACACAGATCAGGTGGAAGGCAAGGTAAGGTGGGTGTTTAGGCGGGAGCGGCATCAGGAGAGGCTGGAGAAGCGCAGCTGTCTGCGGTGCAGGCCAGACCGCGTGTCAGTCGCGCGGGAATCTCTGTTTGCGTTTGGCTGGCTATAAAGTCATGTAATTCAGTCGGGGAGCCTCGTTTTTGAAAACCTTCCTCAGAATTTGACTGGGGGAGTGTTTCTGAAGGTACCGCAGTTAAAAAAAAAAAAAAAAAAAAAAAAAAAAAAAAAAAAAAAATCTGCGGGAGTGTACTTGACTCTGTTTAAGGGCACAAGTAAACACACTGCGGTGCTCCGGGAAGACAGGATGCCTTCTAGACCACACTGTTTGCTTTGCGGTGCTAGAAGGGGCTCCGTTTCACAGGACAGTGTGTGTAGAGGCTGCAGTCAGGAATCTGCGGTTATGGAGCAAGACTCAGATGCAGCAGCAGGGGCTCAGGAGGGGGCGCCTAGGGCCCTTCTGGAGCCAGTATTCCCCACCTTGCCTGCTCTGGAGCCAGTATTCCCCACCTTGCCTGCTCTGGAGCCAGTGCCCAGTACATCTTCGGCACCAGACCTCCCGACTTCGCAGCCACTTTTACCTGGAGTTCTGGTGGCGATCTTTTCACCAGACTTCGTGGCTCTGCTCCAGCAGGCCTTGAGCAGCTCTCAGAGTAGGCCTACAGCCCGTTCCTCAGAAGCAGGGCTGGGAGAGAAGAGTCAAGGACGCCTTTTACGGCGGGAGTGACAGGCATAAGTGCGAAAAGGCCCAGGGGAGATAGGGATAAGTTGGAACAGTAGGTCATATTAGAGAACCTACACTCTGAGGAGCCAGATCCTGACATGGGCCTGGATGACGATGTGGAAGAAGGCGAGATTACGGAGCAGGAGGATCAAGCGAGGATGGTTCGTGTGTTTCATAAGAGGAACTACCGGCACTCATTGCTGAGTCTCTCAAGACTCTTAATATGCCGTCTGGAGGACCTGCGGAGGATTCTACTCTGGAAGATCCATTATTGCAGGCCTTTCGAAAGACTCAGAGGGCTTTCCCAGTACACAGAGTGGTTAGGGAGATGATTCAGGAAGAATAGGACATGCTGAGCTTAAAGGGTCTAGAGTTATAGCACGTCTTTACCCTCTGATAGACCAGGATCGGGAATTGTTTAAGTCTCCGAGGGTAGATGCAGCCGTTTCGGCAGTTACCAAGAAGACTACAATTCCAGTAGAAGGAAGTGCGGCACTCAAGGATGCCCAAGACCGTAAATTAGAGACCTTGTTGAAGCAAGTCTTTGAAGTGAATGCACTCTCCTTACAGGCTTCTATTTGTGGAGCCTGGGTGGCGAGGGCCTGCCTACGCTGGTCGCAGCGGATTCAGGGGGAGCACTTGGAGGAGACGACCAAGGAGGCGTCCAGGCTGGAATCCGGAGCAGCATATCTGGCAGATAGTCATTATGACCTTATCCGGGGGTTATCAAAGAGTATGGCTTCGGTAATCGCGGGGAGGCGGTGTCTTTGGCTGCGCAATTGGGCAACAGATGGCTCTTCCAAGGCGAGATTAAGTAAGCTTCCCTTCCCGGGAAAACTACTGTTTGGAGAAGAGTTAGATAAACTGGTAAAGGATTTAGGAGAGTCCAAGGGCGGTAGGTTGCTAGAGGACAAGCAGAAGCAGAGATGCTCCACTCCCATGCCTAGGGGTCAGCAACGGGAGTTTTGGCGTTTCCATTCCCCAAGGTTTGATCAAAGTCAGTGGGGACGTTTTTCCGGTAGAAGCCAGGGGTTTCGTGGATTTCGAGTGGCGGGCAGGGGCTTTGCAGCTTCCTCCGCTTCCTCAAATCTCAGGAAATCACAATGAAGTCAGGAGGGCCCAGATGGGGCTGGTTCCCATAGGGGGTCGGTTGCGGGAGTTTTACCCTGCCTGGGTCCAAATCACTTCCGATCAGTGGGTGCTAGAGGTTATTCAAGAAGGTTATGCATTGGAGTTTCAGCGGCCGGTGGCCGATTCTTTCGTTCAGTCACCATGCAAGGCAAGCGCAAAGCGCAAGGCTGTGCAGGAGACGGTGCAAAGACTGCTCTCCCTCAAAGCGATAGTACCAGTTCCTCCCGACCAGTTAGGATGCGGTCGATACTCCATTTACTTTGTGGTTCCAAAGAAGGAAGGAACTTATCGACCTATTTTAGATCTCAAGAGTAAATCGCTGTCTCCGTGTGTCTTATTTTTGGATGGAGACCCTCAGGTCGGTTATCGTGGCAGTAATAAAGGGGGAATTTCTTACGTCCCTAGACCTGTCGGAAGCGTATCTTCACATTCCAATTCAGCAAGAGCATCAGAAATTCCTTAGGTTTGCGATGCCTATGGGACATTTCCAGTTTCAAGCGCTTCCCTTTGGCCTAGCTACGGCACCACGGACGTTCACCAAGGTGATGGTGGCAGCGGCCTTGCAAAAGAACGGAGTGTTGGTTCACTCTTATCTGGACGATTGGTTGAAAGCTTGTCGGCGACAGCCAAAGTGGTGGCTTTCCTACAGAGTCTCGGTTGGGTAGTCAACATGGCAAAGAGCAAGTTGGGGCCATCTCAGAGCCTGGAGTACCTGGGGGCATGCTTCGATACGAGAGTGCGGCGGATTTTTCTGCCTCAACAGCGGGTGCTGGGGCTCAGGAAGTTGGTTCGCCAGTTTCTCAGCAAGCAGAGTCCCACGGCCTGGGATTATCTTCAATTGCTAGGGACCATGGCAGCGACCCTCGAGTTGGTTCCGTGGGTGCAGACTCACATGAGACCGTTGCAAAGAGTGCTATTTGGTCGCATCAAAAGGATCAGCTGTCTCAGAGGCTGACTTGTCCACCGCAGAAGTGCAAGGCACTTCAGTGGTGGCTGCGTCTGGGGTGTCTGGAAAAAGGGATGCCCTTGGAGACGCCTGCGTGGATATCTCTGACAACGGATGCCAGTCTTGTGGGCTGTGGAGCTCACTAGCGAGGATGATTTGCGCAGGGGCAGTGGTCCACTCTAGAGAAGAGTTGGTCAATCAACAAATTGGAGTTGAAGGCAGTGGCGCTGGCTCTGCAGGTGTTTCAGCCGTATCTCCAGGGAAAGGCCATTTGAGTATTCTTTGACAATGCGACCGCGGTGGCTTATATCAACCGTCAGGGAGGCACCAGCAGTGTGGCACTGGAGGCCGAGAGTTTGTTTGAATGGGCCGAGGAGAATCTGGTGGCTTTGCTGGAAGCACATGTAGCAGGGGTGGACAATGTGGAGGCCGACTTCTTGAGTCACATAAAGGTAGACTCAGGGGAGTGGGCCCTACACCCAGTAGTGTTTGCGATGCTGGTGCGTCGCTGGGGGATGCCGGTGAGGGATCTCATGGCAGCTTTCCAGTCAGCAAAGGTCGATCACTGCTTCTTCAGAAGAAGAGAGAATGGCGGAAGGCCTGGACGCTCTTATACAGAGCAGCTCCGGAAGAGCAGCTTCTGTATGTGTTTCCGCCTTGGGTGTTGATCGGTCGGGTGTTGCAGCGCATAGAGCTCCACAAAGGACAGGTGATTCTGTTAGCGCCGGATTGGCCGAGAAGACCACGGTACGCGGACTTAGTACGACTCTTGGTAGGGAAGCCCTGGCAGCTTCCAATTTGAAGGGACCTTCTAACTCAGGGGCCCCTGTGCATGCCTCAGGTGGATCGATTCTCGCTTACGGCCTCGCTCTTGAGAGGGCTAGGATGAGAGCAAAGGGTTATTTGGCGGGGGTGATTTCCAACTCGCTGAAAGCTCTGCGAAAGTCGACCTCGTTGGCTTATGTTAGAGTATGGCGTATCTTTGAAGCATGGTGTGTGGACAGGGATTTCGTTCCCTTACGAGCGTCGGTACCACAGGTTTTGTCTTTCTTGCAAGATGGGTTTCAGAAGGGCTTGGCGGCCGCTTCGTTGAGAGTTCAGTTGTTCCTGTTATAGGGGTAAGGTGCAGGGTGAGGTGCTAGGAGGACATGCAGATGTTAAACGTTTTTTTTGAGGGCAGTAGCTCTATTGCAGCCGCCACGTAAGCAAGTAGTTCCGACGTGGGATCTCCCTTTGGTGTTGGGGAAAGCGCCCTTTGAGCCATTGGCAAGAGCATCTCTGAAAGATCTCTCTTAAGGTGGTGGCCTTGGTAGCAATTGCTTCGGCAAGACTAATCTCAGAATTGCAAGCGTTGTCCTGTAGGAAGCCTTTTCTGTCTTGCTTCGATTCTAAGGTGGTTTTGAGGCCAGTGCCGTCTTTTTTGCCCAAAGTGGTGTCTGCTTTTCATATGAATCAAATAGTATCTTTGCCGGTATTCGAGGCAGAGAGAGAGGGTCATTCCACGGGGCAATTACATCTGTTGGATATTTGGCGAGCGTTGAAAAGGGGTATCCGTAGGACGGCCAGTTTCTGTAGGTCAGATAGACTGTGCTGTTTGTGGGAGCAAGAAAGGGTGAAGCGGCTTCTAAAGCTTCTATTGCCCAATGGTTGAAGGAGGCGATCGCGTCAGAGTATCTGTTGAAAGGCTGGGTGGTGCCGGAAGGGCTGAGAGCTCATTCCACTAGGGCACAAGCGGCATCTTAGGCAGAATGCAGTTTAGTGCCAGCGGTGGAAATCTGTAAAGCGGCGACCTGGCCTTCTTTGCACTCCTTTGTCAAGCATTACCGTCTGGATGTTCAGGCAGAAAGGGACACCTGTTTTGGGTTGGCTGTGCTTCAGGCTGGTCTAGCAGGGCCCTCCCGTTGAATCTGTTCACTGCTCTGTTACATCCCCAGAGGTTTCGGGACTAGACTGGAGGGACGATCAGGAAGGTTAAATTAGACTTACCTGCTAATTGTAGTTCCTGGAGGAACTCCAGTCTAGTCCCGTAGCCCGCCCTGATACGTTGGTGGACTATGGCCTGAAGCAGGATCGAATTTACGGGTAAGCGTCACCTTTAGCGGTGTTGAAGCATAGTTCACCGTAGCACAAGGTGTAACGTGGGGGTGGTTATCGGGTCGACATTCTTCATAAGGGGGGAAAGTGGACCTCAGTACGTAGGAAACGCTTCAGAGGATATGTACATAGTTTGACATATGGTCCTTAAGAGTTCAGTTAGTTGTTTAGATTTGGTGGTGCGGTTCACTACTTAATTGTTGCTCTGGTGAGTCTGCTTTGTCAATACGTTACTGGTGTCAGGAGGCGGTTCCGGTGCTTATATACCAGTGACATCACAAGAGTGATGTTTCTCAGTCTCCAAGCTGCTGGAGGAGGATCACAACCCAGAGGTTTCAGGACTAGACTGGAGTTCCTCCAGGAACTACAATTAGCAGGTAAGTCTAATTTAACCTTCTTTGTCTTTCATTTCCAGCATAGTAGACCATATGATCATCTGATGCAAAGTGCCTGATGATAGTCCATTTCAGTTTGCTGACACCCAACAGATCAAGTTGTACACGTTCCATTTCATTCTTGACCACCTCCAGCTTCCCTTGGTTCATGCTTTGTACGTACCATGTTCCAGTGTGTAAGACATCTTTACAGCTTCTGACTCTCATTTCATGCGCAGCTACATCAGCAGTCAGACGTCCCGAGGGCTTTGATCCAACCACATCATAAATGCTGGCTTTACTCTGAAAAGTCTTCAGCTCTTCCCCAGTAGCTAGTTGAGTGCCTTCTGACCTGGGGGTCTCATCCTCCAGCACTATAGCACAATTTGTTTTGTTGTAACTATCCATTGGGTTTTCATGGCAAGATACAGAAGTAGATTGCCGGGTCTTTCCTCCGCGCTGTTTGTTTGTTGGTGTTGCCATTGTCACAGAAATGTGATCCTCTGCCGTCAACACTATCCCATTCTGCTGCTGCCCAGATGGGTGGTTTGTCTTGGTCTGGCACCTCAGCTGAGACCTGTCCATCTTGGGATACTCTGCCAGTAGTTAAACTACCGGTAGTTTAGCTCTCGGCATCACTGATGTACACAAGCCCTCACAGCACGACAAGCTGCAAACCATCTGCTCTAACATACTGATATTTCCCCTTTTGGTCTTTCCTCCATTTCTTTCTTTATTCCTTTTTCATCCATTCAAATTTCACCCCTCCATCCTCAGTCCCCATTTACTCGCCCAATACCCGGTTTATCGTAGATTTTTCTTCTCTCCCACAGAATATCTTTTCCCCTCTCCATCCTCACTCCCCTAGCTTCTTTTTTCCTCTCGCCATCCACATCTCCTTCTAGTCCTTCCCCTACATCAGCTTCCTTCTAGTTCCAACCCCTCTCAGCATCTGCTCCCTTCTAGTCCCATTCTCCCATCCCCCTGCAGTAGCCCATTTGCAGTCCTAGCCCCCAGTCATCTTCCAAGGCCAGCAGCTCTCTACTCCTCTCCCCCCATCAGCTCATTTCCAGTGCTAGCCCCCTAATCAGTCCATTACCAATCCTAACCCACTTCGATCAGCCCATTTGCATTCACAGCCCCCCCCCCCACCCCGGAAGAGCTCTATGCCTGCCTGACCATCTTCAGAGGTTGCTGGGGAGGCCTGAAGCCCAGTGCTCTAGCTAACCTCTTCAGAGCTGTGAGACAGAACAGTGTTTTCCTTCTTTCCTGTGGCTCTGTTAAAGTTGACCCGCCGGTATGCTGAATGCTGGGAGGTTAAACGGGGGTATTTCCTGTCTCATGTGAGATAGGAAATGCCCTAATTTACCCTCCTGATACTTATCGCACCAGTGGGTCAACTTTTAAGAGTCGCGGGAAAGAAGGATCACTGTTCCTTCTCACAGCTCTGCAGAGGTGAGCTGGGGCGCTGGGCTTTGGGGCTTCCCGGCTCCCTCTGAAGACAGGCAGGCAGGCGCGTCTCCCCCCCCCCCCTCCCCTGAGGTGTGGGGCCATGTGCAGGCAACATTCCTGCACAATGGACAGTCCTGGCACTGGCTTTTTCCCTTGATACTGCTCATAGCGAAAACTTTACTGAAACTTCAGCTCGACTTGGGCACCATGATTCTCATTGTCTCATACTGGCCCCAGCAGCTATGTTTTCCCTTGTTGCTTCAACTCTCTCTGAGAGAACTGCTCTGCCCTGGATCTCCTCTCCCAGGACGAGGGGGACCCTGCTGCACCTCAATGTCCACTTCTTGGCCCTCATAGCCTGGGTAATCCTCTCAAAACTAAGTTTACAGGACAACACCACGGATGTCCTGGTGCCACAC
The DNA here is from genome assembly GCA_033557465.1 of Ichthyophis bannanicus. Lineage (NCBI taxonomy): Eukaryota > Metazoa > Chordata > Amphibia > Gymnophiona > Ichthyophiidae > Ichthyophis > Ichthyophis bannanicus. Next base: position 1,170,029,291 of record CM066032.1, on the reverse strand, counting down.
AAAGACTCAATATGTCAGGTTTATGTGTTCAAGTGGAAGAGGTTTGCCTCTTGGGTGCGTGGTTAGGGCACTGGACCAAAAACAGCAAAATTTCTGCTGTATGGTGGATCGGTTGCTGGAATACCTCCTTCATTTCTGTGAATCAGGCCTGAAATACAGTTCCGTCCGGGTCCACCTTAGCATGATTGGCACCTACCATTGCAGTTTAAAGGGGCAGGCCCATCTTGGTTCACCCTTTGACTCACTTCAGGCAGGGCTTGCTTCTCTCGAAGCCTTTCATCAAGCCCCCTATGGTGGCTTGGGATCTTAATGTGGTCCTTATCCAGTTCATATGGGCTCCCTTTGAGCCGCTCGATGCTTGCCCTCTCAAGTACTTAAGAACATAAGCACATAAGATATGCCATACTGGGTCAGACCAAGGTCCATCAAGCCCAGTATCATGTTTCCAACAGTGGCCAATCTAGGTCATACGTACCTAGCAGTATCCCCAAAAGACACAGGTTCCACAATGCTTGTATTGGGTCAAGCATTGATATCCTGGTTCCCTTCTTAATAATGGTTTATGGACCTTTCCTCCAGGAAGTTGTCCAAACCTTTTTTAAACCCAGCTACACTAACAGCTCTTACTACATCCTCCGGTAACAAATTCCAGAGTTTGATTACACGTTGAGTGAAAAAATATTTTCTCTTATTTGTCTTAAATAGTTTACCCTGTAGCTTCATTACATGTCCCCTAGTCTTGCTATATTCTGATAGCGTAAACAATCGATCTACGTTTACCCCTTCCACTCCATTCATTAATTTATAGACCTCCTATCATATCTCCCCTCAGACAACTCTTTTCAAGGTTGAAGAGCCCTAACCTTTGCAGCCTCTCTTCATAGGAGTAGCCTTCCATCCCCTTTACCATTTTGGTGGCTCTTCTCTGTACCTTTTCTAATAATACTATATCCTTTTTAAGATACGGCGACCAGAATTGCACACAGTATTCAAGGTGCAGTCGTACTGTGGAACGATACAGAGGCATTATAATATCCTTTGTTTTATTTTCCATTCCTTTCCTTATGATACCTAGCATTCTATTTGCTTTCTTTGCTGCCGCTGCACATTGGGTGGAGGGTTTTAACATGTTTATTTATTTATTTATTTATTACAGTTTCTTATATACCGCGCTATTTAGCATCAGTGCGGTTTACATTATAACTTAACGACCATAACAACAAGCTGTCAGGTTTACATCGAACAGGAGTATAAACATGGAAAACAGGGTCAACTATATACATAATCTATTTACATTGGAAGGATAGATAAAAGTCAGATAATGCATGTAGGTCTTTTCTAACTAAATTGGGTCAATTCCTGGAGGGTATATCTAGGATCAATTGCTGTCAGGTAAGTGTTGGAGGAACAAGTGGGTTTTGAGGGCCTTCCTGAACTGATATAGGCTGGCTATGGCCCTAATGTCAGGGGGTAGAGCATTCCAGCATTTGGGTACGTAACAGCTGAAAGACCTGTTTGTGGTTGATAAGTTGTACTTTGTCGAAGCCTTTGGTATTGCAAGCAAGTTTACAGCTGTTGATCTTCTGGATCTGTTGGGAGGGACAAAGTGGATAAGATGAGTGAGTGAGGAGGCTGAAATACCTTTGATTGCTTTGAAAGCTAATAGAAGGGTTTTGAAGGTGATTCTCCCATTGATTGGTAGCCAGTGCAGCTGTTTGAGAATGGGGGTCACGTGGTCATATCTGGATGCTCCGTAAAGGATCCTAGCTGCGGTGTTCATGGCCAACTGTAAGGGGGTTAATGTGGATTGGGGGAGACCTTGTAAGATGGAATTTGCAAAATCAAAGTGCGGCAGTATCAGCGCTTGATATATGGTTCGGAAGTCATCTGGGTCCAATAGGGAGCGTAGGTGCTTGAGAGAGCGTATTTTGAAGTAGACGGCTTTGACTATGTTGCTTATGTGGCTTTTCAAGTTAAGATGTTGATCCAAAGTAACTCCCAAATATTTTATTGCATCTTTGGTTCTCAAATCAGCTTCATTGACACTGACATGGGATGGGGGGGTAAAGTAGGTGTCTCTGGTGATGAATAGCACCTCCGTTTTTTTATGTTGGATGCGAAGGTTCTGTGTTTGGAGCCAAGATGACTCCTAAATCTCTTTCCTGGGTGTTGGTTCCCAATGTGGAACCTTGCATTGTGTAACCATAGTGTGGGTTGTTCTTTCCTAGGTGCATAACTTTGCACTTGTCCACATTAAATTTCATCTGCCATTTGGATGCCCAATCTTCCAATTTATCCAGCTCCTCCTGCAATTTTCCACAGTCCTCTTGGGTTTTAACAACTTTAAACAGTTTTGTGTCGTCTGCAAATTTGATAACCTTACTAGCTATTCCCTTTTCCAGGTCATTTATGAATGTCAAAAAGTAGCGGACCTAGTACAGATCCCTGGGGTATACCACTATTCACCTTTTTCCATTGGGAAAATTGGCCATTTAGCCCTACACTCTGCTTTCTATCTTTTAACCAGTTCCCGATCCACAATAGTACACTGCCTCCTATCCCATGACTTTTTAGTTTTGTCAAGTCTCTGAGGGACCTTGTCAAAGGCTTTCTGAAAGTCCAGATACACTATATCAACCGACTCACCTTTGTCCGCCTGTTTATTCACACCTTCAAAAAAACATATCAGATTAGTAAGACAAGATCTTCCTTGTCTAAAGCCATGTTGGCTGTCTCCCATTAGGCCTTGACTATCTACATGTTCAGTAATTTTGTTCTTTATGATGGTTTCTACCATTTTCCCGGTACTGACATCAGGCTCACCGATCTGCAATTTCCCGGATCACCCCTGGAACCCTTTTTAAAAATTGGTGTTACATTGGCGATCCTCCAATCTTCAGGTACTACTTGACCTGGAAGATCCTGTTTTTGGTAGTGGTCACGTTGACCCGCTGTGTTAGTGAACTCCAGGCTATGATCACTCACCCACCTAACATTAGATTCCACCAGAATTGGGTGGTCCTGCGAACGCACTTGCGCTTTCTGCTGAAAGTGATCTGAGTTTCACCTCAACCAGACAATTGCCTTGCTGACTTTCTTTCCAAGCCCACATGCCAACTATTTATTTATTTATTTATTTATTTATTTAGTATACATTTGTATACCGCTACTTCCAGCGATCAGCAGCGGTTTTGATTACAGATTGGAAATTGTCAAATCATGACAGGAAATTTTTGAGGTATAAACACATTGATTAGACAGGAAAGCACAGCACACAGAGAACTATTTTATAGGGAACATGGGCTATGGAGGGTTAAGTGGCTTGCCCAAGACCACAAGGAGCACCTGTGGGACTAGAAACCTTCCGGCCCAAGGTTGCTGTCCTCCAGTGGGATTTGAACCACCGACCTTCCGGCCTGAAGTACCTTGCCCCAACCACTAGGCCACTCCTCCACTCAACTAGGGAGAGGCAGCGTTGCACACTCTGGATTGTAAATATGCCTTGGCCTTCTACATCAAGCGTACCAAGCCCTACCGGTGGTCTACCCAGCTGTTCGTCTCTTTTGACCCTAACAGGCTGGGAATGGCAATCTCTAAGTGCACACTGCCCTTGTGGCTGGTGGACTGCATCACCTTGGCGTATTCCAATGCCAGTCTGAAGCTGGAGGGTCATATTATGACTCATAACATTCGATCCATGGCTGCCTCAGTTGATAATCTGTGCTCAGCATCCATGGAGGAAATCTGCACGGCTGAGACATGCTCTTAGGTCCACACCTTCACAGCCCACTACTGTCCGGATTGTGATTACTGACGGGACACCAACTCTGGCCAGGTCATGCTCTGGCGCATCTTCTGGTTTTAGGTCCATCGCCTGCTCCCCGGCTCTTCTGTCCGTCTAGGCTGCCTGCAAATGTTGACTGACCTTGGTGCTGCTGTATGCCGAGGATGCTGAATCTGTGAAGTCCCTAGAGGGAATACCTTGCTGATCTTCCTGTTCTCCAGTTTTTGTTACCACTGTTGGGCTTGGCCTTCTCGGTCTTTTGGTAGCATCTAGCTTGGGTGTCCATACTTGAGGACTTACTTCCTACTTGTCCACAGAGAAAACGTAGTCACTCACCTGTAGCAGGTAATCTCCAGGAACAAGCAGGAATGAGTCCTCACATATGGGTACGTCGGAACCGACGGAGCCTGCGCGGGAAAGCTCCCCAGCTTCCCAGAAGGAAAGCTTTTGGGGCTTCCCACAGCGCATGCGCGCTGCCTTCCCGCCTTCCTGACCAACTCTCCTCAGTTCTTCTTTTTCCGCGGAGCCAGCAGGTCGTGTTCCTGTCACCGCTGAAGAAGTTATTTTAATTTGTTTCTTTGGCCGCGTGTCTGCCTTCCCCGATTCTGAACCGGTACCGCCGGTCTTTTTTTTTTTTTTTTAAATGAATCTTATTTTTCTCACTTGGTGTGTTTGTTTGTGGGGCCTACAGGCCTTCACAAATTCTCCCTCATGGAGAAGCCAGCCTCTGGGTTTAAAAAATGCACCAAGTGTTCTGGTACTATTTCAGTCACAGACACCCATGAATGGTGTCTTAAATGTTTGGGACCTGACCATTCTATTCCGGATTGTCCCTCCTGCTCTCTGATGTCCAAACGTGGCTTACAGAACCGAGCAGCCAAATTCCATATGCTGTTTTCTACAGATAACCCAGCATCAACATCCTCCAGGTCTTCCTCTCCGGATGGATCTCAGGTAACCAAACATGCTTCAGGCAAGTCCTCAAAGGGCAAATCTCCCTCTAAACAGCGAGAGGCCCTTGGGTTCGACCCTGAGGACCCTGCCCCAGCCAAACAACCCCGGCGGGAAGCTCCGGCTTACAAAGCTCCTCCTATGGGGTTACAGGTTGACATCAATGGCACGGCCTCGACCGATCACCTGTTAGACTGCTCTGGGGTACCGGCTCAGACCGGTACCGACATCCAGGCAGTCGTGGCATCTATGGGTACTACTGTACAATCCATGCAGCAGGCCATAATGGCTTTCATTAATGCTGCAACGCCCTCGGTACCGCAACCGTCGGTTCCGACCCCGGTTCCGGTACCACAACCGATACCGGTACCCAGAGCATCTACTTCCAGTAGAAGGCCGGTTCCGGTTCTCGGTTCCGGAGGTTTTCTCGATACCGACCCGGTTCCCGGTACACCCGATGTCGATACCGGTCGGTACGCGTATCGGTCTCTGGAAGCAAATAGGCGATACTTCGAGTCTTCTGAGGATGCCGATACCTCAGATGATTCTGATGAAGCATCCCTTATTCTTCCTGAGGAGCCCTCTTCCCCAAAGAGAAGAATGTCTCCTCCAGAGGACTTGTCCTTTCAAGACTTCATTCTTGAAGTAGCCAAAGGACTCTCTATTACAGTATCCTCTGAAAAAGAACCTAGAGCACAAAAATTAGACATTTTAGGATACTCTAAGGTTCCCAGTCACCTTACCCATTCATGATATTCTCCATGAACACATGATGGATTTATGGGAGGCTCCTCTTACTCTATCTCCACATTCTCGTCGGTTGGACACCATGTATCGGGTCCCTCCTTCTCCTGGGTTTCAAAAAACTCAGCTTCCTCACCATTCCATCGTGGTGAAGTCTGCTATGAAAAAGATAAAGAGTACCAAAAGGCACTCTTCTACCCCTCCAGGAAGAGAATGTAGGACTTTGGATGCTTTTGGCAGGAAAATCTTCCAGGCTAGTATGCTTATTGCCAGAATCAACTCATACAGCCTCTATATGGGCATGTTTCTGAAAGAGCTTGCTCTTAAAATACGAAATTTTCTCCCCTTTATCCCAGAGGATAGAAAAGAGGAGTTCCTGCTTCTTTTAAAGCATACCCAAGATGTGTCAAAGTTCTCCAATAGAGCTGCCTTTGACTCCTTTGAAGGTGCTAGCAGAGCATCTGGCATAGCTATAGCTGCTCGTCGAATTGCTTGGCTCCAGGCTTCTGACCTGGAATCCTGGGTACAAAATGGCCTAGGCAATTTGCCTTGTACAGGTGAAAATCTATTTGGCAAGGAGTGGCAAGTCAAAGCCACTCAAATGGATGCAGAAAATGCTGCTCTAGATAGACTTTCTAAGTCTACTTCTAACCCTGCCAAGAAAAAGCCTTTTAAGAAATCTTTCTACAAAAAGACTAGATTTTCTACCAATGCTGGCCAATCATCTTCTCAAGTTCGCTTTGCTCC